>CM057456.1:1712735000-1713420000 GCA_016271365.2 Neoceratodus forsteri
GGTTGGTCATGGTATCTTGATATTGCAGCAGTACATTTCTAGCCTTATGTATTTGGTGTGTGCACTGTTTTATCCCTCAAGTTCAGCTGTATAGCTGCTCCTTTGGCAGTAGGAGTGCTACAGTCGTTACATGTTCTCTTACTGTATATGCTAGTTCATTTTAATCACCAGAAAATGGATATTAAACAGTGGGTGTTCAAAATAACTGAGAACATGGATGAAAACCAATAACGAGCCGCATTAAAAGGAGTTCTCTTTTTACTATTTCAGATGTATAAGGGGCACTCTAAAATAGAATAAAAAAGTATAGGCCAAAATTTTCACCACTAACATGCGCTGCTGCTTTAAGCTGAGGTTTTACTAACAGTACCATGGAGGAGTAACAGTTACAAAGTTCTGGCCATTTTCTGATGAAGGACAGTGTAGTCAGAAAGCGGAAACACTCAGTGAATCTCTTGTTGATCCAATAACAGGTATCAAATCATGTATTTTGTTCATATTTTTGTAAAAGGACCGACATGGCAACAAACAATTTGGCATTATCAGTCAGCCATGAATAGGAGTTTTCCTTATCCACATTCACTGTAATTGTAGACAGATGCGGACAACTTAAGGAGGTTAAATATTGGCTTTTAGAGGTGATGAGCAGTGCTTTTCCATGGGTGTTACCCTTTTTTCTTGAGGATATTTGTAAACAGACAGCAACTGGTAACTTAAATACTGTGGTTGCCATGTACAGTTCTGCTTTTTAAATTGTCTCCTGATACTGATGATTCAGAATTGCCTGTACAGTGCATTTGACCAGGGGACATTTAAAATGTCTGCATAATTTAAATGTCACATATTGCAGTAGAAGCTTGTCTTAGGAATGTTAATGTTTGCTTTTCGTTATCACCATATGCCCCATTATCTGCATATTTGTTACAGTTGTCTAAAACCGCATCACAAATTAAATTATCCCTGTCATGTGGTAATATTTTATTATCCCTTTTCTAACCTTAGACTGTGGACATACATAAAGAAAAAGTTGCACGGCGAGAAATAGGCATATTAACAACCAACAAGAATACTGCACGAACTCACAAAATCATAGCGCCAGCCAACATGGAGCGACCAGTACGGTACATTCGAAAACCTATAGACTACACAGTGCTGGATGATGTTGGCCATGGCGTAAAGGTAAGCAAAAAAAAGTCATGAAGTGCATGCTGATGTAATTTTGGGTGCAGTTTAAAATCAGTTGCATTGAGATATACAGAAAATATTTTTTTTTAACAGTGTGATTTTAAAAATATTAAATTTTGAGTAATAGCATTCTTTGGAATTGTTTGTGACTTACGATTAGGGTTGAAGTGGTCTCCCTGCAGTAAGTGTTGCATGATAAAGGGAGGGGGAGAAATTAAGACACTGCCCTTTGCGCAGTGCATCTCCCATTAACATATGAGACTAAGGAAAGGCAATCCTTGATGTAGCCGAGCAACATAAGTGGAATTGTAATCACCCAGGTTTCGAAGATTATGAAGGAGACTTAGCTGGTACCTTCAATTGTAACCATTGCACTAACACGTCAGAATGTTTACTTCACAGTTCTGTCATCCAAAGGAACTAACTAAAGAATGCACTCTTAAAACCATAAGGGCCCAGTAACTGCACAAAAAAAAATATCTGACCAGAAGCTGCTGATCTCATGCTGCTATTCTAAGCTGAAAAGGACTTCCTAGAATGCTTGGGGAAACCTGACAAACTACACTAGAGCTTATTGTTGTGCTGCTGTTAGCTAATGGCAGGATATGGGCACCATGCTGAAAGTGATGTCACCAACTGAGAGCATACAAGAGCAGGCAGACAGTGTCCATATCAGGGCAATAGTGCTCAATCCCCCAACTATGCACTGTTCTGTTCCTGCTTGAAAAGCATCCTGGCTGGACAATCATATTTTTGGGAGGAAACATTTGATTTAAATACCATAGGAATTAGAGGATTTCACAAGTAAATAAAGAATATGTCAGGATGTGTTTTCAGTTAACAGGAAAAGAAAACATTCTAAGGTTAGATTTTTCAGAGCCTAACTTTATAGTGCTGATTTAACATAGACCCCCCAAAAACTAGCCATGTGAAGATTGATTAAAAGAGTGACTCCTGCTGTTCGCAGTGTCACAGATCTGTTGGTTGTTTACTAAGTAAACTTCCTGGATGCATTACTATGATCACATTGCAGGAGAAGGTTCAGTTCCTGTGCAGTAGCACACTTAATCTAATGTGAGGGTCGCACTAGGACTAGGTTTAGTAATAATGCTATCAGTGCCCTGCTTCGTCCCAGGTATAGTACTCAAAAGTGAGCATTGATCACAGAATTCGTTTGTGGTAGTAGGGAGATTAAATTAGGTTTGTCTTTGTTGCTGAGGCATTATGATTTGGTTGTGAATGATAAGCATCAGTAATGCAAGGGGAAAACCATCTGTCAGCCTGAGTTTAGATAGCAGCAAATCATGTAGCCATTTCACCCAAGACAGAGAGTTGCTGAGCAAATTATAAATCTCATCTGCAGGTCTGAAACCAAAAGCTTTTAACATAATGTGGTAACATAACATTTACTCTGTACCTAATACATTATCGTAAGGAGGAGAATAAATCAAATGTAGAGGCGTAGGAACTGAAGGGAAACCGAGCTACTTCTATTTCTCTAAAGAAGTTTATAATCTAATGAGTGGATACGTTGATCTCCGAAAGAACCACTACGGCAGCTACTGATCATCCACTGATTGTCCCACACACACACAGTTTTATTTATCTAGCTCACCTTGGCAATGTTAGAATGGGGGCAACCCTCCTTCTACCATCATCAATGCCCCTGACCTTCCCACTTGACGTACCAGTGTCTTGACTGGACACCCCATGGTGCTAAATTCCCACCACCTTCTCTTCTAGAGCTCGTCTCCTCCTCTTTTAAGTCCTAGAGGAATTATGATGGTAGGTAAGGGTGGTGGGGATACATGGGATCTGGGTTTGGGGGGAGGGGGAAAACGTGGGAGGGTCATCCTTTTGAGCCATGCTACATTGTCCTGTGATCTTCTCTGCCCACCCTACCATCTGGGGCCACATTTTGAAATGGTCTGTGCCAGCAGCACAAGCAGACTTCATGAAGTGTGTCCCTGAATACAAACTTGCACCTGCTATTACCACTTCTGTGGGCTACCAAGGGTCAGCAATGGGGACTCCTATTTACCCCATCCAGTGGAGGAAAACACCCACTGTAATGCTGCAATCCTTCACCCACTGGCCCACAGCGATGTGTGGGCCCATGATATGAACCCAGGGGCTGGCTTGGCAAAACTTGATATGCAGACTCACTTCCCAGTGCATTGTTTGATGGAATCATCCACTGATATTGTGTGTGTGTGTGTGTGTGTGTGTGCGTGTGCACGCATGCACGCATTTCTCTCTACTGTGTCCATATGAAAACTTCACAGCCTCTTTCCCCTTGAAAACTGTTAAACAGAACAGATTTAGACTTAACGTATTTAGGGACCATATCTCCAAAAATCCCAGTGCCTTACAAACTGGCTTAATTGCCACTCTGTTACTCTTACAGACATTCCCAGTATTGCCTTGTTTTTCAACAATGCACTTGTATTATCACATCACTTCCCACTCAGTTGTCATTGGCTGGTCACATTGAGAAAAGTTACTGTATATCCTTGTCAATGCCTTCTCCAGTGGTGTCAACACCAGTCCCCCCTGACCATCGAGACACCAAGGTCGGGACCTGGCTTAGGCGTGGCCATACCAGCTACAGACAGTATGACACCATTGTCGTTGGGTCCACACCCATTGATGCAGGTAGTCCCTGGACCCTTTTCAGGGTGCCATTGACTCCCAGGTTGTGCTGGCATTATTCTCCAAAATGATTTGACGTAATCTGCCAGGGTTGCCAACTCAGCTAGTTATTTCCCCAACGGGGCTTTCTGGTTCTCAGGCCCCCATTGACAGATTCCACTTGCACACAATAGATTTCTGCTCTCAGCCGTTAATGGCAGTGCGGGCCTGTTCTGCAGCTTCCATCGTCACTAGTGATGACTTTAATGAAATGTAATATAATCCTGACCTTGTGGAGTTAGAGGCAGATGTAGTAGAGGACTATAAGGATGAAGAACAGTTTGTAGAGGGTCACCCTCACTCTAGTTCTACCCTCTCATCCTGTAGTGAGGACTCAATGGTTTATGCCAAAGGTCTCCTTGTAAGGATCCATCTTTCCAAGCCATGATGCAGCAGATGCAGTCTGCCGTGGGCTTTGATGTGGAACAGGAAGGTTCGACTAAGAAGAATCTGGAGTTTTTGGAGGTGCCCCTCCATTATCATTCTACGTGTATATCGTGCCTTAGAGGACGCTACTTTTGCTGCATGATACATACCACACACACTGCCTACAGTCCCTAGAAAGGCTGATAAGCACTATCCTGCTCCATCTGCCGAGTCTTATTTTGCCAACCAGCCTGAAACTCTCTGTGGTCATCATGGCTGCTCATGATAGGTCTAGGGCCACCTAGACATATGAGTACTTTGCCTCCTGATAAGGAATCTAGGAGGTTAGATTTGTTGGGCAAACATACTTTGTCTCTGCATCACTGGGCCTGAGGATTGCAAATTACCAGCCCCACATAATCACATACCAGAACAGCCTGTGGAAAGCCGCTGGTACTGCTGCTCAGGCTTCACTGGATGGCTCTTCCAAGACTGGTTTATTTAAAACACTGTCTGCTGGTGCAGAAGTTGGCAAAACATTTGCTGTGCTCAGCTTATGATGTCTGATGCATCTGCCAGGGTTACAGCTTCTGGCATTTGCACGAGGAGATACTGGAGAGTTGCTGGTTTTGCCACTGATCTTCAACAGGCTGGTTTGATTGCTCCCTTTAGAGGATCCAAACTGTTTGACTGTGATGCTGAAGAAGCCCGGTGTGGCCTTCAGACTCTAAAATGACTCTAAGGTCTAAGTTCCTTTAGAAAATGAGTAGGGAGATTTTCTAGTCTTTGATTGGCTGAACCCCTTGCCAAGGGGTACATTTATGTACCAGCAGAGAATGGGATATAACCAGTCCCTGTGCCAGCCTGCCTGTTCACAAAAAAAAAAAAAAAATTCACTCCGCCAAGTAAATTTTCAAAAACTTTCTGCCACCATTTTTTTCTCTTGCTTAGCGATGTTTACCTTGCTGCCCCCTCTCGCTGCCTCTGCTCACAAGTGCACATCAAAACTAGTTAAAAGTGACATTTACATGTTTTTACAGGTTTACAGTTTTTCTTATTCTTAGTGGCAGCTCACTTCATGTCCATCACTCTGCAGCTCCCCACCTCGCTTCCTCAGCAGCTCCATACTCCGGCAGCCCACCTGCTGTGTGTGCTGCTATGACCCAGCAGCATGTCTCCATCTGTAGTACAGCCAGTCACAAAAGTAACGCTGCTCTCATCTCCGAGCACACTTTCATCCCGGACCGCATTCTTGATCATACTGATATTCACACTGCATTTCCAGTAAGGAAAAAAGAATCAAAACTGCACCAGCACTCGGGAAGGGAAGAGAACACAAAACCAGACTGCAGCTCAGGAAGGGAGGACAGGAAGCAATAAAAAAAAAATAAAGTGAACTGTTCTACAGGTGCATTCTATGACTACATTTCACAGACTGAGTAAACACTATTAAACACAACAGTGCTCTTCACTGCCAAAACCAGCAGTGGAGGGGCTACTTTATAAAAATTGTTTTTATGTATTTCCATTACTGTTTTACAATTATGTTTAAATTATTTGAAATATTTAATCTCAAATGTCAGTCAGAACCTATTTTCTAAGTGTTGTGCTGGACCGCCAAGGAGTACAAGTTCCTTCACCTGTGGTGTCGGGCCTCATTATGCCCCTGGGGTGGTCTGGTATAGCCCAATACTGCCTACCCTGTCAGGCATTATTGCCAGTGTAACCCACTCCCACTAGAGGTCGTGGTCGGGGCTCTTTTCATAAGCCTGCTGCCCAAGGTAATCATGCCCTACTGTCAGCAAGGCTGTGTCTGAGGTGGTGGTCCGTGACTCTTCCCCATAGTGCCCAAGGAAAAGCACCTAAAGGAATCTGTACCAGTGGCACTGCCACCCCTGGTTCCACCTGACTCTCTTCCGTCTCTCTCCCCTCCTCAGTTGTTACCTCCAGGGGTGAGTGTGGAGGGCAGGATCTCCCTGCATCTGAAGCAATTGCAGGAGATCACTATGGATGAGTGGTTTCTGGAGATAATTTCAGGGTGGGCATGCTCTGGATCTAATACAGATCCCTCTAGATCATTCTTACGCTCTTTCTGCTTATCCACTTGTCCCTTCTAAAGGAGGAGGTTCAGACTTTGCTTCAGAAACGTGCTATAGAACCGGTTACTGTTTAGGAGAAAAACAAGGGGTTCCACTCCAGATACTTCCTAGTCCCGAAATGGACAGGTGATCTATGTCCTGTGTTAGATTTCAGAGATTTCAACCTCTAAGTCAAATATAGAAAGTTTTGGATGGTCTCCCTGCAGGCCATGATTCCCTGCTGCAAACAAGGGACTGGCTCTGTTCTGGATGTGAAGGATGCGTACCTTTCATATAAAGATCAGGAAATCACACAGACAGTGCCTCTGCTTTATGCTGGAGGTCAGGCACTGTTAGTTCAAGGTATTGCCCTTTGGATTGTGCTCTGTGCCATGGATCTTTACATAATGCTTGGCAGTAGTTGCAGCAGCCCACAGGGAAGGCCTGTACATCTTCCCCTGTCTGGATGATTGGCTCCTGAACCAGAGAGAGAGGCTCTGCTTCACACCCTATTTCGGACACATCAGTTGTTTGATTTGGGGGGGGGGGGCACAAAATGTGCCAAAGTCTGTGTTGTCTCTGTGCCAGAGACTGAAGTACATGGGGGTGGTCCTGGACAGAGAGAAGGGATGTACTTTCCTGCCACAGGACATGGCAGACACTGATTAATCAGGCACATTTGGTGTACAGGATGCACTACATTTCTGCAAGAACAGTGTTGCATCTCCTGGGCCTCATGGCTGCGGCCATAGTAATGCTGCCACTGGCAAGACTTCATATGAGGATACCTTAGTGAACACTCGGGGTCCAGCGGGATTATTTGATGGATGAGCTGGAGCAAATGGTTCTCATCACATCTCTTCCGCGGAGCGTTGTTATGGTGGATGGATTGTGACAGCCTACTGAAAGGCATTCCATTCCTTGTACCACCTCCTGTACAGATCCTCACCACAGGTAGCTTGGGCTCCAGATGAGGTGCTTACCTTGTTCTTCACCACACACATGGTCATGGACCAAGGTGGAGGCTGAGCTGCATATAAATGTCTTGGAATTGTGGGCTGTCCTGTAAAGCCTCCAGGCATTTCCAAATCTTCTTTGCCCTCGTCCTCTGTTACTCCAAATGGACAACGTCCGTGCAATGCATTACATCAGTAAATAAGGGGACACTCACTCCTGTCCCATTTGCAGGAAAGCAATGAGAGTGTAGCACTGGGCTCTGTCTCACTAGATTGTGTTTCTCCCAGGTCTCCAAAACATGTAGGCAGATGGGTTAAGCAGGTCCCAATCAGTGGTTCACAAATGGGTACTGCTGACCTCCATGGTAAACGACCTCTTTGAAAGATGAGGTCATCCAGAGCTGGACCTTTTGGCATCCTTTCACAGAGCAAAACTGCTGCATTTCTACTTGCTCGCTCCAGGGCCTGGAGTATTTTGGTGAGATGCGTTGTCCTTCTCTTTGAAAGTAAAATTCTGTATGCATTTCCCCAACTTCTCCAGTACAGAGGGGTTCTACCCAAGTTGTAATGGAGAATGTCACTGCCATGCTTATTGCTCCATTGTGGCCTCGCTAGATATGGTTTCCATGCCTTCAGCATCTGGTGGTGGATCATCCTACAACCTCTGTATTGGGATCTGTTGTCATAGGGCAGGTGGTCCCTGGTCCATCCAGGCCTGAAATCCCTGAACTTGCATGCATGTCTCCTTAAAACATAGCCATTGCACATTTTGGGGTCTCCCCTAAGATTGCCGATGTCCTACTTGTGGCTAGAGAGCCTTCTACCAAACATACTTATTCAGTGAAGTGGAAGTGTTCACTTTATGGTCTGCTTCCTGGAATCTGGACCCCTTTACATGTCCTTTGAATTCTGTGCTAGAATACTTGCTTTCCCTGTCTGAGTCTGGCCTGCAGTATTCCTCTGTTAAAGTGCATTTGGTCACCATATCAGCCTTCCATATCCCCTGTCGATGGTCATATGTTTGCTCAAGTAGAGGTGTCCCATACATTTCTAAGAGGTACTCTTGGTATAAAACCTGCTATCTGTAATCCAGTCCTGACTTGGGACTTGCAATTCATGCTTGAGAAATTGATGTTTGCTCCTTTAGAGCCTGCTGCGAGTTGTGGCTGATGTTTCCTATCATGGAAAATGTTATTTTTAGTCGCAATGACCTGTGCTCAGAGGATTTCTGAACTTCAGGTTCTGATGTGTGAGCCTCCTTATTTGATTTTTCGCAGAGTCGCTTTGTGTATGAATCCTAAGATCATCAGGGGTATGTCAGTCATCAGGTTACACTGTAGGAACCTTCGACATCAGTGAAGGGGAATCAACACAGAAGATTTTCAGCAGTACAACTGGGCTGCCCACGCTGTCGACGTCAACTGACGTCAGCATCCCTATGTAGGCGTAGGCGGTCCCACTCCCTCCTCAGTTCTTTCCCACTGTTGACTTACTTGCATGAGTCTCCGTAGAAGCTCCATCGCAGTGTTCATGCCTTTTTTGGCCTACAGCCTTTTTCTCTAATACTTGTGTAAAATCTCGAGATTTTATCTCCCCCCCTAATTTCTTTGTTACCTCATTGGCTGGAGGTTTTTACCTATGGTATACCCCCTTACCTATGGTACCCCCTGTCCAGCACTGTCTCCTCTGCCCCTGCACTGACCAGAGTCAGAGCTTTAACCCCCTTATCCTCCCCAGGCCGCTTCACAGCAGGTAATTTACCCCACACGTTGCGGAAGCCCTGGAGGCCGGTCTTGGGGGGAGCTGACTTAAGTGTGTCTGCTCGGCACCACCAGGACTGGTCTTCATGTGCACACTGGAGGATTCTTTTTGGACCCCGTGATTTCCCCCTCCACCCCACGATGCGGGCGTGTAATGACATTAGGGACGCTGTCATGCACACTTCCACGCATTGCATGTCCATCGTCCTGTGCCGATCCACACTGTGACCCTCAATCCTGTACTAGCCACTGCCAGGAGCCAGTACCTCAGCAGTCATCCCTTCCCGGGGGGGAGGTGTGAAGTCTGTGGGATGCTCGATCCTTCTCCCCCCAACCGGCCCTTTGACACTGAAGGTCACTCCCAACCCTGAGTCATCGGTGTGGTAGGAGGTAAGGCACCAGCACCCCAGCCCTCTACACCACTGGGCCGGCTGAGATTTTACTTTTTATTTGTGTTATGAGTTAATTGTTCCTCTTCTCTTTTCCATCGCTGCTGCTGCTGCTGTGGAAAGAAATTAGCCTCTACAGACGAATAACTCAGTTTGTGTCTACTGTCTTGGGCCTTACTACGACGTCTCTGACTGTGAGCTCTGCCAGAAGTTTAACCAGTCAACCCTCAGGTGGTGCAAGAAGACTGTCAAATTCATGGAACAGGTAGCTAGTTCCGGGCAGGGATCCTCTGGGGCCTCTGCTGCCAAGTCGCCGACTGACTCTTCCAGCTCCCAGGCCTCCAAGACAAGTCCTCGGGGGAGGAGGGAGTCAAGAAGACTGGGATCATGACTGCACCCCCCAGCAGTGATCCCGCTTCCTGGTGGCCTCTCTTTCAGGGGGCTGTTTGTTGGCTGAGGCTGCTCTGATGAAGAGGCCAGCTATCCAGGTCTCTGTTTCCTACCGGACCCATACATATACAGCACCTCTGCCTAACACTCAGGGTGCCTGTCATTGACCTCCGGGTCATCGGTGGCTCGTCATTGACTACCATTCCGTCGAGACCTGCCCCTTCTCCTTTCAGGGCTACAAGCTTGTTGGGTTCCCAGGACACAGCCGGAGGATCTTCGGCACCTGTGCCGTCGAAGCCCCTTCTGTTGATGTCCACTATTGACCTGAACAAAGTACTTGTAAAGTTTAGGAATATACTTGTTCAGCAGCTAGGTGCCTTCAGTAGCCCCACTTTGCTGATGCAGTCAATGGCAGCTTCACCATCGACTCATGTTCGTCGACCCCAGGAGACTCCCTCTGGGCCGCTGGCAGCAAATCCAGTGTCACACCCAGATGAAGAGGTCAACGTCTAGGAGTACCACCCTGATCTCATTCTCCCTGATGATGTGGAGGATAGAGAGGAAAAGATCTTTATCTGAGAAAAGTCCACTGCCTCCTTGGTCAGTGAGGACTCTGTAAAGCATACTCCAAGGTCCCCTCCTGAGGATGCCACTTTTTTTTTTATTTTTTATCACGACTTGATTTTTGTGCCTTCATCAGCAGCTCCCATTCAACTGGCCCCCCCAGCCCGTCCCAGGTGCAGGCGCTTACCTTGCCCGGCTGGGAGGCGGTGCCTGTGGGGAGTTAATCTTCATCCTGCTGCTGGCGTATTTTTCCCCTCCGGTTTCGCCCATGGGCCCCAGGCCACGCACGCGCCGCGCCGGAAGCGCGCATGCGCTGTGTAGCCAGATTCGACCGCACCCCACCCGTGCATCCCCTACCTCCACTGGGGTCGCATGGCATCGAGGATGCCACACTACCTCCTGGAGAGGAGAGCTTGCCTGCCGGCAGCTCTATCAGCTCACTGCCCCCCACTGGTTGCCGACCTCCGATGGCCGGGCCGGTTCCCAAACCCGGGTCGCCAGCGGCGTGTCGAGGTAAGGCACTAGCGTCTCAACCTTCTATGCCACTGAGCCGACAAGGATGCCACATTTGTTAATGTGATGAAGCAGTTGTCTTCCACCATGGACTTCCAGACTGAGGAAGAGGATGTCACCAGGAAGGTCCTGGTGTATTTCATGGAGATCCCAGAATCTCCCCCTGAAATCATTCCTCCAGTGCTTCCAGCATTGAAGAATGCAACCACAACAGCCTGGCATAGACCAGACATGGTACCAGCCATGCCACACAGGGTGTTCAAACTTTACAGTGCCCCACGGGGTCTTCATTACTTTGCTGCCCAGGCCAAAACCGACTCTGTGGTCATCAAGGTAGCTCATGGAAGAACTGAGGTGCCTAAACACCTTAGTTCCCTTCCCCAGACAAGGAATCCCATAGGATTGACCTCTCGGGAGGCTTATGCCTCCTCCACCTTAGGCCTGCGGATTGCAAACTGTCTGTCACACATGTGTGCACACCGTGGTGCCAGATCAGCCCTTCAGCCCACCTGTAACAGTGCTGCCCCCTCCCATGCACGCTACCCACTGGACCGCCACCAGGTAGGAGCAGAGCTGTGGGGGGGGGGTGACAACCCATCACCCCCAGGAGAGGAGAGGAGAGCAGCCTGCCAGCTTGCTCAATCCTGCTCCCCCACACACACACACACACTCGCCAGCACCCTGACAACCCAAGGTCATTCCCGAACCAGGGCTGCCAGCATGGTGCGAGGTGTGGCGTCCAGCACCTCAACCCTCAGTGCCACCAGACCGGCTGAGTTGGACCTTTTTTCATCCCCACTCAATGTAAAGCTTCCCAGTTTCTTCTCACGAGATCCAGGGCCTGGAGTTTTGTGGCAAGATGGGTTGTCCTTCTGGAGTGGGAGGCTTCTGTATGCGTTCCCTCTGTTCCCTCTGATCCGGAGGGTGCTGATCAAACCACAGATGGATTGGGCCAGCGTGATTCTAGTGGCTGCATTCTGGCTTCACCAGATATGGGTTTCTCTACTTCAATAGCTGGCAGAGGAACCTCCAGTCCCTCTTCCTCTTTGCAGGATCCTGGCCCATCCCAACCTTGGGTTTCTCCATCTTCATGCCTGGCTCTTGAGAGAATAGCAATTGCGAGGTTTGGGGTCTCTAATAGGGTAGCGGATGTCCTAGGGCTGTCCAGAAGCCTTCCAGTCCAGCCACATATGCCATGAAGTGGAAGCAGTTTGCAATTTGGGCTGCCAAACAGACCGTGGACCCATTTACCTGTTCGGTGAATCATATCCTGGACTACTTGTAAGATCTGTCAGACTCAGGCCTCCAGTACTCTTCCCTAAAGGTCCACCTTTTGGCTATTTCTGCATTCCATGAGCCCGTGGGTGACCGCACGATTGCTCAACTGGATGTCTCCCGTACCTTCCTCAGGGGCATCCTGCTTCTGAAACCCCCAATCCATTCTCCTGTACTGGCTTGGAACTTGAATTTTATTTTGGAGAGGTTGTCCCCATTTCCTTTTGAGCCAATTGCAACTTGCAATTTCTTTCTTGGAAAATGTTGTTTTTGGTTGCAGTTACTTCTGCTCGAAGAATTTCAGAGCTTCAGGCCCCCTGGTATGAGGAGCCTTTTTTTTTTTTTTGATTTTTCACAAAGACAGGGTATCTTTTCACACATCCTAAGTTCATACGCAAGGTGGTCTCTGAGTTCACACTTAATCAGTCTGTCCACCTTCCTGTTTATTTTCCTGAGCATGCCAATCCAGGGGAAGCACTACTCTATATGTTAGATGTGCGCAGAACTTTGAAGTACTATCTGCTTAGGACTAAGGAGTCCAGAAAGTCAAAGCAGATGTTTTGCTCCAGGTAGAGAGGGTGCTTTGGTTTCTAAGCAACATTTATCCAAATGGTTGGCAAATTGCTTTGTATTCTGCTACAGCAAGTGTGGCAAAGAATTGCTGGGTGCTGTCAAAGCTCACTCCACCAGAGGCATGACTACCTCGTGGCTTGTTTCAAAGGAATCTCAGCTGCTGACATTTGTGTGGCAGCCGCCTGGAGTACGGTCCACACTTTCACCAAGCATTACAGTCTGGACATTGCCTCAAGCGCCTGTGCAAGATTTGGTAGGGCTGTGTTACAAGGACTCCTCTCAAGTTTATGGAGAGCCAGCCTCCCAGACTGTGTGTTTACTCTTGTCACTGCTTGGTGCTTGTTCCTATGGAGTAACCTGATGTCTGAGATACCCCTGAAGAAGATAGAATAGTTACATAAGAACTTACCGTAACAGTAGATCTTCAAGGGGATCTGTCATCAGGTATGATTTCTCTTCCACCATCCCCCTTTTTGATGCTCCTGTCTTAGAACTGGCTATCTGGTGTATCCAGTATTTTACTTAGAGCTGGGTACCTATTTCTCTCCTCAGTTCCCCGAGGTGAAAGCCTTGCTCCCTTTGTCTCTGGGAGGGAAAGAACTGAGGAGGGAGTGGGTCCACCTACGCCTATATAGGGTTGCTGACATCGACGGTGTGAGCGACCCCAGTTGTACTGCTGAAAATCTTCCATGTGGATTCCCCTCCACTGACAGTGAAGGTTCATGCAGTGTAACCTGATGACTGAGATCCCCTCGAAGATCTACTGTTACGGTAAGTTCTTATTTAACTGTTCTTTTCCACCCAAGGTGGTATCAGAATTTACACTGAACCTAATAATACACGTTCTTATATATTAGTCCGAGCATGCCAATCAGGGTGAGGCACTGCTCCATGTTTTAGATTTACATAGAACACCGAGCTACTATATTGGTCACACCATGGACTGCAGGAAGTCCTCTCAGATTTTTGTTTCATTTGCCCCGGGAAAGAGGGCACACCTGTGTCTGAACAGTGTCTGTCCAAATGGGTGGCACATTGAATTACGTACTGTTACAGGAAGTATAGTAAGGAACTTCCCGGTGCTATTTGTGATCACTCCACATGGGGTATGACCCCTTCTGTTGCTTATTGGAAAAATGTCCCTGCTGCCAACACATATGCTGCAGCCACATGGAGCACTGTTTGCACTTTCACTAAACATTACAGTTTGGACATCATCTCTTGTGGAAGAGCTAGTTTAGGTCTTGCTGTACTGCAAGGCCTTCTGTCCTGATTACATATCGGATTGGACCATCCTCTCATAGAAACACAGAAATGTAGAAGTTATTGGCAGATAAGGACCTCTTGGCCCAACTAGTCTGCCCAGTTTTCCCTGCCTACTGTGCCACCTCAGACCTTACTCAATCTCTGGTCATCTCCTCCCCTTGCCTTGCTACTAAGGTCCCCTTGTATCTGTCCCATGCGTGCTTGAATCCTGTCACCGTATTGGCACCCACTACCTCTGCTGGAATGCTGTTCCAGGCATCCACTACCCTCTCTGTGAAGAAGTATTTCCTCACATTTCCTCTGAGCCCCCCCCCCCAACTTCATAACGTGACCCTGTGTCCTCGGTTCTTTTCTCTGAAAAATGCTGTCTTTCTATACCTTATTAATACTTGTTGGGTATTTGAGTGTTTCTAAGATATCCCCCTTTCCTTCCTTCCTCTCCTCCAGAGTGTACATATTCAGTTCCTCGAGTCTCTCCTTGTATGACTTTTGATGTAGGCCCTGCACCATTTTTGGTAGCTCTCTTTTGTACTGCCTCCACCTTATCAGTGTCCTTCTGGAGGTGGGGCCTCCAGGACTGGGCACAATACTCGAGGTGAGGTCTTACCAGTGATCTGTACAGGCGTAATATTACCTCCTTCTTCCTACTGGTGATACCCCTCCCTGTGCACCCCAGCATCCTGCTAGCCTTCCCCACTGCCTTATCACATGGTATGGCTACCTTCAGGTAATCAGAAACGATAACCCCAGGTCCCTTTCCTGTTTGGTGGTTGCCAGTGCTTCCCCTCCTGGTTGGTACGTAGCCCCCAGGTTTCTGTGTCCCAAAAGCGTGATTTTGCACTTTTTTGCATTGAAACCCAGCTACCAAACCCTTGACCATTTTTCCAACTTTTTAAAATCCTCCCTCTTGTTTTCCGCCCTCCCGGTGTGTCTACTCTGTTACAGATTTTTGTGTCTTGTGCAAACAGGCATACTTTCCCTTCTGGCCCTTCCATAGTGTCACTAATAAAGACATTGAAGAGGACTGGGCCTAGTACTAAGCCCTGAAGCACCCCACTGGTCACCTTGCCTTCTCTGGAGTGGACACCATTTACCACCACCCTCTGACCTCCTGTAGCTTAACCAACTTCTTACCCAGTTTATAACTTTTTGACCCACTCTGACAGCCCAGCTTGTTCACCAGTCTTCTGTGTGGAATGGTGTCGAATGACTTACTAATATCCAGGTAGGCTACATCTACCACTCCTCCCTGATCCACTACCCTGGTTATCCAATCGAAGATCTCGATCAGGTTTGTCCGGCAAGACCTCCCCCCTGTGAAACCACGTTGCCTTGGATCCTGTCATCCATTGGTTACAAGGTATTCCACTATCCTTTTTTTCAGTAGTCTTTTCATTTCTTTGCCCACTACTGAAGTCAGGCTGACAGGTCTGTAATTTCCTGCCTCCTCCCTGTTCCCACATTTGTGAAGTGGGGACCACATCTGCCCTCCTTCAGTCCCTCGGAACCTCCCGTTTCTAATAATAAGTTGAACAGAGGTGCAGCCAGCCCCTCTTTGAGCGCCCTCAGTATCCTAGAGTGCACCCCATCAGGTCATATTGCCTTGTTTACTTTTAATTCTGGTAGTACCTTGAGGACTTTCACCTCTGTAAAAGGACTGGTGTCTACCTCCCTGCCATTTATGCCCTTATCCCATTTCATTGGCCCATCACCTACCCCTTCTTCTTTAAATACTAAACAAAAGTATTTGTTCAATATGTCTTCCTTCTTTTAGTCATCGTCCTCACAAATCCCTTCTTCCCCTTTTATCCTTACTATTACCCCTTTGATCTGCCTCTTCTCGCTTATATATCTAAAGAAAGTTTTATCCCCTTATTTTACTAATTGGGCAAGATTCTCCTCTGTTAATGCCATTGGGCGTCTGCTTTCCCTGACTCACTTTGTTTCTCCTTGTAGTTTCCCCTATCCTCCTCCTTCTATGTCTTTTTGCATACTTTCTTTATGCTAGTTTTTCCTGCTCTTTTTCTGCTACGTCTTCAGAGAACCATAGCTGTCTCTTTTTTTCTCTTCTCCTTGATAACCTGCCTGACACAGGCAATTGTTGCTTTTTCAATGCTCCCTTTTATTTTTGCTTATAGTTCCTTGATTCCCCCCAGATCCTCTGTGTTTGCCAGGGCATCCCTGAGGCATTCTCCTATTTTCCTGAAATCGGCCTTCCTGAAGTCCAGGACCCTTGTCTTGGTGTGGCTTGGTTCTGGCCCATTCCTTATATTGAACCATGCTGTATGGTGGTCGCTGGACCCTAGGTTGTCGCCCATCATGACATGAGCAGCACTGTCCCCATTTGTCAGTACCAGGTCCAGTATTGCCCCACACCCACCCCAGTGAGCTTCTTAGGTAGTTGCCTGAGGAATGCCCCTTGCAGGAAGTCCAGGATGTCCCTACTTCTGACTGTTGCTGCAGTGGGTAGGCTCCAGTCCACATCTGGTAGATTGAAGTTCCCCACCAGCAACATCTCCCCCTTGCATGCCATCCTTTGGATGGCTTCCATCATGTTCTTATCCACCTCTCACCCCTGTGCTGGAGGTATGTTAGATCACTCCTGTGTGAATAATGGCCCCCTTACATGTTTCCAGGGTGACCCACAGTCCCTTGGCTCCTCCCTGCTCTCCCACTCCCTGCTGCTTTGTACTGCTAGGGAGTCGTTCCAAAGGTGTGGCTTAATGGAGGAGGTATCCTTGATTAAGACAGAACTGTAACTAGGCCATGCTGTACCCTCCCTCCCTCCTTCTCCCTGTTGTATATCCTGAGGGTTATATCAGATGCTATGCCTAAAACTTTATGCCATGCATCATTTTATTTTCTAGTCCTATGCCTCCCCTTGTCTGCCTGTTGCTGGTTTCATCTCTTGTTTCCGAGGAGTGATAGGGTCATCCATGTTATGTAGCATCAACACTGCGTGTCATTATGGGCAGCTCCTGGCTGGCAAAAATTTTCTAAGTGGTCCTGACACTGACGACTTACAGTTCCAAAGGTGTTGCCTAATGGAGGAGATTTTCTCAAAGACCTACTATTATGGTAAGTTCTTACGTAACTGTTCTTTTCAGGGCTCCGTCATCTGTCCCCTTTTCCTGTTATCTGCCCCAACCTATCAACCTGATTTCTTTTTCACTCTCTACTTAAGTTTGAGAGGCTGACTACTGGCAAATTCAGACTCACTTAAATTCGGGACCTGTGGATTTGATTCAGTTTCGTTAACCTGCAGAACCACTTCAGTTCGCAATGCAGTAAAAGGGCAAAGCAGACTACAGAAGGGGTGATAAAAGCATTGAGGTCACCATTGAATATATAGTATATGGTTAATGCTTATTGTGTATGGAATTCAGTGGCTCTCAAAAAGTTGTGGTAGGACAGTTCAAAGGTCACAAAGTTGTTGTAGTATTGTTCTGATGTCACCTCGGTACCCCCTGATTGGACAAAAACGTGATCTGCAGAAAAAATTGGAAGGTAGAATGATAATTCCGCTTAGCAAGCAGTTTGTAGAGACAGTTTGAATACAGACAGCTATAGTCAGCTATGTGTTACCAAACTGTACTATTATGTCATTTTTTTTTTTTGCTTGTATTTTTTTGTTTTAAACATTGCTTCTGTGAATCTTCATAGGGTTGGGAGAAGAGTGAGAACGACTGTTAGCAGCGAGTGACTTGGTAACAGACTGAGGTGCCAGGAGCAAGCAGGGGAGCATGTTCACAAGATATGAAACCTTGTGAAATTAAACTTTTAAATTTTGGGAAACCATATACTATATAAAACCATTTATGGGTGACCATACCCAACAAGGCTGCATTTCCACATGAGGATGTGATGCTGCCATAGGGACCTCTCGAGCCTCGCATCACTTCCCCTTGATGGAAACACAGCCTTGTTGTACATGAGTACCCATACATTATTCTGTAGTTATCTAGTTTCCTTGTGGCAGGTGGAATTGGTGTGCTACGGATAGGAATTTCTATGTTTGTGATGGTATGAGAGTCTGCAGTCACTGAGGCCACAGTGGCACTGCATGCTAAGCTAGAGCAGTGAATATTCAGTGCTGACCTCCATGTGTGGAGACATGTGGTGTCTGCTTTTCCTTCATGCCAATTACTGTAGTCTCGCAGGCACCAATGATTTTTCAAATTATATAATATTCCCCTCTCCCGGAAAAAGCAAGATCAAGAAACCTACTGAATAAATGATGCAAACAAATTAAATTTAGAGTGTTAAATTGGCACAGAGTCCTGCACTGAGCTGGTGGCACTCCAGACCAAAAACAATCAATGTTTTCATCACAAAAAAGTCGAGCGCTCGCCACCTCCGAAATGTAAGGACACCAGGCTAAGTTAAGATGAAATAAACATTTTTATTGTAGATCCACGCAGAGAAGCCTACCTGGCGCATTTAGGATTGAAAAGATTCTTTATCAAAGGTTGGCTAGCAAGTAATAGACCCACCTTAAAAAGCAGTTAATGGCCAGCCCAGCGGCGCAGCAGTAGCACTACCACTTGCGACGCTAGCGACCCAGGTTCGGTAGCAAGGCAGGATTGCTGGAGGGCCGGCCAGGAGGAGAAGGATTGGGCACCCGATGGGCCTCTCTTTTTCTCCAGGGAGGGTGAGCTGCAGAACTCTCTGCTGTACTGCTACCTGGGTGACCACGGGTGGAAGGTACAGTTGGAGGCAGCAGATGTGTTGGGAGGGGTGGACGCCAGCTGAAAGCCGGAGCAAAGGCACGTCTCCACATGCCTTTGTTTCATTGGCCCTCCTAGCGTGCTGACGCCTGCAGGGGGTGGGACCAGAGAAAACCAGGAAATACCCCGCAGTGGCGCCAGTAGACTGGCCCCAGTGCCGGCGTTTGGAGGAACCCGAGGAGGCAGCTCAAGGTGCATGCTCCGATGTAAGTGTGGAGGATATAGGGGGACTCCTCTGCCGCAGCTGGGAGGGTCAACCAGAGTGCTCAGGGTCTAGGAGCGGGGCACCCATATGAGCTAGTGCACCTCGTGGGAGCTCAGGACGCGGGGTCGCATTGGGGTTCCTGAAGAAAGGGGCTACTGCGGGAAGAAGGGGCATAAAGACCAACGTAAAAACAAAAAGCAGTTAATGATGGCATCACATTGATGTAGCATTACATTACATAAAATGACTGGATGAATTTCAAAAAAGCAGTTTACAATACAATTGACTACAGTCGTTTCAAAAGCCACATACAGTCCCCATCAAATTTACCGACCACGGATTACACGGGCAGTCGGTTACTGCAGGTTATAAACAGTTTGCCTTTTACATTGCTGTCCCATGTTAAAAGCATTGATTACTGTCTATGTGTGCCGTATATTTTGGGCACTTTGCGGCAGATTAAGGTAATTCACACCCAGCCAGCAAATGCAATTAAGCCCCCCATTAGGTGCTGCACAGGGTACTTAAAGTACAGCAGTCAGCAATCATTTTCCTGTGTGGCTGTTGACTGGCTCTCGCATCTTCAGGACTCCTCCCTCCTTCTCGGGCATCATAATAATGGACCGAGAACTGCAGGCTGTCGGCCGAGCAATAATGGGTTCCGGTAGTCCTGTAAAAACACTACAGCCTTCCATTGCCATAAATGAAGAGGGGGGAGAAGAAAGCTAGAGAGAGAGACACTCAGTGACCGGGAGACCTGGCATGAGTGGCAGCGGTGTGAGGCGCACACAGGAAGGGAGAACTCAGCAGGAGCGATTACCAGGGAGAGAGGCACATGAAACTGGGGGGAGACTAGCTGTGCAGTGGTGAGACAAACAGAACAGGAGAGAAATACTGACCCGAGTCGGAGTTTTCCGTGAGGGAGAGACACTTGGCTCTCACAAGATCTACTGCTTTATTTTTTGTGAGCGGAGCATTAGTAGAAATTAACTTTTTTTTAGTACTTGCACCACAGTGCATGTGACCAAAAAGTTACATGCACCAGGGACAGGTTATCTGCACTGATTAAAAATAAAATAAAATTGAAATTAAACTAAAGAATCAGAAAATTACTAAAAATTGTAGTATTCTGCTTCACACGCTTTATTTTCCCTGCCTAATTAACCATTAAGAACATTGAATATGGACATCTGTGCCAGGCAGTTTACCCATCCTCCTTCACACACTTGTCTTATCCATAAGAGGTGTATATGAACAGCACCAGTGATCTGTACTCACTCACGTCTCTTATCAAGACTCAGGCCCCCATCCACAATTATGGTCTGTGATTGCTGCTGAACAGCATCTATCACATTGTGTTACTGAATCGATAGATGCTGTTCACAGCAACAAAAGAAAAAAAAAAAACAAATCTGCTCTCCTGATTAGCCACTCAGGATTGAGTTCTCTGCAGTTACATGAACTCCTACTCCAAGCCACACAAGTTTATTTTGTGTGACAGTGATGGTTCTCTTACAGGTGTTACTAGAGAGCCTCCTCCTCCATACACACTCCCGCATGCGTATACACACACACACACACACACACACGTATTGCCCAACAGTCACAGTGATAACCCACAGACTCTGTTTATCCGTTAGTGTGAAGTGAGTGAGTGATAGCAGCCACACCCTTCCCTGACCCCATTGCCATGGCTGGACTTGGTGCACTGTTGTTCTTCCTCTCTCTCTTTGCTTTCCCCTGCTAGTCACACTAAGTCAGTCACAGAAGCAGTGTAAGCTGTCTTTAAAAAAAAAAAAAAAAATCACAGCTTATGTTCGCTTTTGGCCCCACCACCTCCCCAGGCACCGAATACAACTTAGTGTGATGGCATTCCGAAAGTCTGTGTGATTTAAAAGAAAAAAAAAAAGTGCTTTCTGCCACTCATTCTTTTTTTTCCCAGGCAATGCAGTGACTGCCAGAGGTGTGCTACAAGTCTCGAACACTAGACTTGGTGTTACATACACTGTGGTGCATACAAGGGGAAGAACTACATGCACAGGGAACATATTTTGTATGTTAATTTCGACCCCTGGATCGGAGTTGACTTTTGGATTTACCGACCATGGCTTATAACAGGCAAGTTTAGCCTACACATATGGTTCTCTTACAGGTCATTGCAGTGTCAGTGGCTCAGTAGGTAGCACACTCGTCTCTGAGGCCGGGAGATTCGAGGACTGTGGGTTCAGTTCCCACATCTGGCACTTGGGTTAATATCCCAGTACTGAAACTGTAGTGCAGCATGAGGGGGTGCTGCACTTCTGAGGTGCCGTCTTTTGAATGAGACATTAAAACAGAGGTCCCATCTGCCTGGATTGGTGGTAGTTCAGGTGGATTTTTTTTTTCCCAATTGTTTAACCAGGTGAGACACACTAAGCTGAAAGCTTGTTTACAGGTTTACAGATGTTAAAGATCCCATGGCACTTATCGTAAAGAGTAGGGGAATTTCCCTCATTCACTAAAAAAAATACCACCAACAGCTTAATCTGGTTCAAGGTCAGTTGGCATTCATCTGTATCCCCTTCCCCCGGGTCGTGCCTGAAAATAGGCAGGATTTGTCTAGTGCACTTTCCCGGTCAACAAAAACTAAATTAATTAAAAAAAATAAATTAAAAAAAAATATGTGCCCATTATAAGCAGTGGTGACTGTACCAGTACCATTGAGACACAGCAATGTAAATAGGATAATAAACTATGTTGATTAAGCAATTTAATAAAGACTTAAAAAACACAGTAAGAAAATAATGTATTGCACATAGTATAAAACAAAAAGGAATAGTATGCCTAGCCCGCCCCAGTTTTCATGCCTTACTATTCCTTTTATGTAGTACTACTGCAGCACTTGCTTGTAGTCGCAAATTGAATGAAGCCTCAAGCCCTATTAAACTGCTGTTTCAAAAAGAGAAAAAGATGAACCCAGTAGAGTGACACTGCTTTAAATCTTGTAATTTTTTTTTTTTTAGTGTGACACTGTGTGATGTGGTGTGGATTAATATCTTTCATGGTTGGGATTGTAAAGAGGTCATGTATATGCCTGGACTTTATACAGGGATGTTATGCTCAGATAACATTACTGTTCTAGGCATAAACAGACCAATCAGCTGCCTGGGACTTTTCTTGCCATTGTATAAGTAAGCATTAACCCATGATAGGGTGTGTGGCCTCATGCCTCACAACACACCCGTGGTGTTAATTAATCCCCAATAACCGCACACCCTGGAGTGGGTTATTGCACTTATAACATGGAGTATGTTTAAACAACAAAAAAATCTCCAGAAAGGTGTTTTTTGCTCTTTAAACTGCAAGAAAGGTCGTGTATCCTGCCACCCTGCAAAATGGTCCCTAACAAATAATGCATTGTGCATTGCTGTTAGGCACACAGAAATGTCACAAATACACTATTCAGAGAATCTGTGACCTATCTGCTGCGTAATAGTGGGTACTACATTGCCTTCAGCCCCCAAAAAAAAAACACATGCCCCTCGCTGTCTCTAGATATGAGTTTGGATGTGACTGACAGACACATTTTTTGTAACTGACTTGCCTTTTACCACATTGGGACACTGCACGGAAGCACATTTCCAGATGCTACTTGCATGTCGCTTTCTCTGCAGGGATGAACTCTGTTTCAGGTAGGCTGCTCTCCTGCGTTCTCGTACCCCAGCTACGAGCTCTGCTTTAGCACACTGGCTGCCACAGAAATAGAGGACAGAACACACATTCTCCATTTCAGCATTGGTCCCCCTGTGTCTCCTTCTCTCTGTTTCTCTCCCTGTGCTTCCAGTCTGTGACTCGCGTGTCCTCCGTTCCTTTACCCCCATCTGCGGTGGCTGGCGCTGAGCTCTGCTCCCGATTATGACAACCCTTGATCTCCTGTGCCTCCCCAATCAGAGAGGTGCCAGTGGTGCTGTGCGGTCTCTGACTACGGGAAAAGGAATAGGGGCATTATCTGCTGCTTTCTCTCACTCAGGACAGACTACACACAGTTCAGTAGGGACAGGCTTTATGGGGTGAGCATCATCGGGAGAATTGTCATTCCTCTGCTATGCTGGGAGTGCGTTCAAACAGAGAGACACAAACAACAACTGTTGTTCACACTGTTTCTCTCTCATCGAAGCAGCATGGAGTGGCAATGTTCCGTGCTCTCAGGGCTCCTTGTGGTAAGACATGGTCGAGGAGGGAACTGGCAAGGAGGTTCACCACTCCAACCCTCCCCTCACTGCAGGTACTCTACTCACACTGAAACCTAGAGATACACAAAGAAACAGACAGAGAAAGTGGCACAGATTGTCACTGGCAGGTGTCCATGGAGCTCCGCACTCTGTGAAGTACGGGCATGGGAGGAACCAGGAAGGAACTTCAGCTGTCTGTCTGTCTGTCTCTCTTTAGCTCTCTGTCCCCTGCTGCGCCGTCTGGGGAGGGGGGCTCTGTCTCTCTAGAGCCACTGGAGACCTGAACTTGGTGTTACTATGGGGCTACACTATGCTATGGGTCACCGGAGGTCCATGTGGTGGGTGGGTGGGTAGGCACATAGCGGGGACAGCAAACTGCTAGCAGCCACATAAACATGCTGCAAATGTCACTGCCACGGAACATGGCTTTTACAGTGAACAGAGACTGCTGGGGTTCAGCATACAGGGATCTGTGCTTTGGGGCAGTAGGCCACATAGATGTTGTTCTGTGTGTGTGGGGAACACTATCGCCCACTTAGCAGTGCTTGCTAAAGCTGCAAAAAACAAATGGTGGCTGTTCACGTTTGCTCCATTGGAGCAAAAAAAACAGACCCAGCTCTGCTCACTGATTTCACCTTGCACCGCCTCACATCAGCTGTGAGTATATCGTGCATTAATGCATGGTCAGGTGCCAGGACTCCACCAATCATCTATGTAATGGTACTATCCCTGTGTTATGATTTATGTTATACACTTCAGTAGAGACTTCAAGGTATTTCTTAACTTTAAACTTGTCTTCAACTTGCACATACATCTGCAGAATAGCTTGCCTTCACATTTTGGGGGGAAAAACACATTAGACCCAGCTTTAATTATTTCTCCATTCCAGCATTCAAATACACCTTCTAACTTGGTGCTTACACTACTGCGACTCCCTCTCTGTAGGTCTCTCCAAATGTGGTATGTTCAGATCTTTGTTACTTGACTCACCACAAGACACAGATTTACACTCACCCAACATGAAAGATGTCCAGTGTTCCCAATGGCCTAAGAACTCCGATTTATATTCACCTTGCTCATGCAGAATCATACATACCCTCACTCAACCTTGATCTGTTTTTTTCATCTCCACTGAACCCTTGTGTTCCTCTAGCTGTGGCTTACTTGTAGTATTTTGATTTCTGAAGTATTGCCAGCAATAGGGCTTTCAGAGACTTTCCCTTGTTCCTGGGAATTCTCTCCCCTGTAGTCTTTCATTGACCGATTCCTATATGTGCTTCAGATCCTTACAAAAAACTATCTGTTCGCTCTGGCATTCAATTGTCACCTGCTAGTGCCACATTTCTACACCCTACTGAATTACTGTCTTTTTTTTACCTGTAGTCCAGTTTTATCAAGTGAGTTGGATACGTAGAATCCGATAACAGAGCACCCGCAGAACACTTTAGGGAAAGCAGGAGTGCAAGAGGGCTATTATGAAAGTGAAGCAGGAATATGAGAACAGCATAGCAAGGGTTATTAAGGATTAAATTAAGTGTTTTCAATTATACAGAAAAAGGGGACGGGAAGAGGAGAATGACTGTGTTTCAGTAAAAGAGCTGAAGTAAGTGAGGATGATAAAGCAGTGAAAAAATGTAATGAATACATTCAGAGTATTAATTAAGGAGCAGGACTTGAAATTGGCAGTGGCCCAACATTGCCACTGGCCCACTAGCTAAAGGCTGATAGATGTATCAAGCTAGTAAAATTCTTAGCCTTGTTGGAGAAAGAAATATTCCAATAAGTACACCAGTTGTGCCAGCAGAAAAATCTGTGGGGCCAGTGGATTTTCCCAGTCACTAGCCCTGCTAGTTAGTAGCTGCAAAATTGAATCTTGACCCCCTTACTGAGGCAGGAGGAGTTCAGACAAAAATGGGGATGTACACACAGGCACTCTGGAAGAAGGCAATTGTAATATCAGCATCACAGGTAGGCTAGTAGCAGTGTGTGGTGGTGGTTGGGGGGGGGGGGAGGACTTGCAAGTTCCAGGGACTAGATATCTTGTAACCTAAAGTCCTTGAGGAGCTGGGGAATGAGATAACACAACCATAATCAACAATCTTTCGAGAATCAATAAAGACAAAAGTGATGTTGAGGAACTAGAAGATGGCTAATATTATTCCAGTATTTAACAAAGGATCATGGGGAGAGCCAGGGAAGTACAGATCTATGAGATTAACTCTGAGAGAAAATGCTGGAAACCATTGTAAAGAATGTGATAGGCACCAATTGGAAAATATTATCTAATCAGAGAAAGACAGTGTTGTTTCACTAAGGGGAGTTCCTGTCAGACAAACCTAGTAGGTTTTTCTGAAGGGATAACTTAAGATACAGATAAGAAAACAGCATATATTTAGATTATAGCAAAGCTTTTGACACTGACCGGAAAGGAATTTGGTTTTACATAGCACCTTTCATACAAACTGTGTTCCAAAGCATAGTGGAGGGAGTGGAATGGATGTTGCTGCTATTTTAGGTGCAGAGGGAGATTCAAACGGCACAGAGATAGATTACAGAGAGATGGCATGAGATTATTTGGGCAGTAAAGCGTGACAGGGTTACATTAGTTGGGAGATGAAGGCACTTTTCTGTTGTGAGCTGAGATACAAGGCTGTAGGCTGAGTACTCTTCAGCACCCACACCGAAGGGGTGCCTATGTCTTGCAACAAACATCGCACCCTGGAGCGTGTCACTGACCTTATAAACTAGGCTGTTCTTAACAGTTTTGTATTGTATTTCTTTTTATTTGTTTTACCAGGAAAAAAGCTCTGTTGAGTAGTGCTCATGTACAAGGAGGTCCTTGTTGAGACAGTCAGCAATACAGAGAAACAGGAACATTACAAAATCCAGAGACTGCAAGTAAGCATGAAGTATAAAGGATCATGTACAGCAAGGTGCAGAGGATGATATACTACAAGACTAAGACAGCCAGGGCCAGATTTACTGTAACACAAAGTGCGCCAGTGTGTAAGGCCTTGGTTTTCTGGGCCCTTCTGTGAGAAGTGTCTTCTGTGGACATGTGCATGCACTGCATTGTCTTCTTTAACTGTGCTGCCTCTGCCTGCCTAGACCGCCTATGCCTACCTAGATTCTGAGGGCTTCCAACCTACTTGTGTCTGTGAACACAGTGTTGGTTTCACCACGACGTTGGTGATGTTCCATTAGACTGGAAGGAAGCAATAGTTACGACAATACACAAAAAAGGTAGCACTACAGCCCCCCAGAACTATAGACCCATGAGCTTGACTTCAGTCCCAGGGAAACTATTGGAAAAACTTATTAAAAACAGATTTGAGCACAACTCTACAATACTTGGAATTGTAGATACAACACAACTCTGTCCGGAAAGGCAAATCATGCACTACAAACTTAATATGTTTTTATGAAATTGTGAGCAGAAATTTAGACAAGGGGATTCCCACTGATGTGGTCTGTTTAAATTTCAAGAACGCCTTTGACACTGAACCACATGATATACTGTTGCAAAAATTGAGATCTATGGGATACAGTACACATCTCTGAAACTGGGTCCAATCATGGCCAGAGGACAGAACTCTGAGGGTACAAATTCCAGGTTATATATCCAGTATAGGATTACTTACAAGCACGGTCCCCCAGGGATTGGCTTTGGGACCCTTCTTATTTGTTTTATTTCGGATTTCCACATTGGTCTGCACAATCTGTGTACCAGATTTGCAGATGATACAAAAATATCATGTGGACTTGATTCAGAAGGAAATATTTGACAATGGTCAATGACCTAAAATAAATAGAGCAATGGGTACAAAAAAATATACTTCATCTCAACTTGGAAAAGTGTTCAGTCATACATCTAGTACAAAAGAATCCCCTAAGATCATATACCATTTTGAATCGCGCCTTACCAGCTATGGAAAATGAACAATATCTAGGTATCTGGATTGACAGTTCTCTCAATATGCATAGAGTCGTATAAAGAACATCACCAAAACTGCAAGCAAATATAATAATAAAAATATCTTTCATAACTAGGGATGAGCATACCATAATGAGTCTATACAGGTCATACATAAGACCACATATTGATTATGCATCGCAGTTCTGGTCTTCGTACTAGAAACAAGAGATACACCTCATTGAAAGGGTTCAGAGAAGGGCCACCAAATTAGTTAGTGGCCTTAAGAATGGATCTTATGATGACAGAGTTAAAAAATTAAATATGACGACACTGGAACAACGGAGACAAAGGGGTGACCTACTACACATGATGCAAAACCCTGAGGTTTTCTCTGAATATGCTTTGTCTCACAAATTAGAGCTCAAAATCTTAGATCTCATAATGGGCAGCTAGAGATTCAAAGAACAAATACATTTAAGAGACAAAAGTATTTTACGGTTGAGCCCGAGCAAGATGGCTGCTTTTTAATACTGCTCCTCTAAGCTGCTTGAATTAAAACTTTTAAAACTGAGTTATTTTGGTCACAAATTGCGAACCTTTGAAAGATAACTGAATCGGAAGTTCTCTGTCTCAGGATGGGAAATCCTCGGAAAGATCGTAACCACCCAGACGGAGCTAAAGCTAAAAATGCTCTGGCCACCTCCTCCACACGGTCTAGCTCTACTTTGCAGGCCTCAGACTTGGAGAGTACTGGTGAAGAAACTTTACAATCACTGGGTCAAAAAATAAATCGACTTATAGCCTCTGTTTCGACGTTGGCAGAGAAAATGGATGGTATTGCCAATCGAGTTACCAATTTGGAAACCTCCATGGAGCTGGTAACAACTGAATCTTTGGAAGCTAAAAAGCGCTCCCATGCTGCTATGGGGGTCAGCACTACACTGGTGAAAGAGAATGGGCACCTCCGTATGAGTCTGGAGAACCAAATCGGAGCTCCCAACATTCGGTTGCTAGGTTTTCCGGAGGGATGTGAAGGGGACCATTTGGTTTTATTCCTGCAAGACTGGTTAATACAGCAGTTTGGTGGAGAAGTCAAGGAACGGGCGAAGAGTATTCAAAAAGCCTACCGGATAACCAGACGGGGGAAGCCAGACAACGCGGAGGCTCCACGCGCAGTTTTGGCAGTGACGGACGGTGTGGCAACAAGGGACTACCTCCTAGCCATGGCAAGGCAGCATAAAACTTTGTTGTGTGAGGAAGAGTCAATCAGTATTTACCCTGACATTAGTTATGCCACGAGGCAAAGGCGCAAGTTGTTCGGCACCAGGGCACTCCTTCAAGAAGCAGGGATTCAGCACAATGTACTATTCCCGGCTCGACTAAGGATTATCCATGCGGGAAAATCTTCATCTTCTCGGACCCGAAGGAAGCAGGCCGCTGGATCCAGAAGCAGGTTCCAAGAAGAAGACGCTCGAGAGATCAGACCGATCATTCTTCTGAGGAGGACGAACCGTTAAGGGATGATGGGGTTTCATGACCTGAGAAGAGAAATTATTGTAATAAGTAGAGGGACTGATTTGTTCCCCCGAGACACTGTGGAGTAAGCACAGAAATACAAGTGGGGCTGCAAAATTGTAAATATAATCTATAAGTTCTGCGCTAATTATCTGAAATTGGTCCCAGTAGTTGCAATTATTTGTGGGGCTATTTGTTTAAATAATATGACCATATCTCAGTCTTCATTTTATATAAAGTTTTAGTAAATGTACTAATCGATTTAGTATTAAGGTAATGAAGGGGTAGTGTTATTTATCCGGTATTTAGCACCATAAGTGTGCTCCTTTAAAAGTTAAAGCATGGATGATGTTATCCCCTCTTCTGAGGAGAAAAAGGCACAAGTTTAAATGTATAGAATTACTGTTTTTGTTTTTTCCATGCTGCTCTTGGGCTTCATAAAACAGCTTATGAAGGATTAATGGACTCTTAAGGACTCTTTTTTTTCTCTAGTATTCCCCTCAGATCTATCTTTTGCAGTAGACTAAATCTGTATGATTTGTAATGTGAGGAATGGCACCCTCAATGTGTCTTCTCTAACATTTGTCATGTTTCTGCTGGAAATGTACAGCTTGCTGTTTATAACAAAATAATAAATATAAAGTTAAAAAAAAAAAAAAGTATTTTACTATTAGGGGCCCTTGCCTATGGAACAACGTCCACAACATATTGTAGAAATTGAAGAGTTCCAACAATTTAAATATCAAATTGACAAATATCTGGGCGTCTAATAGCATGTATGTCCACAAGGTGTGGAAGACTGACTTGATGGCCTTTGCATTCTTCTGTCTAGCTCTACCACGTAACATAGTTAACCTCCCACCCCTGCACCATACTGCCCTCCAGTAGCACAGCGCTATGTCTTTAACTCCTTGCCCTTGTGTGCATGTGCCAGCACCTCACTGACTTTGGCGCCAAATAAATCGATGGACGATGGTGATGGTTGGAGTTTATTGCTTAGGTTGTCCTGTTGTCCATGGCCAAGCATGCATGTTCGGGTCAGAGGAGAAGGTCCCTGGAGAAGCCAAGAAGGTCAGGATGGCCCGAGTCTTACCAGTCAAGTCGGGTTGGAGGCTGGAGCGGACTGCAGTCAGTGGCGGAAATGAGTGTGTCCATGATCCATCCTTCTGTCTGATGATCAGAGAGTGCCGCAGATCGGAGGTGGCCCAGGGTGGTGTTGAGTGGAGGGGAAATGGACTGTCCAGAGTTGGGGAAGGAAGGAAGGACGGAAGGAAGAACTGCAGCCCGCAGGGCTTGGGGGATCTGGGAGCCCTCGAGAACAGATCAGAGGGTGTGACAGTTGGGAGACTGTACACTTAAACATAGCTTCTGCCCTGTGTTAAAAAAATACACCAGTGGCTAGGCTAGGCATGTCTGTCAATTTCTGCTAGTTATAACGCACCATTTCCCACTTAGAATTCTGCCATGCAACTCTTCTCCTAGGTAACACGAAAAAACTGCACATCTTCTGTGTCTACATCCTCCAGATGGAAGGCAGCATGCCCTTCCCCCTCCTAATGAACTCTGTTGGCTCAGACTTCAAACTCAACTGACTCTTTATTCCCACAAAAAAGGCAGAGCTCCCCCTAAACAAGCTGCAGCTACTGTACATCAGCTCATCTCCAAGCCCACTAGAAGTGTGAGTACTGGCTTTTCCTCTACCTTATTAGACTGGATCCTCGCACTTCGCCCTGACAGATTTACCTGTTCAAGTGTACTCCACGACTCCACAAGAGGCCACTCCCCTGTCTGTCATGTCTAGAGTGCTAAGGCCCCTAAGGCACCCTACAGAATTATTCACTTTTGTGACTTCTCCAAACTTAACCCCACTGTACTTAAGCAGGAAACTGGTTACAGCTGTAAGCCACAAACGATGTAAACCATGCCCTATATGCATTCTATGCAGTAATCTTAGGGATTCAAAATAAACTTGCTCCTCTTATCCAAGATGGGTGTATGGCCCTGTCACCAAATGGCTGGGTCCTCCCCTGCTGGCTCTCTTTAAACAGAGGAATGCCAGCTGGTCCGCCTCAGGGACTGCTGCTACCTGTGACCATTACAGAATGGGTTGGGGAAGGGGGAGGGTACTGGGAGAGGGACAGTGACTCCAGGGGGAGTATGGGGGGGGGGAGGCAGCTCCAGGAAACTGATTAGAGCTGCACACTCTAGCAGACTCGATAGACCACTATGGCCTGTTTCGAATTTTTATGTTCATATGTAGAATGCTTAGGACTGCATGTAAAAAGACTATCAGATGTAGTAAAAGTCCCTACTTTAAATTTTTGTTCTCTGCCTCAGCCATTAACCCTAAGCTGTTTTGGAATAACATCAAACAAGTCCTTGGTTAGTCTGGCAAACACACGTCAAGAGATCTAAATATTGATGATGTAAATTGCAACAACACTCGTAACTATAGCAAATGTGTTCAACCAATATTTTTCTGACCTCTCAGCTTACACAGGTTGTCTTTCACACCCCCTCTGGCTCCTGCTGTTGCTGTCCCTCCCTTCCCCAAAGCCAGCTCATGCACCCTCCTTTCTTCTTTAAAGAAGTCACCTGCCATGGGTTCTATGTGATAACGGCAAAACAATAATAGCGAGGCTGAGAAAGGTGAGCATAAAACAGTGCGCACATCGGCGACTGGCACATGAGGATTGCGAAATGGTGACAAAGTTCACAGATGACTTTCTTCGGGGCTTTACCCCTTTTACTAAAAATAACCAACTCCGGGGAGAGCATTAACTCTGGAGGAAGCCATAAGTCATCATTTATGATCATCTCTCATGTGCCAGGTGCCGTATGTGGCTGCAGTTTTTGTGTTCGCCTTTCTTGGCCTCATTATTATTGTTTTGCTGTTATCATGAGATACCCTTGCTGTGGGGTATTTAGACTTCTAATGCAAATCCCTACATCAAACTCTGCCAGCTCCGATGATCTTGAACATAAAAAATTCTTAGAATTGCTGTAGCCAAGTTTGCCCCACCGGTAACAAAAATATTTAATCTATCCCTCACATCTCAAACAGTTCCCGATATCTGGAAGATGACCCAAGCCATCTCTTTGCACAAGAAAGGGGACCAAACAAATACAAATAAGTATAGACCCATCGCAGTACTTCCAGTATGAAACAAATTACTTGAAAAACTGGTCTCCTCCCAGCTCACTGAACACCTTTCCACTTAAGCCTCCTGTTCCCTGCGCAGCATGGTTTTTGTTAATGCCACAGCACTACCACTGCCCTCTTGTCACTGTCCTCCTCTGTCTTGTCTGCCGTAGATAGGGGTGAACTTGTGGGTGGGGCCTTCATTGATCTCACAAAGACATTTAACCTAGTTGATCACACCCTATTATGAGGTAAATTAAGTGCTTTGGGTGTCTCTCCCTCAACCCTGAATTGGTTTAAAAGTTATCTGGGTAAAAAGCATCACACATTTAATTTGATCATACCCTGTCAGACCCTTATGCTACCTCAGTCGGGGTCCCTCAAGTCTCCATACTGGGTCCCCTCCTTTTTTCCATTCACATAAACTCCATACACACTAGTCTTAGACACTGTACCTCGATTCTGTATGCCGATGCCTTCCCCTCTTCACTACACTGTACTTTGCTTCTATATGCCGATGGCCTTCCCCTCTTCACTAGCTCCCGCAACATCCCCAAACTAAATTGCTACCTCACCTCTTACCTCTAGTCTGTACAATCCAGGTTGTGATCCAACATGCTCCTTTTGAATACCACAAAGACACAAGCCATGCTATCTGGCTCAGCTCCAAGGTTAAAAAAGTGTACTACCGCTCTCGCGGTACAGTGCAATGATGGATCTCTTCTTACTATAGTCCCTAACATTTTTTTTTTTTTTGCATTATCATCTTTATGCCCCCTTCGTGCTCCGGGGCTGCCTCTCCTTTGGGCCGCCATGACCCTCTGACATCCTCCTACTATCTCCTCTGAGCCACCTTACCTCAGATCTGCAGCCTTCCTCGGGGTAGCCTGGTGTAACCCTTCACCGGGTGGGTCTCCCTCCTCTGAGGGGGAAGGCACTGGTGGGCAGAAGACTGGCGCACTCTCGCTCTCAGTCCCGGGCACTGCTGAGGCTTTGCATGGCTCTCTGGGAGTCTTCGGAGGTGTCCTGGGCCAGCAGCCGTCATCTGGCCAGTCTCCAGAGCGGTTTGGTTTTCTGCTTTTCTTTCTTGGTGTTCCCTCATTGTGATCCTTCATGCAGTGCTTCCGGTCTCCACCGGGGACCACTGCAGAGTGATCTGGCTCCCGCTACCCATCCCAGGAGAGGAGAGCAGTCCTGAGGACACTCAATCCTCCCCTTCCCCTGCCGATGCCTGGCACCCAAGTCTATTCCCGAACTCTGGTTACCAGCGTGGTGTAAGGCGTCTGCACCTCAGCCCTCTGCGCCACTGGGCCAGCATAGTCCCTAACTTTAACTATCTTGGACTGACACTTGCTGCATCCTTAGACTTTTTGACACATACCACTGCATTATTTAAGGCTGTTAATGCCAGACATCATAAAGTGAGAGACAGACATTCGCCCTTAGCCTGTACTGCAATTGCCCGAGGCATCCTTCTACTAAAACTGACATATGGGATGGCAGTCTACTACTTTGCCTCCAAAACCACCCTGCAGAAGTGGGATGTGTCCTACAATAATATTAGCAGGTTTGCCCTGGCCACAAATGGGTACACTCACCACTGTGACCTCTGTTCTAGGCTTGGATGGCTCCCCTCCAACAGCCCTAAGAAAATCTGCCATGGGAAGTTTGATTCACACAGTTGCGAATGAGCAATTCTCATGTCCCTCTCGATGTTACTGAAACCTAACAGCCTAACATATCCACTCAGATCTAATGCTTCTGGATTATTATGCATCCCTAGAACCAGAACCAAATTAGGGGAGATCTTGATCTTCTTCGGGGGTATCTCAGTCATCAGGTAACAACATAGGAACTTCGCCATCAGTAAAGGGGAATCCACATGGAAAATTTTAAGCAGTACACCATCCGTTGATGTTGTCAACCCTATAAAGATTCGAGCGGCCCCGCTTTCTCCTCAGTTCTTTCCTGCTGTGGACTCGCTCGCATGGGTCTCTGTGGAAGCTCCGTCGCAGTATTTGCACCTTTTTACGCCTACTGCTTTTTCATCTTTATTTTTCAGAATCTTTTTTTTCTAAAGAGATTCCTTTGACTTGTTTGTCGAGAGTTAATCCTTCGACTTTGCTCTTCTGTTGCTGCCACTGTGGAAAGAGAATTGCCTCCACGGATGAACACACTCTCTGTGTCTGCTGTCTTGGGCCTGACCACAAAGTTTCTGACTGTGAGCTGTGCTAGAAGTTTAGCCAAACAACCCTCAGGCGATGCAGAAAGGCTCTCAAAAATTTCCTGATGTGATCAGCAGATGGTCAGTTCCAGGCAGGAGTCCTGCGGGGTCTTGGCCTCTCAGTCGCCTATTGGACCTTTGAGCTCCCAGGCCTCCAAGGCCTGAGACAAGTCCTTGGGGTGGGGGTGGGGAGTCACAAAGAAGACAGAGATCGTGACCGCTCATCCCGGCGTCAGTCTTGTTCCCCGTAAGCCTCTCCCTTTTCTGGGGGATCTTCATTGGCTGCTGCTACTGCACCGGTGAAGAAATCTGCTGTCTAGGTTTCTGTGTCCACGAGACCCATACCGACAGCATCCACACCCAATTCTCAGGGCGTTAGGCCATCAGCCCCCAGGTTGTATGCTCCTCCTTTGTTGAAAACAGGCTTGTCATTAACGACTCTCCCGTCAAGGCCTGTTCCTTCTCCTACTTGGTCTACAGGCTCCTCGGGTTCTCAGGGCCCAGCTTGTGAGTCGTCCACATACATGCTGCCGACATGGCACCCCGTCGATGAACACCATTGACCTAAACTAAATTTTGCTCAAATTTACCAATGCAATTGTGCGACAGCTTGGCACCCTTAGGCCCTCCTCAGTCGACTGCAGCTTCGTCATTGACACCTACTCTTTGGCCGCGGGGAAACTCCCATGTAGGTTGTCGTAGGTGCAACTAACTCCAGACTGACATAGAGGAGGTTGGCATTGAAGAGGAGTATCATCCAGACCTCATTCTGCTTGAGGATGAGGAGGAAGAGGAGGAAGACATCCTTGTCTCTGACAGGTCCACTGCTTCCTCTGTCAGCGAGAATTCGGTGAAGCACACACCTAGATTTCCTCCTGAGGACCCCACATTTTTCAGCGTTATGAAGCAGCTGATCTTACTTCGAGAAACAGCTCTTGCAGCAGGTTACACCATTAGGACTGAAACCGGCTGGCGCCAGGCCCCATGGAAATTTTCTAGCTAGCAGTATTGAGCAGGGGACCGCCTCCGACGTCGGTCCCACCCCCGACGTCAGGCACAGTACGTGAGGAGGTGGTCCCCCAGAATCCCCAGTTCTTTTCCCGCCGTCAACTTGCCAGCATCGGCCTCTCAGTCTCTACCTAGCGCACGACGACTTAGAACTTCAAGAGTTTCTCCAAACTAATGTCCTCTCCAACTCCTTCACTTGAGGGACAACTTTCCAAGTGTGCCTGTGGAAAACGGATCCCTTTTAAGGATCCTCATTCCTCCTGTGTGCGGTGCTTAGGCCCAGACCACGACACCAAGGCCTGCACCCTCTGCCAAGGGTTCAACAGCCGCACCAGGATCTGCCATCAGAAGGCACTTCAGGCTTATCTTCTGGAAGAAAGACTTAGCAGGATGGACCAAGAACCTTCCTTCAGGGGCAATTCTTCTTCCAAGGCCCATAAATGCCATGACAAACACCGGGAGAAAGCAAGGTCCAGATCCCCGAACTGGGCCTTGGACTCCTGTAGCTCAGGCTCCACCAGGTCGGACCGCTGTCCCTCCAGGGCTCGTTCTCAGCCCCCTCCAGTCAAAGTTCGGGCTTCCGGCGGCTCTTCGACTCTCCAGCCTATCAAGACTTCAAGACCCTCAGCGTCATCCATTCCCTCTCGGGCCTCTTCCAAGTCTTCCGAATGCCACAAGTCTTCCTCATCGACCCGACGTCGGGACCCCGATTCCAGGTCAGTCTCCCATCCTCCCAGAGGTCCAGATCCACCACCCAGGAAGACTATAAAGACCTGACGTCCCTAAAGTGGACGTCGGACCCTACGTCGGCCAAGCATATGAAGTCGGCCAGGTGTTGGCCAAAGCCACAGACACCAGCCAGGCACCAGATGCCAGCCGGGCGTTCGCCGGACCCGAAAGCATCGGCCAAGTGACTGACGTCAGCCTCGCATTCAGCGGAGCCATAGACTGCCCCCGTCACCGGTCACAGGGATTCAACGGAGGAGGACACGACGCTGCCCGAAGACCAGACGGGCGACACTGAGGATGCCGGGCTCCCGAGGGAACCTTCGCCCACCCCGGAGATGCCCGCGGACCCAACGCCCGACCCTGGCAACAGGCCACCAGTGCCAGGCCCGTCGTCGGACATGAACCTGCAAGAAATAAAGGACCTCTTTACATTCTGGTGGGACACCATTTGAAAGGATGTGGTCCTTGTAAAACCTCCTCCTCCTCCTCCTCCTCCTCCTTCACCCCCTCCTCCACCAAAGGGGCCAGCAGGACGACCACCAACCCCTAAGGAACAGACTCCATCTCCTAGGGGTATATCCAAGACCGGAGAAGGCCTCCCTCAAGATCACCATCAGGGTCCCCCAGCCCCAAGTGACCCAGACATCGTCGGTATACTCCGTCAGGGGAGGACTCCAGATCGGATACCTCTGATTATTCCAGATCTCCTTCTCCACTCAGCATTCCGTCACCTGACCCACAGGACCTTCCCAGGTCTCCTCTGGATGATCCCTCCTTCTCTAAGATCACGAGGCACATCCAGGACAACATGGGGTGGGATGCTGAAGACCTCAACCCGGAAAGGCAGTGCCTTGCCCGTTATCTTCGGCAGAAAGACCCAAAGCCTGTGGTAGTGCCACCCTTGGTGGACACCTTCGCGGACGTCACCAAGGCTGCATGGAAGCGTCCGCACTCCATTCCCCTGTGCTGAAGAAAGCTGACCACCTGTACAAGGCTCCGAGAGAGGACCAGTACTTGGCTCAACAACCTCTGGCAGACTCCCTGGTCATTACGGCCTCACATGACTGGTCCCAAAGACCGCAACACATGAACACACAGCCTTCGGACCAGGAATCCAAACAATTGGATGCCCTGGGGAGGAGCATGTATGTGGCTGCTACATGGTCCATCGGGTTCCTGAACTACCTAACCCACATGGTACAATTTCAGGACACTCTGTGGGAACAGGGCCAGGACCTGGTCAATAAACTTCCAGATGGCGATCAGAAGGCAGAACTCCTAAGCCTTCTCAGCACAGGGTCTGATGTGGGTACTCGGGTACTACGAGCCGCATACAATTCTACAGACTCATCCACCAGAGCGGCAGCTTCAGGCGTTTGTCTCTGGCGACACTCTTGGCTCCGTGTCTCCGGCTTCACCCCGGACGTACAGAAGAACATTCTTGATGTCCCCTACAACGGCGAAGTACTTGTTGGTGAACCCTCGGAGACGGTTATCACGAAACTCCAGGATGCTGGGAAGGCAGTCAGGTCTGTACAGGCCATGTTCAGATCCAGGCCTGGTTCCTTTCATAGGAACCAGAGCCATTTTCGCAGCTGGCAACAAAGGCAGCAGCCACGTTCCGGCCAGCAGCAAAGCGGCACTTTTCAGTGTAAAGCCCAGGCTAAGATGCCCCCAGGCAGAGCCCAACGCTACACTAAACTGGCCCAGTCTGCAGGGACCAGTGCTGCCACAGCATGACTCCTTCCTGACCCCCGCCCCTCCTCTGGATCAACGGGCACAAAAGGTCGGTCACGTCACTCGCCACTTTTTAGGGTGGCAGTCGATTACCACTGACCGGTGGGTTCTCCAGTTGGTCAAGAAAGGTCACTTCATAGAATTTTTCGATCATCCACCGGCAAGACCTCCCCTGCTTTCCCATTACTCGGGTCAGCACGCCCTGCTCATACAGCAGGAGGTGCTCGCACTTCTGGGAAAAGAAGCGATAGAGCACATACCACGGAACCAGAGGAGTGCAGGATATTATTCTCATTTCTTTCTGGTTTCCAAGAAAACAGGGGACCTCCATCCGAAACTGGACCTCAGCGACCTCAACGAGTTGGTCCTGTACAAACGCTTCCGCATGGTGACCCTCCCAGGTCTGATTCCCATGCTCAAGCAGGGCACCTTTCTAGCGTCCTTGGACATGCAGGATGCTTACCTGCATATACCCATTGCTCAGGCGCACAGGAGGTTTCTGCGCTTCGAGTTTCAGGGCCATCATTATCAGTTCCGAGCCCTCCCCTTCGGACTGTCATCAGCACCTCGGGTATTTACGAAGTGCATGGGGGTCATAGCGATGACTCTGAGGAGACAAGGCCACTACGTGTTCCCCTACCTGGACGACTGGCCTCTCATGGCGCCCTCTCGAGAGGCCCTGATGTCCGCCATTCATTATACTCGGTCTCTGCTCGAGACGTTGGGCATCATTATCAATTAAGAGAAGTCACACCTGGTTCCGTCACAGACTCTGCAGTTCTGGACACCGTCCAGGAGAAAGCTTTTCCCCAGGACAGAGCGGAACACATCAGATCCCTCATCAGGGACGTTTTGGTGAAGCAGACCATTGCTGCCAGATTGGTCCTTTGCCTGCTCGGACACATGGCTGTGGCCATTGCAACAGTCCTGCTTGCTAGTCTCCACATGCGGGTGACCCAGTGGATGTTATGGGTCCAATGGGATCAAAAGCAAGACCATCTGCAGCTCCCAATCTGGATCACAAAGGCTGTAATCTGGGATTGGCAATGGTGGCTAGATCTGAAGAACCTCTCGGCGGGAGTCCCCTTCATTGCGCCGTCTTCGATTGTGACACACTCCACAGACGCCTCAGGGCTCGGATGGGGTGCACACCTCGACGGTGTACGGTCTCAGGGCCTGTGGGCAGCCCAAGAGACTCATCTCTACATAAATATCCTGGAAATGAGAGCAGTTCTTTACGCCCTGCAGGCCTTCCAGTCGGAGATTCCACTGGGTACTCTTCTGTTAAAAACAGACAATTCTGTGGTGATGTATTACCTCAGCAAACAAGGAGGCACCCATTCCTACCCACTTTGTAGAGAGGCCATGAGGGCGTGGGATTGGGTTTTGCAACACGGCGCAAACCTCATTGCTGTTCATGTCCCAGGAGTGGACAATGTCATCGCAGACGGCCTGAGCCGCTCTCTGGCAAGAGTCCACGAGTGGGAACAGTTCCAGGAGGTAGTAGAGGATCTGTTTCACAGATGGGGTACACTAGAGTTAGACCTTTTTGCATCCCCATTCAACGCAAAACTGCCCAATTTTTGCTCGCTAGATCCAGGGCCTGGTGTTTTCTGGCGAGACGTGTTGTCCCTCTCCTGGGCGGGCAGATTCCTTTATGCCTTTCCCCCCTTTCCGTTGATCCAGAGGGTCCTTCTGAAACTTCGCAGAGAGCAAGCGATACTGATACTTATCATGCCGTTCTGGCCTAGGCAGATCGTTCCCTCTACTACATCAGCTATCCCGGGAATCTCCTTTACCTCTGCCAATCAGCTCTCACTTGTCTCAGGAGGCGGGCTCCTTGGTCCAGCCGGACCTTCGTTCACTGAGCCTGCACGCTTGGCTTCTAGAGACATAGCCATTTTGTGACACAGGGTCTCGCAAGAGGTAGCTGGCATTCTGGTGGCCGCGAGAAAACCGTCCACCCATGCTACTTACGCCATGAAATGACACCGTTTTTGCCTATGGGTTCAAGCACGGGGGTTTTCACCTCTAGACTGTCCAGAAAAGTTGGTCTTGGACTACCTCCTGTCTCTTTTTCAGACAGGCTTGGCCCACTCCTCGATCAAAGTACACCTCTGTGCCATCTCAGCCTATCATTTTCCTATAGGCCAACGCACCATATCTCAGTTGGACATGGCACGAGCCTTCCTGAGAGGTGTTCTCCACCTTAGACCTCCAATTAAGGATCCGATTCCGCCATGGGATCTACCCTTTGTCCTGGAGCAGCTTACACTGCCTGTCTTTGAGCCAGCCACGGATTGCGAACTACGTCTTCTTACTTGGAAGACATTGTTTTTAGTTGCCGTTACCTCGGCCAGAAGAATTTCTGAACTTCATGCACTCATGTGCAAAGAGTCTTATTTGGTTTTTCACCAGGACAGGGTATCCCTACGGACTAATCCTAAGTTTCTACCTAAGGTAGTCTCAGCTCTCACCCTTAATCAGGACATCGATCTACCAGTGTACTTCCCCATGTATTCTAATCAAGGAGAGGCCGTGTTGCACACCCTAGATGTGCGTAGGTGTCTCCGATACTACCTGACCAGAACCAAACACCACCGAAAATTGGACCAGCTGTTCGTCTCCGTTGCCCGCAGGATGATGGGAGCTCCCGTTTCCAACCAGTCGAAGTCCAGGTGGCTCATTCACTGTATCATGTTCTGTTACCAGAAGTGCAACAAACCCTTACTGGGCTCGGTCAAGGGTCATTCCACAATGGGGGTGGTTACCTCCTTTGCGGCCCTAAAGAATGTGTCCACCTCAGCCACCTGTGCTGCAGCTACTTGGAGCTCCGTGGACACTTTCATCAGTCATAATAGCCTGGATATTGCTTCGAGCCGAAGAGCAGGTTTTGGTCTAGCAGTCCTTCAAGAACTTCTGTCCAAGGTTCAGGTTCTATTAAGGATTTCTACCTTCCCTCCTCTCAATGGTGTGGGATTTCCATTATTGCTTGGGAATCAATCCTAATGGCTAACCTGCTGCAAGAGCTGTTTCTCAAAGTAAGATAGTAGAGTTACATAAGAACTTACCATAACAGTAGATCTTCGAGAACAGCTCTTGCAGCAGGTACTTTCCCTCCCACCATCCCTGCTGGAGGTAGATTCTCATTCCAACATCCTTCTCCTAGGATCAGGTGTTCTCAGCATCTCTCTGATTGTCATTTGATGACGGATCCTCAGTCTCCTCTTCTGATGTCATCCAGCGGCCGGGAGTCACCGGTGGGAGAACTGGGAATTCTGGGGGACCGCCTCCTTATGTACTGTGCCTGACGTCGGGGGTGGGACCGATGTCTGAGGCGGTCCCCCGCCGAATACTGCTAGCTAGAAAATTTCCGTGGGGTCCTGGCGCCTGCCGGCTTCAGTCCTAATGGTGTAACCTGCTGCAAAAGCTGTTCTTGAAGATCTACTGTTACGGTAAGTTCTTACATAACTGTACTTCCTCAGCCATGGGCTTCCACACTGAGGAAGAGGATGCCATCAGGAAAGAATTGGTAGACTTCTGGGAGATTCCTGAATCTCCTCTAAAGATCATTCCTCCAATCTTACCAGCCTTGAGGAAGCCATGGCAGCCTGGTACAAGCTAGACATGGTGCCAGCAATGCCTTGTAGGGCAGACAACCTTTATCATGCCCCTCGGGGGTTTCCCCTGTTATGCTACCCAGCCTGAGACAGACTCAGTGGTCATCAAGGCAGCTCACAACAGATCTAAGGTGCTTAAGCACCTTGGCTCCCTTCCCTCAGACAGAGTCTCGCAGAATTGATCTCTGGGGTGAAAAGGTTTATGCCTCCTCTACTCTAGGTTTGAGGATTGCAAACTGTCTGTCTTACATGGTAAAAGTACCAGAATGCCAACTGGAAGAAGGGCAAGGCTGCCACCCAGGCCCTTCCAGATGGCTGTCAAAGCAGGAACTGCTTCAGTGCCTTCAAGCTGCTGAGCATGTTAGTAAGCATCTCCTCCGAGCCCTTCATAACATGGCTGAAACTGTTGCCAGGGCAGCTGCCATGGGCATATGCCTACATAAGCCCTTCTGGCTCAGAGTTTCTGGTATTTTCAACCGATGTGCAGCCAAACGTGCTTAACACCCCCTTTAATGGCACCAAGCTGTTTGGCCCTGATGTCCAGGACATCAAAAATGATCAGCAAACATCGGGCAGGGCCCTCAACTCTGTCCACTCCCTCTACCACACCCAACCAAGGGGTAGAGGGGGGCCCTCCTTTTCACAAAACAAACAATAGGCCTGGCACAGCCACCAGCCCCAAGGAAAATGCAGAGCCCAGGCTGCCTTGCCCACCCCTTCTACTGCTGGTGCGGTGACCAAGTGCCCCAGAAGTGAGGGATCAGCCCCTGTAGCTGGCTGTACCTCTGCTTGGCTCTTGCCAGATAATTCTCCCCATTTCTGGTCTCAGATCAGGAGGCAGTGGTTGGAGATCAGTTCTCCCTCCATCTTGAATCAGTGGAGAACCGTAACCTCGGATGCATGGATTCTGCAGATCATAGAAAGGGAACACACCTTGGAGCTCATTGAGCAGCCTCCAGACACCCCACCTCTGTCCTCCTGTTTTCCCCAGATCACCTCTCTGTGCTCTGGGAGGAGGTACAGTCCTTTCTGCTCAAGCAGGCCAGTGAACCAGTGCCCAGGCGCCTGAGAAATAAGGAGGTTTACTCCAGGTTCTTCCTGGTCCCCAAAAAGGCAGTCAATCTGAGGCCTATCTTGGATCTAAAGGACCTGAATCTGTATGTCCAGTGCAAAAAGTTCTGGATGGTAACTTTGCCAGGCCTGATGCCCCTGTTGAAAACGGGGGACTGGCTCTGCTCACTGGGCATGAAAGGGGTGAGGATATTGCATGCATCAAGCTAGAAAGGGACCTTGGGGTTATCGCTGATGTCCTCAAGGTAGGGAAACAATGTGACAAGGCAGTAGGTAAAGCAAAAAGGATGCTGGGATGCATAGGCAGGGGCATCTCCAGCAGGAAAAGGGAGGTCATAATTCAGCTATACAAGACACTAGTGAGACCCCACATAGACTACAGTGTACAGTTCTGGAGACCTTACCTACATATGGACATAGGGCAGAGAAGGTTCAGAGGAGGGCAACAAAGATGGTACAGGGATTGCATCACAAGTCCTATGAGGACAGGTTGAAGGACTTGAATATGTACTCCCTGGAGGAGAGGAGGGCGAGAGGGATATGATAGAGACATACAAGTACCTTACAGGGAGGAACAGGGTGCAGGAATAGACTATTTTCCAGTGAAAAATATGTTCCAGGACTAGAGGGCATGGGATGAAGTTGGAGGGAGGGCAATTCAGAGGAAACATGAGGAAGAATTTCTTCACAGAACTGGTGGTGGACAAGTGGAACACCCTGCCAGAGGAAGTGGTGGGCACTGAAACAATCACAGGATTTAAGAATGCATGGGATAGACTTAAGGGAATTCTGGAGGTCAGGGGTAAGGGACAACAAACGTCTAGAAAAATATGAAGGGAACTTACAAGCTCAAATGGGAAGACTGGGTTGGCCATAGGCCCTTATCTACCAACAGTGTCTATGTATCACTTACCTTCACATCTTGGTCTTTCCTCCTCACAGGAATTTTCTCCGTTTTGCCTTCCAGGGTGAGCATTATCAGTTCAAAGTGTGCCCTTTGGATTGTCCTCTGCGCTGCAAGTCTTTCCCAAGTGCTTAGCAGTGGTCGCAACAGCTCTCTGAAGGGAGGGACTGTATGATCTTACTTCTCGAGAGGGTTCCTGCAGTAGGTCTTCACATATAAGACTGCGCCTCCTGGCGTCAGGACCGCACAGCAAACTTGTAGCTAGCAATCATCGGTAGGGACTGCCCCCTGTTGTCAGGTGACTCGACGTCAGTATGACTGTGAAAGGGACGGTCCCCCACCTGCCCTCCAGTTCTTTCCCACCATCGCTCAGTTCATTCGACAAATGTAGTACAGCAGCATTCAGTCACTTGCCATTTTAAGTGCTTTCTTTAAAGTATCTCGGATATTTCTGTCCATCGCCCGTTACGGTGTATGTCATCTAGTCTGCCCAAAAAGTGCTCCAAGTGTGGCGCGCAGATCCTTACAGGGACGATAACTCTCTATGCGTCCTCTACCTGGGGCCTGGGTACAACTTGGCTGAGTGTACCACCTGCCAGGGCTTCAACCAGGCCATGCGCACCCGTCGCTAGAGGTTCCTCGAAGTCCATCTGCTAACTCAGAGGCTGGCTTCCATGGAAAAGGAGCTTCAGGAGCTGAGAGAAAGATCATCGTCGCTGGTCCCGGAGAAGAAAAAAAGTAAAAGGACAAGGAGAGATGCGGGGAGCAGAGTCGTTCTCCTTGGGGGAAGACCACCCATACAACCGACGCTGACCAGGGTGGGCCCTCCACCTCAGTGAATACCCCACCTGTAGGGCCTTCGTCTGCTCTGGTGGACTGGACGCCTTCTCCCCCCCACCTCGCTGAGGTGAACGAGCAGTCAGATGTTGCCTCTTTGGAGGTTTCTGTTAGGTCTCCTGCTCCGAGCACCACCGATAATTCGCCCTCCGGCTCTGCCGCTGGGCACCCAGCCCAGGTTGATCAGCCTGACCTGGGTACTTCTACTCAGGTCAACCCGGCTGCATCCAGTAAGCCAGTCGACCGCTCTGCTGATGACTGCGTGGATGCCTCTTCTGTCCTATCGGGCTCCCTTATGGCCCCCGATGCCGGGATGAGTGTGCTCATAGGTACATCTTCATCCCCGCGGGTTCTTACCCCCAGGGATTCGCCACCGGTACCCGATCTTTCTCTCTAGTCTGATGCACTACCTGACCTGTCGTTGGGGGACGTGCCTGACCTCCCTCTTTCGCCAGATTCTATTCCGCCGCCGGATTCCCTCCTTACTGCAGATCCCTCACCGGACCTTCATGGACAAGGCATAGGCCCTCCTCCCACGGGACCTCGGGACCTCTGTCTACCCCATCGCCAGTCCGCTTCCCAGCAGACCCTTGGCGCCTCCTCCGGTGGGCCACTCTGCTCCTCCTCCGGGCCCAGTGGGCGATCTTCCGGGGAATCCCCATGTCCCCCAATATCCGCTGCTGCGAGGTCCATCACCGGGTTACATCCTGCTGATGCCAGGTTATCCCATGCCGGGCTACCCAACACCGGGCTACGTGACACCAGGATACCCTACACCAGGCTGACAGGGTCAGACCATCTACAAATATCCTTACTGGTACCAGACCCCCAGCTACCCCCCCCCCCTTCACGGGGTACCTGGGTTACCAACCCCCACCTCTGCCTCCTCACCCACTGCAGCCCGATTGTGAATCCCTCCTTGCGTGGTGGAAGGATGCAAAAACTCAGCTTATTTTAGAGCTGGGTCAGCCTCCAGTCACGGTCAGGGCCACCTCTCCTGCCAGGGTGCCCCCTCCTAGTCCTGTACCCTCTAGCAAGATTTCTGACAGGGACACGGGTGCTCTGCTCCCAAAGGGTCTCGGACCCTGGGACCAAGTTCTTGATTTGCCCAGCAGGCCAGAATCTTCGGAGTTGGATGAGGGCTCCGATATAAGCCAGCCCGAGCCTTACTCCCCGTCGAGCCTCAACCTAAGGAGTCCCCAAAGTCTCCCCCTGAGGATCCCTCCTTTGGGGAACTACTCAGAACAATACAAAAATCTTGCAGATGGGCCTCTAAGGAGCTGGACCCCCAATGCAAGAGACTTGCAGAGCACCTGGACCTGGTCAATGTGGATCCCCTTCCCATTCCCCCTGGATGGGACCACGAGGACCTCGTGTCCACTATTTGGCAACAGCCTTCTTCCATTCCATCTGTGTCATGTAAAGCAGATCGAATTTATTTTCCCCCAGAAGGGGTCTCATTTGGCCGCTCAACCCAAGGCTGACTCCATGGTCATTACAGCTGCCCATGACAGATCGGCCTAACCTAAACACCTTTGTGACTCTCTGCTGGATAAGGACTCCAAACAGCTGGACCAGTATGGTAGAAAAATCTATGCCTTGTTCACCTGTGCCATCAGGTCCCTGAACTATGTTGCAAACATGGTGGCCTTTCAGAAGTCCTCCTTAGCAGAGTTGGAGAAAGACTTTCAGGAGATTTCCGATGAACAGCTCAGGAATAAACTCCTGGAAAAAGTCAGGATGAACAAGTCGTCCTGTTGCCATGCCCTCCACGCCACATATGATTGTCGATTCTGTGGCTTGGGGAGCGGCCAATGGGATTTGTCTCAGACGCTTAACCTGGCTTCGTCTGGCAAGGTTGACACAAGATGTTCAGTCATCTCTTCTGGACGCTCCTTTCAGGGGTCCAGTTCTGTTTGGTGGAGATGCCAAAGACATTATAACTGAGCTGCAGGAGAGCAGCAGGTCCCTTCGTGACATCCTCCTCCATGTACCATTGTGGTCAGAAACAATGGCAGCAGCACTTTCGCCGCCAACGGAAGTGAAGCAAGAACCAGGGCAAATGACATAATAAACAGTGTGCCCCAGGTTCTGGTGCCCAGACTCCTCAGGCCATTTTCTAAAGCCGCCTCAGGAGGAAAGACACCACTCCCCTCTGCGTCCTGACTCTCTTCCACTCCCTCCAACTCCCTCGGAGGAACTGGTAGGGAGAAGGTTTGGCCTCCACCTGGATGGGTGGAAGGCCGTCACCGCAGATGTGTGGGTTCTTCAACTCATAGAAAGAGGTCACTCGAGAGAGTTCCTGGAGAGACCTCCTCCCAACCCTCCGGGAAGGTCCTATTACCTGTCAGGCCAACTTCAACTGGTCAGGCAGGAAATACAGGCTCTGCTACAAAAGGTAGCTATAGAGCCTGTTCCTCTGGAACAGACAGGAAGGGGATTCTATTCCCACTTCTTCCTGGTTCCAAAGAAGGTGGGGGGGGGGATCTATGACCCATCTTAGATCTCAACATGCTCAATCTCTTCGTGGAGTATGAGATTTTGCATGCTCACTCTCCAGGAACTGTTTGCCCCTTCTCCTACAAACAGGATAATTTCCAGTTCAGAGCCCTCCCGTTTGGCCTCTCCTCAGGTTTTCACCAAGTGCTTAGTGGTGGTTGCAACGTTTCTTTTTTTTGAAATTTAATAAACTATACAGATGCATTCAAGACATAGTACATAGAAATAATGTAGCAGTGTTGCAGTGTTTCTATGCCGCAGGGGCATCTATGTGTTCCTGTACCTGGATGACTGGCTCTTTTCAGCCCCTTCGCTGGACAGCCAGAAGGAATCCTTCTCCTTCACTCTGGACCTCTTTTCCAGTCTGGGAATTTCTATCAATCTCCCCAAAACCCAGCTAGTACCTTCCCAGCACCTCCAATTTATTGGAGTAGTGCTGAACACAGTCCAGAGCAAGGCCTTTCTTCCAGTCGACTGAGTGGAGACTTTAATCTCACAAGCCACACTCGTGGCTTCTTCTCGGTGGACCACAGTTTGGTTGGTCCTTCAACTGTTGGGTATGATGGTGGGGGCCTTACCCACAGTTCCTTTGGCCAGACTACACATGACGGTCACCTAGTGGTCTCTCAGAGTCCAATGGGATCAGCGCCTGGATGACATGGAGCAGAGAGTCCTTGTCTCCAGCGGCCTTCAAAGGGATCTCTTCTGGTAGAAGGATGCCACCAGTCTTATTGGTGGGGGCCTCATTTCACCCTCCGCCTCCCTCTCAAATCCTCACTTCAAATGCCTTGAACTTGGGATGGGGAATGCATCTGGGGGACCACAGAACCCAAGGCTCTTGGTCTTCCATGGAGGAGACCCTGCACATCAGTATTCTGGAGATGAGAGCAGTGCCCTACGCTCTCCAGGCATTCCAGTCACTTCTGACTCCGGGAACACTCCTCATCCAGACAGACAACATGGCCACTGTCTGGTATCTAAACAAACAGGGAGGCACCTGATTGTACCCTCTCTGCAGGGAGGCGATGCGGGTGTGTTACTGGGCAATTCAGCATGGCCTGTCATTGACAGCAGTCCACGTGCTGGGTGTTCACAACATTCTGGCAGACAGTCTCAGCCAATCAGTCACCAGGGCTCACGAGTGAGAACTAAAGCAGGAGGTAGTAGATCTCTTTCTTCATTGGGGTCGACCAGACCCGGATCTGTTCGCCTCCCCATCCAACGCAAAACTACCCAACTTTTGCTTTCCTCGTCCTGAGCATGGTGCTTTTTGTCGAAATGCACTGTCTCTATCCTGGATAGGGAAGTTTCCATACGCTTTCCCTCCCTTTCCACTGTTGCAGAAGGTTCTGCTGAAGCTGCAGGCAGAGAGGGCTCACATGATCCTCATTGCCCCTCTGTGGCCTCGGCAGATACGATTCCCACTGTTACAATACTCTGCCTCTGCCTCTCTCTCACAACCTTCTGTCCCAGGAGCAGGGCACCTTGGTACATTCGAGCCTCAAATCTCTCCATCTTGGGGGGTGCTGTGGAGCACACCTACAGACCAGACGCACTCTAACTGGGCTGTGTGTTTCTAGAGCTTTAAAGTGAAATTTTACTGTTTCAGCATCAACTAATCTCGATTCCAAGAATACAGGTGAAAAAGAGGGCTCTCTTCTGAGATCGGTACCGAATACCAGAATGGGGCATATGCAGAAGGCAGGTGGGAGTGGTAATAAAAATCCCTCACAAGTGGACACGCAGGCCACTTCCTTACCCACGTTGCTGGTGGCTGGGCCTGAACCCCCATGGAGAGCAATACAAATCTCGATCTGAAAGTCGAGTTGATTCTACAACGATTTGCTGACTAAGATTTAAAATTAGAAGCAGCCTCTCAAACAGCCGCCTCGGCAGAAAAGGTTGCCACACAAGCCTTGAATACTACTACGAAGCTGGTGCAGGAAAACTCACAGTTAAGGTATCGACTGGAGGCCTTGGAGAATGCGAACAGGGCTTCTCATGTTCGGTTAATTGGGCTTCCAGAGGGGGAGTGAAGAAGATAATTTGTTGGGGTTTTTACAATCTTGGCTTCCTGCTGCGTTACAGATTAGCCCCGAGGCAATTGCTGGTCAGTTGCACAAAGCATATAGAATTACCCCACGTGCAGCAGGGCCCCAGACAGAAGCTCCCCAAACAGTTTTGTTAGTAACTGCCAGTGCAGCTACTAGGGACTTACTCCTTCAAGCAGCCAGATCTGCCGAACACCTAAATTACGATGGGGCTACCATTTATTTGTTTCCCAATCTTTCATATGCAACAAGGGGGGGTAGGAAAAAATTTGATGCGGTTAGCACTAAACTCTGGTCTCTTGGAGTGACACACTCCTTGTTGATGCCGGCTCATCTTTGCATTTATTATAGGGGGAAGATTTTTTAATATATGGACCCCCTGGAAGCCGGTAGAAAGACTGAAGCAATAGCCAAGGAATTCGATGCCTGTGGAACCAGTCATCAAGAAGAATTTGATGAAGAGACCTGAACTTGGGACTGATGGCAGCAATGTTTTGCTTATATTTTTGTTCTCTTAAGACACCAGTCTGTATTTAGCGTCCTGCCCATTAAGGGAATAGAGCTCCACTGCGTTGAACACTCTTTCTAGGTTACTATGGAGTTTTGTAGTTGAATGGTAACAAATGTTATATATTTTTTACTCACAATTATATGCAAAGTTTAACTAACTTTAAGGGGGAGGATACTAGCTGTATACTAATTGTCCTGTTATTGGATCAATAGTGTAAAGTTCTGAAACGTGTGAACTACAGTTTTTAAGTGCTACAAAATAGTATTTACTCTTCGGTTATGGGGTCATATCAACACTTTGTGTTGTGATGCATTTATGGACTTAAACATTAAGGGATTGACTACCAAAAGTCTATGTGGGGTGCAGCTTATATTGGACTAAATTGTTTAAATGCATGCTTAATAGCAGGTTGTATCCCCACTTCCTTAAACCAGATTGTATAGATTGACAAAACCTGTTACATTGGATGTATAAGTGAGATTAATCTTTTCTATGCCTTACAAGAGTGTACTATATGGTATTGCTTATGTTAATATGCAGTAAACATAAAGTTAAAAAAAAAAGTCTCTCCATCTTCATGCGTGGCACCTCTGGACATAGTGATTTCTTGCTATGGAGTCTCTGCGGGGGTAGCTCAGATCTTAGTGTAAGCTAGAAAGCTTTCCACTAGATCCACCTACGCCATGAAATGGAAAATATTTTCTATCTGGGCCTCCGTGAAAGGCTTAGACCCTTTTTCTTGCTCAGCCTCCCAGGTGTCTGAGTACCTCTTGCATCTTTCAGAGTTGGGCCTCAGTTACTCCTCACTGAAGTCCATCTGTCTGCGGTGTCTGCCTACCACCTTCCAGTGGAGGGCAAGACCCTAGCTCAGCTAGTGGTTTCTAAAACTTTTCTGAAGGGGATCCTTCATATAAAACCTCTAGTCCGGAATCCTGTTTCTCCCTGGGATCTCAATTTTGTGTTAGAAAAGCTTACTTTGCCCCCCTTTTGAACTGGCAGCAAGTTGTGATATGCGTTTTTTAGTGTGGAAAACGCTCTTTTTAGTTGCTGTTACTTCAATTGGAAGAGTTTTAGAGCTACAGGCTCTAGTTTGCAGAGAGCCTTATTTAATTTTCCATAGGGACCGGGTGGTCCTGCATACTAATCCTTCGTTCCTTCCGAAAGTGGTTTAGGAAATTACTCTAAACCAGAGTGCTGAATTGCCGATGTTTTTCCCAGAGCATTCCAACAGGGGGGAATATCTCCTGCACACCCTTGATGTGCACAGGATCTTGAGGTACTATACTTCTCTGACTAAAGAGGTTCGAAAACCAAACCAGCTTTTTGTTGCCTTTGCTTCCCAGTGTCCGGGCAAGGTGATCACGAAACAGACTCTGTCTAGGTGGCTGGCTTAACTGTATTCATTACATATACCAGAAGTACGAAAAACCCCTTCTGGGAGCAGTCAAAGGCCACTCTACCAGGAGTGTGGCCACTTCTACCACCTATTTCAGGAACATGTCCACTGCAGACATCTGTGCAGCGGCCACTTGGTCTTCCGTCCACACCTTCACTGAGCATTACAGTCTGGACATTGCCTCTAGGCGTCGAGCTGTCTTCGGACTTGCAGTTCTGCAGGGCCTTCTGTCTTGAACAGACCTTTAGTTGGCAAACATCTTCCTCCTGCCGGAACCTCGTTCTCCGACTCCTTTTCTTATGTTAGACTGCTTGGTATTCAGTCCTATACGTGAAGACCTACTGCAGGAACCCTCTCGAAGTAAGATATAGCAGTTACGTAAAAACTTACCGTAACAGTAGATCTTTGAGAGAGGTTCCTGCAGTAGGTCTTCACATATAGGACTGCGCCCCCGGCGTCAGGACCGCATGGCAAAATTGTAGCTAGCAATCGTCATCGGGGACTGCCCCCTCCCCCCGGTCGTCAGGTGATGCAACATCAGCGCGACTATAAAAGGGGCGGTCCCCCACCCGCCCTCCAGTTCTTTTCCACCACAGACCTAAAGAAAGAGCGCAGAAAAGAGGAGTAATAGACTCCTGTTACCCTGAACCCTGGAAGAGACAGAGTCCTGGGCATGGAACGAGGTAAAAACTCAGGAGCTGGGGGAAAGGTGGGTGGGAAACTAGACCTACTGCAGGAACCTCTCTCAAAGATCTACTGTTACGGTAAGTTCTTATGTAACTGCTATTTTTCCCTTTTCTGGTTGACTGACTCCTAAAGGCCCTGTCCAGGGGACAGCTTTTGCTGACTCTGGAGCGAACTCTTCAGCTCTTTCACTCCCTGGGCATCATTGTCAGCCAGCCCAAGTCAGTTCTGGTACAGTCCCAAAGGTTGCAGTATATTGGGGCGGTTCTGGATTCGGCACAGGGTAAGGCCTTCCTTACCCAAAACAGGACACAGTGTCTCATAGCTCATGCTCATGAAGTTGCTCAAAGTTGCTACATTCCTGCCAGGGTATACCTCAGATTGCTGGGCCTGATGGCAGCTGCCATACCCACTGTTCCACTGGCCAGACTTCATATGCGCATCCTCTGGTGTACCCTCTGGGTACAGTGGGACCAGTGCACTGACAAGTTAGATCAACCAGTCCTGGTCTCCTCCCCAGCACGCAAGGTGCTACAGTGGTGGTGGACCCATTGAATCTGCTTCAAGGCATCCCATTCCAGATCTCCTTCCCACAACAGATCCTAACCATGGATGCCTTAGCTCTTGGTCTCAGTGGGAAACCTCCCTGCATATCTGTGTCCTGGAGATGAGGGTGGTGCTCTACACCATGCAGGCCTTTCAGGAACACCTTGCTCGTAGTCAGCTGCTAGTGTAGTTAGACAGTCTAAGTGTAGTATACTACATCAAGAAGCAGGAGGGGAGTCATTTGTACCCCCTTTGCAGGGAGGCCATGAGAGTGTGGTACTCGGTGCTGGATCACAGTCCGACGCTCTCTGCAGTCCATGTGCCAGGTGTGCTAAATACTCTGGTGGACAGTCTCAGCAGGACTCAGTCCAGCATGCACGAATGGGAGCTTCTCTCATCCGTTGCAGAAGACCTGTTCAACAGATGGGGTTGTCCAGAGTTGAATCTTTTTGCGTCCCCACTCAATGCAAAACTGCCCAATTTCTGCTTGCTAGATCCAGGGCCTGGAGTTTTCTGGCAAGCTGCGTTGTCCCTATTCTGTAACGGGAAGTTTCTTGATGCCTTCTTTCCATTTCCTCTAATTCAGAGGGTGCTAATCAATTTGCAGATGGAGGGGGGCCAGCATGAATCTGGTAGCTCTGTTCTGGCTCTGACAGATTTTATTCCCTATGCTTCAGCAGATGATGGAGGAACCTCCAGTCCCTCACCCTCTTTGTAGGAATTTGCTGACCCAGGCTCAGGGGACTCTGGTCCATTTCAACCTCATAGCCCTCCGTCTGCATGCCTGGCTCCTGAGGACATAGCTATTGCCAGGTTCAGGGTCTCTAACAGAGTGGCGAACATCCTAGTGGCCACCTGGATACCTTCCACTGGAGCCACATATGCCATGAAGTGGAAGCAGTTTGCCATCTGGGCTGCCAAACATAGTTTAGATCCTTTCACCTGCCCAGTGAACCATATCCTGGTCTACCTGATCTCTCTCTCTCTCTCTCCCCGACACAGGTCTCCAGTACTCCTCCCTCAAAGTTCACCTTTCGGCTATTTCTGCATTTTGTGAGCCCATGGTGACTGCATGATTGCTCAGTTGGATGTTTCCCATACCTTCCTAAGAGGGATCCCCCAGCTTGGGACTTGAATTTTGTTTTGGAAGAACTTACCTTGTCTCCTTCGAGCCAGTCATGACTTGCGATTTATGCTTTCTGTCTTAGAAAGCATTATTTTTAGTTGCCATTACTTCTGCTCGAAGAATTTCAGCACTTCAGGCCCTCTGGTGCGAGAAGCCTTATTTGATTTTTCACAAAGATGAGGGGTGGGGTGGGGGGAATTCACAAAACAATCTGAAGGTGCAAAACCTTCCCTAAGTCCCCAAAAGTTCCGTAGCTGCGGAAAAAAAGGGGAACTTGCTCTGAGTGCCATACACAAAACATCCGCAGCTGTGGAAAAAAATACACTGAGGACTGTGGAAAAATTTGCAGCTACGGAAGTTCCTAAGGGGAAAAAAGACATTGAAAAGTATGGCATAAGCCGGCCCGGTGGTGCTGAGGGCTGAGGCGCTGGACGCCACACCTCACGCTACGCCAGTGACCTGGGTTCGGGAATGAACTCGGGTGGCCGGGGGTCGGCAGGGACGAGGGAGGATCGAGCGTCCCAACGGATGCTCTCCTCCCTCAGGGGTGGGAACCAAGAACGCATCTGCGTTCTACATCTCTTTCGCAGCTGGTGGAAGCACCGACAGTTGAAGGGATGGAGGCGGCTCCGTTCGCCGGAGTCGGGAAGGGGGGACGTCGACGGCGCATGAGAGGTCTGGCGTGCATCAGCACGCCACCACTCGGGACATACGTCCTAACGCTCGACGTCCCAGAGGGTAGGGGAAACTAGGGAGAAAAATGGAAAACACCTGTCGGCAAGCCCTAGATGATAGCCTCTCGGAGCCATCCAGGACCACCAGAAGAGGGACAGACCCCACTGTGCAGGGGAGAGAAGGAGGCACTCTAGGGGCCGATCCCCCCGAGGTGGGATGGAGGGTTGAGAGGAAGGAAGGAGAGGGCTCCGAGAGTAGGAAGGCGGAGATAAAGAAATACAGTAAAAAAAAGAAAAGTATGGCATATCCCCTTAGAGGCTATTTGCAGCCAGTGTTTTTCCTCAGTTGTGGAAAAATGTTGCACACATGCTGCACCACAAAGAGTGAGGCGTAACTCTCACTGAGCAAAGTGCAGTGTGCCAACAATTGAGATAGTTATAATGGAGGTGCAGGCACAAGTAATAGCAAACCTACTGTAGTGTCAGTTGTTAAAACAAAATAGCACACATTTTCAATGAAATACAACCACTAGACCAATTGCAGCCCATAAAGGAGGCCCTAGAGGCAGAGCTGGTAACAGTCTGCAGTGAGTGCTAGGGAGAGACGCAACCATCAGTTTCACCAGCAGTTACAGACTGCCAAGGTGGTGCATGGCACCCTGCTGGTAGCGGTGGTGCTGGAGTGGTCTCAGTTGACGGACTGGCTGCTGATCTCTCTGCGAGTACTCACTGCTGCATCTGTGGAAAGGCTGAGCTTGCTGAGCTTTTTCCACAGCTAAGGAAGGAATGTTAGGGAGATTTCCGCACTTGTGGACTTACGTAACTTGCCTGTTTTACGGATTTCTGCAATTGCGGAAATTTTCTTTGCGACTATGGTGCAACTAGATTTCAGCAGTGCTACAAGCCATTTTTCTGCAGCTATGGAAATTTTGGCTGTCTTTGTGAATCCAGCCCTGGGTGTCTTTGTGCACAGATCCTGTTTCTCTCTGAGGTGGTCTCAGAGTTTACACATAACCAGTCTGTCCACCTTCCTGTTTATTTTCCCTGAGTGTGCCAATCCAGGGGAAGCACTGCGCCATACATTAGATGGCGCAGAAGTTTGAAGTACTACCTGCTTTGAACCAAGGAACCTAGAAAGTTGAAGCAGCTGTTTGTTTCTTGCACCCCAGGCTGAGAGGGCATTTCAGTTTATAAGCAATGTTTATCCAAATGGTTGGCAAATTACATTGTGTTCTGCTACAATACGTACAGCAAAGAATTGCCTGGTGCTGTCCAAGCTCATTCTACAAGGGGGCATGGCTATGTCTGTGGCCTATTTCAGAGGGGTCTCAGACGCTGACATTTGTGCGGCTACCACCTGGAGTGCTGTCCATACCTTCACCAAGCAATACAGTCTGGACGTTGCCTCTAGAGCCTGTGCAGGTTTTGGAAGGGCTGTGCTGCAGGGCCTCCTGTCTTAAGTTTATGGTGAGCCCTCCTTCCAGACTGTGCGCACCTGTAACTGATTGGGACTCATTTCTACGGTGTTACCTGATGATGGAGATATCCCCGAAGAAGATAGAACAGTTACATAAGAACTTACTGTAACAGTACAGCTTCGAGGGGATCTCAGTCATCAGGTGTATGCTTTCTCTCCCACCATCCCCCTTTTTGGGGCTATTATCTAGCAAATGACTGTCTGGCGTATCCAGCCTTTAATATGGGCCTGGGTATCTCTCTCTCTCTCTCTCTCTCCTTGGTCCCCCATGGCATGAGCCTAGCTCCCTGTGTCTCTGGGGTTAAAAAACCGAGGAGGGAGCGTGGCCGCTCACGCCTTTATAGGGTTGATGATGTCAACGGCGTGGGTGGCCCCAGATGTACTGCTGAAAATCTTCCATGGGGATTCCCCTTCACCAACTGTGAAGTTCCTACAGTGTTACCCGATGACCGAGATCCCCTCGAAGATCTACTGTTATGGTAAGTTCTTGCGTAACTGTTCTTTCTCCCTCATGGCCCCCACATTATGGGACTCCATCCTAGCACAGTCCGTCAGAGCTCCTCCATTCATGCCTTTAAAACTGCTTTTCACACCTTCCTTTGTCAACTAACTATATGTTCCTATCCATAGGCTATTATAGTCTGGATCACTACTCGTATACTGTATATGCACTTAACTCCTGCCACCTGAAGATACATACCCTAGAACTTTGTTCTGTATGTCAGTTATTCAATATAGAAATGTATTGGATGACTACGTGCCATTGAATCGTGTTGCATTACTCCCAATGCTGTTTCCATCCTAGCTTTTTATTGTTGTTTAAGTACTGAACCCAGGTTGTTTAGAATATTTGTCGTAACTGTTCCTTACTTTTGACCACCCCTGTTGTATTCTCCCAGGTTGTGTCTGAAGATAGGCAACAGATTTGTGTAGTGCACCCACCTGGTAAATAAAAACTAAGTAAATAAGTAAACTGGTTTATTCTCAGTTAAGTCTAATAAAATATGCCTTATAATGAATGAAGATACAATATTTACAGTATAGGAAATGCTACCTTGAACAGTAACCACACTAAAAAAATGTCCTTGTCTCTCTATTTAGTAGCAGCCAAGATATCAGCTTTTTTTTTATTGTACTTTATTCTTCCGCTGCCAGCCGCCCGGTACCTCTGCCCGGTCATGGACCTGTGGCTTCCACTTCCAGATTGGCGGCAACCCTCTGATACCCCCTGGCTTACCCCCCAGGGCGGGGTTGCGGCACCATACCCCTGCAGTGCCACGATGACGGGATAGGTCGGAGGGCCGGAATGGAAGCTAATTGAAGCTGAGGCGTGCTTCATCAAGGGCGGCTGGCAGCAGCATTTTTCCCCGATGTGCAAGGGTGGGGACGTCCAATGACGTCCAGCGTCTGCCATGCCCCCCCCCCCCAAGCTACTAGGTGTCGGACAATCGATACACCCAGACTCTGATAGGTGTCCGTATTGCGCCAATCACTCCCGGAGAAGGAGAGCAGTCATTGGATGCTCAGTCCTTCTCCCACGGCTGACCCTCTGATGACCTGGGTCCGTTCCCAAACCCAGGTCACAGGTAGGTGCCCTGCTCCTACACCAGCGGGCTGGCCCAATATATCAGCTTTAACAAATAGTTTATTAATAAGAAAGCATTGTTGAAAAGGGGAAAGAGGAAGGAATCAAATTTTTTTATTTATTTATTTTTTTTGTGGAATGCAGCAAACCATTCATGTAAGGTTATGTGTCATGTCTGTATACTTAGTATCTGATTCTATTTGTACTGTATTTATTTATCTGTAATTAAAAAACAAAACAAAAAAAACTTTCATTTGAAAAAAAAAAAACTGTGTGTAGGGGGGTGACTCGAGCGGAGGTCAACCCCTCAGCCCCTAGAGTACAAGGAGCAGTGGCTAGGAGACAGGAACAGTCATTGTCGCATAGGACGGCCAGGCAGGGTGGAGTTGTAGCAGGAAAGAAGGGTGGGAGCCATGGCCTGGAGCAGTCGAGGCCCAGCTCTTCCAGTCCTGCAGCAGTGCACTAGGAGTTTGGAGAGGGCAGGAGATAGATTCATCGATGATGCCTCGGGGATGCATTGCCATGTAGCCTTTCAGGTTTTGGCAGTGCGGTAGGGGGACCATGGTTACTGCTGTGCATAGGGCCCATGACGAGGTAAATCTGGCCCTGGAGGTACATAGATACATAGTATCAGCAGATAAGGGCCTGTGGCCCACCCAGTCTGCCCATTTGAGCTTGTAAGTTCACTTTATGTTTTCCTAGAAGTCTGTTGCCCCTTAACCCTGACTTCCAGAATTCCTTTATGTCTATCCCATGCATTCTTAACTCCTGTGATTGTTTCAGCCCCCTCCACTTCCTCTGGCAGGGTGTTCCACTTGTCCATCACCCGTTCTGTGAAGAAATTCTTCCTCATGTTTCCTCTGAATTGTCCTTCCTCCTTCATCCCATGCCCTCTAGTCCTGGTACATATTTTTGCTTAAAAATAGTATATTCCCGCACCCTGTTCCTCCCTGTAAGATACTTGTATGTCTCTATTGTATTCTCTCTTTCTCTCCCTCCTCTCTTCCAGGGAGTACATATTCAATTCCTTCAACCTGTCCTCATAGGAGTTGTGATGCAATCCATGTACCATCTTTGTTGCCCTCCTCTGAACCTTATCTACCCTGTCTATGTCCTTACATAAGTAAGGTCTCCAGAACTGTACACCATACTCCAGGTAGGGCCTCACTAGTGTCTTGTATAGTGGAATTATGACCTCCCTTTTCTTGCTGGTGATGCCCCCTGCCTATGCATCCCAGCATCCTATTTGCTTTACCTGATGCCTTGTCACACTGTTTCCCTACCTTGAGGTCATCAGAGATAATAACCCCAAGATCCCTTTACTGCCTGGTACATGCTGTATCCTCACCCCCCAACTGATGTATTGTGCCAGGGTTTTTGTGCCCCATATGCATTATCTTGCACTTCTTTGCATTGAATTTCAACTGCCAAACTCCTGACCATTCTTCAAGTTTCTGCAGACCCTTCTCATTCTGTCTACACCCTCTGGTGTGTGTGTACTCTGTTACAGAGCTTTGTGTCATCAGCAAACAGGGAAATTCTGCCTTCTAGGTCCTTCGCAATGTCACTGATGAAGATGTTGAATAGGATCGGTCCCAGCACTGATCCCTGTGGTACCCCACTGATCACTCTTCCCTCTGTGGAGTGACAGCCATTTACTACCATGCTCTGTGTCCTGCCGCCCAGCCAGTTACCTACCCACCACACTACTGTCCTGCCCACACCCATATTCCCCAGTTTGTGTAATAGTCTTCTATGTGGCACTGTGTCAGAGGCCTTGCTGAAGTCCAGGTAGGCCATGTCCATGGCCCTCCCCTGATCCACCTCCCTAGTCACCCAGTCGAAAAATTCAACGAGGTTGGTCTGACATGACCTCCCCCTGGTGAAACCATGCTGCCTTGGGTCCTGTAGTCCATTGCCAACCAGATGTTCCATCAATCTCTCCTTCAGTAGTGCCTCCATGATCTTCCCCACTACTGAGGTGAGGCTGACTGGTCTGTAGTTCCCTGCTTCCTCTTTGTTCCCACTTTTGTATAAGGGGACTACATCTGCTGTCCTCCAGTCTTTGGTTACCTCCCCTGTTTCAAGTGATCGGCTATACAGGATTGCCAGAGGTTCAGCCACCACGTCTCTTAGTTCTTTAAGGACCCTGGGGTGCACCCCATCTGGCCCCATTGCTTTATCAACTCTTATTACTTCCAGTTCCTTCAGGACCCTTTCTCGTGTAAAGGGACTTGCGTCGATTTGTGCACCATTCTCACCCCTTGTACTCCCTTCAGACCCATTACCCTCCTCTTCCTCAGTAAAGACTGAGCAGAAATACCTGTTTAATATGTCCGCTTTACTGTTGTCATCCTCCACGTGGCCCCCATTCTCCCCCTTCAGTCTCACTATCCCTCCCTTTGCCTTTATTTTTTCACTTATGTACCTGTAAAAGGTTTTGTTCCCTCTACCCACTGATTTTGCTTCTCCTGGTACTTCTTCCTATCCCCTTCTGCTTGTGTCTTTTTGTATTGCCTGAATGCAATCTTTTTGGCTTTCACTTTCTCCGCTACCTCCTTGGAAAACCATAATGGCCTCCTCTTCCTTTTCCCCTTGCTAACCTGCTTAATGCATAATTCTGTTGCTCTTGTAATCCCCGTTTTAAATATTGCCCACTGTTCCTCAACCCCTGATTCCTGCCCCATTCCCCTTAATGCCTCTTTCAAGCATCTCCCCATTTTCCCAATGTCTGCCTGCCTAAAATCCAGGATACGTGTTTTTGTGTGGTTTGGTTCTGCTCCTTCTGTGATTTCAGACCACAGTGACTGGTGGTCACTGTTCCTCAGGTGCTCCCCCACTGTTACCCCCATCACACTGTCCCTGTTTGTAAGCACAAGGTCCAGTATTGCCTTCTGCCGAGTTGGTTCCATGACCAGTTGCTTGAGGAAGGCACCCTGAAGGGAGTCCAGGATAAATCTGCTCCTAGTTGATGCTGCTGCTGCTGCTCCAGTCCACATCTGGAATATTGAGGTCTCCAACCAGCACTACCTCACCCTTGTCTGCCATCCTTTGGATGGCTAGCATCTGCTCCCTATCTGTTTCTTCCTCCTGGGCTGGTGGTCTGTAGACCACACCTGTTCAGATGGCTGGCCCCATTTTCCTTTCCAGCTTAACCAACAGTATCTCTCCCCCATTTTGTTCCTCCTGGATCTCTGTGGCCCTTATGTCATTTTTCACATACAGTGCCACTCCTCCTCCCTTCCTACCTGCCCTGTCTCTTCTGAATATGTTGTAGCCAGGTATGGCCATCTCCCAGTCGTGGTTATCATTACACCAGGTTTCTGTGATGGCCACAATGTCCAGGTCTGATTGCACCATGACAACCTCCAGATCCTCCATCTTGTTGCTAAGGCTGCTGACATTGGCACACATGGCTTTCCATGATTTGACCTCCCTAGACTGTTTAGCTGTTCTACTCCAGCCCCTTCCCTGGTTGTCCTTTATCCGTGGTTCTCCTTGCTGTCTGCCCTTCTGTTGAATTTTGCCCCTTTTCTGCCTATCCACCTCTTAGGCGCTTGTCTCTATCCTTTGCACACTGCTTTGTAGAGATATCCACTCCTCCGGTTCACTGTTTCCACTGCTAGCGATGGGGGGTTGGCAATTAGGTACCCTCCTTGCTGGCCTACCACCCCCCTTGGCTAGTTTAAATGCTTGTCAATGTAGCATTTAAACTTATCATTGAGTGCTTGGATTCCCTTCCAGGATGGATGCAGGCCGTCAGGCTTGAACAAGCCTCTATCCCTCCAGGTAGGTCCTCAGTCATCAATTAATCCAAAACCAGTTCTTCAACCATGAGTTAAAGTTCCTGGTGCATGCACTCCTATGCTCTCCCATGCCTCTCTCAGGTAGTACTTCCGAGAAGGTGACGGAAGTAGCTACTTGCTTGAGACCCCTCCCCAAGTTCCTAAACTCTTTCTGAACTTCCTTTGGCTCCCCATTTGCCAAGTCATTAGTACCTAGGTGGATAATGACATCCAGCTCACCCTCCCGTCTTGTCTTCCCAGTGATCCCCAGGATCTTCCTTCCATCCCTCCATGCTGTGACACCTGGTAGGCACCTCCCTGTTCTCCCCCTCCTGTGTTCCTAGCTGGATCCCTCTTATGATGGAGTCCCCCACCAGGATTCACTTCCTTCTCCTCTGGGGTCCACTACTCTCCCCACTGAGGTCACCTCCTTGGCTAAATTCCACATCTTTTCCTTCCACTTCTCTGGGTACCTCTATTTGGTTGTCCCCGTTTGCCAGTGAAGCATATGAGTTCTTGAGTGGAATAGGATCTGGGATGTGCCTCTGCTTGACTGCCCTAACCCTCCCTGAGCCCACTGTCATCCAAGCGCTCCTTGTTCTCTGCATCCTTTGAGGCAGTGGCATTGGACTGGGTGGTCTCTGGATAGGGGTAATGGTAATCGTGACCCAGTTTACTTCCACTCTGAGTCTGGCTACCTCATCCCGCAGTCCAGAGAGATGCATGCAGATAGGGCAGCACCTCAGGTGGTGTATAAAATGCGCTATCAGGTTTCTGCTGACAATTACCAGTTATCCAATCAGTGACTTTCTGTCAAAACTTGTAATGAACTGAAACTAATCATTGAATTCAGTTTGAGGGAGGCTTGTAAATCGTTCCAAGGAGTAAAGGCAAGCCAACCGAATGCCATTTTACCGTATTTGAATAAGTGCCTAGGGACCCCCAAGAGGATGATTTTTTTATTTCTCAAGTTTTATAGGCTATATGATTTTTGAAAAAGAGATGAGATGCATGGCGGCAAGGCTTTTTGAAGTGCCTTGTATGATCGTAAGTACAGATTTATTTAGCCTTCTTGGGGGGGGGGCAAACGACTGTCAAATTGAGGGTGCAATGATGGGTTCTAGAAGGCAAGCCAGATATAAAAGTGCTGCGTTTAGAAAATGCAACACCATCTGAACTGGAGTATAGAGAAGTGCAGTTTGTGACCTGGTTTTTACAATTAGAGAGCAGTAGTAGTTGCAGTGGTCATCTTGACCTATTTTATAAATACATGTTAAGCACAAGGAGGTAAAGTGGCTTGCTCAGGGTTAACATAGCAAGTGGTAGTGGTGAGAGATTCAAACAGAAATGGGTGGGAACGCTCTATCGGTAGCAGCACTCACCTTTCGGAATGGGCTACCTGCCCCACTCAGATCTTCTGATACCCATCTCTCCTTTAAGCACCACCTCAAATCCTGGCTACTAATAAAACCATAGCTGCAGATGCCCACCTAGATAGCTGCCCTAACTGTCTGGTGCTTTCCCATTCTCACCCTCTCCAGTGGTGCCAACTGGTACTACTCTCTTTTATGTTAACCCTCCTATCCCTACATCCCCACCCTTCCCTCCCCTACTCCCCATCTCTGGAGATCTCCCTTCCTTGTCCAGGAGCGACTGCTCGCCTATCTGTTGGTCTACATTTCCTTTTAGGAATATTGCTTGTTATTTCTGCCATTTACTGTAAATCTGAATTTATTGTATTTGTAAATCTGAATTTATTGTATTTTGCAACCTTGTATCTTATATAACATTGTATTTTTGTTTTGTCCTGTTGTTTCTTGCCTACTACTCATTGTACTGTACTTATAGTCTACTTCTATGCCGTTGTGTGTGGCCTGGGTCGTGCCTAAAAACGGTCCCTGGGATCAGTGCACTTACCCGATTACCAAAGTCATAAATAAATAAAATAAATAAATCTCCACATTCAAAGCTCTGCATTCAAACCACTAAGCCAGACTTCTAAACTATACTACATGACAGCTTGGTATTTAAAGTCGTTAATCCTAGAATTGGGGGAACATACCATGGCGTATTTCTGATTGGCTGGAAATAGGAAGCCAAGAGCCCTAGTGCTTTCGCCCTAGATATATTTATAAATAATTTAGACATGGGAGTCGCACATAGCATAACTAAATTTGCTGATGACATAAAAAAAAAAAACACACACACAAAAACCCCAGGGAAGTAGACACTAGAAGGATGTGAACTATGTTACAGAGACCTAGATAACCTGGGGATGGGCAGCGAGATGGCAGAAAATGTTTAATGTAGACCAAAGTGAAGTACTGATTTTTAAGTACAAGAAGGGGGCTACACTTAAAATGGTAAAGGACTAGCAGAGCTGGACCAGGAAATGGAACTTGGCATGATTATAGATGGGGAAACGTAATCAACAGTGAGTAATGCTAACTGCATGCTGGGGTGCATGAAGTAAGTAATTACAGTGACATGTTGCGGGTTGCACTGTAATAACCCATGCCTCATCTGGTTGTATAGTCTTTAAACTACCTGAGGTTGTGTTATGTAAGCAATAAGACACAACAGGGTTTTTAATTATGGTGAGTCATAGCACGACTTAGGTGTGTTGGCAAGCATGAGGTGTAGCAGAGTGCCTTTAATTATGGTCCTTAACTAGACATCCCTGAAGTGTCGTCTCATGCTTATAAAATGACTTTGAAAGCAACATTACATTTAAAAGTGCACCATTGTATATTATGCTGAATAACTGCAGTCATGTGGCTTGTTCGTCAATCAGCTGGTTTTATTTATCTGTGGCATTTTATAGTACCACAGCCCATACAGCCTTATGTGTGCTGCTGCATTTATAAAATGAGTATTAGTAACAGAAAGTAAGACAAAAGTTTTTTTAAAGATGAAAATTAAGTTGTTTTTAGTTGGTCTAAGTGTCGGGTGTAGGAATTTTATGGTACGTTGTGGTTGTCTGCCAAAATAAGTGCCAGACTGTAGGTTGTTGTGTCATAAACACGCACTTTATGGGCATCAGCAGTCCATCACATTATAGTGTAGTCCCAACCCCTTTTGTTTAAAAGAGGAGTAAAAACAAGTCATGTTTTGAATTGATGTACTTTATTGCAACCGAAAAGCTAGTGGTAAAATTCTTAAACAACAAAGATATGCCTTCAAAAGACGGACACGTGAAGTAATGTTGCCACTTTATATGGCACTAGCAAGGCGACATTGGGAATATTGTGTGCTCTTCAAGTCCCCACAGGTTAAAGAGCACCCATCTTGGTGCTCAAGAGAAAACCAGGATGCTCCATTACCTGAATGGAAGCTCCTCCATGATGGAATACATTTTTTAAACCTCATATGCAACAGTTTCGTAAATTGTTTATCGTGCAGGCTTTAATAATGTAACACTATTTCAACTGAGCGAGTGTCTTATTTTGTCAGTAGATGTTAATAATTCATATTTTCCGTTCTGTTTAGATGCAATTCACATCGGGAGCTAAGCAGTGTCTTGTGCGATGACATCATTTGGTGGCTGCAATTTGAGAGCCCTCATACGTGCCTTGCCTGTTTCCCTGCGTCGGTTCATCTATGTGCTTTATTTCCCAGTATTGATGCATTATTTTTAACCTTTTTAAAAAACTGCCATCAGTCCCTGAGGTGCCAGAATATTATTAGGCAAAACACCGTCAGTTGCTTATATTACTAAACCCTGACACCGCCGCAGCCCACTCAGATTCTCCGCGCACAATGCCTAAGCATGCTCACAGCTGTAAAAGGCACTGATGCTCGTGCGCGGACCTCGGCACCCACGTTCAAATAAATAGATTTCCAGGCACTCGAAAGAAAGCTGAACTTGGGTAACAAGTTTATTTTTTGGCATGAGGGTTTAAAAGTACTTGAATCACACTCTGAATGTGAAGCCGTGATACTGGACTTGCGTGTATGCATATTCATGTAATATAAGCAACAACTGATTGCATTGTGCCTAATAATATTCTGGTTCTACATCCACTTGGTGATCTGGGTCTCCTTACATTCATGCATTGGATGTTTTGGGGTGGGGGGGGTCAGAAATGTCACTGTCTTCCTCTGAAGACATCTTGACTGCAGTCCCTGTGCTGTACATTTGCAGTACTTGGAGTCACAACCTCCAGTGAAGTCATTATGTTTGACATCGGGGACTCCGTACACAAGAGCGTCCTGAACATTGCGGTCTGGATTTTAAAATAATCATTGTATTAACAGAGTACGTCTTCTGTAGGATTACACCTCGTGAATCCACTACAAAGATAGTAAGGTGACAGAACATATATATGATCTGATAGAAAGGCAACAGTTTTGCATATGATCTTTAATGCTGTCCCTTTTGGAAGGGATCATGATTTGCTCCCTGAGAGGATAGTGCACCCCCATGCTCACCTTATACAGGCATCACAGTACGTCTGAGTGTGGGGGCGGAGCTGCAGATCAGGAAGTGGAAGGGACTGAATAACCAGACTGGGGTGGGGGGTGGGATTGTGATCCCTTCTCTTCCAAATGGGGCAGCATCAAAAGAATGAATGCCATCATGGGGGAGCTCCCATTCAGGTAATGGAACACTGTTTTTTCTTGTGGGAGCCGGAAAACTACGGAAAGGTGCTCTTTAAAAATCATATTGTGCAGATGGTGAGAGACAGTATAGAAGTAACATTTTGGGGAATAGAGGATTTGAGCTGTGATTAAAGGCTGGAGCTGTTGGGGTCATTTACACTTGAGAAAAAATCAGGGTGTGAGGTAGCAGCGTATATTGAATGTTTAAAAGGACATGATATGGTAGATAAAGGTAAGCTGTTAAAATTAGCACTTGAAGGCAGGACCAGGGACCAAAGCCTAATGTTTAGAGGTAGAAGAGTACGAGGTTATGTCCGGAAGCCTTTGTTTACTCAAAAAGTAATAGTGAATATGTGGCAAAAGCTTCCAGAGATTATGGTGGGGTCACGTAATGTAGAGATTTCTATTGTTTCATTTGGGTACATTTTTTAAAAGAACATAACATTACAGGTTATGAGAACTAAGCAAACCTAGGTTTAGTTTCTATCAACCCTGTGAACAATAACGTAGAGATCATGCCAGTCAGTAAGTAGCACACTCATCTCTGTGGCTGGAAGATTAGAAGGTCATGGGTTCTAGTCCCGCACTAGGATCTTTATGCTAATGCACAGTACTGACACTGTAGTGGGGGGTATGCTGCACTGAGACATTAAACTCGGGTCTTTTCTGACCATTATTGGTTTCCGTAGAAGTGAAAGTTAAGGATTCTGTGGCACTTGTTCTAAGAGTAGGGGATTTTCCCCCAGCGTCCTGGCCAGCATTTCATTTGTCAGTAAAACAAGTCTGTGCAACGCAACCCCCCCCCCCAACAGGGCACACCTGGATATGAGCAGTCACAGCTCAGTGTGTCTTTCATGGTCAAAAATGTCAAATGTAAATTCCTGAGAATGGTATACTGAGCTTTGGTTTCTCAGAGGTTTGTGCTACATACAGTTTCTACATCTCTGTGGCAGGATGATCATGAAAATACATTTTATATGATTACCCTTGATTGTGCTGAGATTTCTGCCCTTCTGTGGTAGAACTGCTTTTTTAATAAGAATGGAAACTCATGCAGTCTGCTGTTTTACTTGCATTTGACAAACACACACACATACACACCTCTGTCCTAACACACATCCTCTGTTTATTAAAAAAAAATGTCAGGAAACCACCCCCTCATCTGGGTGGGTTTTCAGCAACTGGATGAGGGAGACTTTCTGGTTTCAAACCATACACTGTAGAAAAGGGACAATGGTGCACAGCTTGGCTGTGCTTCCAACTCGAGGTTCTTTTTGACATCAGGGGCCTCTCGTTTTTTTCTCTCAGGGTCTCTATGATGTCATTAGAACCCCTTGATTGAAACGCAGCCTAACTCTGCATGGTTGCCCATGCAATATTTTCTGTTTTGGACACAAACACATTACAGCTTTAGTATAAGAAACTGTGTGGAACATCTGTGATGATGGCAGGGGGGCAGGCTAGATGGATAATTTGATCTATTTCTGTCTCTCGAATGTTCTGTTTCCATGTAACCTATATAACAGCATAGCAGTTTAAGGTAGGAAGGACCTCTAGGTTCTTTGTGCCCCCCTCCCCCCCGCTTCATAAGCAGAGATGAAGAAATCTGCTTTTCAAGCATGTATGAAAAATAAGAAAGGCTCACAATTACTCACTGTTCCCAGTTATCTTTGTGAAATAAACAATCACAAGGTAGTAGGAATTTTTAGTATACCCTAAACCCCTTGAGCAAAGATTGGGGCTGTGGCGATAGCTGCCTCCCCCAACAAGGTAATCACCTTTGCATCATATTCTATCCCTCAACTGACAAATCCTTTATTTCAGTGAAATTACCAAACCTCTTTTCTGACGGTTACATTTCACTGTTGTACCCAGTTGTTACTACTTCCATAATTTTTTGCTCCACTCTTTATTTTTAGTGTCTTTCTGTGTCTCAGGAGGTCCAGGCTACCCCTGGCCTACACTTCCTGGAACTATGGAGATCAGTCAGGGGTTTCAGGTTCTGCTTTGCTTGTTTTTCCGAGATGTCTGTCCCAGATCTTCTCTCTCAAGTCTGCCTAAGACACTACACAGCAGAATGCAGCCTTTGCCTTTTCTGAGCAACTTGGGCAACATATAAGCAAACTACAGTCTCGTCAGTACTAGATTGGTATCACAACTGAGGTAGGAGCAGACAGACTGGTGGACCAGTGGTCTTTGTTTGCCCATAAAATGCTAGGTTTATGTGTCTCTGTTCGGTGACCCCTCTGTCCGTGGAATGTAATTTCTGAGGTCAGCCTATGCTCTAGCTTCTGTTTGTTGGGCTTCATGGTTTCTGAAGGTAATCAGGCTTCTGTTAATGGCCCAGTAGGTTGTGTATTGGTGCCCTGGTTATGTGACACATACTCTGACTATTATAACATGTTGAGAAAAATTTACAAGAATCTGGGCAATATGATTGGCTAAAACACCAAGAAAGCCATGTGATTATTATCCCATAATTACACTCCTGTACGAGTTTTCTCTGTGTGGACCACGTTTTTGGTACCACATTATCCGTATACCTGCCTACAAACTATGCTGGAAGCACTATACACTGGTCATGACCAGGAAAAAGAGTCCTCCCTCCAACACACTAGAAATCACTGGCAACAGAAATCAAGGACATGATGACCAAAATAAAAATGTTGTGGAAAAAGGTTTTTTTTTCTTATTTAAAAACATTCTTATCTGAGACTATTTTAGGTCCCAACTGTAAAAAAAGAAAAGTTCTCTTATTGTGAAGCATGTAAACATGTGATCTGGTCTGTTTTTCAGCGTAAATCTTTTCTTACCATGTTATAAGTGTATTAAAGAGCACCTTTCTGCGCTTTTTGAAATTTCCCCCCTCAAAACACTGAAGGAGCCTTACCTGCCCCAAAGTTCTTTGTTGCATAAATGCTGATTTTTCTGTGGCTATAATTCAGGAAGGGAGGGGATCATATTTTTGCTCCATGGAGCTAAGAGCCCAATCTGTTCCACTTTTTCATTGGGAGACATGCCCCCGCACTCTAAAGTTTTGTGGCATAATACTGTGGAGAGCGTGGGGACGTACTGCACAGACTTATATATGGACCCATTTTTCGAGCACTTTTTTTCTAAAAACATTTGAGTGCCAATTTCAACAGATCAAGGCCATATCTCAGACCAGAGACACACAGAGACCACCCCTCCCCAGGGAGACCGGAGTCGCGAGGGCCTGCCTGGCTCTTCCACTGCCCATAGAGCCCGGACAGAGACACACCGGGACCACCCCTCCCGAGGGAACGGAGGTCGGAGGGCCTGCCCTGAAGCCCTCCCTGCCCGCAGAAGCCCCGAACCAGAGTCACACCAGAGACCACCCCCCTCCCCCAAGGAGACCGAAGGTCGCGAGGGCCTGCCCTGAAGCCCTCCCTGCCTGCAGAAGCCCCGAACCAGAGAGACACCAGAAACCACCCTCCCGAGGAGACCGGAGGTCGCGAGGACCTGCCCTGAAGCCCTCCCTGCCCGCAGAAGCCCCGAGCCAGAGACACACCAGGTAATTTCTACCTTGATCCAGGCTGCTGCCACCACCGTTGGCCATCTCGCGCCTTTTCTGAATCGGCCACAAGCTCCTGCTCAGCATGAATCCCCGCCAGAGTAGCACCGAAGTTGCTGCCCAGGCTCAAACGGAGCAGAACTGTTACTTTTGTGCCTGATTTTGAAACTTTTAAAATGAACCAGCTAAAACTATTTGCATTTGCCTGTAACTGTATTTAAAAGCTTAGAGTCACTGCAAGCCCAGGACCTGTGTTCTATCTGAAATCCCCCCCCAGTGCAAATCTCACTGGAGACTGTTTGTTAATTTGTAAAGTGCATTTCCAGTTGTAACTGAAGTACCCCCCTGTGGAAAACTCATTTGGGGACTGTTTGTTAACTTCTAAAGTGCATTTCCAGTGTGCAGAATTTCAGTTTGCCCTGCTAGTAATCACCTTCTTTTTTGAATCACAATAGTTCCTGATAGCCCACAGCCCATTTGCTCTTCTCCCTACACCCACTACCAGCCCGCCCCCAGCAAGTTAATCTTTTGCCTGTGCTGCATATTTAATCCCCCCCCCTCCATTCTCCCAGAGACCACCCCCTCCCGAGGGGCCGAGGTCGCGAGGGCCTGCCCCTGAAGTCCTCCCTGCCTCAGAAGCCCCAGACCAGAGACACACCAGGTAATTTCTACCTTGATCCAGGCTGCTGCCACCACCGTTGGCCATCTGGCGCCTTTTCTGAAATGGCCACAAGCTCCCCTGCTCAGCTCATGAATCCCGGCCAGAGTAGCACCTCGAGTTGCTTCCCAGGCTCAAACGGAGCAGAACTGTTACTTTTGTGCCTGGTTTTGAAACTTTTAAAACGAACCAGCTAAAACTATTTGCATTTGCCTGTAACTGTATTTAAAAGCTTAGAGTCACTCAGGGTTTTAAATAATTGATTAGCAGTTTTTTTCTTGGGACAATACTAACTGTACAGAAAGCATTTATATAGGTTTTCTAGAAGTGTCATGTTTGTTAAACACAGTGAAGAAAGTGATATGCGTTTTCAAAATGTTTTAGAACTTTTATGAGCAAAATGCTAATCAATTTTTAGAGTTATTTAAAACCCTGGTCACTGCACCAGAGACACACCAGGTAATTTCTACCTTGATCATTTTTTTTTTCTCTCCATTAGCTCCTTATATTGTTTTGCCACTAGAGGGAGCATGATTAAGTTCAAGCAATTTGCTCCCAATACCTCACTTGTCACATTTTACTGCTCTCTAGTAGCTGTTTTCACTTGGTGATTTATATTAAAGGAGCCCTCTGCTGTCTCTTTCCTCTCTACCTCACTCCTTTCTCTAGTCAAAAATGTCCCCTCCTCCCCTCCTAGCACTCCTCATGGGAATACTTTGCCTTCCGATCCTCTTTGAGCTTTACTGCTTGAACACATCAACAGCTTCTGCCAATACTTATACTCAGTTTGACTTCTACTACTCCAACATGCTTGTACTGCATCCACTACCTCTACCCGCCTGCTCTCATCAGCAAGCGTATTAGCCCAATAGTCAGATACCTTCACCTTCATCTGAAGCCGCCACCCTGCATCTCTATCAGGGCGTACCTCATCACCCCGCTATGGTTACTAACCCTATCTCTTATACTATCCGGCAACATTGAGATCAACCCTGGTCCATCTCTGCGTCCCGTCATAACCTTCCCCCGGCCACCACTCTCCCTAAAACCGATGGACTAACTTTAGCCCACCTGAATGCTAGAGCCTATGGCCCAACCTCCCTGACCTCCAGGCTTGATCTATACTAACGCCCCGGACGCCTCGCAATCACAGAAACCTGGCTTAAGCCCACAGTGCTTGACTCTCAGTGCCACTTTCCTGGATACAACATGCTTCTATCGAACCGTCCTGGCACTAAAAGGGAGGTGGCCTTGCCTCTACTTCAAAACTCACCTAAACATTACCCTTCTGAGGACCCTCCTACCAAACTGTGAAATCTTACACTCCCTACTGCTTCTTGGGGGTGTAAAGAAACTCCATATTTTTTGTACTTATATCCCCCCAAAAAATGCCACACAAGGCATCACTGAACTCCTAGGGTTTCTGCCTTCAGTTACAGGCAAGAATGACATTATCTGCCTTGGTGATTTTAACCTTGACTGGTCCGAGAAAAACTCAGCTAACCTATCCTCCTTAGCTAGCAAGGCAAATCTATCCCAGCTCATACATGAACCCACAAGGGTCTTATGTGGGGGCAACTGTGCCACCCTCCTTGACCGGATACTTACTAACAGGATGGAATATATTGCCTCAGCCGGTGTGCTACCTGACACAATTAGTGACCACTATTCCATCTACTGTGTCTGGAACACTGTCATTCCTCCCCTCCCTGCTAAAACTGTAACCTTTCCTAATCTCTCCCGCCTAAGTCATGAGGACTTCTTAACTGACCTTAACCAGGTTGACTGGTCCCCTCTACCAAACAGAGGGACATTAACATAGCCACAGAATATTTCAACTCCATCCTCCTCTCTTCAAAACCTTCACATCCTGGTCACCACACGTGGGATGGCAGGGAAAGTAACAAGTGGCTAACCGCCCCTGCTTCAACTTCTCAAATCTAGGGACAAACTTTGGTCCAGGTGGAAGATCTCCCACCTCCGTGCAGACTTTGAAGACTATATTGCATTACGTAACAACTGCAAAGACAAATTCGTATTGCCAAAGCACCTACTATAGGAACCTACTAATAACATCCTCTACAAATCCGCGAGGTACTGGTCCAAAATTAAGGACATTCTCGCAAACGAAGCCACAGAATCCAGCTGACATGAACATTCAAGGTGTCTCACTCACCAACCATGACACCATTGGCAACGCCTTCAATGCCCTTTTTTCTTCTCCACAATCGCTACTCTTAACTAGCCCTCAACCTGACTGTCCCTCTTCTCCTCCCTCGCCTCCCACCCTCCCTTTGTTCTGGCTCCAACCACATACCTTGAAGTTCGCAAGCTACTTAACCCCTTCTGGCACGTGGGGGTCAAGGGCCTGAGGGCATCCATCCTTCATACTTAAGCAGTATGCACCTTGGCTGACCAGACCTATCACCTGGCTTTTAACCTCTCGATATAGCGTCTACTGTCCCATCCACCTGGAAAACTGCCAGAACCATCCCTATACACAAAAAGGCGATGTCAAACTCATGTCCAACTACGCCCTATATCTCTTCTGCCTCTCAGTAAGCTGCTTGAAAAAATAGTCCACACTTGACTTGCTGTTCACCTTGACATGTTTAATCTCTTTAGGCCCCTTGCCAACATGGTTTCCGGCCCAGTCACAGTACCACCTCTGCACTTACACAACTTACAAATGACATCAGAAATAATATGGACCGTGGCCTACTCACTGGGGCCGTCTTTATCGACCTGTCTAAAGCCTTGACATGATACACCATCCTCTCATGCTAAAGCTCCAATCCATTGGAGCATCTGACCAAGCCCTCTCCTGGTTCCATAGCTATCTTGACAATCGGACTCAGGCGGTAGCATTTCTGAAGGCCTTTCCTCCCCTAAACATCTCCCGTGGAGTTCCCCAGGATCCACTCTTGGACCTCTACTCTTCTCCCTCTTCCTAAATGATATTCCCACCATGTCCGCATAGCTGCACTCTTATATGCAGATGACCTTGTTCTCTACTCTGGGTCAAAATCGGTTGCTGCCATCAATTCCACTCTCACTAATGACTTCCAATTCCTGCAGACCTGGCTCTCTAGCAACCACCAAGTCCTGAACCTGGAAAAAAACTGTGCTATGCTATTCGGATCCTCTAAGAAACTGTCTACCCCTGCGAACAGGCTCCGGGTGCAATGCCTTGATGGCTCCCTCATCTCAAACACTGAGTCCTTCAAGTACCTTGGGGTCACTTTGGATCCCACACTTGACCTGTCTCAGCATGTCAATATGGTGTGCCGTGCCGTCAATGCTAAATTGGGCGGAGCTTATCGTCGCCACTCCCTCACTCCTTCCGCTAGACTTTCTGTTTGAGAGGTATTCTCACCCCAGCTCCAATATGCTCTGCCCCCTTCTCTTTGCTGCAAACTCTGCTACACTCCACAAATGGGACACTGTCTCTACAACAACATCTGTAGATTCGCCTTAACTGCCCCACGTCTACCCATCATTGTCTCCTTTCGCTGGCTTAAATTGGCTGTCACCCTAGGATATTGAGCCTACTCCCTGGGCTGCTTTATCGACACCCTGTCTAGACCTCCTGCCCTGTCTATCTTGCCAACCTCCTGACTCCTGCCTCACACACCCGTACCCTCAGGTCTTCCTCTGTCCCCATGCTCTCCACTAGACCTTGCATGACAAAAATGGGTGAACAGGCATTTGCCCATTTGCTCCCAAATTCTGGAACTCTCTCCCCTTATGGTAAAACGTCATCCTCCCATCGAGAATTCAAAACTTCGCTGTTCACCCCACCTCTAGCCTCTGGCCAATGCAAATGCTCTTAATTTGCTTTGTCCCACTGCAGGCTGTCGGGTCTGACCCTGAGTACTACACTAATGTTCTCCCATGCAATACGTTTGTCTGGTGGCTATGAACCTTGATGTCTTTACTGTCCTCAGCTGTCTTATGGTTACCCTAATTGCTTTATTTTACATCCTATTATGATCTCTGCCTAAAATGTACCCTTATGTAACTATTACTGTGCTACCCAATGTATATCTTGTTTTGCTCCTGTACACCTATATTATGTCTGTGCATTTCTGCATATTGTAACCAATGTCCTGTGCTCTCCCGGGTCGTGCCTGAAAATAGGCAGGTCTATTGCCTAGCGCACTTACCCGGTTGCCAAAAGCTAATAAATAAATAAATAAATCTCAACTGTCAAGGACCTTGTTATTTGATTGGTGGCCTTGATTTGTTGAAACTGGTACCCAAAAATTTTAAAACAAAAGTACTTAAAAATGGGTCCCTATACAAGTCTATGGAGTGTGCCCCTACACTCTCCACAGTGTTAGGTCACAAAACATTAGAATACGGGAGCGTGTCTCCAAATCGGGACGTGGAAGGGATCAGGCTCTCGGCTTCACGGAGTCAAAATATGATCCCTTCTGTACTGAATTATAGCTGCGGGAAAATGTTCATGAATGCACCAATGAACTTTGGGTCAGCTAAGGCTCCTTGTGGTGTTTTTGCACCGAGTGCCAGAAAAAGTGCTCTTTAAGAGACTTTAAAGAGCTACTGACGTCTCAAAGAAAACTGTGAAAAACATAATTGGCTATAATTCAGCTTGCATTCCATATATGTTCCTCTTCACCATTATTACTGAGAAAATCTGCATGAATACGTAATCTTTATCCTTTAGAGTTCCCTTACAGTTCATCTGCCTCTGTAGCTAACTCCCTACTTCAAGTCATAATCCTCTGTTGTAACATAACCGTGTGTTACCACGAGAGTAACTGTGATGTCACAAGCAGTGCATTATGACCTCGGGTAGGAAGAAAACAATAGGAATAGATAAACTCTTCAGGAACAAATATTTTATTTTAATGCAAATGACCTCAGCAGTAAATAATGTGGAGGAAGAATATAGAACTAACGTGACTAAATGTTATGTTTAAAAGTTGTCCTGAAGGTGTCCACTGCTCTTTAAAGATATGTGATTATGGGGGAACAATTGCATGTAGCCTGTGTGTTTAAATGCACTCGGCAGAAGCGCCTTGTGCCTAACACACACTCGAACTGTGCAATTATTTCCCCATAGTCACACAACGTGGCGTGTCTTTCTACTTATTAAAAGCACAAACCTCCCAGTGCTCCTGCTGTGACTTGAGCCGCCTCACGTGCATCAGAAAAACTGCTAGAAGATGGATTTTCTGCTAGTCTCACAAGCACAACTGTAATGGTTATTGTCTGCACGGTGCACTATGCCTATAGCTGCTTTCTCATTTTGTAGCCATATTTGCTGTTATCCTTTGTCAGTTTATTGCTGCACAAGCTCTGCTGCTTACTTTGTACTTGCTCACGGTCTGTCTCTCTGCTCCTCTCTCAAGTCGCAACTGAAAATGAGTCTACTGTTAATCTGTTTGCCTACTTGGTAAAATATATTGCAAATAAATAACTGGCAAACCAAGCCCTTTTTTTATTTCCTTGGTTTAACCTGTCACTTTACAGGATTTTGAGATGCTGTTTGAAACATGGTTTAAAAATAAAATCGTACTGTATTTAAAAAAAAAAAAAACAAAACAAATGATCTATGCCATAAGTAAATTAAGACTGAAAAGGCTTCTTGTTGAGTCTTGTGAGTATTACTCGGGAGTTGTTGTTTTTTTTTTTTTTCACTAAGAATAATCTCTAAATCGTCTGTAGTTAGGAATTTGAAAAATGACCTGACGCCTGTATACATGGCTTATCTGCAAGGTCTGAGGAGTGTTTTTCTCTACAGTTCAGGCATTACAGATGTCACTCTGAGTATATACCAGATGGTCTGAGAGAGAAATGTTTCAGTAGCACAAGTGAGCATGTACTAAAATTGTTATTCTGTACAGATAATTCTTGTGTGAATAGCCTTTTAGTGGACTTGGCTGTGGCAGGAACCCTAAATGAGAATATTAGAAACTTAAAGGTGCCCTCAAATTAAATACTGCAGCCCTCTCCATCCCACATAGCTTTCTAAGTTGTGGCAGGAGTCCGAGACTGCTATCCATAATATTTTGGATTAATCTGTACATTTTAAAATACTGCCGAAACTTTTCAGTGAATAGAGAAATGCTGCCTGGGTCCCGATCATGTGGGCTCAAGTTTACATGGGTAATCCACCCATTTAGTGACGATGCAAACACCACTGCTCTCAATGGAGCAGCAGTAGAGGGGGGCTTAATATTATTATGTTATTGCTTTCTTGGGAGTTTTGGTACCTAAATTAATACTTACATTAACGATCCATTCCGGTGTTGAGAGCAGTGGTGTTTGCAACATCACTAAATTTCGGTAGTATTTTAAAATGTACAGATTATTCCAAAAATGTTACTAATAGCAGCCTCCCTCCACAGCTTAGAAAGGTTTGTGGGACGGGAGTAGGCTTCAGTATTTTATTTGCAAGTCACATTTTTAGTGTGCCCAAAACATTAAGGCCCAGACATTCAAAAGGGTTGCGCATGGCGCAACCCATTGATGCACCACGGCGCGATATTCAAAAAGGAAAAGTGCGCGGCACAAATTCCGATGTGCCAGAGCGCATCAGTAATGTATGCAGGCACAGGTGGGGGGGGCGTGCCCATGCATATTCTGCACAGCCCGATATTCAGCCTGTAATGTGTGGAGCCATGCATGCGCAACCCCTACCTGCGCCAGCACAAAGTTGATCCAAAAAAAAAAGGAACAATGGATGGCCATCCACAGGTGAGCTGCCGCATTGCAGGGCGCAACACGACAGCTGCCACCTGTGGGTGGTCACCCGAGCTCTGACTGTACCTGGCGGCGCCCCCTCCCATGCTCGATCACGGGCATTTGTAATAAAAAGAAGTATTCTGTCCAATATCCCTGGTGGTCCAGTGAATTCCCTCTTTGTATGTGAATTTAGGCTTTCCCCTGTCCAGTTCTGATGTCACCCATTTGTAGAACTCCACAAGATTGGTTTGACATGATCTACCTGGCACAAACCCATGTTGCCGACTATCCAGACCTCCCACCTCCTCCAAGTACACCCCCAATCGTTCCTTTAGTATACTCTCCATTAATTTTCCCACCACCTAGGTCAAACTGATGGGTCTATAGTTACCTGGCACTTCCCTTGAACCCCCTTTATGGATTGGCACCACATGTGCCTCTCGCCAATCCCTAGGTACCCTCCCTGTCTCAAGTGACCTGTTGAAGAGCTCCGCCAGGGGTGCAGCCAGTATGTCCGCCAATTCCCATAGTACTCTCGGATGAATACCATCCGACCCAGGAGATTTTCGGTGGGGATAGTATCATCCGTCCCCTCCACCTTACTGGCCATTTTATCCTTATCCTGATGTGACACCCCTGGGGTACCTCTCCCTCCCTCTTGCTCCATTTCTGTTGCTCCTCTGATCCCACTTACTGCCGCTTCTATCCCCATCGTGCCTTGCTTTGCAGATATCCCATCCCCTTCCCTAGTGAATACAGAGGGAAATACTCATTTAATACCTCTGCCTGTTCCCTCACCTCTTCCACCCACCCTGCTGAGATGGTCCTTAGTTTTTCTCCGCTCCCCAATGTACCGGAAGAACCTGTCTTCCCCTCCATGTATCCCCTGTGCTAGCCGCTGCTCTTTACTGGACTTTGCCCCCCTCACCATCTGGGTGACTTTTCTAGATACAAGATGGTACATTTCCTTATTCCTATCCCCTCTTGTTGTTTTATATTTTTTGTAGGCCGCCTTCTTTTCTCTGACTGCTACCTGAACCTCACTGGACCACCAGCATGGTTTATGTGACCTTGCTCTCTTACTTTCCACCTTAGCGCAGGTCCTGACTGCCTCATGAAGTCCCCGTTTTATGACCTCCCATCTCTTTTCCACATTTGTCATTGATGTAATCCCCTTCAAGTGATCCTTGAGAATATTTCCCATGCCCACAAAGTCTGCCCCCCTGAAGTCCACTGCCAGCATCCTAGATCTCACCCCCGCTCCCCCCATGCTTATTTGAAACCAGACAGTATTGTGGTCGCTCCCAGTCAGGGGATCCTCTACAACCAGGCCTTGGGTCTTTCTGACGAGGTCCTCAACGTCGTTGAGGCGTCCCGTAAGGGAGTTGACCAGAAAATGCTATGCCTTCAAATGGAAGAGATTCTCCATTTGGTGTCAGAACAAGGGGTTGGACCCTTCTTCCTGTTCCTTGGCTAGCATTCTGGACTACCTGTGGTCCCTTTCTCAGCTAGGGCTTCGGTCTACGACCCTTAAGGTGCACCTGGCAGCCATCTCTGCTTACCAGGCGCTGGCCGGAAAGCAGTCGGTGGCACAGGAGAAGGTGGTCGGGCAGTTTTTCAAAGGCCTTGATCACATATCCCCTCCGGTGCGAGAACCTCCGCCTCCGTGGGATCTACTGCTGGTATTGGCTAAGCTCATGGGCAAGCCATTTGAACCGATGCACAGGTGTGACATCTCTCACCTGTCGTGGAAGACCGCCTTCTTGGTGGCTATCACGTCAGCCAGAAGGATGGGAGAGCTCCAGGCGCTCATCCGAGTCTCCTTATCTGGTCTTCCACAGGGTCAAGGGGTTGTCCTGCCCCCACGAAATTCCTTCCAAGGTGGTGTCGGAGTTTCACCTTAACCAGGTGTTGACTCTGCTGGTGTTCTACCCCAATCACACCTCGGGAGGCGAATAGGTTCCATACTCTGGACCTAGAAGGCACTCACTTATTATAAGGAGCGAACAGCTGAAGTTGGAGAGTTTCGCCAGCTGTTTGTCACCTACGCTGAAGCCGCACCTGGCAGATCTGCAGCTAAGCGGACGATAAGCAGGTGGGTCACCTCCTGCATAGATGTCTGCTGTAGGTTGGCGGGCATGGAGCTGCTGCTTTGGTGGCTGCTTCTAGGGACGTCCCTATCCAGGAAATCTGCAGGGCTGCTACCTGGAAGTCAGCACACACCTTTATTTCCCATTACCACATTGACCTTGAGTCATGCCGGGATGCTGGTTTTGGGACCTCTGTTCTCCAGTCCTTATTCCCGAAGTAAGTATAGGGGGTGCGCACCTTGCCTCCCTCCTCCCAGAGAACTGCTAGGAGTCTGCCAGACAGTGTGGATTGAACAACATATCCACATCCCTAGAAATACAGGTTACTCACCTGTAACAGGAGTTCTAGGAGTGGTATATGTTGTTCATCCACATGACCCACCTGACCTCCTCAGCTTCGACACGCAACCTGGCTTCCAGCGGGCTAGATCTGGTGTCATGGGGTAGAGCTGAGGGTTTTACCACCCGGGTGGGTGGGAGGAGCCAGCTTGAAGACCTTCTGGCAAGATTTAAAGTGGCAAGGAACCTGCCAGACAGTGTGGACGAACAACATATACCACTCCTAGAACTCCTGTTACAGGTGAGTAACCTGTATTTACTCACGTATAACAGTAGTTCTAGGAGTGGTATATGATGTTCACCCACATAGACTCACACAACCTCCCCTGGCATTGGCCCACTCTTCTGCTTCCAGCAGGCAAGATATGGTGTCACGAGGCAGCGCTAGGGGAGTTACCACCTGGGTGGGTGGAAGGAGCCAGCTTGAAGACTTTCTGGCACCTCTTAAAGGGAAAGGACACTGCCAGGACATGTGGATGAACATCAAATACCACTCCTAGAACTACTGTTACTGGCGAGTAACCTGTTTTTTTTTGTTTTTTTTTCCTACCCAACAGCACTAGGTGTGATGTGTGGAACAACACTCTACCTGAAGGCTGACATTATTCTATTCTGTTCTATTCCTCCTAATACATCATCAGCATTGTGCCCCTCACTGACTGTGACATTATTGTTAATCAAGAAGGGTCATTCTCTTGCTGCTTGATTGGTAACCTGTGACGCATGTTGCCAATCAGGCAGCAGGTCAAGTGATGTAACAGTAAGTGAGGTTACCTGGTTTTTTTTTTTTTTTTATAGTCTGTTTTATGCCCCCTTATTCACTGCTCTGGACCCTATCCTTGGGGATCCCTAGGCTGGCATGCTCCCGTAGATCCTCCTCAGGTATCTCCTTCTGAGGTCCTGTCTGCACATCTCCCATCCGGCCACGGTTGGGGCGGGGAGGAGAGGGACCCCCTTAGTCCCCTCCAGTCCATAAGTCCTCATCGGGAGTGCCGTACAGGCCCCATCTGGAGCCTGGTTGTAGATTTTCTTGCTCAGCCGGGTCCTGTCTCCAGGCATCCGTCATGAGGTGTTTTTCCGCTTTTTCATTACCATCCCTCTGGACGTCAACACGCTAGGGAAGCCCAGGCGCAGAGCACGTCGAAACGTGGTAGTGCTCCGGCTCCCGGCCAGCTTTCTCCCTTCCCATATGCTGTCTATGCTACACCTCCACCTGTGGTCACCCAGGTGGCAATATTGCAAAGGGACGAGCATCCCACCCCCCAGAGGAGGAGAGCTGCCACTGGGCACTTAATCCTCCTCCCCCCGGCCGACCCTCCAACCTCCCGAGTCCATCCCGAATCTGGGTCGCTGGCACCGTGGTGGTAGCCCTACGCTCACGCCCGACGGGCCGGCTCAAGGTTACATGTTTGATGTAGTGGGAGGAATTTAACTAAATAGGTCTGCTTCCAGCTAAAAGTACTGCTTTCTACATCACACCCAGTGCTGTAAGGTAGAAAACCATCTAATAAGAACATAGAAAATTAAAAATATGTCAGAAATAAAAAGTAATGAGACTGCTTTTAAAAATGACAACAATGTTTTGCCTTCTGTTTTTAGCACTACTAGGTTTTTTATTCACTATCCACACTTGGTAAGTTTTCACCGAGCATTTAGGCACCAGAGCATTCTTCAAGCTTGACCCCCCCCACCCCCCTGACACCTAATCATGTGTCATTTGGCTCTGCCTTCCGATCTTTTTTCCACTGGAATAGACATGACACCTCCTTCACAGCTCCTACTAAGGATTTAGGCTTTTTATAACTTTTAGACTGTGTTTCATCTATTTATAAGTTTTGTTTTCCTTTGACTCTGTCTGTGCAACATGATGTCATCTCGCTGCTCTGTTAACTTTGTGGATCAGAGGAAGCTTTAACAAATGTGTGACTTGCAAGTTAACCGTGTCTGCATTTATTGTCTTGGCCTTACTTACGATGTATGTAACTGCCACTAGTGTCTCACCACGCACCTGCAGCTGATGGAGGCATACTGTGCACAGGTACTTGGGGTGAGTCTTGGGTCTGGCCAGTGCCATCCATAGTAGTGAGCTCAACCACTCAACTCCATACCCAGATCTTTGGGATGTCTGTGGAGGCAGATGACAACACCAACGAGGACATTCCCTTTATATTCCCTTGTAGACCAAGTCAGTAAAGTCATCCATGGCAAACTTGGAACACTATACCAGCTTAAGGATCAGCTGATCCCCGAAGCCAGGACTGCCATTGCCTCTAGTGTCCTACTCCCAACACTCCCCTACGCGGCCCTGGTACTTCAGGGTGTCGCTAAGCTGGAGTTCAGTAAATTACAGATCTTATACAATAAGGTGGTCCGTTTTGCCTCCTTATCCCACTCTAGGAGCCACCATTGCGAGTCATTATCATGACTCAGCTGGCTATCTTTCGAAGCTCGCCTCAGGTACCCGGTACTCTGCCTGGCAAAGAAGCTAATGAGCCCCACGCCTCCCCCTTGTCTTGAGGGACTCCTAACTGTAAAGAGAAATCTGCGTAACCTCCGGACCTCAAGCCAAACTCTCCTAGAGGTCCCTAAGGTTGGGACCAAGGCAGGTTATATGTCCTTTTCTCATGCTGCCCCTTCCTTTGGAACAACCTCCCGTCAGAGGTGTGGGAAGCCACATCTGTAATGTGTTTCCGTATGAGACTCAGGACTCATGTGCTGGCAACGAGTAAATAACAATGCTACGGTACCTGACACTCCTACCCTGCCCCCTGGTCTGTGCACTTACTACACGTACATCACCTGCACCCGAACTGGCAGAACTAACTCCTCAGTGATCTCTCCCCCCTTTGAACTTGCAAGGAGGGTTTTTAGAGACGTAGTCATATGTTGCACTGAAATAATGTAATGTAATCGCTAGGGAAGACTGCACTGCTTTATATATATGTAAGAATGTCACATGCCAATAACTTGAATATGTACTATTGCTTACCAAATTTATGTACTGTTATTCCCGGGTCACCCCTGATAAAGGGACCTCCAGGGCCCAGTGGGCCTACCCGGTCATCAAAATTCAATAAATAAATAAATAAATAGACCTTGTAAGGGGACCTCAGCTGGTTGGCACCTGGAATAGCTGGACCCACTAAAACATGGCAGCTTCTCCTGGAATGCATGGAGTCTCTTCAGTCAAACCTACATCTGTCATAATTTGCTAACATGAAGGATCACCTCAAGAACACCATAGACACCAATTCGGCTCTCTTTGGGCACTCTGACTGAGGTGGCTAGTAAGGCAACATGACTACCTGATGGGGTCTATTGTGGTCACTCTGACCAAGCAGAAAGTTCACTCACCTTGGAGGCATTTGGATACCCTTTACCTGAACTTTGACTTCCAGTGGGTCTTCTGTCCTAGAGAGTTCCTGCAGTCAGGATGCAGGTAGCCTTTGCTCCAATCAGGCTGTCCCTTTGAGCGAGTATTCCATCTTTGCATCACTCTTGGACAAGATGTCATTGGCTTTGAGCACTTCACGGATGAAGTCCAAATGAAGGAGTTGTACATTCTGGAGAGGGAATACTCCCCTGGGTTGACCTTCCCCATTAACCCTGTGGTGACTGTCCCTATGCTCTGTGTTTGGGTGCACCCGGCCTTGTGCTTACCACTCCATGATGGTTGAATCACAGATACGTTTCCCTTGGAGGGCACATTGGATTCCTGGAACAACCATTTCTGGAGGGCCTGGTGGTGGACATGGTGTTATGCAAGGCCAAGGCCTCTGAAGCACTGGTAAGACCAAGAAACAGAACCACGTTGGCTGCAACAGCTTCCCTGGATATTGGACAAGCTGGCTATGTGGCTCTTATGGCTAGGTAATGCTACAAGCTGTATGAGATACTGTTGAACCTGTGGAACAACCTGCTGGAGGATAACCAACAGGACCTGAAGGATATCCGGGACCTTAGGTGCTCATTTGTCAAGCATCAGCTGCACGCCGCCCTTGATTCAGTCAGTACTTTAACCATGGCAGTGATGACCATGCAGTGCTGGGCATGGCTGAATATTTTCTCCTTTTCCAAGAGGTTCAGTACAGGATGGCAAATCTCCTATTTGCAGGCAAAGATCTGTTTAGTCTTGAAGCAGAGGGCTATCTGATCAAAACAAAGAAATCCACTGTCACCTTGGACTTGGTCTTATCCATCACCAAGACAGCCACAAAACCATGCCCCCAAGGTGGTGGTTCCTTTTGTAGCTTATTTCATGGCCCTTAGGGGTGACAGCATCCCCAGCATCAATTGAATCAGCAATACCATCTTGCCAATTCCTGCATTCCAAGGGTTCAGGAAAAGGGACTTGCAAAGGTTGTGGTGGCAGCAGCTCCAGAGGGTAGGCATGCTGATCCACTGCCAAAAACAAAAAGTGTTGGGGGGGTGGGTGGCGCAGCTCCTGGTCAGGGTTTGTTCTTTCACTTCCTCCTGCAGTGGTTATGCTATCACCTTGGATAAATCTAGGGCCAATAATTTTCCATTTTGGTGGAAAACACGGGTAAAAAAACAAATCTGTCATTTTAAAACAAGCTCCTGGGAGCTAGTTTTTCATGAAGACCCCCAGTTTGCACCAGCGTTTTGGATAGCCATTTTGAGCCACATTTTTGCACAAAACATGCTGATTTGCCCTGAATTTTGGGGAAATGGATTTTAAGAGTTTGACAAATGGAACTAACCTTTTTTGAAAATGGAAAATAATTGACTGTTTTGAAAGTGAGAATGCAACCAGCACCCCCCCCACACACACCCCCGGCAGTATGGTGACCAACCTGCATCAGAGCCCTGGATCAGTGAGGGTGGGCATGTTCCAGGGAACTCCAGTTTCTGGCAGTATATGGTGTTATCACAGCATTTTATAAGGTGACTACACACGTTCAGAAGAAATGTGGACTAAGCTGCCCACCAGTGTGGTCTTCTAACTCCTACCTATCTTAGCACACTTTGACAACTCTGTAAATCTTCCCTAAATGTTCTGTAAACATAGATGCACAAAGTAAGTTACGATACAGTGGGCAATAAATTCACCAAGTAGATTACAAAACAATGTGGTACAGCAAAACAGAAGTCAATAGCAATTACAGTTCAGACAATAATGAGAAAAACATGAGTAAGTGCTCCTAGTAATTAAGCTTGGTTAATTAGTGCTTGGAGTCGGCCCGGTGGCACTGAGGGTTGAGGCACTGGACATCACACCTTGCGGCTTGCCGGCGACCCGGGTTCGGGAGCGAGCTATGGTCGGCGGGGATGGGGAAGGATCGAGCATTCTACGGACTGCTCTTCTTACCCGGGAAGGGGGGGTTTCCACCAGCCAATGCACTGGTGACCTCTGGTGGTGGCTGGAGGCAACACAGGGCACGGACACAGATAGCGAGGGGATTGACCTTTCAATCGTACTTCAAGATACAGCTCTTGCAGCAGGTTACACCATTAGGACTGAAGCCGGCACTTAGCAGGACCCCACGGAAAACTTCTAGCTAGCTACATACAGTGGGGGGAACCGCCCCTGACATCGGCCCTGCCCCCAACGTCATATACATCTTAAAAGGGGCGGTCCCCCAGCATCCCTCAGTTCTTTTCCTGCCGTTGATTTGCAGGCGTTGGCCCCACAGATGCCTTCAGCAACTGATCGATGCCACACTTAAGTATTATTTTCTTTGTAAAGTTTTTTCTCACTTTATATTTTGTATGTCGTCTTCCCCATCTTCCATAGAAAGGCACTCTTCCAAGTGTGCCTGCGGCAAACAGATTCCGTTCAAGGACAGCCACTCAGTCTGTGTGCAGTGCCTGGGCCCAGAGCATGACACCAAGGCCTGTCCCATTTGCCAGAAGTGTAATAGTAGAATGAGGATCTGCCGCCAGAAAGTTTTGGAGACTTTCCTCTTGGAACAAAAACTTGCTGCAATGCAGAACAGCACCTCCTCCAGGGAAGACTCCTCTCATGGGTCAGGGAAACATAAAGAAAAAAGGAAGGAACTGGAGAAAGAGCGCTCCTCATCCAAATCAAGGACGTCCAATTCAAGGGGGGGAATTCAGACTCGGCCAGCTGGTCGACACGCTCGCCATCTCGGTTGAAGGCCCAAAAACCTACAGCGAAGATCCAGACATCTGGTGGTTCCAGTTCGAAAATCCATCCTCCAGCCTTTGAAGATCCACTCCCCCCCCGCCCCGGCACTCCACTTCTTCCACAGACACAAAGCACATTTTCTTGACCTGGAAGGAAACTAATTCTTTATTCAGCTGTGAACTATCCGGGAGATTCTATATTGCACTTGATATCTGCAACCTGCACACTCTTACTCAATTTTGTGGGAGGTGAAACTAACTACTCTTGGTAATTGCTTTTTATTTTATTTATATATTTATTTAGTGTTTAACCAAGAGGGGGCTTGCAAACTCTGCTCATCTTGTGAGTAACTTCAGAAGGATTGAAATACTGCATTTGGGTTTTCCTTTGGAGGTAACTGGATTGTCAACTAGGATTTTGTGGCAGTTAAACTGTTTTTAAATAATTTACAGGTGGCTGAGGAGTTAAAGGGGCTTGCAAACTCTGCTCATCTTTGAAGTAACTTCAGAAGGGTTGAAATTCTGCATTTTGGGTGTCCCTTGGGGGTAGCTGGATTGACTACTAGGATTTTGGAACAGTTAAACTATTTTTGAATAAATTACTGGTGATTAAGGAGTTGTTATAGCAAAAGCTGCAGTTGTGGATTGAAACACAGACAGCCTCAGGTGCAGGAGACTCTGTTCCCCTGATTGTTGTGCAAGTTGTCTTGCTAAAAGGAAGGTTAACACTCATCCTAGTGGTGGGTCAGAGCTTGTAACTGATTGTTCCTGAGGGCACAGCTTAGGCCCAAACCCACCCTTCACCACCCCCCCACACCGGTATCATTTCCATTATTGCAGGGTTTGTGACATAATTTCCTCAAGGGGGAAGGTGCATACAGCTCGTATCCTTATCAACACAACACACTACATTGAAGGTAATAGCACACTCACTAACTATATATAACCACAAAAAAAAGGCTTAACGCAAGAGAAACAGGAAAGAAAACGGATGTGGGGAGTAGTGCAATGCATTGGCTATGGCCTGGGGCAGCAGTCTTCAGTGAGGCTTTCTGGAAGCCGCGATGCTGCCGTATTTGTAGGCATCTCTCTGGTCTGAGGGAGGAGGCTGCTAGTCTCCGGGCTGACTTGACTAGGATTCGTGAAACCTCCTCCCCTACCCAGGGACCACCAGGGCCACTGCCGTTACCACAGAGGTTGCCAAGAAAGAGGAGCAGTTGGACCAAGGTGGGCTCAGACAGGGAGAGGGTGGTGGAACAGAGGCACATTCCTCCAGCTGTACCTCTCTATAGTTCATATGCTCTTATGGCGGAGAGTGGTTCTTCTATGGAGGCACCTGCAGTGGAAACCAAAGAGGATGCTGGGAACCTCCACAAAGGAGTCCCACAGGAGGGTGGCATGGGGACCCCACAGGGGAAGGAAACAACTCCTTGTGGGGGACTCAGTCATTAGGGGGGTAGATCTGGGGAATGAAGGGGAGAGGGAGGTAAGGTGCCTGCCTGGTGCCACGGCTTGGAGGGACAGGGAGCGAATCCTCAGGATCGCAGGAGCAGCTTCACAAGGGAGGGAGCTGGATATCATTGTCCACCTAGGGACAAATGGCCTGACTGTGAATAGGTTTACCACCTTTTAAGAAGCCCAAAGTGGGACATTTCTTACTGAAACTGGATTTTTCGCAGGACAATATGTCATCTCGACCAATGCAACAGACATGTTTTCTCTAAATAATCAGAATTAAGACTAAGTGTTGTAATTTTTTAGTTGTTCCTTGTATTTTTTATTATTTTAAGGTATTTTAGTTAAGGTATTATAGTTTCTTGCAACATTTAGAGGAAAATCAGAAAATATTTTTTCTACTATAACGTCAGGACATTTAGTATTTTTCATGTTTTTTCTGCAGGACACAGCTGCCCAAATCAGGACTGTCCTGTGAAAATAGGGACAGGTGGTAACCCTGGCTGTGAATAGGATCAGAGCAGTGCAAGAGGAGTTTGAAGAGTTGGAGAGGGGCCTTAGACAAGTAGCACATACAGTAACCTTCTCAGTGGTGCTGCTTGTCTATAGCAAGGGTGATGCTAGAGTACTCCACACCGTGGGATTCAATGAATGGTTGAAAAACTGGTGCAGAGCTCAGGGTTTTGGCTTCATGGGGACTGGGGGTCCACCTGGAGGGATACAGGCCTATACTGGGACGATGGTCTGCATCTGTCCAGGAGGGGAACCAGAATCCTGGGTGATAGGTTTAAATGCATAATTGGCAAGCATTTAAACTAGCCAAGGGGGGAGGCACTGAAAAGAAGCAGGGAAAACCCAGCCTCCCCCAACAAAACACAGTAGAGAGGTAAACACCATGGTAGAGAAGTTAATGGGGAGCAGGACAGGGGTAAATGTACAAAAAGGCAGTAAGGACAGGGATGGGGCTAAAAGGGGTAAGGCCATCAATAAATGGAGGGCGATGAGTACCAATGCCCATAGTCTGTGTAACAAGCTCCTTGAACTAGTGGTCTTGATGGAAGAGGGACATTTGGATATTGTGGCAGTCACAGAAATATGGTACACTGAGAACCATGACTGGGATGTCAACATACCAGGGTACACAATCTACAGGAGGGACAGGGAGGGTAAAAGAGGAGGAAGAGGAGTAGCTCTCTATGTAAGGGAAGGGATCAAAGCAACAGAACTAAAGGATAAACAGGGAGTAAAGGAGGCACTGTGGATTACCCTGGAGACAGGTTATGGCACCACAAGTCACACAGGGGTGGTATACAGACCCCCATCTCGGGGGAGGGGAAGCAGTGGACAAGGAAATGATAGACATCCTTAGAATGGCAGATAAAGGGGAGATATTGTTGATGGGGGACCTGAATATGCCAGACATTAGCTGGAGCACCCTAGCTGCAACCACATCAAAAAGCAGGTTTATTCTCGATGCCCATCGGGGGTGGGGGGGCATGCTTCAGACAGCTAGTGGTGGAACTCGCTAGGGAGGGAGCAGTCTTAGACCTGATACTGTCAAATGGGGATGGAGAAAGGATCTCAGATTTAGAAGTGGGTAGCCATCTGGGAACAAGTGACCACCAAACAGTGTGGTCCACGATAAACACAGCCATAGAATTGAGCCACTCAAAAGCAAGAGTGTTGGGACTTTAGGAGGGCTGGAGGAACAATGGTGAAAAATCAAAACAGCCATCACAGAGACAACAAGCCTTTGTGTGAAGCAAATCAGCAAAGCAAAATGAAGGAAAAAAACACTATGGTTCTCAAAAGAGGTGGCGGGGAAGGTTAAGGAGAAAAAGGTAGCACTCAGGAAGTATAAGGAAACACAGAAGGAGCAGGACAGAGAACTGTATCAGTTAAAGCAGAAGGAAGTGGGGGAAGGCACTGAGGAAAAGATATCCAACTCAGTTAAGGGGGATAAAACCTTTTATAGGTACATTAGGGAGCAAAGAAAAATGAAGGAAGGGATAGTGAGGCTTCCTAAAAGGAAGGGATAGTGGGCAGAGGATGACAGTGAAAAAGCGGGGATACTGAATGAATACTTCTGCTCAGTATTCACAAAAGAAGAGGAAGGGGAGGTACTTAAATTAAAGAGTAGAAGCACTCTGGATGGGGAAGTCGATACCAGTCCATTCACAGAAGAAAGGATTCTGAAAGAACTTTTAAAACTGAAGATGGACAAAGCAATGGGGCCTGATGGGATTCACCCAAGAATTCTGAAAAAACTAAGGGTTGAACTAGTAACACCACTGACCTCCCTTTTTAACAAATCATGGGAGGATGGTGTGGTACCCGAGGACTGGAGGAAGGCGGATGTGATTCCCCTTCACAAAAGTGGGAGCAAGACAGAGGCTGGAAACTACAGACCTGTTAGTTTGACCTCAGTGGTAGGGAAAATGATGGAATCACTTCTAAAGGAAATAATTGTTGAGTTCCTAGAGGCCAGTGGGGCACAGGACCCAAGGCAGCATGGATTCACAGCAGGAAGGTCATGTCAGACGACTCTAATAGATTTCTTTGACTGGGTAACCAATGTAGTAGACTAGGGAGCGGCTGTGGACATGGCCTACCTAGACTTTAGCAAGGCATTTGACACAGTCCCACACAAAAGATTAATATACAAGTTAGCCAGCCTTGAAGTGGGTCCCAGTGTGGTAGCCTGGGTAAAAAAAATTGGCTGGACAACAGGATACAGAGGGTAATAGTAAATGGAGTTTACTCTGAAGAAATGGGGGTTACTAGTGGTGTACCGCAGGGTTCAGTACTGGGACTGGTCCTCTTTAATGTCTTTAAGTGACTTTGCAGAGGGACTGGAAGGAAAAGTATGTCTCTTTGCAGACGACACAAAGATCTGCAACAGGGTTGATACAGAAGGTGGGGTGGAGGGGATGCAAAGGGACTTGGTAAGGTTGGAGGCATAGTCAAATGTATGACAGTTTAGATTTCAATGCAAAGAAGTACAAAGTAATGCACCTGGGAAACAAAAATCCAGGGAAAGGGTACACAATGGGGGTGAGATAATAACAACGACAGAAATGGAAAGGGACCTGGGAGTAGTCATATCAGATGACCTTAAGGTGGGCAAGCAATGTGAGAAGGCAGTAAGGAGGGCTGGTGGGATACTGGGATGCATAGGTAGAGGCATCACCAGTAGAAAACAGGAAGTTGTTATCCCTCTGTACAGACAGTTGGTGAGACCCCATCTGGAGTTCTGCATCCAGTTCTGGAGACCCCATCTTTGCAGGACACAAACAGGATGGAGTTGTCAGGAGGAACAAAAATGGTGCAGGGTCTGCACCAGAAGACATACGAAGAGAGATTAAAGAAGCTTAATATGTATACACTCGAAGAGAGGAGGGAGAGGGGGGACATGATAGAAACTTTCAAGTACATCAAGGGAATCAACAGAGTCCAAGACGGTAGCTTATTTCAGAAAAAGAGATGTGCAAGAACAAGGGGGCACAATTTGAAGATTGGGGGGACAGCTCAGAGGTAATGTGAGGAAGTATTATTTCACGGAGAGGGTTGTGGATGCATGGAACAGCCTTCCTGAGGAGGTGGTAGAGTCAAAAACAGTGGGGGAATTCAAGAATGCATGGGACAGACATAAGGCAATTCTAGTGGGGGGTAGGAGGAACTAGGCTGTTGGTTAGCTAGGATCTGCAGCCTATGTATTAGGTAGGGAAATGGTCAGACTAGGTGGGCCAAGCGGTCCTTATCTGCTGTCAAATTCTATGTTTCTGTGTAGACCGCCCAGCAAACGCACAGTCCAAGTCATCCTCAGTAGCAGATTCCGACTCCCTGGACCGACGCCAGGGCTCCGACCAGTCCAGATCAGCCTCTCAGCCCCAGAAGCCTTACATCCCTGACAACGTCTGCAAAATGGTCTTCAGACCAGACGTCGGCCAGGTGGACTTCGAACAAGAGACCACTAACAGGTGGTCTGCATCCATTGTCTGGATGACGGTACCCCCATTGCTACTGAGGTCAGTATGTCCCGCTGGACTTCATCTGAGGTCGGTACGTCCCAACATACCTATACCAAAGAATGTCTGAGCGTCAACCCGACATCGGTTGGGATCGAGGAGGCCGGTCTCACCCAGGAGCCACAGGTACTTGATGACCAGACCATGGGTGCATCGGGTGACTGTCCAAAGGGCACAGACGACAGCCAGACATCACAGCCACCGAAGGGCCTGGCCAGGGGCCTCCAGATGTTGGAGGTCAGAGATTTATTCTCATTTTGTTGGGAGACAGCCAGAAAGGATGTGGCCCCTACTAAGTCTCCACCAAAAGACGAACCACCTCCAAGACCTCCTAGCCCTCCTCCGAGGGAGAAAAGCCGCATTCCAAAAAGGGGCTGTTCTCATGAAAAGAAGTGTCCAAGGTCCCTGTCAAGGACCCCTTCCCGCTCACCAACAGCGCACAAAAAGAAGCACCTTCGTCAGAGGTCAGTCTTCCTTTTCAGAAGAGGCTTACTCATACTCTGTTTCATCTTCCAGGTCCGTCTCTCCAGTCAGCATTCCCTCCCCAGATGCTAAGGATTTGACAGGGTCCTCCCCAGATGGTCCCACTTTCATGGATATAATGAGACATATCCAACATAACATGGGATGGGACACAGAGGACATGGACCCTGAACAGCACTGTCTGGCAAAGTATCTGCGCCAGAAGGACCCTAAGCTGGTAGTAGTCCCGCTATTGACATGACTAGGGCTACCTGGAAGCACCCCTACACATCCTCAGTGGTCCCCAAAAAGGCTGACCGCCTGTATATGGCACCACTGGAAGAGCCTTACCTGGGAGTGCAACTGGTGGTGGATTCCGTTGTTACCACCACCACGCATGATGGGTCCCAGGGGCTGAGACACCTGAGCACTCAGCCACCAGACAGAGACTCGAAGTAGCTCAACTCTTTAGGTCGTAAGATATATGCATCCTCTATATGCTCCATCTGCTCCGTAAACTTCTTAACCCACATGGTCCAGTTTCAAAATGCCCTGTGGGAACGGGGGCTGGACTTTGCCAAAAACCTGCCACAAGGGGAGCAGAAAGAGGAATTTGTCAAGCTTTTACGAACAGGCTCTGACATGGGCGCACAGGTTCCAAGAGTGGCTTATGAGTCCACAGATTCAAGCGCCAGAGGGGCAGCAGCAGGTATGTGCCTTCGGAGACACTCTGGGCTAAGAGTTTCAGGCTTCACCGTGGATGTTCAGATGGGCATTCTGTATGTCCCCTTCAAAGGGACAGTGCTTTTCGGAGAAGAATCCGAAAAGATTATCACAAAACTACAAGATGCAGGCAAAGCGGCCCGGTCACTGTAGGCCACATATAAACCGAGGCCATTTTGGAGACGGCAACAGCATTTTTGTGGGAAACAAGGTCAACAGTCCAGATATGGCCAACAGCAGAGAGGTAGCTTCTCCCACAAAGGCCACTCTCAATCTGCAAGAGGAGCAAAAGCATGTAATACCAAGTCCCCCCAGGCAAACCTCTACTCCCCCTCCACAGCCTGATGCCTTGCAGAGACCCTCCTCTTTCACCTATTCAAGAGGAAGAGGCGGTCGAGGGTCGCTTCTCAAAACATCTGGAGGGGTGGCAGCGAATTACCTCTGACCAATGGGTTCTTCAGCTGATTAAAAGAGGCCAGTCTGTCGAGTTCACCAGGAAGCCACCGTCCAGGCTACCCCTGCTATCCCAGTACTCCCACCATCACGCCATGCTCATCTAGGAGGAAATCGGAGCCCTCTTGGAGAAAGAGGCTATAGAACCTGTCTCAGGGGTTCAACGAGGGAGAGGATACTATTCCCACTTCTTCCTTGTACCCAAGAAGACAGGGGACCTACGTCCCACCCTGGACCTCTGCGATCTCAACAACTTTGTGGCTTACAAATGCTTCAGGATGGTCACTCTGCCAGGTTTGATCCCAGTGCTATCTGGATATGCAGGATTTTTTTTTTTTTTTATATTTAACTTTTTCCCTCCTTCCTGGAGCCGCCCGCCGCCTTATCCTTCTGCCCGGTCACGGGCCGCCGGCTTCTGCTTCCAATCGGCGCTGCCCCCGTGCATGACTACCGCCCCATGGGAGGGGCCCACACACTCCCCTCATATGCCGCCGGCACTGTAATTAGGTCGGGCCCAGCCTGGAAGCACATTGAAGCTGCCAGCTCCATCCGTGACGGCGGCAGCTCCTCCTCCTTTTTCCCGTTTTCTCCCCTAGGGAGGCAGGGTGTGCAATGGCGCCAGCGTCCTCCCGCCTCCATTCACGCTGAGTGTCGGCTCGCGTGGAACCCTGGTCTCCACCAGGATTCCGCTTGCAGGCGCTGCCCCTCGCCCGGAGTAGGAGAGCTGCCCGTCGGACGCTCAATCCTACTCCCGGCCCGGCCCTCCGGCCGACCCGAGTCCGCTTTCGAACCCGGGTCGCCGGCGTCGCAAGCGGAAATCCAACCGCTGCGCCGACGGGCTGGCTGGATATGCAGGATGCCTATCTCCACATCCCAATCGCACAACACCACAAGAGGTTTCTGCGGTTTGAACTCTGAGCCAAACATTACCAATTCCGGGCACTATTATTCGGCCTGTCATCGGCACCCAGGGTCTTTACCAAATGCCTAGCAGTGGTAGCCATGGCCCTCAGGAGTAGGGGACACTATGTCTTCCCCTACCTGGATGACTGGCTCCTCACGGCGGCATCCAGGAGGGGACTCAATCAGGTGTTACAAGACACTTTTTCCATCTTCAAAGAAAGAGGTGTCACCATCAACCTGCAGAAGTCATTCCTCACCTCGTGCCAGAGACTACAGTTCATAGGAGCAGTCCTGGACACAACCAGAGGGAAGGCCTTCCTATCAGAAGACAGGGCAGATCATCTCAGAGGCTTTATCAGACACATCCAGGGACAGAGACAGGTCACAACAAGGGCCATGCTAAGACAGTTGGGCCATATGGCAGCCGCCATAGCCAGAGTACCTCTTTCTCATCGTCCTATGAGGACCATTCAGTGGACCCTCTGAGTCCAGTGGGACCAATGCCAGGACAGTCTTGATCTGATGGTTGCAGTCCCCGTCTCCATACACAGAGTCCTTCAGTGATGGCTAGTTCCAGAGCACCTAGCAGCAGGAGTACCTTTTCTGTCAGCCACACCTTCTCAGATCCTGACCACAGATGCAACAGAAGGACACAAGGATTATGGTCCCGCTGAGAAGGAGCTCTACACGTAAGCATTCTAGAGATGAGAGCAGTCCTGTATGCCCTACAGGCATTGCAGACAGACCTACGCTTAGGACATCGACTGATTCAAACAGACATGTCAATAGTATTCTGCATCAACAAACAAGGAGGTACCCATTCATACCAACTCTGTTGGTAAGCGAAGAGAGTATGGTATTGAGCCATAGACTGTGATTGTTTAAACTACCCCCTGTTGAAAATAAGGCTATGGCATTTTTCTTTGTACCCCTACAGTCTACTGCAGTAGCATTTCTGAAACCTTTCTGTATAACTAAACTTTAATTTTTCTGCAACTATGGGTAGGCCACCCATAATAGTACCTCTCCTCCCTTGGCTATTCCCTCTTTGTATTCCTTTTCCTCCCCTGCCATATGCTCTTGAGGAGATCAAACAGAACAGCAAACTGACATAAAGAATAATGAATAAATAATAATTTGCAGAAATAATCTACACAGAGTTGGTTGTATCCTTGTTTATTATGTTATGCTCCGTTAAAGAAACTAATATAATGCTTAGTCAGAGACAGGACGATGTCTTTGCGAGCACCGTTGTGTTTTATAATATGTAAAATGTGCTCAGATGCGCATTCATGCTACGTAAAGTGTCCTGCAGTGAAAGCGAGCGTCCCCTTTGAAAAGTTGCACTTCGCTTCCAGAAATTTATTTAGCAGCTGTTTGTTTTAGTGTCTTTTTCTGCAAGGGTAGCATTAAGGGAGCACTGTGGTCACACTTCTTAGCAGCAGTGCAGGAGGTAGAGCAACTGATTGTATAGTCTGGTGTGCAGCATGGCGCATTCGAGCCGGGAAAGTGAAAGTTGTCACTTTCCCTGACTTTCGCCTCCCAACAGGAAACGTAGCGAGAGAGATGTTTCAGTAGTAAGGAACCTAACTTTCGCTGCAGGCTGAACTGATGTAATAAATTTGTGTCCTGCAGAAATATGAAAGCAGCGAATAAAAGTAGTTTTCGTCGGCCTGAAATTGCAGCCGTCTGGTGTGTTGAATACAGATGTGGGATTTGTCCTTACAGATTAGACTAGTCTACGTTTTCAGTTTCTGAACGGTTCTCCACGACCGGGAGGAAACTGAAGATCTTCTTTCTTTTCTTGTGGTAAAGTGTAATTTAAAGTTTATCTTTACTGTATTTGGGTTTCCGGTTCAAAGTTTTGGACTAAAAACTGAGACTATTTCTCGTTTTTTTAGCGTAGGTGCTGAACTGCTTGGTGCCTAAAACTTTGTCTCTTTTTACCCGGCCTAACTAAAGCCACCAGGGGTAAATACGTTATTGTTTTTCCTTATCTGAGCCTGATTAAGCCACTTTGGATAAAGGGTTATTAATTGGATTTGCTTAACCAGCCTAACTAAGCCTCTGGGTTAAGCTCTAAATTTAGTGAGGGTTATGTCACCGGAACCCAAGGAAAAAAACTGTCCCACTGGGTTTCAACGCTGCACCAAGTGCGGGGAACAACTGGCTAAGGCTGAGCTACACTTATTGTGTCTGTATTGCCTTGAGTTTGATCACCTGCAGTCAGACTTCAGAATCTGTAAACATTTACCTCAGTCTACCCTAGATAGACGTTTGTGTAAACTGAGGGACAGAATGGCAGAGAAACCTTCTGATGAGATCCGGTCCGGTTCAAAAGATAACCGGTTGAACCGGGAACCAAACTCTTGGACCAGAGTGAAACCTCAGGGAAAAGACAAGCAGAATCTGCCCCTGATATGGGCCCTGTGAAAAAGATGAGGAAAAGTGGTTCGGAACCGTGTAAACAAGCGGTTGCGATTCCAACCGCTGAGGAGATCACAAAAGCAGTATGCATTATCCAGTCATTGCAGCCCAGTTGGGGTGAACAGACTCAACGTCCGGTAACCCATACCTCGGTTTAGATGCCTGTTGGTTCGGTTCCTTCAGGCTGTCTGGATCCAGAGGAGTTTTATGAGTCAGAGTATGAGGATTATGATGAAGAGGATGATTTGGATGAACATTCTGAGCCTGAGGTTTCCCCTAAATCTCCTCGGTATGAGTCTCCTCATCCTACTAGGGAATCTACCTCCAATTTTGCTTTCATGAGGCAGGTAGCAGAGACTTTACAAGTGTCTGCCCAAGAGACTAGACAGGAGGAGGAGGATGACTATAAGAAGATGATGGATCTCCCTGTCTCCCAGGGACTTATGATTCCCATTTATAAGTCTCTCAAAAAACAGACCTCTAGAACTTTCCAGACCCCAAGTTCTGTCCCACCAGTGGACAAGAAAATGAACAGGAAATATGTGTTGGCTGGCAGTGGCACTGAATTTTTAAGCAGCCACTGCAGCCATGTGGGGGCAGTAAAAGCTGCAGCTTGCGAGAAAGCTGGCACCCCTCTTGCTTCTCATCCTCCTGATAAGGACTCAAGGAAAATTGACTCTTTAGCGAAAAAAAACAAACCAAAAGGGTTATCTAGCTGCCTCCCTGGGTATCAGGCAGGAATTTAGATACCAGAAGTCCCTCTGGGAGTCAGTGGGACAATTAGCCAAGAAGGCTCTTCCTGAACTGATAGCAGACTTACAGGGGCTCATCAATAAAGGAGTTCAGTCATCCATATGCCAGTTCCATATGGCAGTGGATGCCAATGATGCAGCCTCCCGTTACATGGCTTTGGCCATTTCCCTCAGGAGGTTTTCATGGCTGAGATGTACAAATCTCTTCCAAGACATGCAGAACAATTTCATTGATTTTCCACTGACATAAAATTCTTTGTTTGGGGAACAAACAGAGGCATATATGAAAAAGATGAATGAGTACAGGGTAGCCTACAAGAATGCGGCTGCCAAAGAAAAGGCTGCCACCCCTCAAAGACACCAGACTAGGGGAGGCAGAGGTAGGCCTCAACCCAGTCCTTTCCATCAGGCTCAAGCCATCCCCTCCTACAAGCAGCCTAGGGGTTACTTTAGAGGCAGAAGAGGCACTGGCTGTGCTGTTTCCACCTCTCAGTCCACTACACCCTCTAAACAGACACCCCGAGGTGTCTGTCCGGGCCACTTCCCCACCACCAGTAGGGGGCAGGCTGGCCTACTACCTTCAGGCCTGGCAGTCCCTCACTTCAGACAGATGGGTCCTGGAGGTAGTAGGCCAGGGTTTTGCTCTCAGTTTCAAACTGTTTCCAAAAACAGGAGCAAGATCATTCAAACTTGCCATCCTCTCAGAAACGGCCCTGTTGGAGGCAGAGGTTTGCACACTGCTTCAAGTCAGGGCACTGAAGCCTGTTCCTTCTCAACACAGAAGAAAAGGGTTGTACTCCAGGTACTTCCTAACCCTAAAGAAAAATGGTGAGCGACAACCCATACTAGATCTGAGATACCTAAACAAGCACCTCACAAAGCCAAAGTTCAAGATGGTAACTCTGGCTATCATTGTACCTACTCTCAGACAAGGGGATTGGCTAGCATCCCTAGATCTAAAGGATGCTTATTTTCACATTCCCATCTGGCAATCTCACAGAAAATACCTCTGATTCAGACTGCCTTTGGGCCGTTATCAGTTCAGGGCCAAGCTCTTCGGACTGACATCTGCTTCAAGGGCCTTCACAAAGTGCCTAGCAGTGGTCGTGGCACATCTGAGAAGGCAAGGGGTCACAGTTTATCCCTACGTGAATGACTGGTTGGTAGTGGGTCACTCCCCTCAACAGGTAGAGGAAGCCTTAGCCCTCACACAGGATACCCTCCAATCACTGGGGTTCCTAGTGAACCTCAAGAAATCAGTTCTGAAACCCGTCCAGATCCTGGATTTCATAGGAGCAAAGCTGGACACAATTCAAGCAAAGGCCTTTCTGCCTCCAAGAAGGGCAGACGCCCTGATCCAACTGGCAGAGACCTTCCATATTTAGGTTCCTCACCCAGCAAGGTACTTCCTGCAGTTCCTGGGCCACATGGCTTCCACCACATTAGTAGTCCCAGGGGCTAGATTTCAGATGAGGGACATCCGGTTCCATCTGAGGTCCTTTTGATCCCAGAAGAGGGATTCTCTGACCAAACTGATTTCAGTAACTACCACTGTAAGGTAAGCACTACAGTGGTGGCAAGACAGGGACAACCTCAGGGCAGGAGTCCTCTTTCTGCAACAAGCTCCCTCAGTAGTACTGACCACGGATGCCTCACTACTAGGGTGGGGAGCTCACCTAGGGGATCACACTGCTCATGGAACATGGCTTCAGGAGGAATCTCTCCTGCACATAAATCTGCTAGAGCTCAGAGCAGTGTTCCTAGCACTTCAGTCATTCATCAAGATGCTACAGGGCAAGGTGGTGCAGGCCAGGACAGACTTCATCACCACCATGTATTACATCAACAAATAGGGGGGGGGGAACAATATCTTCAGTTATGTGTACAAAGGCCATGAAGATCCAGAATCTGACTTACTCCTTAAACATTTCCCTATCAGCAGTCCACCTGCCAGGGAAGGACAGTGTCCTGGCAGATGCTCTCAGCAGGATCAATCAGGGCCAACACGAATGGACCCTGAACAAATTCTGTTGACAGTCTTCAAAAGATGGGGCACTCCAGAGATAGATCTCTTTGCAGCCCCAGGCGATCATCAGCTTCCCCAGTTCTGTTGCAGGCCCCCAGCACTGAGCTCAGTGCCTCTAGATGCTCTGCTACTGGATTGGTCTGGCAGATTTCTGTATGCTTTTCCTCCATTCCCTCTGATACCCATAGTCTTAGTCAAGCTCAGGGTTCAGTCAACCACCATGATTCTGGTTGCTCTGGATTGGGTCAGACAGCCATGGTACTTGATGCTGTTGTCCCTGTCAGTGACCAGTCCAAGTTGCCTCCCCAGGAGGCGCAACCTGCTGATATCCTCCCAAGGGAGGATTCTGTACCCCAACCTCGAGTCCCTCTGGCTCAATGCTTGGTTCTTGAAGACTTAAAATATGCAGGCCTGCATCTCTCAGGACGACTCCTGTACATCCTTAGGGGTTCCAGGAAACCTTCCACCAGGAAGACGTATTCCTCCAAATGGAAGAGCTTCTCCATCTGGTGTTCTCAGAAGGACATGGATCCACAGGATGCGGGCCTGGCAATCCTGCTGGATTACTTGGTGCACCTTCAATCCCTGGGCCTACGGCCCTCCACCCGGAAGGAGCACTTGGCAGCTGTCTCTGCCTATCTGTCAGCCGGGAAGGGCCCTTCCCAGGCTGCCCATCCTATCTTTAAGAAGTTCTTCAAGGGGTTGCTCCATCTTCACCCCCCCCCCCCACAGGGAGCCTACCCCTTCCTGGAACCTTAACATCTGCATAGCTCAGCTTATGCAGCCCCCTTTTGAGCCCATGTCCTCAGCAGAGCTCAGATTCCAGACATGGAAGACTGTTTTTTTTGGTGGCCATCACCTCGGCCAGGAGGATCAGTGAGATTCAGGCCCTATCAGTAGAACCCAATTACATTGTTCCTCACAGGGACAAGATTGTTCTACTTCTGCTTGACTTTTCTAAAGCTTTTTATAAGGTTCCACATGCAAAACGAATTGACAAATTATTAGGTTTAGGATTCAACAAATATCTTGTTAATTGGATAAGAGCATGGCTCCCTGTATCTCATCTGAATGTAAGGTAGGGAGTGGTGTACCACAAGGGTCTGTCCTGGGCCCAATTCTCTTTAACATATTTGTTAGTGATATGCATCTGGGAATTCAAAATCACCTAATTAAGTTTACAGATGATACCAAGCTGAGTGGTAAAGTTTGTAATCTTGGTAACCACGTATCATTAGTAAATGATTTGGCCCTAATAGAAAATTGGGCACTTACTAATGTAATGACATTGAACTCTGATAAATGTACAGTTATACATTTTGGTACTAACAATCCCAACTATTCATATATTTTAGATCAGAAGTTATTAAAAAGCTCAATTAGAGAATGGGACCTGGGAGTCATGGTTAATAACAAACTAACCTTAAAGGAGCAGTGCCTGGTTACAACTGCAAAAGCAATGAACTTGGTACATAAAGTAAAGAGATCCTTCACTGATAAAAATACACGGACAGTTCTCCCTATTTATAGGAGTTCTATACGCTGAATACTTGATTATGGGTCTCAACTTTGGTCACCAACAACTAAGAAGGATATTCAAACTGTAGAAAAAGTACAGAAAGCTGTAACCAGGATGATATGCAGTAATAAAGGGAAAACATACCCTGAAAGGTTACATAATATGGGACTTCATTCGTTAGAAGCACACAGACAAAGGGGGGATCTTCTCTTTCTTTACAAAACATTAAAATCTAAACAGCTTATGGAAGAATATGGTCTCGAATTCTGTATTTCTCCTTATAATCTTGGGTCTCACAATAAAACATTGAAGCTACCAAGATCAAATTCAAATAAAAGAAGTAATTTCTTTACCATTCGAGCTGCGAAGGCTTGGAACATACTCCCCCAGCAACTGGTAGATATTCCTACACTAAATTTGTTTAAAGGCCGATTACGTGAAATCTTTTATAATAATCAAAGAATGGTATAAATTTCCCATTTGCGTGGGAGACATTCACGATGGGCCATATGGCTCCCTTATGTCTAAATACACCTAGTAAACCTAGTAGTAAACCTGGTAAACTAACAGAAAGTTCCTTCCCAAAGTAGTTTCGGACTTCCACTTGAATCGGTCCTTAACATTGCCTGTCTTCTTCACAGATCATTCCATTTCAGATGAACGCAGGCTGCATAGTCTGGATGTTTATTTTTTTATTTAGTTTTTGTTGACCAGGTAAGTGCACTAGTCAAATCCTGCCTATTTTCGGGCACGACCCGGGGAGGGGGATACAGATGAATGCCAACTGGCCTTGAATCAGATTAAGCTGTTGATGGTATTGTTAGTGAATGAGGGAAATTTGGCCAGGACATCGGGGAAATTCCCATACTCTTTTCAATAAGTGCCATGGGATCTTTAACATCCGCTTGAACTACCACAAATCCAAGCAGATGGGACCTCGGTTTAACGTCTCATTCGAAGGACGGCACCTCAGAAGTACAGCACCCCTCTCATGCTGCACTACAGTGTCAGTACTGGGATATTAACCCAAGTGCAAGATGTGGGAACTGAACCCACAGCCCTCTGATCTCTCAGCCTCAGAGGTGAGTGTGCTACCTACTGAGTCACTGACACTGCTAAAAGGTCCATCAGCTATTATATGGACAGAACAAAAGACCATAGGAAGGAATGTACTCAGTTGTTCCTTACCTATGGTGAGGTGGGTAAAGGCAGGCCAGCCACAAAGAGTACCATTTCCAGATGGATTGTGGCTTGCATCCAGTTTTGCTATGGCAGACTAGGTAAGGAGCCTCCAGTAGGCCTGAGGGCTCACTCTACTAGGGGGGCAGCCTCCTCCATAGCAGCTGCCAGAGAAATCCCATTGCTTGACATCTGTAAAGCAGCTACCTGGAAAACTCTTCACACATTCACCAAGCACTACTACCTGGACACACAGGCCAGGAGTGATGCCAGGTTTGGCACAGCAGTATTGCAGAGCCTATTCCCTAAGTAAGTTCTGTGCCCACCTCTGTGGGGCACTGCTTGGTAGTCTGCATATTGTCAGAATACAGCAAGACTTCATGTTGTTTGAAGAAAAAATTACCATAGTAATGTTGTCTCTTCTAATGGCGTCTTGCTGTATTCTGACCACCCACCCTGCCTCCCCTCTGGAACATAGGGAAGCGGGGTCTCTGCAGTCCAGTTGTTAACTCCTTTACCCACCAGCGAGTGGATTTTTTTCTGGGCATCAGTGACTTGAGTCTTCTTTATGCCTTACTGTTGTGTGTATTTACCTTTGGGGTGTTACAGTTGTAAATTATTTTTATTTAGCTTTCTTATTAGTAGCTATGCAAGAATCTGGTGAGTTACATAGAATGTACCGAGGACAGTGGTTTGAAAACCGAACTCGAGCTCAACGTTCTATGCATGTGCACAGGGTTTAACTCTTAACGGCAGCTGAACCGATCGGTCATACTGCATATTGTCAGAATATAGCAAGACTCCATTAGAAGAAACATTATTATGATAAGTAATTTTTTCTTCGGGTGGATCCTATTTGGACTAGTTTTGGTAGGGTTCAGAGAGTGGAGGGCGGTGAGGACCTCTTGTTCAGAACTGGAAGAGAATTTGAATTTGTCACTGGATGGGGGGACAGAGGGAGGAGGGAGGACCTTGGTATGGCACAGGATGTGAAACATTTGTTGAGTATGTCTGCGGTGCAAGTAGGGTCAGTGACTGGTTGGCCATGTTGCTTAAAGGCAGGGGTACTGGGCAGGACTGGTGGGTCAAGAAGTGAGTGCACTGTTTTCCAGAAATTGGAGGGTTGAGCATGAGAGAGTTGCGAACTGAAATAGTCTGCCTTAGCTTGTCTAATAGCCTTGGTGCAAGCATTTGGAGGGCATTATATGCTTGTCTGGTGTAGGGGGTTGGGTGGGATTTGCAGGCTGTCCAGGCTTTGTCCCTGATCTTGCATTTGGCGAGGATGGGTACCAAGATCCAAATGTGGTGGCGTTCTTGACCTGAACTTTTCGGGCGTGGGAGTCCCAGATTTTAATGCATGTGTGCTGGAAGCAGGAGAGGGCAGTATCGACGTCTGGGGCAGAGTACTCTTGTTGCCAGTCAGCCTGGCTGAGGCTGGTATGAAGAGCTTCAGCGTCAAGCAGGTTGACAGGGTGTGTATTTATGTATCTGGGGGCAGATTTGGGCATGTGTGTTTTCCTGATTCAGTATGTGATGCAGTGATCGCTTAAAGCATTTGCAAGGAATCCAAAGGAAGTTATTTGATGCATGTGAGAAGTGAGAATCCAGTCAATTAGAGAATGCAAACCAACTTAAATTGAACCAGTTTAAGCTGTTGGTGGTATGTTAGTGAATGGGTGATATTTGGCCAGTAGAAAAGGAAGACAGGGTCTTGGTTTATTGTGTAATCTGAAGATAGGGCACACCCAACAGTACACCATCTCCTTAGTACTGCACTTGATGGCAGCAGGTTTTGATACAAGCCCAGTCCTGATGTGCAACTAGAATCTACTTCCTTCTGGCCAAGCGGTGAATGTGCTGCTAACTGAGCCATGGTGACGTCTTTATTAGTGGATCATTCTGCTTTTTACGAACCTGTCCTGATACTTAAATAAAATCTGGTGTTTGTGATAAGCAGATAGACATTGTATAAATATTCTCTTCCTGACTTTGGTGCTAGCAAAGGTTATAGTGGACAGTTTTGCATATTATTTTGCACATTTGCATGTTCATATTTTCAATCCGAACAAGAATTTGACTGTTCAGATCAGATATTTCATTGCAGTTGATTTGTATGAGGTTGGTGTAGTATGTGGTTAATTTGCAGTAAATAGTTAATCAAAACACACCTTCTGTTTTAGCATTTCATTTTCCACTGTAAACATACAGCTTACTGTACCTTATTTTCATCACTTCTCTTCTGCAGGTTTTCAATGAGTATCCAGGCAGAGATAGCATTTAGGGGTTGCCAGGGGTTACAGTTGAGACCCCTGTGGTGTCTTTGCAATCCCTGTATGTCTCTGAAACAACGTTTCCCTTGGATTTGAGCATATAAAATTTGGCAGTGAGGGAGCTTTGCAACCTGTTACAATTCTGTGGAAATTAAACTCTGCAGCATCTATAATTCTTGTGAAATGACAGCACAGTTTTTTGGCCTCTTATTAGTTAACTATGCTATAAGGATCTTGGGTAGCCCTCTTTCATTCAAGTGACCCTATCTTCATTCTCTTGGCCTCATTTGCTCCCCAACCCCACCCATAGAGCCCTACTGTCACCCACCATACCAGCTAGGAACAGGATCTGGTGACTGAGGGGGCAGAGCAGCCCTGGTAGGCCTCACAAAAGCTCATAGTTGCACCATCACCTGTGGTTATTTCCAGATTGCAGTAAGGCAGAGAAATATGCTACTCTCCCCATGGAGGATGAGAGGATTGTGTTGGAAAGTCAACATTCCTTCTGTTGACCTGCACAGCGTTCTGGGCTCGGGACTTGAACCCAGTGCGTTGGCGTAGCAAGTCACTACCATTTGTATACTTTTGTCACTGCCAACACTGGCCAGCAGATCAGGAACATGTATGGTTTCTTTTTGTTGGGACTTATTGTACCAAGACAGATTTTTTCATTTTAAAGAATACCAGTAGGAGTTGGGGCTGAAGCCAGAGCCACAGAAAATGCTTGATAAAAAAAAAAAAACTAAAAACATTGATGTGCTCAAGGACACTTATGATTAAAGTCTACGAGAAGGAAATTGTTGTTTTCATTTTTAAGTGAAACAGCCATTCTCTTGAGCACTGTTTTGATAATACTCACTATTAGGAAAAAATACTTTGCATATGCTGACATGCTTTGCAGACTCTTATTGCTGGGTGAGTTGTTTGATCCTTTTAAAGAAAATGACTGTGTGACAGATTTGAACATCTGAAGTTACAGCAGAAGAAATTTACTTTCAACAGTCAATCAACATGCCAGAAATGATCACTATGTCTTTACAGGTTCCAGATTCTGTAGTCATTTTCCCCTTTAAAAGCATTATCATTCTGTATGACTGTTGCTTCCTGCGTACATTGTGGCAGGCTGTTTTGCATAAAAAAATGGATATACACTTATGAATCAGTAGCTGGGAATGCAAAAGAACCACATTAAGTAGGTCAGATGACTCTAGGTCTATCAAGCCCACCTCTCTCTCTCTCCCCCTTGCTTCTGAAGTAGGGACTAGTAAGTGTGCTGTGCAAACACATACTGCACTGATTTACAGGGATTCCCCACCCATCATACTACCCAGGGAATTCTGTGATTCCCTTAATATTTATTTATTTATTGAATTTTGTTGACTCGGTAAGCCCACTGGGCCTAAAAGTCCCTTTTTCAGGGGCGCCTGGGGGGAGGGGGGGGATACAGATGGTAAGCAACTGAAATTGAACCAGATTAAGCTGTTGGTGGTATTTTTAGTGAATGGGAGAAGTTTGCCCAGGGCCCAAATTCCCCAACTCTTTTTCGATAAGTGCCATGGGATCTTTAGCATCCACCTGAACTATGACCAATCCAGGCAGATGGGACCTCGGTTTTTAACGTCTCACCCGGAAGACAGCACCTCAGAAGTGCAGCACCACCTCATGCTGCACTGCAGTGTCATTATTGGGATATTAACCTAAGTGCCAGATAAGTAGAAATTTGTCCATGGTTACTTTGGAGGCCTGTACTGCTTTCATGTCCACTGTCTCAACCGGTAGGCTGTTCCATACGTTCACCGCCTTCTAGAAGAAGACATGTTTCCTAACATTACCCCTAAATGTACCACCTTTAAGCCAGAAAATGTGATCTAGTATCCTGCAGGAGCACAGCAGATTAAACGTATCTATCTGTATGACCCATAAGTAAGCGGAAGACTGATATCATGTCTCCCACCCACCCCCTTTTTCTCGAAAGTGAGCATATTAAGGGCATCCAGTCTCTTCTCATAGACTTTGTCCTCCAGACTGCTGATCATTTTGGTTGACCTCCATTGCACCCTCTTGGCTGTTTCAGTGTCCCTTTTGCATTGCCAAGCCCAGAACTGTATACAGTACCACTGGGTGGGGTCCGATTTAGGACCTTGTAAAATGACAGAATTACTTCCTCTGCTCTGCTGGGCATCCCCAGTTGATGCATCCCGGCATTCTTCTGGTCCTCTTGACAGCAGCGTCACACTGCTTGTCATACTTCAGCCCCTTGTCTATTATGACACCTAGCTCATTTCCCTCCGCAACTGCAGCAAGAGGAGCTCTATACACACTGTGTAGGTCCAAACTTTTTATTTTTCCTCCTCAAGTGCAGCATCTTGCTTTTGGCTCCTACCTGCCCTCTCAAGGGCCGAAAACTGATGGTGCCAAAGCCCTCTGGGTATTCCTCCACCCGTGGCCGTAGCCACAGGAGCTGCTCCCTGCCCTCTCAAGGGTCGAAAACAGGTACGCCTGCTCAACAGACAGAGCGCCCCCCCTTCAGCTGTAAATATTAAATTTGGTGCAATTTCTCGGATCTTTGTGTGAGCCTGGCCATTGACTCCATCCTTAAACCTAGGAGCTGTGGGGTCACCTGCAATCCCTAGTTTAGCAACTAAATATTTAAGAATTAGTTTTTATTCCCCCTCCTTAAGCAGCTTTCTAAATCAAGCTAGTTATGCACTGAGGGACCTTAGTGCCAGAGCTTGTTCTCACTTGATTTTTCACCTGCCTACATCATCTTCAATATGTACTGTTTGTTAAGCGACTGTAACACTGCATGATCTGCAGACCAGTATGCTTTTCTAGCAGACCAGTTGATTTTCTTGTATCTATAAGATTTTTTCTAGCAACAGTGATATTTTTGTAGAACTGCTCCTTCTATACTATTAGCTAAGTGACTGTAACAGGGCATGACCTGCAATCCAATAAGCCTCTCTAGCAAACCTTTGTGTTTTTCTAGCACTGCTCCTTCTAGGCAGCTTCGTGAAGTTCCATTACATTGTACTTGTAATTTGTATAGCAAGGTCTCACTGCGTTGTACTATTACAGTTATTGTGTTTTTCTAAAGTTTGCATTTATTCCTCTATGCACTGCATCTCTTTAGCCAGCGAATTAGCATGGTCTTACTGAACAAAATTTCCTCAACCAATGAGTTAACCAAAGTCTACATATATTGAAATGTAACATTAATGTTTAAAATCTGCTTCTGCTTTAGCCCGATTTCACCTTTCTTACCCGTTAACTCTAAAATCTGCAGCTACCTTGCCTTGAACTTCAGCTTTTTTTCTTTTCTGTATTACTGACTAACCTTCTCCTCTTCTCTTGATCCCATCCCCCCTTCTCTCTCTTTTTTTCAGCAAACCCTACCCTAGTCCTCCTTTCCCCTCTCCCTCTGTCCTGTCTACTTAGACAGCCCTTCCCCTTACTCCTGCTAATCTGTCTTCCCTTTAATTACAGACAGTGCCAAAGCCCCCTGGGCATTCCTCCACCCGTGGCCATAGCTACAGGAGCTGCTCCCTACCCTCTCAAGGGTCGAAAACAGGTATGCCTGCTCAACAGACAGAACGCCTCAGCTGTAAATTTTAAATTTGGCGCCATTTCTCGGATCTTTGTGTGAGCCTGGCCATTGACTGCATCCTTAAACCTAGGAGCTGTGGGGTCACCTGCAATCCCTAGCTTAACTACTAAATATTTAAGAATACATTTTTATTCCCCTCCTTAAGCAGCTTTCTAAATCAACCTAGTTGCTCACGGAGGGACCTTTGTGCCAGAGCCTGCTCTCACTTGATTTTTCACCCCCCTCCCCTAACCTCTGACACTTTGTTATATAGACTCCTTCCATGAAATCATCCCACTAGAATCCCACAGTCAGCTGGTTTTATTTGTTTATTTATTTGCTTTTGGTAACCGGGTGGGTGCACTAGGCATAGGGATGCCTATTTTCAGGCACAACCCGGGAGGGTACAAGTCAAATACATGAGCAATGCAATGTGATGCAGCGCATAGAAAGGTGAAAAATGGGAAGAAGGTCGGAAATACAACAATTTGGCAACTGGGAGATGTACAGAGTTAGACGATGTCAAAATATAAACAATACAATTAGGAAAAAATCAAAATATAAACAAGTGCCAAGTACAGTATTGGTCCAAACAGGAAAGTACAGAAATACAGTAAGTGCCATCACGAGGCTCGAGCATCAAGAAGTTCAAAGAGGGGAAGGGGAGGAGGAGGAGGAGGAGGTGGTAGGGAAAAGTGGAAAAAGGGGGAGAGAAAGATCCCTTGAAACCACACCCTCTCTTCTTAAAGGGATCAAACCTAAATCACCCACTCCAGTTAACTCTTCTCAATTACTGCTGTAACCTACCCTATTGTAAGGGATCTCACCCTAATTCTACTTACACCCTCTTCAATTCTTCCACTTCTAGTTTGTTACCTATCCCCTTTTAAACAACCTTTTCTATACTTACCACACCATTATTCCATTATTTCCCATCTCACTCTTCTGCTGTACCCAGTTGTTTTCCAACTTAACCTCCGTGTCCCTCCTTACAGAGCTTTGCGCTCTCTGGGCTGTGTTTTTCTCCCATGTGCCCATCCCTAGCCATTATCGATTGCTCACATCCCACAGCTTGTCCCGCCTTCCACATTATTGTTGGATACCTTTCTCAGCCCAAACCTCAAAGGGACTTTCCTAACCCTGCACATCTGTTACTGCTATTAGCAACACCTTCTCTGTTGTGTGCCTTGCTGACTATTCTGGCCTTTTTGCTATAATCTTTTGTCCTGAGCCTGCCAACCATGATGCCCCATGGCAGTAGCACATAGCAAGCTGTAGTATGGCTCTCTTCTTGCTAAGCCACGTCCTTCTCTCCCCTCTCTTAATACTTTATTGTGTGGCCCTTACCCACCTGGATCATTTCTGGCCTGGGGTATCTCCGGAGGACAACCCATGCAGCCACCTACCGCTTCAGCCAGTCTGCCTTATCATTTGCCCAATATTACATATGCCGGTGCCCTTGCGCCTTTCTAGGGATACCAACTCTAGGAGCCACTTGGAACCATATCACTCCCTTATGACCCTCCTGGGCTCACCCACACCACTAACTATTTCTGTCCATATTGCAGTGTTCAGCCTAGTATCCCCTCACTTCCTCTCCCTACCTTGGCTATCCTCCTCCAGCACCCCCTTCCCCAAATGTGGTCACCACTCGCTGCTCAAATTCCTTTATGTGGGGCTTGAGAAGCTTCTCCTACTCTTGCTACTCTGTTCAGGAAACATTGAACTAAATCCTGGACCGCCTCTACCTATTCCTGCTCCCTCGGATCTACCTCAACTAAAAGGTCTCCGCTTTATACATATTAATGCCTGCAAGCCTGCTAAAGAAAATGGATTTAACAGCCTGGGTACTCCACACCACTCCAGGTGTACTTGTAGTTTTGGAGTCCTGGCTGAAAGCCTCCACACCTAATCAAGCGATCAGTATCCCGTCCTACAATGTTTATAGAACAGATAGGATATCTAGGGGTGGAGGGGTTGCAATTTATGTTTTAGACAAATACATGGTCTCTGTCCTCGACTTCACAACCCTGCCCAAGGAATTTGAAAGTCTCACCTTAAAAATGTCTCCATCGGCTAATGAGTCAATCTATATTTCAGGCTGCTACAGACCTTCTGGTGGACTGGGGATGATTTCCCACCTCCACAGGATACTAAGAACCATTGACTCTGAATTTATTTGTATAGTGGACTTCAACTTGGATTGGAATTCTCATTGCTCTGAACCTGTAAAAAAGTTTCTGTGACGGACATGGACTTACGCAACTAATCTGTGATGGCACCCGCCCTAATACTAAAATTCCTGGACCTAATCTTTACCAACAGGCCCCATAAAATTGCTTACACCGGGGTATTTCATAAGGACATTAGTGACCACAGCGCCACTGCCAGAGTGAGGCACTCCCCGAAAACAACCAGTCCATGTAATTTTACCTACAAAAGGAACTTCCGCAAATTTAATATCTCCCAAGTTCCTGTCTGATCTGAATCAGATCAGATGGCAAGATTTTTACCTGGCTCCAAATGGCAAGACATATACCCACTTCCTCAACCTTGTGTTGGAGGTTAACAGACATGCCCCAATGACGAAACTAAGGGTTAGGAAAAAAGCCTGTCCTTGGTTCTCCAACACGTTGAAATCCATCTTACATCACAGAGATCACCTGTGGAAAAAAGCCCGCAGGACAAAATCTGAAGCCGATTGGGCTGCCTTCAGAGCAGCAAGAAACCAGTGCACCAGACTTGTTCGATCAGAAAAGGCCCAGTACTACCAGTCTTTGGAGTCCATCAAAAACAATGCTGCCAAATTCTGGAATATTATTAGGGAAATCGAAGGGCATAGTTCACTTTCATCCCTCCCAACTAAAATAGTCTCAGGAGACATTACCTATACAAATAGTGATGATATCTTGGACCAGTTAAATAATCATTTTGCCACAGCCAACCTAGCTTTTGACTCTTCTCCCGTCAGTAAACTATCATCCCAGCCACTTGCTTGCACCCTTTCACCACCTTCCCCCAAACTAGACTTGGCTCTTTACGATTTAGTTTCAGCCCTATCTTGCTCAAGCAAGTCAAGGATCTCTTGCTCACTCTTGACCCTAAAAAAAGTGTAGGAGCTGGTCTGCTTGAACCTTACTTTCTAACGATAGGATACTACACCCTGGCCTCACCTATCACCCACTTGTTCAATCGGTCACTTTCCCAAGGTATTATCCCTCCCATATGGAAAACAGCCTGTGTCATCTCCTTGTTTAAATCTGGCGACCAGTGCGACCTCAATAATTACTGACCTATTTCGCTTCTGCCCATTCTAGCTAAGCTTCTTGAAAAGCTGGTCAACGCCCAACTCAGAGGCCACCTAGAAGCAGAAAATCTACTGAACCCCCTGCAATCTGGGTTTCGCTCCAGACATAGTACAGTATCTGCTCTAGCAAAAGTTACAGATGACTGGTTGACCTCCCTTGATGTTTGCGCCCTTTTTTTAGATTTAAGCAGGGCGTTCAACACCATTGACTACCAATTACTATTGGACACGTGAAATAATTTCAGTCTAGATGACACCTCGCTAAATTGGTTCTCCTGTTATCTTACCGACAGGTGGCAACAGGTTAAAGCCAGTGGCACCTTCTCGCCTTTAAAACCTACCCTGAGAGGAGTTCCGCAGGGCTCCATCTTAGATCTGTTACTATTTGCTGTTTACATTAATAATATTAACAATGTCAGCAGAGCAAACGTATACCTATTTGCAGATGATACTGTGTTATATGTTGCCAGGCCTAGTCTCCAACTCGCCCACCTTGAGTTACAACGTGACTTTGACCTACTTCAACACAACTTAATAAATCTCAAACTACTACTCAGTGCTAAAAAGACAAAAATTATGCACCTGTCCCCTAATACCAAAGATGTTCCCACCGACTCCTTGAACGTAAATATTCAGATTAAGACCATCCTGGGAGAAGTACTGGAACCAATTGAGAAATTTAAATGTCTCAGCTTCTGGCTGGAATAAAAACTATCCTTTGTAACGCTTATAGAGGAAACAACCAAAAAACTTTGCCAAAGGCTTGGTCTCTTCTATTGCATAAAGCACTTGCTTACCCAGGATGGCAAACTACCTTTATCTGCAGGTTGGTCCAAACAACCTTTCTCCCGTTAATTGACTATGCGGACTTTCTCTACAGCCATAGTCTGAAGTCAGTCCCAATTACCCTTGACACATTCTATCACAGGGCCTTAAGATTCATTACAAATGCTCCTTTCAACACCCACCATTGCTCCCTTTATCTGCAGGTTGGTTGGCCATCCCTTAGTGTCAGGAGGTGCCGCAATGCATCCCTCTGGGTTTACAGAGCTCTAACCCTGCAACTCCCTCCCTACATCTGCTCCATGTTTAAAAGTGCCTCCAGTGGGTACACTCTCAGGAAGTTCTCACATATAACATTTGATACTCCACGGATTAGAACCCAGTTTGATTCTTCATTCCTAAGTTATACTCTGCCGACCTTATGGAACACTATACAAAAAATCCTTAAACTTAACCTTATTGTTGGCTTATGTACATTCAAGTCCTTGATTGGGTGTATGTTGGACGAATGTAACTGCTATGCATGAACTTCCTTATTGTAATCATGTATACGCTGTCTGACTCCTGGCACTTAATCCTCCCAAACTTCCCCTCTGGCCCAGTTTGCTTCCAGCCCCTCTATTCCCCTCGTCCAGCACTAGTACTAAGCACTTGTATATCATCCACCACCCCCCGTGTCTTCCCCCCCCTCGATGCTTCTTAGTTTTCTACATTCTTCATCCCCTACCTTCCCCCACACCTGCTCTCCTCTCCCCGTCCTGTTATATTTCTGTAACTTGCATTACTTTTTCCGCCTTTGACCATCCAGTATTGCTATAAATCCCTCGTCCTTGCACTCTATGTCCTCTGCTATTGTTCCAATTTACTTTTTTGCACCTATCATTTTTCATAATTGGTGTACTCAGCTAGCTTTACCTGTATAAGCACCTGTATTAGACTAGGAAACATTCTGCTATTCAGTATTGTACCTAGTTAACTTCCTTTTGTCTGCTTTTCTTGTATATGGTGTCTCGGCTGTATGTGTATTGTACCACTGTAACTGTTCTGTATTTTGTATTGTATTTGTGTCCCCCCAGGACCTCCTCGCAAATGAGTTGTCTCAATGGTGTTATCCTGGTAAAATAAATGTTGAATTAACATAGAAACATAGAAGCTGATGGCAGATAAGGACCGCAAGGCCCATCCAGTCTGCCCATTTCTTATTCTACCTTATGAATGTGCCATCGGCCTTTGCTCTGTCAATAGCCTGCCTATCCATACTCATCTGTATTGCTCCCTGATGACTATCCCATGCCTGTTTGAAGCCCTGCACTGTATTCATATCCACCAGTTCCTGAGGTAGGCTGTTCCTTGCATCCACCACCCTTTCTGTGAAAAAGAACTTCCTTACATTACCTCTTAATCGGCCTCCCTATAATCTCATGCTGTGTCCCCTTGTCCTGCTATTTTTCTTGTATTGAAACATGTTAGACTCTTTCACCTTGTTAATGCCCTTAAGGTGTTTGAATGTTTCGATCATATCACCTCTCTTCCTCCTTTGCTCTAGGGTATACATATTGAGCTCTGTTAATCTGTCCTCATATGTTTTCTGATGCAGTCCCTGCACCATTTTTGGTTGCCCTTCTCTGGACTACCTCAGTTTGGGTAATGTCCTTGTGAAGGTGTGGCCTTCAGTACTGCACGCAGTACTCCAAATGGGGCCTAACCAGTGTCTTGTAAAGAGGGATTATTACCTCCCTCTTCCTACTTGTGATACCCCTACTAATACACCCCAGCATCCCCCTAGCCTTACCTACTGCTTTAGTGGTCTGCTTGGATGATTTCAGGTCATCGGTGATGATGATGCGCAAGTCTCTTTCTTCCCTTGTGACTGCCAGCAACTCCCCTCCCAGCCTATAGGTGGCTTCAAGGTTTCTCTTCCCTATGTGTATGATCTTGCACTTCTTTGCATTAAACCCCAGTTGCCACTCTTTTGACCATTTTGCCAGTTTATCCAGATCTCTTCTCATTCTGCCCACCCCCATCTGGATCATCTACTCTGTTGCAGATCTTGGTGTCATCTGCAAACAGACAAACCTTACCCTCAAGTCCATCTGCAATGTCACTGATGAAGATATTGAAGAGGACTGGCCACAGGACTGATCCCTGAGGTACCCCACTTGTGAATTGCATCTCTTCTGACTGTATACCATTTACCACCACTCTCTGTTTTCTGCCCGTCAACCAGTTTGCCACCCAGTTGACCAGCTTGTGACCCACCCTGAGCCTACACAATTTATTAATCAATCTTCTATGTGGAACAGTATCGAAAGCTTTGCTGAAGTCAAGGTAGGTGAGATCAACTGTTCCCCCTTGGTCCACCACTCTGGTTACTCAGTCAAAGAAATCTGAGATTAGTTTGGCAAGACCTTCCTGTTGTAAACCCATGCTGTCTTGGATCCTGTGCTCCTATGGATTCCAGGTGTTGCATTGTCCTTTCCTTAAGGAATGCCTCCATAATCTTGCCCACTACTGAGGTAAGACTGACTGGTCTGTAGTTCCCTGCCTCCTCCCTGCTAGCACTCTTGTGGAGCGGGATCACATGAGCCCTTCTCCAGTCTTGTGGGACCTCTCCTGTGCTCAGAAACTCACTAAATGGTTCTCATAATGGCTCTGTTAGTTCCACCCTTAGCTTCTTTAGTACCCTTGGATGTATGCCATCAGGTCCCATTGCCTTGTCCACTCTGAGCTTATCGAGCTCTTGTAGGACCCTTTCTTTTGTGAAGGGACTAGTGCACACCTCCTTCCCCCCTGTGTCCATGGTGCTGAGCTGTGGGCCATGCCGTACCTTCTCTTCAGTAAATACTGAGCAGAAGTATCTATTTAGGATAGATGTTTTTACATGGACCTACTCCTCCTTACATGCCCCCTTATCTCCTTTGATCTTAGCAATACCCCCTCTGGACTTTCTCCTTTCACTAATGTATCTATAGAAAGTCTTGTCACCTTCTTTTACTGTTTGTGCTAGTGTTTCTTCAGTTTGGGCCTTTGCCTGCCTTAATACCTTCCCTGCTTCCCTTAGGGAAGTTTGGTATTCCTCCCTATCTTCATCCCACTGTCTTCCCTTATATTTCCTGAAGGCCAGCCTTTTGGCTCTGACCTTCTCTGCTACTGTTTTTGAGAACCAAAGTGGTTTCCTTCTTCTTTTGCACTTCCTTTCCTCTCTAACACAGTAGGATGTTGCTTCAAGTATTGCATCCTTAATGCTTGCCCACTTTGCCCATACCCGCTCACTTGTATTTCTTTTTGCCAGGGCTAGCTTAACTCTGTTGGCCATCTTATCAAAGTCAGCTCCTCTGAAGTCCCATATTTTTGCCTTGGAATGGGATGATTTATTTCTAGTGGCCAAATTGAACCATACCATGTGATGGTCACTGGCCCCCAGGTGACCTTCTACCTGGAGATCTGTGATCCTTTCTCTGTTAGTCAGATAGCCCTGTCTCTTGTGGGTTGTTGTACCAGTTGTTTGAGGCCCTCCCCCTGCAGGGAATCCACCACATGTCTAGTTCTGGCAGATGTTCCTGCTGGTATTGACCAGTCTGTATCTGGCATGTTGAAGTCTCCCATTATCAGAACTGCCCCTGTAGCTGTCATGTTTTGTATATCTTCTAACAGTAATGTGTCTGTGTCCTCCCCCTGATCTGGGAGCCTGTAGACAACCCCAGTTCTTATGGCTGTCCCATTTCCTGTTTCCAGGGTGACCCACAGTTCTTCTGGCTCCTTATGTGTATTCTGAATTTCTGTAGCTTTGATATTTTCATTGACATACAGGGCCACCCCCCCTTTGCACCTCGGTCTCTTCTGAACAGTACATAGCCGGGTACTGAAGTCTCCCAAGTGTGGTTACTGCTAAATCACGTCTCGCTAATTGCTGCTATGTCCAGTTTAGCCTCTGTCATTATTGCCTGCAGGTCTGGGATCTTGTTTCCCAGACTGTGAGCATTTGTGTACATGATTTTCCATTGGCCAGATTTCGGTGTGTTAGTTGTTGGATGAGGTCTGGCGTTTCACCTGTGCGTCATATGGGGAGTCGGACCTTTTTCCTTACCCGGTGATGCAAATGAACTGCAAACATGCTGGACTCCTGTTTGACCACTAGCTGAGGGGGGAGGGGTGTTTTTCCCATACGACGTATGGGGTGCTGTACCCCTCTCCCCATTTGCTAGTTTAAATATTCTGCCAAGACGTCAAATTTCTGCCTCAATGCACTGACTCCCTCCTTAGTCAGATGCAGTCCATCAAATTTAAAGTTCTTTTGCTCCCCAAACTGTTGCCAGTTCCCTACAAATTTGTGTCCTTTTTGCTGGCACCAGCCCTTAAACCACATGTTTAGCTCCCCTATCTCCCCTTCTCTGACCTTCCGTCCATCTGCCCCCCTTTCCCAGACTGGCAGGATCTCAGAGAAGGAGATGCCGGATGAAATGGATGATAGTTTGTCACTCAGCCTGGTCAGGTGTTCCTTAGTCTTCACAACTGACCGGCTGGAGAGATCATTAGTCCCTATGCGTACCAAGACATTAGTGTTTTCTCCTGCTTCCTGAACAATTTTAGCAATGCGGTCAGTGTCTCTCCACGCTGATGTACCTGGGAGACATCTGACCATTACCCCTTGCTGGAGATGGGTATCAACTCCCCGAATCATGGATTCTCCTATGATCAGAAGTGTTTTGGATTTCCTTTTTGCTTTTTTTGTTTTGGTTCCTGTTTTGGGCGAGTTTTGTTGTGCTAGTTCCTGTGTTGGAGTGTCCTGTTCTGCAGTGTCCTCTGCCCTTTTGTTTGATTTCGGAGATAGAGGCAGATACCTGTTTATAGTTTTTATATGGTTTGTGGAGGTAATATGTTGGAGAGCACCGAGTGATGGGGCACCCGATTTGCCACTCCTAACCACCTGCCAACCTCCCAGACCAGCTACCCTCTGCGATCGAGGTGCTTCTGTTGGATATTGGGGAAATGGTGGGTGGTTCTTATAATATATTTCCTCTTGAATATGCAATTTAAGGCACGCAGTCTCTGCCCATGCTACCTGGAGGTGAGCCCTTAGATCTCCCGTGGCCCAGCATTTAGGACAGTGTCCTAAATCCTGTAAAACTGCCCTTCTGAAAAGTGTTCCGCAGTGCCTGCAGTTAATTATATCCATTCCAGATAAGTTGCTGGGTTTATAACCTGGTCAGAGTGACAAGGAGGAAGAAAATGAAAGCAAAAGTTTGATTTTGTGTTTTGTTTTGTTTTTGTATAACCTTTTATAACAAGTTAAATTACTAGTGCCGCTGTAAATGAGGTCACAGTGTAGATACCCCACTGATCCACCCCTTCCGGCTTTGCCAAAGGAAATGTCATGGCTGTGCTACCCTATAAAAGGAGTGTAGTGTGGGGTGGTTGGGGATGGGGGTGGGTGGCTGGGCCCTTCCCATGCCGAAAAGAACAACCACGGACGAAAGAAACAAGGAGGTAAGAACAGAAATAATCAGCTAGCAACAAATGCAGTAATCCTGAAAACGTATTTATTTTATTTTATTGAAATCTAGGATTACAAATAACTTTGAGCAGGAACTGCTCATTTACAAAGGTTCTACGTCGAAGGAATGGGGGTATACATAGATACAAAGGTCGACATAATAATACATAGTTACATAATAAAAAGAAGCAAGAGACTGAGGTTTAGGAGATTCCAGTAATTCAGAATGTGCCAAATGTTAGGTAGCATGACATACCAGCCAAGGGCAATCTTAGAAATAAGCACTGCAGGTGAGGGGGTATGCAGGCAGGAAGGCCGTTGTCGGAGTAGAGGGTGAGGTAAGAGCTCTAAAGGGAGGATAAAGTCAGGAAATGCTGGGGAAGGGGAAGGGAGAGGGGCAGGTAGAAGGGGGGGCAAGGCGGGGAGAGGTAGCTGTCAAGACTGAAGTGGAGGGCAGTGAGCGGTGGGCCCCTGATTAGGCGAGGCAGTCACAATGAGTAGTTGAAATGAGATGAAGTCAGAGTTGTCTCTTAAAAGGGCCAAGAGCAGCAGCAGTAAGAGTTTCTTTGTTGAGAGTATTTTACCACTGTGGTGCTCTGTGGGCAAAGGCCCTCTGGCCCATGGTAGTCTGGCATCTGGGGACAAGGAATGTTAGTTGTTGTGAACTTCTAGGTCGCTGGGTACTGCGGTGGTCAGTGAGGAGCTTTTCAATGCCCAGGGGCATGACCCCGAGGAGGACTTTTTTGGCTAAGAGGCAGTTTTTTTTGTTTTTTTTTTATACTTCTCTTTATTTTCAAAGTATTACAGTATATATAACTTCATGTATTACAAAGGGGATGAAATCACATACAGCCTTTATATACTGAATAAACATATAGTATTCATTTAAAAGTCCTTTTGAAGTACTCTTACTAATTAAAGTCATTTGATTTGTTTAGAAAGTGAGAAAAGGAAATACATTTACAGTAAAACATAAATCACAAACATTGGGCTAATGCTTGCTTTGAAAAACAACAACTTGGGCTTGTTTCATTTAACTTCATCTATATAGTGTAACAATCAGTAGAGTTTCGAGGATCATAATAATGATAAAGTTTATTCTAAGACTTCTGGTTTCAGAGGAATTGAATAGTATTTAGCAAGCAATTGTGCCATTCACTTTAGTAATTTACTACAATCACGTGTACTAGCACGTCGAACCCAAAACATCTAGATCTGGTCTTGATACAGTTCCCATCTAGTCCAATGGAGAACAAAAGTTTCCATTCTATTATGTAGGGAATAAGATAGTTGTTCATTTGGATGGATGTTTAAGATCAGAGATTTCCAGTCCAATGTAGAGGGAGGGTCTGGTTGAAGCCATTTTTTAGTAATGACTTTGTAGGCAGCACATAGAAGAATACACCAGAGATATACGGTGTCTTTTCCTTTTACTCCCACTGGGGGGGATACCTAAAAGGCTATTCACCCCTGTTAGTGGGCTCGTGATATTCAGTATTTGGGAGATATGGTGGGTAATTGTACACTAAAAGTTATGCAGCGTGGGGCAAAGGAGAAAGGTGCGACTATGGGTGGTAGATTTCCTCCCCACAATTTCTTCAACAGTTTGAGGAGGCTCCTGGAGTTCTACGGGATGTTATCATTGGGACTAGGAAATATCTGATTTGCACTCGCCACACAAACTCCCTCCATGTAGGTGAGGAGGTGGACCGTGTGCTCCGCCAGACCCAAGGCCAATCCTTCATACTTATGGTTGTATTTAAGTTCTCTTTCCCAACTTGCTTTGACCGGTTCAGCATGGTGTGCAAGTAGGAATATCAAAAATCTGTACAATTTTGAGATTGCTTGTTCACCTTGTGGCGAGGCCCATATTAGCCTATATGGGGCTGGGTCCTTTCCTGCCTGATTATTTGACTCCTGCCCCTTGAGACATACTTGAATGTAACTCTTTATTTGATAATAATATAACTTGTATGCTGGAGTCCGGTGATATTTTGTCTGTCCTTCCTCAAAACTTAAAACCATATTTCCTTTTAGGAGTTGCCATGGGGCATATAGTCCCCGGGAGGACTGTTTTAGGTGCCATCCTTTATAGTGGGTGGATGGAAATTTAGGGGAATAGAGGAACCATTGATATTTCCATAGGTGTCTCTGGAGGGGTCTATTGTGCAGATTCCTCAGCCAGCCCTCAAGAATAGTCTCGGTGGCCTTGGGGACCTGCAGTCTAGTTTGTTGTAGTAATGGGGGTGAAAATAATGCTGCCTGTATTGGTAGGGGTAGCTGTCTAGAAAGGTAAAATTGTTTCCAATGTGCTTGTTAATTAGTATTCTTCCCCCAGAGGGGTGCCAATCTTATCTGTGTTGCTGTCCAGTAGTTAGGTAAGGAAGGTAGTCCCAGTCCTCCATTCTCCTTTGGGAGGTATAACTTATTTTGATTGATTTTAGGCTTTTTGTTGTTCCAAAGGAAGGCAAGAAAGGTTCTCTGCCATGATATTATTTATTATTTATTTATTGAATTTTGATGACCGGGTAAGCCCACTGGGCCCCGAAGGTCCCTTTTTCAGGGGCGACCCGGGAATAACAGTACAAGAGATTATAGACAGTAGAAAACATATGGAAGTACAGGTTATCATGGGTATACAGTATTCGGCCGTTTACACATAGCAGTCATTACATAGGTTTGGTATATCTGATTGGTCAGTGTTGTTCATTATATCATCCATTGACAGAGACATTAGTGAGACAGTACTGTAGATTCCTTAGGTGACATAGTTTAAGGGTATTCGGCTGTTTACACATAGCAGTTGTTATATAGGTTTGATATATCTGATTGGTCAGTGTTGTTTATTACATAATCCAGAGACATTATTGAGACAGTACTGTAGATTCATTAGGTAACATAGTTCAAGAGCATTAGTAGGTTCAGATTGGGGGAGGAGAGAGTTAGTGCAACATTGTTAGGGACTAAAGATAGAATCTCTTCCGGGGATATGATGCTAGGGACACACTGGAAAAGGTATAGCAACCTAGGTAGAGCATTCATTTTTAGTGAGAGAGAGATCTAGAGTAAAAAGTCATTGGGAGGAGGCTTCATCTTCTCATATCCTGTTTCATCTTTGTTAGTAGGGGATTATAGTTTAGGATGGCCAAGTGAGATAGTTTTTCTGTTATCACTATTCCTAAGTATTTTAGTTTCTGTTGGTCCCATTTGATCCTAAACTGGCTTTTCAGGGCAGGGAAGGGCGTATAGAAAAAAGGAAGGGCTTCAGATTTATTAATGTTGAGGGTGTAGCCTGAGAGTTCAGCAGAATCTTCATTTTTTTAAAGGAGTTGTGGTAGAGTCGACTCTGGGTTAGACAATTATACCAAAATGTCATCTGCAAACAATGCTAATTTATGTTCTGTACCTGCTAGGTTCACTCCTGATATGTCAGGGGAGCTCCTAATATATTGTGCTAAAGGTTCTATATATAGGGTGAAAAGTAGTGGGGATAAGGGGCAGCCCTGTCTCGTACCTCGAGATGGTGGGAAGCTCTCGGATATATGACTATTTGCTCTCACATAGCCTCTCAGTGTTTCATAAAATTTGAATATTAAGTCACAAAATTGGTTGGGGAAATCAAAGGAGGCAAGGACTCCCCTTAAGAAGTTCCCGGAGACCATGTCAAACGCATTTTCGGCATCTAAACGTAGTAATAAGGTGGGCTGAGGTAGTTTTTTAACATGTTCTATGAGATAAATGGTACTTCTGATATTGTCCTGGGCTTGTCTGCCTGGGATAAAACCGCACTGATCTATATGTATTAAGTTAGGGATAAATTGAATGACTCTGTTTACTAATATTGAAGCAAATATCTTGTAGTAAGTGTTGAGAACCGATATGGTCTATATGATGGGCATAATATGGGTCCTTGCCTGCCTTTGGTATTACAGATATTATGGCTTCGTTCGGAGGATAATGCCGTTTAGTAAGGATACTGAGGTAAAACTCTTTCAAGAATGGGTGCTATGGTTGTAAAAAATGTTTTGTAGAATTCTCCGGGAAGGCCGTCTGATCCTGAGCACTTCCCTGTTTTCAGTGCTCCTATAGCCTTTCTTATCTCAGGATTAGACACAGGTATGGTTAAGGTGGATCGTTGCTGTTCTGTAAGCACCGGTAAACAAAGGCGTTTTAGAAAGTCTGATATCAATTTTTCTGTGGGGTTGGGGCCAGGGGATTATAATTGGGTGTAGTAAGAGGGAAATGCTTGGGAGATGGTGGAGTAGGTATATTTCATTTCTTTAGTTTGTGGGTCTCTAATCTTGGAAATAGTAGCCCTGGCCCGGTGGGCTCATAAATGACCTGCTAGGAGCCGTAGGGATCTGGGTCCCCCATCGTAATAATTATGTCTTAAGTAGTCCAGTTTCTGTTCTGTTGAGTAATCTAGGATAGAATTTAACTTCGTTTTGAGTTTGAGTAACTACTTGTTTACAACTCTACAAACCTGCAGGCACTGCTGGGTCTCTAGTTCTTTTATTTGATTTTCCAGTTGGGTTCTCTTAACCTCCCTGAGCTTTTTCCTGTGGGCGGAGATCCCTATCAGTTTCCCACGTACTATAGCCTTAATGGTGTCCCACACGATTGCGGGTGTGACATCTGTTATGTCATTGTCCTGTATTGACTAGCCAGTTGTTTCTTCTACTTCCTGCCTAACCCTCTCATCTGTAAGAAGGGAGAGATTTAATCTCCAAAATGTGTTTCCTTTTCAGACTGGTTTGAATTTTCAAGAAGATGGCAGAGTGATCAGAGAGCACACAGTCTCCAGACAAAATTTTCTATAGATTTCCTATGTGTTCTAGAGAGGAGGGGATGTTATCCAAACACAAATATGCGCTGTGGGCTTGGGAGAAAAAAGTATGTTGAGGGGCACTTCCATTAAGAGAGTGCCAGACAGCTTCATAACCCAATTCTCTAAGTAGCTTTCCAACTTCCTTGCTTGTTTTGGTAGTCTTACTCTTCTGTGTCTGGGTGCCTATGCCCGCTTGGATGTATAAGTTTAGGTCTCCTCCAGAGATAACCTGCCCTTCCACCCACTGTGCCAGCCGGAAAAGAAAAGGACTTACAGAAGGCTAGGTTTGTTGCTGGTGGGAAGTAGGTAGATTCTAGGGTCATCTTCTGACCGTCTAGGGTACCGTTAATCACAACATAGTGACCTTCTCTATCTATGAGATGGTCCTGTAGATCAAAAGGAATTCCCTGTCTGATCAGGATAGCTGTGCCTCTGCGCTGGCCACCTTTATAAGAGGAAGCCAGCACATGGGAAAAACTGAGCTTCTCAAACTTTTTTGTGTTCAGATTGGGATAGATGTGTCTCTTGGAGAAGCAAAATGTCCACCCCCCCCCTTTAAAGTATTGTAGTAACTTGCTACGTTTTATCGGGTTAGAAATACCATGCTCGTTATATGTGCAAATTGTATAGGTTTGTGGTATCATGTGTAGTATTTGAGGTCCTCCCATGTGCTGGCCCCCCCTCCCCCGTGCCAGAAATACATCTCACTTATTCCTCTTTTAAGCCAGAACTGTTTTTTTGCAAAATATAGCCCAGATAACAAAATTGCACTAGCTCCATAAACCATTTCAACTGTGAACTCACCAACAGGGCAGCAACATTTATCACAAACATTAAGTAAACATAAGACTTTAAGATTCTATCGAACTTCCAAGGTTGAAGGCTAATAGACTCAATTAGCCTCTGCGCCTTCTCAGAGGTGAGAAGATCGAGGGGGTGTACTGGCCCTTCCATTCCTGGAGGACCCCCTCTGGAGCTAAGATGAGAAAGTGCTCCGTATATTATGCACCAAAAGGTGGCGCTTGGCGTCACGTACATAGCAGCGAGAAGCTCTCACTCAGACACCAACTATACTGTAAGTAGAGTTATATCACTAGAGGCAGAACCTGATCATTCGATCCATAAGGAGAGATAGAACTGATAATAATAAGAGCCTTAGAGGTTTAAAAAAAAAATTTAATTATTGAGGGGTAAGGCTGTGGCGCATTGTCTCTCGACAGAGCATCACCTCCACATCGGACTCTTGGTGGGGGGGTAACCAGAAGAAGGCTCCTAGGGCAGTAATTACATATATAGTTAAAATCTTGCTTTCAAGGGGTTCATGTGCTCCGCTAGGCAACCTTCTCCATCCCCTACCCCCATCCCTCTCCATCATTTCTATGAGGTCAAAGCAAATGGTTTACTTGTGAGAGCCCTTTGTCTGACCAGAAATATCTGTAGAAATTATAATAGTGCTATGGAAGGTAAATTTAACCGGATACCAATATGCCCCCCCCCCCAAGCATAAGGGGAAAGAGCATCTTATGTCCCTGGAGTCCGGCTTTGCTCTAATCCCCTTGGTGAACTTTCCAGTCAGTCTAGACGACAGTCACTGTATTTTACTTATCTTATGAGTAGCTGGATCCCCAGAAGAACGATTTCTTTATACAGTCTGTCTCAGTTTTGAGTCTCTTCAGGTCTGCTGCTTTTCCAGAACGGTCTTCTTGTTGTTGACTATTTGCTGTATCTGGTCTAACGCCTCCTTGTACTGCAGTGTTTTGGTTCCCAGTCGCTTCCCCCCGTTGGTGTGTTGCCATCGTTGTCCATGCTGCTCCTCCTTTTGGTTCCTAGTGTCTAGAATCAGAATCTGTTTTTCTTGTAGTGCAGCAGTTGCTTCCTCTACATTGGAGTATATTTTAGGGCCACTCTCCCAGAGTATTTGTAGCCTGGCTAGGTAGGGAGTATGGAACCGAATGGTGTTTGCTCTCAGCGCTCGGATGATGGGGAGATATTTCTGCCGCTGTTGTTGGATTTCCTGGGGGAAATCATGATCAAAGAAGAGATGATGTGTGAGGTAGGTGACCTTCTTTTTTGCCCATGCACGTTGCAAAATGGCCTCTTTTGTGCTATACAAACTAAGCTTGACGACGATTGATCGCGGACGTGCGTTAGGGTCTGTCGGCTTAATTTGCAGGGAGTGGTGGGCCCTCTCTATATGGAGTTGGTATGTGGGAGGTAGATCTAGGACATCTTTAAGAAGATTCTCAATAAAAGATGACATTGGTGCCACTTCCATGCCTTCAGGGAGACCATATAGACGTGGGTGTGCACTATTTGAGAGAGTTGGGCCGCATTTTCCTCTGCTTCCACCACTCTGTCCACTGTCTGAGTCATGTGTGTGTCTCCATAGTCGCTAGTTGCTTTTGGACTGCCCAAAACTCCTGCTTATTCTCTGTACGAGATTCTCTAATTTCCATGAGCAGGGTTTCAAATCGGGAGTGTGATAAATGCTCATTTTCCCCTTCGGTATCGTAGTCAGCCACATGTGAATTCGCAGGGGAGACCGATCGGCTGGGAGATTCATCAGTCAATCTCTGGCCATCCTTAAGTTTAGATTAGTCTCTGTGCTGGTTTCTGCCGCTAGGTCTGTTCGTACGTCCTCCTCCAGGGTTTTGAGACATTTTGACTTGATTTTTTGTAGTTTTGGAGGAGTATTTTGTTGGCTGGGTTCTGAGTGTCTGGATCTAGGCTCCTAGTCGCTCTGTGACATCACTGGAAGTCTCTGAGAAGCAGGTTTGATACTGTATCTGGCTGATGAGAGGAAGCCATCCTGCCCGAGTGTACAGGTCACAAGTGTGTGTAAGTCGGTCAGCCTCAGTTAGCAGCCTGCATGCTTTGTTGAGTGCAACTGTAATTCTGCGGAGGCAGAGCCATAGATTGCTAGTCCGTAATCGATGATGGAGGTGACAGAGCTGTTGATAGCCAATCAGAGAGTGTCAGGAGTCATGCAGTGTTTGTGCTGGTAGAGCAGGCCTATATGGATGTTGGTGGCTTTGGCGACAGAATCTGTGTGCCGGTGGTAGGAGAGTGAGCTGTCCAATGTGACACCTAGGTATTTAAAATCAGGAACGTGTTCAAGTAAGGTCCCTGTTTGGTTTAGGATGGTGAGGTCGTGGGATTTGTACTTACTCCTGTCATTGTAGAAGGTTATAACCTTTGTTTTGCTGTAGTTCACGACCAGTTTGTGTGACTTGAACCATTCTTCAGTGCACATGAATTCAAGCTGTAGTTGTTTCTCAAGGAGCTCTGCATTTTGGTGGTTGGTGAACAAGACTGTGTCGTCGGCGTAGAGCAGTAATTTCTGGTGGCAGACACCGGGAAGGTCGTTGAAGAGGCTGAAGAGTAGTGGTCCCAGGATGGACCCCTGTGGGACCCTTGAAAGGACTGGCTTTTTTTCCGAGGTGACACTGGCAATCCTAACCCGCTGAGCCCTCTCTGTGAGGTAGCTTGAAAACCAGAGCAGCGCTTCATTGGAGAGCCCAGTGTTTGACAATTGCTTGAGTAGGAGTGGGTGGTTCACAGTATCAAAGGTTTTCGTAAGGTCGATGAATACTGCTCCTACACAGTTTCCTTGATCGAGCTTATCCTAATAATAGATAAAACTGTAAAACCTGTAAAGCACCACCTGTAATAATTTCACAGAAGATATACCCTGTAAGAAACAATTTGCTACAGAGAAAAATAAAGCAGTAACAGAAGATATACCTTGCAAAAGACAATTTGAATCAGAAGATTACAACAGTAATCTGTTAGCACACACACCTGTAGGCACATCCTGTAATAATGCAGCAGAAGGTATACCCAGCAATTGAACTGAACATAAATCAGAGACTGTGTAAGTCTGACTAATCACCCAGTTGTTCAGATCCGTCGGAAATGTGTTCCCATCCTCGAGGAAGTCCATGATCCTGGCCATCTTCATGTCATCAGGAACTTAAGCAGCCTGCTGGAGACCACAGCTGCCAGATCGTTAATAAATAAATAAATGTGTTGAATAGCAGAGTCCCCAGCACTGATCCCTGAGGGATGCAACTGAGTACATCTCTCTTCTCAGAGGAGTGCCCTTCCACCACCATCCTCTGCTTCCTGCCACCAAGCCAGTGAACAGTCCACCCTAAATATGTCTCGTGTATACTGACTACACTGCGTACTTTGCCCAGAAGCTTGTCATGTGCCACAGTATCAAAGCTGCAGTTGCTGAAGACAAGATAGGTTGCATCCACCACCCTGCCATACTCCACTTCCCTTGTCACCCACTCAAAGGTGAGCAGGTTGGTTAGGCACAGTCTGCCCATCGTAAAGCCATGCTGAGACAGAGTATAAATCTTGGCCTTAACCAAGAGCTCAGTTATTCTGTCCTTAATTATTTGCTTTTAGGAGTGTGACTGACTGGCCAATGGTTACACAGGTCTGACATTCCCCCTCCTTTAAGATGTGGACTGTATTGACCTTGTTCCCTTTAGTATGTGGAAGACTGAGCTCACGTCCCTCCTCAGCCTCCTTTTCTCTGTTGTGAACATGTTAAGGGCCTCCAGTCTCTCCTTGTATGTTTTGTCCTCAATACATCTGACTATTTTGATGGCCCTGCACTGTATGCTGTTCACTGCCTCAATGGCGTTTGTTTATTGGGAAACAGAACTGCACACAGCACTCCAGGAAGGATCCCCACCCCTTTTGATGCACCTCAGCATTCTTTTGCCCCTCATAAAAACTGTTGTACACGGCTTGTCATGCGTTAGACCTCTTTCTTTTATGACCTGGAAGTCCTTTTCTTCTTCAACTGCAGCAAGAGCAGCCCCACACAGTGTGTAAGTCTTACTCTGTTTTTCCTCCCTTAGTGTAGAACTTTTCATTTGGCTACATTGTCTCTTAAGATTCCTGGCATGGGGTTGCCAAGAAGTCCCTTACTTTAATGGACATTCTGTATTTTAATAAAAAAAATTGCCTGTCCCATTTTAAATCAAAACGGGACGCCTTATGTCCCGTATTTTGTGTATTGCCCGTATAGTGCAGAATCGGTTTGGGGGACATAGCTTGAAGCAGTGTGAATCTGACTGTCGGCATCATCATGGCAGAGAGCAAGCTGACAGCTGAATTGCTTGCAGAAAAAGACAGAGGGAGAGATGGCAAAAACGCACCCAAATAAGTAATTTACAGGTACCACGGGTCAGTCCATTCTGTTTTGTGCACTGTCCTCCCTCCATATGACTGGACTAGCAGTTTTATTAGCAAAGGGAGGGGGTTGTTGTTAAGAACTAAGAGTAAGAAAGAAGAGGGCTAGGCACAATTTAAGCTCCCTCCACGACCAGTCTTCAAAGTCCAAACAAGCCAAACTCTGTCTCCAGTCCAATCCAGTTTCAGATCATCTCAGGTTCTGACTAGCATGGCTGTGACCTTTTTTTTTTTTTTTTTTATTTGTGATCACGCCAGCCAGCAGCACTGCTTCAGGGGGTTCTAGGGTGGCAAAGCCTTGTTGTGAGTTGAATTGTTGTGCAGTGAACTAGGAGAGTGTCAGGGAATGTGTCCATCTAAAAAATAAACGGGTGTAAATATTTATTCAATGCCATTTTACAGTGTCATTTTTTGTACAGCTGATGTGCCGGTAAAGTTTTATTTCAGCAGCTAGTCCATACAAATGGAAATATTTGCGATTTGCTCCTCTGTGTCCTCTCATTAGAAAGCTATAAATCGTCTGCCATTATCATGGATTTTCTTTATTTATGCAAAAGGTAAAATAATGTCACATATTTTCATTTCAATTAAAATTGCATATTGCCTTGCTGTGTATGTGTTTTTAGCTGCAGAGTGTCATTTTCCAGAATTACTGTATGCCATGTGAAAGGAATTGAACTAAAAACAGTGAGATATAAGATAATATTTAATTTAGGGAAGAGGGACAGGTGCATTGTGGGTTTCATCCACACCAGCTCATGACACCCCCGCTGAATTCGTGGTGGAAGTTGCCAGGGTGGGGTCAGTCTAAGAACTGTCCTGTATTTTTGAAATACAGTTTTGGCCACCCTACTCCTGGAGTCCGATCAGTTGCCCAGCGTATTCAAGTCCTCCTGAAATTTGTCCACATTCTTGGGGTAGTCCACCACTTTAGCCATTAGCAAAGTTAAGTAGCCTGTTACTCAAGTTTTCAGATAATTGATTAAAGCATTGAACAGCAGCAGCCCCAGCACCAATCATTGAAAGATTGGAGTATCTTAAGGTGCACATCATGACTGTCCCCCCAGCTTTTCAGCAGTAGTACCCCATAAGGTGACCCATTAACGTGTATGACAATGTTTGCAGTGTACTGTTTTGTATCTGTTTACTTTTATACTTCTTGTCACAGACTGGTTCTCTCCAAGAACTCGAGTCTGAACTGCTACCAGTTTTCACAACCATGGTGGGGAAGGGGGGTGCATTAAGTAATCAATAACCCATGACAGGGTATGGGGTTACTGGGGATAAATCAACACCCAGAGTGCGTTGAGGCACGAGGCCACAGGCAGAGTGCCCTAACAGCACCCGGTGTGTTGGTTCCCTATAACGCCGTACCCTGGAGTGGGTTATTGCACTTATAACGTGGGGTGTCTCTGAACAACAAAATCATTAACAGATAATGTTTTATTTGTGTCGAAATCAAAGAAAACCGACTGTATCCTCCCGACTGAAAAAGTAGTCTCCAAGAAGTCATGCGTACCTCACTTATGCTATGAACACACAAATGCCAGAAATATAGTACTGTCTGATTTCTGACATTTGCTGTTCATAACATAACTGTCAGGATGACTTTTCTACTGTCTAACACTGTGCCAATTCGGATGCCCTGCTCGCTGTTGGTCTCTCTGTCTCCCTGCTTGCTGTCGTCTGTCTCCCACTCTCCTGTTTAGCACCACAGCATTATTTGCACTGTGGGATAGTCAGCAAGTTGCCCAATATACAGATCGGGAACATAGGGGATAATCAAGGCTGCAGTCAGGGACAATGACGTGAGGTAGAAACAAGTCTCCTTTTTCAAGACAGCAGGTTGAGAGGTAAGTTAGACAAGATTTGAAATATTGGCACTTCCGTTACTGTCGGCAAATCATTTTTGTAGGTTGTGGTTCAAGGAGAAGCAATCCTCTTAGTTGTAATCTTTGTCTTTTTCTATTGTTATTTGACAGGGATGCAGAAGGCACCCACTACAGCTGTGTTATCAGCGCAATTTGTTTATTCAAGTTTAAGTGGAATTACTTCAGCAATTAATCTGAATAACAGGCTGCAGAGATGTTGACTTTGAAGAGAGTTTTTCGAGGGGGTGGACTTGGGTTAAACACGGTAGTATTACAATTACTATTATTGCCATGGCCATCTGGTAAGGAGAGACCATCCTGCCACATTAATGACACACCATACTCTTTAAATAGTTATGGGATGCAATCTAATCAATGTAATTAAATAATAATAGGAACAAATCTCTCGCTCTCTCAGCTCTCATCACAGCAGGGGACACTCACTCACTCTCTGTCTTGCTACACTGTGGGGACAGCCGGGACTTCGGACGATATACAGGTTGGAAACTGTGTAATGTGGGGTAGGGGGAAAAAAATTAATTGCTCAGTGACACAGTGTCAGTACTGTGAAGTGCCTAGCCACTTTCTCACTCCCAAGAAGGTACAACAGGCAGTGGACATCCTTGGAGGGAGGGGATGTAACCAGGCACATACAGAGTGATCAAGGTACCACGGGGAGCGCAGATCGTTTGGGGGGTGCTCTCCCTCCCTCTCTCTCTACATTGACTGTGGTGAGGAAGCTGACTACATGCCTGAAAAGGGTAGCACGGGGAGTGGACATCGTCGGGGGAGGGGGTCTCTCTGTAGATCCACTCCCCACTGTGCCTGCAAGGTGAGGAGCTTCACTCCACACAAGGCATGGCAGGGGAAGACAAAGACTCTGAGCTGCATTGCATGAGAGGCAACTGGAGGGGGAAACCAAGCAGTCTGTCTGTCTCTGTGGCACTTCACCACATACCGTGCTGTTCGTCTGTGGCAATTTCAGTGGCTACCATGCTGATTTTACATTGCTTCAGCAGGCAACAAGTTCCACTTCTGATGAGGGATCTTGCCTTGGAGACATTTCATAGCAACTGTGCATTTAACAGTGGTTAATGCACAGTCACCTGATGCTGCCTGACCAATTGGATGTTGTTTTTTTCCAACCCCATGTTATAACTTTCAGTACATGCCCAGGAAATGAAAAGTACCAGCCTGCATTGCCCCAATGCCAAACTGGTATCCGTGTGCCAGCTTAAATTTGAAAACACAGCAGCTGCCATATTTTTCCCTGCTCATTTAGCAAGAGGAAGGAGTGAGTCAGCCCTAACACAAACACATGACTCATTTCTTGTTAAAGTTGTTTTCTTTCTTTTGTGTGTATTTTTTAAACAGTACCTTCCTTTCTGTCCCAACAGTCCCATGTACAGTGCTGCCGACTGATCCCTGCCATGGCATCAGAAGACCACCTCCAGACACCATGCTGCAGCTCAGCTGACTGCAGTGACTGTCCCTTTTTGAAATAGGTGCCATTAAATCCACAGTTTATCTGTTGTTGCAGAGAGAGACAGCAATTCAGTATTTATCCGAAACATGCTGATTGCAGCCGTGCAAGTTTTGCAAAGCCGTTAGTGCTCTCACCCCCCCCCTTCAGTTTGCCACTCACTCACTGTCAAGCCCACAGTTCACCTCTATCTGTGGGAGTCAAACAGAATAAAGTACTGCTGGTTTCCTACGTGATGACCGCACAAGAGTAATCAGCTGCCTAAAATGAAGCTGTCTCTGTGTGTGCTGGGTTGGGGAGAAAAAGAAGCTGTCTGTTCTTCTGTTGGTGGTGGTGGTGGGAAGGGGATAAGTAGAAGATGATGGCTCAGGGACAAACACAGATCTGTGTATCTGGAGAGGGAGAGAAGGAAAGCAGCAGGGAGGGGAACTGAAGGCAGTATATACTTGCAGCACCATCTAATGGGCAAAACAGAAAGCGTGGACTTTTTTTTTCTAAACATATACCTACACACCCTTTCCAACCACTAGTGTGCTGGCATTACAGCGCCAGGTCATTATGGTGCCAAATGCCGGATTTGCCACCCCCCCGAGGTCTCTCACCCCCGAGTTAGTATCCTTAGAAAGGGGGGTATGGGAGGGCACAGCCTGCTGCAAAAAGAGAGGACGGTGACTTTCCCACTTGGCACCGTAATGACTGGACACACTGCTGCCAGCGCTCTGAGGTGGTGGAACCCCTACACACAGCAAAAATTAAAGAAAAACATTTTTGTGATTTTTTTTTTTTTTTTTTCCCCTTTATAAGGAAGCAACTTAGTAGCCCATTTTCTAAGTTCAATAATACCCAACAGGGTGGGTGGTATGGGCAATACTGGACCTTCCAGGGGCTATAAGGCCCTCAGCCTCTAGCGTCGGGCCTCATTACGCCTCTGGGTGGTCTAGTATTGCTCAATACTGCTCACTCTGTTGGGTATTATTGCTTCTGTATCTCTAAGTCTGAATCCCACTAGAGCAGCTGCTCACACAGTACAATACTCTTTCCCAAAAGGCTAACAGCCCACTCTTTTTGTCAAAGCTGAGAATACTTTTACTTCTCTTATGGTAGCTTTATAGTCTGCCTCTTCAGAAATGGATCACAGACTTAACAGTTTACCTCTGGTTATCTATACCTGAAATTACTTGGTCACAGAAAGCATGAAGCATATAAAAATAACATTTAGTACTCCATGACTAATGACTTTGGGGAATGCAGTATTCTACAGAGATAAAAATAAATGCATTTGAAAAGACGACGATTGAACAGAAAAACATGACCCAAAGGTAACTAAATTTCTAAGTAGAGTAGCTTACCCCAGCTAGGAACTAGTGATCAGTGCCAGCCTTGATCAGGTGATGTTACAATTCAAAATCTAAGACATAGCTGAATTTGCAAACATTAAATGAAAAACTGTCGGCTGGCCAATCTACTACAACCACATCACTGGACAGCCCTTTCTGACATCACACCGTGTCTCTTGCTTTGATTTTTGAGGACCACCTTCTTCCCAGACTGCTGCAAAGTAGATTTGTGGATTAAACTTTAATCCCTTTTGTTATCTTGGCTCACTACTTGGCAGTACACCATCTCGCCTGACCAGCCATACGTTTGTGGATGAAACATAGCCTTGTTAAATGAAAAGAGGTCCAGTCCTTTGAAGTTTACCCAAAGCAAAGGGTCTTTACAGAACAGGAACTGTTGCTGTCCCCCACCAAAACTGTTTGTACTTGGAGTACAAAAAATATCTTACACAAAAGCCACTCTCAGCTGAGTGCCCTGAAGCTGAGTCATGGAAGAATGTAATTTTCAGTTTGCACCAGACCTCCCACCTCGGCTGAAATACTTTATAGAGGCATATATGATAATAAAAAAGAAATTAAAACTCACAAAAAATAACATTGCATAGTTGTTGCACTTTCTATGCTTGTATTGTTTTCAAGGTCAGTCTTGCAAACAGGAACGTTTCTGCACAAGAATCAACCCAGTTAGCATATGCAAACTACAAAATAAATGTATGCATCCAGGTTCATCTTGAACAGTGTTCTGTCACTGCTATCAGCCACCGATTGTGGGATTGAATTCCTAACGCCAGTGATCCTCTGTGTGAAGGAATATCTCCTTGCCTCACTTTTAAAGATTCTGGCCTGCAATTGCCGATTATGCCCCAGGCATTGGAATTGAGACGTTTCTCAGTTTCACAAGGAAAGGATTGCACAAGGCATCCTTCGGCTAAACAGCAAAACAATATCGAGCACACACTCGGTACTTATAGCAAACTTTTATTGCTTTCCAGTTTACACTGGGAGAACCAAACAAATGCTTAAAACTCAAATAGCAAAACACAAAACGGCTATTAAAAATGGCACTGATATCTACAGCATGGCTTAGCACTTCAAGGAGGCAAATCGTCGCTCAGTAGCAAATCTGAAGTTTCTGGGAATTAGGAAAGTGTGGTATGATCAGAAAGGAGGTTATAGCGTTAAACAGTTAATCTAACCAGATGTTCACTGGAGTAATGAGTTAAGAGACTGCAGTGTGAAAAGGTCTGAATGAAGATATTTCACTCTTTCCTTATTTATAAATCCGTTAATGTTGTGGTCACTATCCCTGCCTTGTGGGCTTAAACAAGATTGAAGAGCCTGGCTTAATTAAACTTCTGGTCGAGAAGATTGCATCCAAGGTTAAGGTTTTTAATTAGCATTGTACCTCCACCCAGAGAAAGGTTTAAGTGAGCATGGTGTAAGTATAATATCACTTTAAATGTGGACCTGTAAAATGTAACCTATGTATCACGCACATAATGCTCCGAGGAAGACAGTGAGAGGTTGAAACATTGATGTTAAGTGCAGCTGTTAGTAACTTGCCAGGCAGTGTAACTCCATGACACCCATCTATTTGGGATCCCAAAACCAAAATGTGGATTTTACTACCTTAAAATGAAGAGTGCAGAAAAAGAGGTTTTGTTTTCTGGCTGCCTCTCAGACCTGAAATGTGTTTGCCTACGTTGAACTTGTCCTCATCTAATCAGGGTAAGAGGAACTTTCTAGATTGCACAGTAACCAGATGGTGTTTTAAACGTAATAAAACTGGAAAGCAGTAGTGTTTGCTAAAAATGCGGCGTGTGTACCTGCAATTTATTTCTGCTGTCTAGCAGAAGGCTGTATTGTGCTGTCATTTCCTTGGGAATAGTTTCCTCGATCTGGAGCACATTTGGTCTGCTTCCTAGTGAGCAGGTAGTTTCTCTCTTCTTTGCTTCAAGTTTTCATTGGGCACATTTGTGAAATATGCGTTTCCACCCACTCACATGGGGGGAGAGGGCTGGAATCCCATTTGAGCAAAACATTGGCAGTCATGAATACTGTAGTAAAGATTTACAGACCAAGTAGAAGCTCTGGTCTGCCATCAAAATGACGACAGCACTGTATTCAGAGGCAATCTAGAAGTACTGTAATTATAAACACTGATGAAAGTGAACAGGGACGCACAGGAACTCCGTTCCTGTACCTTTTTTGCAGCACAAACAGAGTTCCTGTACTTCTTCCCACTGATACTGGAACTGAAATTCTTAAACCAGCAACGTAATGACAGATTCTGGCCCTGTGACCTGAAATCAGGGTTTCCATGACAACATTTGACTTGTACAAATTTTGCTAGAAATACTTCAGTATCTCAAACTGAATCTACTAGTGTCTAAACAGACAGACATGTCTTCACACAGCTATCCTTCAGATTGAAGATCTTCATTCTGCATTTCATATTTGCCAGAGCCTGAGTTCATGTCTACCATTTGCAACACTGTAAATATAGTCAAAATTTCCAGTAAGTAGGAAGGGAGTTGGCTATTACTATATATCACCTGCATTAGCTTTGTATAGTTGAGCAATAATTCTCTGTAATTGCTTAACTGACCATCCGAAGACTAAATGTGTTGCTTGCTTTTTTGATGAGCATGTCTGTCCATGACAAACGAATTTGCATTACCAGCTGACTTGGTATGATTGGGGGGGGGATGGCATAATTAACCTGCACGTCTATGAATCATGAAGCTTTTTAAAGCAACAGCACAAGTATGAGGCAGCACTGCTGCTAGTGTTTTCTAATTAGAGTTCTGGATGTGAAAACTGTTACTCAACCTGTTACATTTTGACGTTGTGTAGTGTTTTTTTTAGTGGGTGGTACCTAGAAAGCTGTAACACTGCAGCACATTTGCTGTTTGCCCTTCTTGGTTCTCTTTGACCTCCTCACAGCTAGCACAATACTCAAGTGAGAGAGTGGTACAGGGAGTGAAGAGAGACTGCAGCAGATAATCCTTAGCAAGGTTTTGTTATCCCTCTTAGAAGGTAAAGGTTGCAGACGGGGCAATAGTCCGCGAAGAGCAAAGGTGTTAGGAGACATAAAATTGATGATACTACTTGGGGGCACTTGCGATTGCTCAAAAAAGAACAAAATAATTGTTGCGTTTCTACTTTAAAGAAGGGGTCTAGCTACCAGCAAAATCAAATAAATCCGTATAAACAGAACTCAATAGTACTATGTTCAAAAACAAAACTTGAATTTCAGACTATCCCAGTCTTTTATTGAGGGTATTAACATGAAACCAGAGGTTTTCCCAGATCAGCTGACACCAGCGGGGCCTTGAGAACCTGAATATTTGACACAGTTCAGCTTATATTTCATATTAGCTGTGTCCTTTTTCTCTCCATTTATCACCAAGGTCATATGAATAAAAGTAGGTTCCTTGATCATTGAGAGCTCATCTGCATATACTGTATTACTTATTCTCCACCTGATGTCACACCCTGTAACAGCCATTGCTTCCCATGGCAACAGGCTGTGACATTACAACAGAGGATTATGATTTAAAGTGGAGAATAATTTTTGTGAGCATATAAACTCTTAAAGAGGAATGCTCAGCTCCCCTGCCATAATGCAACTGTTGGGACCTAGAGGTCCTGATTAAGCAAAATGCATGATGATAGAATTTGTTTATGCACTTACTATTTTCTAGTATAAATTTGTAACTAGTTAATCCTGTGACCCCACCCACCATGCCAGTGAACTTGGACTCCCAGTATACCCTGTGGCCAGTCCTCTGATGCCACGAATTACAGGCTGAGCCGTGGGGGACTGCTGTGTGCCTGGATATCTTTTTGTAATGTTAACAGTGTAAAACAGCTCATTTTTGCACTTATTCTGCAGGTATTGATTGTGCTGAACTCTGCTTGGGGGGGATCAACCAGATAAATTGTATTACAAAACAGTAAGTGCATAAAAAATCCCTGTTTATATGCGTTTTGCTTAATCTGGACCTCCAGGTCCCGCAGCATTTAATGCAAGTGAGCTGAGAATTCCTTTTTAATGGATAAAGATTCAGTTTTTGTGCAAATTTCCTCAGTAATAAAAAGGAGAGAAAAAATCTATAAAAGTTAATTGACATACAAGTTGTATTGTGTCTAAATATAAGTTAATTGACATACAAGTTGTATTGTATCTAAATATAATGTCTTCCAATATTTCTCCAGAGGTGTCAGAAGTTCCTCTCATCTGAAGTTTATTCTGGAGCTGAAGTCATGTTGCACTCCTTGTAAAATCTTTCTTCAGCATCAAACAGATTTCTCAAGCAGGCATGATTTCAGCTACAGACTCTGTCTCATTTATAAGTAAACTGTAAGGGACAAAGATCATGTAGATATCCATCATATCTAGAAAAGTTCTGTTGCCCCTTGATAGAAATATACTTGTATATTCCAAATTGTTATTGTCCAGTTTAAGTTTTACTGTTGGATAACGATGTCAAAGCAGGGGACAGAGAGGTCCTGAGCAGAGTGCAGCAGGGATCGTTCCTGGGACCTGTCCTATTTATTATGTTCATAAGTGACGTTGGGGTGGGTAGCCACAGAAAGTAGCATCTCTTTACTGATTTAAAGCTGTGTAGCTGAGCAGGCTTGCTGGTGCAGCGGTAGCGCTACCGCTTGCGATGCCAGCGACCTGAGTTCGGAACGAGTCTGGGAGCTGGAGGGCTGGAAGGGGAGGCTGAGCATCTGCAGGATTGCTCATCTCCCTTGGGGAGGGTGTGGGGGGAGGCCCATGGCTGTACTGACCTCTAGCGGAGGCTGGGGGCAAAGCAGCTTGGTGCCACAGCAGTGGGGAGGAGTGTGTTCAATGTAGGCATACACCTTGACATCATTGCACACCACATCTCCACAGAAAGGCAGAAAAACTGCCCTGTGTCTGCTCTGGGAGATGGATCCTGATGTTACGGTGGCCGCGGCAATTGACTGCCCGACACATTGGACATTGGCTGGAGGGGTTAGGGGTACCCTCCTACCCCACCTGGAGGGTTATCCGAGGCTTGGGTGAGCCGTCATTGCACCGCCGGGATCACCATTGGTACCCCGAGGAGAGGTAGCAGACACAGAGATGAAGGAGGTATAAACAGTAAGTTTAAAAAAAAAAAAAAGTGTGGCTGTGTGTACCCTGGTGTAGAGCCCATTCGACCCTGGTGCCTTGTTTCCTTCAGCCCCCTTTTTATTTATTTATTTTGAGTACTCTGTCCACTATAATGTTCTCCATTTCCAGCTTCTGCCTGTTCTCCTCCCCAGCTTTGTTGAGCACTCTGGAAAAGGTCTTTCTTCCTCAATAGTGAATACTGAGTTGAAATATTAATTTAGTAGGTTTGCTTTCCCTTCCCCCTCGACCACCCATATTTCTTCCTTTCTGTAGCCTTTCTATGACCTGTTTGGTCTTCCTCTTCTTCCTCTTCATCCTGATATACCTAGGAAGGCCTTATCATTCTCCTTTGCCCCACTCTATCTTGAAGTCTTTCTCAGGTTTGACCTTTTTTTGTTTTTTGGTACTTTTTCTCCCATGGTTGGCACACATCCGGCTGCCGTCCTGATGCACCCCTACTCCCATCAAGGCCCTCACCGACTTCCAGTGACGTCAACCTCCCAATGCAAGCCTAATTAGGTAAGCTCTGTCTTCAGCAAACAAAACCTCCGTTTTGGCCGCTAAACAATTAAAAAATTTTAGGTTGTACCATACCAGGAGGTGTTATAATAATGAAACGTGGGGAGAAGGCAGGGAAAAAATCATCTATAATCCCAGATGAGGGCGGATTGTCTGATTCAGGCAGCAAGATTTCGCAGGCCTCTACCACCTCACATAGGAGTGGGGGACTGTCCGGCCAGCCCCCTCTAGCTACATTGCAAAGGCAGATGACGCAGGTCCTCTCGGAACTTCGGGACTTTCGAAATGAATTTAGAACCACAGCTGCCCTTAGAACCAACATAGGGAAGTTAGAGAAAAGACAAGAAGAACTGGAGCAACATACAATGGACTCGGACACCAGAATTGATAGAGCGGAACAGGCCATAGCGCAGCTCAATCAAAATATCCAATCTCTACAGGAGCGAGCCGAAGACGCCGAAAGCCGCAACCGCTGCAATAATATTCGGATCTCGGGGTACCAGAGGGTGAGGAGGGGAACAATCCCCATAAGTTTATACGTAACCTCTTGCGGCAACTACTAGAACTCCCGGCTGAATCCACCCTGGAATTTGAAAGAGTACACCGCACTTTGGGCATGAGGCCTCCTCCTGATTCCAGGCCTCGAGCCATTCTGGTCTGTTTCCTGCACTTCCAGGAGAAAGAGCTCACCTTGCATACAGCTTGGAAAAAGGGTCTGATCAACTACAAGGCAACGACTGTTTCTTGAAAGCGACTATCGCCCGAGTTAATGGCTAGAGCGGAGAAACGCCATTCCTGTATTAAAGGCGCTGAAAACTGCAGGTCTGCGCTTCCGGACCCCCTACTCGGCCAAGCTGATTGTATTTCATCCGGATGGGCAACTTACTACTCCTTGGCAGAAGAAGCGGCTGAAGGCCTTCAAAAATACCAAATCGAGATCCAAAAGCCGCCTACTCGTACACCAAAAGGCACCCTAGCTGCAAAACTATCACAGCAGGTCTGGCAGTCAGGTCGGCGTGAGGCTAGGAGGCGTCAAGGGCTGGAGGCAGTTCGCAGCATCGTCAGCCCCCTGCGAGAACAATCCCAAAGGAAAACTTGACTTTCCGACTGGACACTAGGAGGAATTATATATTCGGCTGTTCAACTCGGCGGATCTCGCAGACTCTAAGCCATGATTATTACAGCAATTCTGAACTTGACTGGCTGGCCACCCCCGCTAACACTACGCCTCTTATCTACTCTCTGCTTGGTTTTACTTTACTACTCCTCAGATAAGTTAAACCTTTCAGTCATTACTTTCTAAACCCCTGTTTTATTTTATCTTTAGTTTTTGATTCCCTTACCCAGTTCGCTAACAACCCTCCCCCTTTTTTTTTCTCCATTTTATGAATGTTTGTCTGTTATCTCTCTTGGTCACACCCTCCTTGTGACGTTTTCCTTTCGTGATTATCTCCTCAGTTAGGTTTTGGGTCCTAACATGTTTAGCCCTCTTCGTTTTATTCCCTACCTCTAGGTTTTCTTAATAGTTACAACCAGCAAAGGACTAAGACTCAGCCGAATTGCTTTTGCACACCATTTGGCTACTTGCCTAGCACCTGAAGCCTACATCCATGCCTTAGAACGGGAACTGCTGGTGCATTAATGTGTATCCCCCCCCCTTTTTTTTTTTCTCCTCTTCCGATTACAACCTTTTCAGACAGTTGCTCATACTGAAGCCTCTAAGTGCAACTTGCTCCTGTGGGTAATCGATAAGTCATGTACTTCGACCTACCTCATACCACGATGTTACTCCCTCCATGGCATATACCTCACTGTGGTATGTTGATCTCCCTCAGCTACCCGGTGGTATTACTCCACCCCTTCCCTCCCTTTCCTTTTATAGAACATTATCTCACATTTGGTACACCTTGTTTTCCCTCTTATTAGAATTTGGACTACAATCTCATATAGATTTAGAATCTACAGAAACAATTGATTTATTACTGGAGAGAAATGGACCAACACTCCACTGAGTTTTTTCCCTTGCTCTCTCCCTGTGAAGTAAAATACCCTCTCGTTTGGCTGAGACCCGGGAGTGTGACTAGCCAATACCCCCTTCCCCTCATTCCGTTAAGGCATTGGAAGTGCCTAGGGGCCCCTCTAACGTAGATACCCCCCTTTCTGTAGTGAGGAATTCCTCACACATGGGAGCCTTTGAGGCTCCCGACATTTGGAAGTTAACCTCAGTTATTCTAGTTGTTTTAATGGTGAAGGCTAGTGCCAAGTTGGCTCTAGCATGCTGTAAGTTTTTTACACTGTTTACTCCCTGCTTTAAATTAATCATTATTGCTTCGGTTATTCTGATGTTGCTGAATTGCCAGTTGAAAGGCAATCAATTTTGCTATGACATCAATATAAAACTTTACTGTAATAGCTTAATAGCTTTGTATATGCAGATTATCGATTATGTCCATTTAGTTTCAGCTTTCAGTTGACAGATGAGACATGGGTGGGGGGGCCCTGGGATCCATGTGGCACGCTAGTATTAAACCCTGATCTTATTTCTGCCTTGATATGGCTGAGACCCCTGTGAGATTATTATCTTGGAATATTAGTGGCCTCTCCACCCCAATTAAGCGTACAAGAGTCCTCTCGCAGATTAGAAAATGCAAGGCTGATATAATTTACCTGCAAGAGACTCATCTCAGTCACACTGAGCATATTAAATTGGGGAGGATAGCAAGAGGTGAGCTTTACGCTTCAACTTTCCGGGGTGGGAGGAGAAGAGGCGTGGCAATAATTATCCCACAACATACCCCCTGGCAAATGCAGGCTGAATGGGCGGATCCCTTGGGCAGGTTGGTGCTGCTTGGAGGGCAATTGGGGGAGACTGAGGTCACTTCAGCAAATGTATACATCCCACCAGACTCATCAGTACCTAAAATTAAGGGATCGCTAGACAGGATATAGCGCAGTTCACTAGAGGCGTATTGTTACTTGCTGAAGATTTTAATTTGTTACCCAATCCTGAGCGTGTCTCCTCAAGCCCTAACACCCCAAGGAAAACCCTGCAGCAGAGGCTCCTGAGCAGGTTTCTATCCGAAGTGGAATGGACGGATACCTGGCAATATTTGCACCCTCATTCCAACGATTATACGCACTACTCAGCAGTCCATCACACCTACTCCAGAATTGATTTATGTTTTACCCAAATTGAACACCTAAACTTATTGTTAGACGTCAAGCTGGGAGATATCTCCCTGTCGGATCACGCACACATAACCAGTTCCTGGAAGTTGGGCCTACAGAGGAGGACCACAATGTGACGTTTAAATCCCTTCCACTTCAAGTCTAAGCATTTTAAGGAATTTTTAAATGACAAGATCTCAGAGATCCTGGAGGATAATACAATTCCTGAGATCACTCCAGGTATCCTTTGGGACATTATAAAAACTGTACTTCGGGGGCACCTCATTAAATACACATCATTACAAGCTAAAGCCCGAAGACAACATAAAGCCACCTTGGAGGAAACTTTGCATTTCCTACAAGAAGCGCGCACAAACAGGGGGACAATTCTGTCCTTCCACAGCTTAATCAGGTTAAACAGGATCTTGATAGGCTAGCATTGCAGCAGACAGAAATTGCTTTGACTTTCCTTCGGCAGAAATACCATGAGGTGGGACCAAGAGCTTCTAGGCTATTGGCTTATCAAATAAGGAAGCAAAAGAAAGCTACAGTCATAACTACAATCCAACACCCAACTGAGGGTAGACGCTTGAATAAGATCTCTGATATAACAGAAGCTTTTACAGCATACTATTCCACACTATACACCCCAGAATATCGAGCAGCCCCAGAAAAAATAAAAGAATTTCTACAGCCCCTGACTCTACCAAGGCTCACTTCGGAGCAAGGGGAACAGTTACTCAGCCCAATTACAAGACAGGAACTACTCGATGCTATTGCCCAAGCTAAAACAATGAAAGCTCCGGGACCTGACGGCTACAGAGCAGAGTTCTATAAAACCACTAAAGAATTGCTTTTGCCGACACTTCTAGGCACCTGTAATTCGGTTCTGGATGGAGATCCCCCACCCCCCACCTGGGCCTATGCTACAATCTCTGTTATCCCCAAACCTGGTAAAAAACCCCAACTCTGTGAATCATATCGCCCAATTTCGGTCCTAAATACCGACTACAAGATATTTATGGGAATAATAGCCTGCAGACTGGAAACAGTGCTCCCGCAGATAGTACACAGGGATCAGACCGGATTTGTAGGAGGCCGTACAACTACGGATAATATTAGGAGAACCTACCACATAATACGTAAGATGAATACCTCGGATCACCCTGCAGCCTTGGTGAGCCTTGATGCAGAAAAGGCCTTCGACAGAGTGCATTGGTCTTTTTTATTCTCAGTCCTAGAGGTTGTGGGGTTGCCCAGTTCACTGATCCAGGTAATTGCAAATATATATTCATCCCCGAGGGCCTTCATCCGAATCACAGGACATCACTCAAAGCCTTTCCCTCTTTACAGAGGTACTAGACGGGGTGCCCTCTGTCCCCCCTTTTGTTCGCCTCATTTATGGAACCTCTAGCACAGTTGGTCAGACAGTCAGAGGGATCAGGGGATAGAGGTGGCTGGGGAAGAGCACCGTATTGCACTTTACGCAGACAATGTACTTTTATACCTACAGAATCCAGCAGAATCTCTACCCAAAATTAGTAAAATATTAGAAACCTTCGGACATTTTTCAGGCTACAAAGTTAATATTTCAAAAACAGAGATCCTGACTTTTCAATTCTCCCCTAACCCAGCTGTGTGGGAGCAGTTCCCTTGCAAATGGGACTTAGGGAAGCTAAAATATCTGGGGATTAATCTAGCCAGGGACCTGAGGGACGCCTATAAATTTAACTATGTTCCCTTTACCGCTTGTCTTAAAGACCTAGCCAGCTGGGCAGTTCTCTCGCTGAATCTCTCTAGGAAGATAGAACTTATCAGAATGGTTATTCTACCAAGGGCACTATATCTCTTTAATAATATCCCCATCACCCTGCCCCGGACTGTGTTTCGGGACTGGGAGAAGGCAATCTCTAACTTCATCTGGGCAGGCCGTAGGCCGAGAGTTAGACTGAAGTTGCTCACTAGCCCGAAAGACCGTGGAGGGTTATCCCTTCCTAATCTTTATTGCTACTATCAAGCAGTGCACCTTGCGCATATAATGGCAAGGCAGCTGTCAAATGACAAACCACACTGGGTGGACATTGAGCAGGCAGCAATCCCAGACTTGGAGTATTTTTCCAAGCTCTATTACGGGGCAGGACGCCCAGCAGAGTCTGTGGACTTACCCCCAGAGCTGCAACATAGGCTGATAATCTGGAATCGGATTAAGAGGCAATTCTCTATCACCGCCTTCCTTCCGCTAATTTGCCCAATTGCAGTACTCCCAGACTTTTACCCCGGAAGAATGGACCACGTCTTTCATCTGTGGACAAGATACGGACTGAATTACCTCTTTCAAATTACAAACTCGGGAACACTCTGGTCTTTTCGGGAAATCCAGGCAAAATTTAACCTACCTAACACCCACCATTATAGGTACTACAACTAAGACATTATTATGAGTCACTCCGGCCGGAGAGTAACCCGAACACTGGCCCCCTCTGTTCACTAAGTTGCACCACCTACTTAGCTCCCCAGGTCAGGGACACCTGATCTCGGCCCTCTACCATTCCCTGATGGTAACACACCCAGCATCACTAACTGAACTACACCAAAAATGGCAGCAAGAGCTGGATTGCCCTATAGAAATTGAACACTGGGAGCAGGCTTGCCGACAAGTAGCTCGCACGTCTGGCTCTCATCAATGGCGGGAGTTTTCATGGAAATTTCTGGTTCGCTACTTCAATTTGCCAGAGGTTACAAGTCATTACTCCCCCGGATACTCCTCTGCGTGCTGGCGTCTGTGTGGGGAGGGAAAGGCCCACCTCACACATGTAATCTACTCCTGCCCTAAGCTGATATCATATATCCACTCACTTCAGGTGGAGCTGCAGGAAATATTTGATAGGCCAATTCAACTTACCCCGCAAGTTTTTGTCTTATCTATTCTCCCTGCAGCCTTTAGGGATCCAGGATCCCGCTACCTTCTGGCCATACTTTTGGCGGCGGGGAAAAAGGCCATCACAAAAAACTGGTTGACCTCTAGAATCCCAACTGTGAAGGACTGGTGGACAACCACTAAACAAATTTATCAGCTGGAAAAAATAACATATAGTTTAAATAACAGACAAGAGAAATTCAGTGATAGATGGAACAGGTGGCTTATATATTACATGCTTAAGGACCTGACATTTGTGCCATAGCTCCCCCAATCTACCCCAACAGGTTCTGTAGAACTGCCTGCATGGATCCAGTGGAGCTCCCCCTTCCCATCCCCCTTTCCACTCTTTAATTTCTGATATATAGGAGACTATAGTAGCTGTTAACAATTTCTTCAGGATATTGAAGTACAAGATATGCATTTAATTTCTTTCAATTCTCTCTGGAATATAGTATCTGATTCATGAGCTACGGTGATCCTCAGCCTCCACGAACTGGGTCTCCTTGAATTCACTGACTTACATTGTCTAATGTTATTAATCAGATTGGTATGAACTCTTCACAAGTTCAAAATGGAATATTTGATGTGTGTGTGCTGTGGGATTCCCAGTGAGTACCTCTTCCTGTTTTCTTTATATGTACTGCATAGACATAATCGAATGTTAAAAGTAAGTAAAATGAAATAAAGATTATAATTCAAAAAAAAAAAAATTAAGGCCCTCACCCCCAGTCGTACCCTCACAGTAAGCTCTCCTTACCACCATATCCAGATCCAGTCTTCTCTGAGGACAACACCCTTGGAGCCAAGCGTGTCCCGGGACGGCCATCAAACTGTGCAACCACATTTTTTCTTCTCTTCTTTCCCCTTGAGGATGGGGCATGCAGTGACGCCAGTGGAGGCAATGCGCACGCTTCCGTGTGCACTCCTCCAGGCTTCTACCCCATCCCCACTAACCTTGTCAGCGTCTGCGTTCTGCCCCCTAACCTCTGTTAGGGATCAGGCATTTGCAGACTACTGGCACCCCCCACTCCAGTGAAGGAGAGCAGTCCTTAGGACGCTTGATCCTTCTCCTCCCCTGCCGATCCCCAATGGCCCGTGCTCGTTCCTGAACACAGATTGCTGGCGTGGCACGAGGTGTAGCATCCAGTGCCTCAACCCTCAGCACCACTGGGCCGGCTGGTTTGACTTTTTTTTTTACCACTGCCTCTAGCCAGTTCTGATGAACTTTCCCACTCTCTGCCATTTGATCCCATTATGCTCCACTAAACTGTTTGCTGGCCAGTAGCACACATCCTGGGTGACACTCCCCCCTCCCCAACTCGACCCAGATGGACTCAATGGTACTGTTGTCCCCCCGATGTCCTCCTTGTCTTCCACCGTGGCTCTTTCCCTTATGAAAAAAGTCGTCCCCTAACCTGTGAGACCTAGTCCATCAGAATGGCGTGTAGGCCTCTACCCCGGTGTCCCATTCACTTTTAAGCCCCGATCAGGTCTGTGTGAGTACCAATACGTCTTGATCTTTGAAGTGCACCAGACTCTGGTGCTCGCCCATGTTATTGAACATGCTTGCCATATTGATCTGCATTCAAGTGAGAATATTAACTTCTCTCCGTTTCTTCCCTCCCTTAGTGGGTTCCTGTCTTGTTGCTCTGCTGTCTGTTACCCTTCCCTTTGTGATCTCGTGTGTCTCCTGCTCTTGGAGAGAACCCTTGCACCAGCACCCCTCCTTCCACCTCTGTGATTCTCTAGTTGGAATGTCCTCTGTCTGCCCTGTGGAGTCTGCTGGTACATACTCCTAGACCCTCCTGGCTCAGCAATAACATCTCCTACAGTAAAACATTTTGACCTGTTGGAGGAGGAGAACATATAAACATAGACGTTGACAGTAGATAAGGACTGCAAGGCCCATCCAGTCTGCCCATTTTTTTTTTTTGCCTTATAAATGTGCCATCGGCCTTTGCTGTGTCAATGGCCTATCTATTCATACTCATCTGTATTGCTCCCTTATGCCTACCCTATGCATGTTTGAAGCCCTGCACTGTATTCATATCCACCAGTTCCTGAGGTAGGCTGTTCCTTGCATCCACCACACTTTCAGTGAAAAAGAACTTCCTTACATTACGCCTTAATCGGCCTCCCTATAATCTCATGCTGTGTCCCCTTGTCCTGCTATTTTTCTTGTATTGAAACATGTTAGACTCTTTCACCTTGTTAATGCCCTTAAGGTGTTTGAATGTTTCGATCATATCACCTCTCTCCCTCCTTTGCTCTAGGGTATACATATTGAGCTCCGTTAATCTGTCTTCACATGTTTTCTGATGCAGTCCCTGCACCATTTTGGTTGCCCTTCTCTGGACTGCCTCAGTTTGGTTAATGTCCTTGTGAAGGTGTGGCCTCCAGTACTGCACGCAGTACTCCAGGGGGGCCTAACCAGTGTCTTGTAAAGAGGGATTATTACCTCCCTCTTCCGACTTGTGATACCCCTACTAATACACCCCAACATCCCTTTAGTCTTACCTACTGCTTTAATGGTCTGCTTGGATGATTTCAGGTCATCGATGATGATGATGCCCAAGTCTCTTTCTTCCCTTGTGACTGCCAGCAACTCCCCTCCCAGCCTATAGGTGGCTTCAGGGTTTCTCTTCCCTATGTGCATGGCTTTGCACTTCTTTGCATTAAACCCCAGCTGCCACTCTTCCAACCAATTTGCCAGTTTATCCAGATCTCTTCTCATTCTACCCACCCCATCTGGATCATCTACTCTGTTGCAGATCTTGATATCTGCAAACAGACAAACCTTACCCTCCAGTCCATCTGCAATGTCACTTATGAAGATATTGAAGAGGATTGGCCCCAGGACTGATCCCTGAGGTACCCCACTTGTGACTTGCTTCTCTTCTGACTGTATACCGTTTAGCACCACTCTCTGTTTTCTGCCCATCAACCAGTTTGCCACCCAGTTGACCAACTTCTGACTCACCCCGAGCCTACCCAGCTTATTAATCAATCTTCTGTGTAGAAGAGTATCGAAAGCTTTGCTGAAGTCAAGGTAGGCGACATCAACTGCTCCCCCTTGGTCCACTACTCTGGTTACCCAGTCAAAGAAATCTGAGATTAGCTTGACAGGACCTTCCTGTTGTAAACCCATGCTGTCTTGGATCCTGTGCTCCTGAGAATTCCAGATGTTGCACTATCATTTCCTTAAGGAGTGCTTTCATAATCTTGCCCACTACTGAGGTAAGACTGACTGGTCTGTAGCTCCCCACCTCCTCCCTGCTACCACTCTTGTGGTGCAGGATCACATGAACCCTTCTGCAGTCTTCTGGGACCTCTCCTGTGCTCAGAGACTCACTAAACAGTTATGATAAAGGCTCTGCTAGTTCCACCCTTAGCTCCTTTAGTACCCTGGGATGTATGCCATCAGGTCCCATTGCCTTGTCCACCCTGAGCTTATCAAGCTCTTGTAGGACCATTTCTTTTGTGAAGGGACTAGTGCACACCTCCCTCCCCACTGTGTTCATGGTGCTGAGCTGTGGGCCCTGCCCTACCTTCTCTTCAGTAAATACTGAGCAGAAGTATCTATTTAGGATAGATGCTTTTACATGGTCCTCCTCCTCATGCCCCTTATCTCCTTTGATCTTAGAATAAACCCTCTGGACTTTCTCCTTTCACTAATGTATCTGTAGAAAGTCTTGTCACCTTCTTTTACTGTTTGTGCTAGTGTTTCTTCAGTTTGGGCCTTTGCCTGCCTTACTGCCTTCTCTGCTTCCCTTAGGGAAGTTTGGTATGCCTCCCTATCTTCATCCAGCTGCGTTCCCTTATATTTCCTGAAGGTCAGCCTTTTGGCTCTGACCTCTTCTGCTACTGATTTTGAGAACCAAAGTGGTTTCCTCCTTCTTTTTCACTTCCTTTTCTCTCTAATACAATGGGATGTTGCTTCAAGTATTGCATCCTTAATGCTTGCTCACTTTACCTGTACCCCTTCACCTGTATTTCTTTTTGCCAGGGCTAGCTTAACTCTGTTGGCCATCTTATCAAAGTCAGCTCCTCTGAAGTCCCATATTTTTGCCTTGGAATGGGATAATTTAGTTCTAGTGGCCAAATTGAACCATACCATGTGATGGTCACTGGCCCCAGGTGACCTTCTATCTGGAGATCTGTGATCCTTTCCCTGTTAGTCAATACTAGATCTAGGATAGCCCTGTCTCCTGTGGGTTGTTGTACCAGTTGTTTGAGGTCCTCCCCCTGAAGGCCAGCTATCTGGACTACTGGATGCATCTACCCTTTTCAAACAACATGAAGACTTGCTGTATTCTGACATAATGCAGTTAGCCCCAGCACTTGAACTGACCCAGAGAGGAAAGAGTTAACACTATGCAGAAGCATAGAATGTTGAGCTCAAGCTCGGTTTTCAAACCTCTGTCTGTGGTACTTCTCAGTGTAACCGTCTGATTCTTTACTCCGCCTAACAGTGAAGTCGCTGCGGAGAGTTCCTCTGCTCGGTTCGGTAAAAGTAAAGCGTTCGGTTTAAACTGTATAATTTTTTTTGTTATTTTCAGATTTCCAGCCTCTGTCTATGGTACAGTTAGTGTGTAGATAGGTAGTGACTATGTTTTATTCTGTGAAAAAGTTGGTAATTGTTCTTTTCTTCGGTTTCTTTCCGGTCGGTCCGGTTTGGAACCGACCCATTCTGTTTAAATTTATTTCTGGGATTAGAGTGGTGTTCCGGTACCAATCGATTTCAAAGGAACTGAGTTTTTTTGCCGATTCTTTTAAAAAGCCCGTGACATGGTTTGTAACCAATCGGTTATTGCATTACATGGCTTGAAAGCTGCAGTAGGGTAATTTGTTAGGTTGGCCATGTCTGAGAAACCCAAGAAGAAAACCGGTCCCACTGGGTTTCAACACTGTGCTGAGTGTGGAGAGGCCTTTGCTAAGGCTGACCCCCACCTCATCTGTGTTTATTGTCTGGGGTTTGACCACCTCAAGTCAGACTGCCAAATCTGTAAAAACTTTTCCTAAATTCACTCTAGATAAAAGACTGAGTAGGCTGAAGGAAAGGGAGGCCGAGAAGTCCGTAGATCCGGATGGCCAGCCCGGTTTGGTTGTGGCTGAACCTGAGGAGGTGCCTACTGACCTAGGCGATACCTCCTTGGGCAAAAGGAGAGCCGATCCCGAGGGGTCGGTTCCATCAAAAAAGAAGCGTAAGTCTGCCAGTTCGGATCCAGTATCGCACTCTCCAACTGCAGATGAAATAGCCAAAACGATTAGCATTGTTCAATCGCTTAGACCGGTTCCGTCCGAACCGGTACCACCGGTTAGGCAGTCGGTTCGGTTGGATCCGTCTCCTCCGTTATGATCCAAAGCTTTTTATGAGAGTGGGAGGGAGACTATGATGATTGACCCAGCAGCGGCGACGCATTAATTTACATCCACGACGCACGACGACGACGACGACGGCACGACAATGACCAGGGGCTGGATGTGCCCATTGAACCGGACATCTCCCCAGACAGGCCCTCGGGTGTCTCTTCTCCCAGGCTCTCTGAGTCCCCTTCACATATTTTGTTCTACAAAAAGGTGGCAGAAACCCTGCAGCTTCCCTTGGTTGAAGCTGCAGAGGAGGATGAAGAGCCTGATTTTGTGGAAATGATGGACATCCCAGAGTCTAAAAGACTGTCTGTCCCTTTTCATAAATCCGTGGGGAAACAGACACACAAAACTTTACAAAACCCTAATTCAATACCACCTGTGGATAAGAGAATGGACAGGAGGTATTTATCAGGTTCAGCTGCGGAGTTCCTTTATAGTCATTGCAGCCATGGTGGGGTAGTGCAGGCTGCAGCCTGTGACAGGGCTAACATTCCTTTGGCTTCACACTCCCTGGATAAGGACTTCAGGAAAGTGGATGCCATGGCCAAAAAACAGTATTTGGCATCTTCTTTGGGACTCAGGCAGGCTACTTGTATGGTCTACACAGCCAGGTACCAGAAATCCAGATGGGATACGGTTCTGGAACTGGCTAAACAGGCTGCTCCCCAGCTAGCCAAGGAGCTGGAGGAGGTGGCTGCTGATGGAATTGAGGCATCCAAAATGCAATTTCATGCTTCTGTGGACTCCAGTGATGTGGCATCTAGAGTCATGGCTACATCTGTGTCTCTCAGAAGACATGCTTGGCTCAGATGTAGTAGCCTTTCACAGGATACCCAGACTAAGGCTATGGATTTTCCTGTAGTAGGTAACACTCTGTTTGGGGAGCAGAAAGAGGCATACATGAAGAAAATGGATGAATACAGGACCACGTACACGAGTGCACAGGCCAAAGAAATGCAAGCCATTTTGCACAAGCAGCAGTCTAGGGGCAGGGGCAGGCCCTTTCAAAGCCCTTTTTACCAAGCCCAGGCCTTCTCTCCCTTCCCACAGAGGGGGTTCTTCAGAGGGAGGGGCAGGAGGGGGATGAGCAGAGCTGCTCCTTCCTCCTGTCAGTCTAAGGCTTCTGCCAAGCAGACACCCTGATGTGTCAGCCCGAGTCGACTCCCCATTTCCAGTAGGAGGCAGGCTGGCTTACTACTTCCAGGCCTGGAAGTCTGTGACCTCAGACAAGTGGGTCCTGGAAGTAGTAAGCCAGGGACTGGCCCTCATCTTCAAAAACATTTCCAAAAAAGAGGGCCAAGTCTTTTCCACCTGCATCACTCTCAGAAACCATTGCCCTAGAGGCAGAGGTTTCCTCTCTTCTAGCTTTCAGAGCTATAGAGAAGGTTCCTACTCAGCACAGGGGAAAAGGATTGTACTCCAGGTACTTCCTTACCCCAGAGAAAACAGGGGAGTGGCGACCCATCCTAGACCTAAGGTATTTGAACAAACACATTTCAAAGCCCAAATTCAAAATGGTAACTCTGGAAATAATCCTTCCCTCTCTAAGTCCAGGGGATTGGCTAGCATCTCTGGACCTCAAGGATGCCTACTTCCATATTCCTATTAGGTACTCCCACAAAAAATACCTCAGGTTCGAGTTGCCTTCAGGCCATTACCAATTCAGAGCTATGCCATTCAGCCTAATATACCTCAGAAGACAGAGTATCACCATGTTCCGTTATCTGGATGACTGGCTCTTAGTGGGTCAGTCACCTTTACAGGTCAAGTCAGCTCTTCAAACTACCCAAGACCTACTCAGCTCCTTGGGGTTTCTTCTCAGTCTTCCAAAGTCTGTCCTCGAACCAGTTCAACTTCTCACCTTTATAGGCATAGAGTTGGACACTGTACAAGCAAAAGCCTTCCTTTCCCTGGTAAGGATGAAGGCCCTAGTGGATCTCACTTCCTCCTTTCGACCTCAGGTCTCCCGCCTAGCAAGAGAGTTCCTCCAGCTCCTGGGCCACATGGCAGCTTCCACGGCGGTGGTGCATGGAGCAAGGTTCCAGATGAGGGACATTCAGTTTCATCTAAGGTCTTTTTGGTCTCAAAAGAAGGATTCACTTACCAAACTGATCCCAGTAACTCAGACTCTGGTCCAAGCTCTCCAGTGGTGGCTACACCAGGACAACCTCAGACAAGGAGTTCCATTTCTCCCTCAAGTCCCATCAGTAGTTCTAACTACGGATGCTTCTCTCCTAGGGTGGGGAGCCCACCTGGGAGCCCTGACAGCTCAAGGAGTCTGGTCCCCACAAGAGTCTCTCCTTCATATCAATCTCCTGAAACTCAGGGCAGTTTTCCTAGCCCTGCAGAGTTTCTCAGATTCAGTCAAGGGCAAGGTGGTCCAAGTCAGAACGGACACCACCACCACAATGTGGTACATCAAGAAGCTGGGAGGCACTCGGTCCTTGACCTTGTGCACAGAAGCCATGAAGCTGTGGTCTCTGGCCTATTCTCTTCAGACTTTTCTAGTAGCAGTTCACCTTCTTGGGAAGGACAACATACTAGCAGATGCTCTGAACAAAATATCACAGGGACACCATGAATGGTCCCTGGATCCTCACATACTGAAGGTCATCTTCTCCAGGTAGGGCACTCCAGAAATAGATCTCATTGCAGCACCAGACAGTCATTAACTTCCTCTGTTTTGTTGCAGACCTCCAGTCCTGGGGACAGTTCCCCAGGATGCTCTCATTTTGGACTGGAAGGGCAGGTTTCTCTATGCCTTCTTCTGTTCAGAGTTCTGATCAAGATCAGGACTCAACCCTGCACAGTGATACTGGTGGCTCCAGATTGGGCCAGACAGCTGTGGTATCCTCTACTGCTGTCCTTGTCAGTGTCACGCCCCCTGTCTCTGCCCGGGACATACAATCTCCTGTCCTCCTACCAGGGGCAGATCTGGTACCCCAGTCTCCAGTCTCTCAATCTCAAGGCCTGGCTCTTGAAGAGTTAGAATATGCAGCACTTCATCTTTCTCGGAGTTCTGGATATTCTGAAGGTCTCCAGGAAACCTTCCACTAGAAAAAATTACAACTCCAAATGGAAAAGGTTCAGTATTAGGTGCTCTCAGAAAGGCATCCTGCCTGACTCTGCAGACATTTCCACAACCTTAGACTATCTTGTTCTTCTGAATGGTCTAGGCCTTAGGCCTGCCACTCTGAAGGTTCATCTAGCAGCTGTCTCTGCATTCCTCTCAGCAGGGAAGGGCTCTTCCCTGGCATCTCATTCTGTTTTCAGAAAGTTTTTCTAAGGACTGGTCACTCCGCCTTGGGATCTTAATGTCTGCATAGTTCAGCTTATGCAGCCACCCTTTGAACCTCTGGCTTCGGCTGAATTGAAGTACATGACCTGGAAAACTGTGTTCCTGGTAGCTATTACTTCTGCCAGGCGGATTAGTGAGTTACAGGCTCTGTCATTTGTACCTGACTTCATCACCTTCCATAGGGACAAAGTGGTCCTAAGAACCAGTAGGAGGTTCTTGCCCAAAGTGGTATTGGATTTTCATCTGAACCAGCCTATATCTCTCCCTGTGTTTTTCACTGATCATTCTTCTTCAGGTGAAAGAAGGTTATACAGTCTGGACATTAAGAGAGCCCTTAGCTACTACATTGAGCATACTAAGGCACATATAAATGACTGTCTTCAATTGTTTCTCACTTATGGTGAAGTGGGGAAAGGTAAGCCTGCCACTAAAAGAACTATTGCCAGGTGGATTGTTTCTCGTATACAATTCTGTTATGACAAGTTGAGTAGAATGCCCCCTTCAGGTCTGAGGGCTCATTCGACCAGGGGTACAGCTGCTTCTCTAGCTGCGGCCAGAGATGTACCTTTGTTAGAGATCTATAAAGCAGCCACCTGGAAAACGATACATATGTTTACCAAGCATTACTCCCTGGACATCCAGGCTAGGAGTGATGCTAGGTTTGGCACAGCAGTACTGCAGAGCCTCTTCCCAAAGTAGGTTCTGCATTCCCTCCTCCATAGGGAACTGCTTGGTAGTCTGCATTATGTCTGAATACAGCAAGATTTCATGTTGTTTGAAGAAAAAATTACTCACCATAGTAATGTTGTTTCTTCTAATGGAGTCTTGCTGTATTCAAACCTCTCCCCCGCCTCCCCTCTCAGAACCTGGATTTTTGGGAAGTGGGCTAGTAGGTACAGTGTTGCACCTCTGGGGTGTACCTTGTATCCTCCCTCTTGGGTGGGGTGGTTGTTGTTATTTTTCTGGTGTATTATACTTAAATATTGTCACTACCTTTCCTTCTTGGGTTCTCGACTTGAGTCTTTTGGGCCCAAAAATAATTTTTTTGCCCTTTGGCTATATATTGAACAATTTCCATACTATAGTATGTTTGTTAGTGTGCTCGTAAGAATCTGACGGCTACACTGATAAGTACCACAGACAGAGGCTTGAAAACTGAGCTCAAGCTCAACGTTCTATGCTTCTGTATAGAGTTAACTCTTTCCTCTCCGGGGCAGTTCAAGTGCTGGGGATAACTGCTGCATTATGACTGAATACAGCAAGACTCCATTAGAAGAAACAACATTACTATGGTGAGTAATTTTTTCTTCAGACCTGAGGGCTCACTCGACTAGGGGTACAGCTACTACTCTGGCTGCGGCCAGAGATATACCCTTGTTAAAGATCTGTAAAGCAGTCACCTGGAAAACAGTCCATACATTCACCAAGCATTACTCTCTGACATCCAGGCTAGGAGTAATGCTAGGTTTGGCACAGCAGTACTCCAGAACTTGTTCCCAAAGTAGGTTCTGCATTCCCTCCTCCATAGGGAACTGCTTGGCAGTCTGCATTATGTCAGAATCCAGAAAGACTTCATGTTGTTTGAAGAAAAAATTATTCACCATTGTAATGTTTCTTCTAATGGAGTCTTGCTGTATTCTGACCTCCCCCCGCCTCCCTTCTCGGAACCTAGTTTTTTGGAAGTGGGCTGGCAGGTACAGTGTTGCACCTCAGGGATGTACCTTGTACCCTCCCTCTTAAGAAGTGAGGTAGCTGTTATTGTTACTTTCTTGTGTTTTTATAGTTAATATTGTCACTACCTTTCCTTCTTGGGTTCTCGACTTGAGTCTTTTTGGACCCAAATTTTGTTGCACTTTGGCTATATGCTTTGAACAATTTCCATACTGTAGTACTTAGTTTGCTCGTAAGAATCTGACAGTTACACTGGGAAGTACCACAGACAGAAGGTTGAAAACCGAGCTTGAGCGCAATGTTCTATGCTTCTGCATAGAGTTAACTCTTTCCTCTCCGGGGCAGTTCAAGTGCTGGGGTTAGCTGCATTATGTCAGAATACAGCAAGACTCCATTAGAAGAAACAACATTACTATGGTGAGTAAATTTTTCTTCCACAAATCATCTAGGTTGGAAAGCACTACAATATTACTATCTGAATGAGAAGTCGGAACTTGAAAGGATTCTGTGCTGAGATGCAGAAGGAAGGAAGGTTCTGGAACGGTCATACTCCAATCAGGCAGGGAAGGGAGACCATCTAGAAAGGCCCATAAGTATAATGGTTGCAGAGCCTGCAGTACCTACATACAGTATGAGTACCTACCTGTGAGGGGCATACTTTAGCCCAGAGATATTTCAATACTTGGTCCTGATGTCGCTTGGCAATGTTTGGTGAAGGCACTAACCATCTTGATCCAAGAACGGACATGTCTGGTAGCAGTCATCCCAGTGGCAGAGCGGGCAGAAGTGCTGGGCGCCTTACCTCCTGCTGCGCTGACAACCCAGGAATGGGAGCGGACCTGAGTCGTTCAGGGGCTGGCCGAGGAGGGAGGATTAAGTGTCCGTAGGACAGCTCTCTTCCCTCAGGGAGTGGGGACTGTCCATCTTGCAGCTTGCCTGCCACCTAAAGGAATCGAGGTGGCAGCACTGTGGGATGGCTGGGGAGAGGGACTCGCATTCAGATTCTGGGGGTGTCTCCATGGCAGTGAATCACGCACAGTGAGTCATTGCACGCACGTGGGCCCTACTGGGGAGAAACTCGGAAGAAAAAAACTCCATCTGCAGCGCAGTGGTGCCCTGGTCTCTCACAGGCCTGGCACCATTGACTTGGCCCCTCTTACCATGGTCTGTAGCAGGATCCCTTGGAGAGGCTAAGTCCCAGAGAAGTCGGGTAACTGGGCCAGTTAGGGGCTGGACAGACAAGCTGAGGAGGTAAACAGCTTTGTAGGGGTTAAAAAAGAAACAAAAGTGGTTGTACTTATACCACATGTCTGGCCTAGTTCTGCTACACTTTGTTCCACTAGCACAGTTAAATATATTAAAAGTGCAACTACAGATTCTAAGGCTGTCCGGAACATAGTGCTATAAAATAAAGGCGGAGGGTCAGAGAAATCCAGAATATGGTGAGACTCTGAGTGGCATTTAATCTATGGAGTTAAAAGTACATAGACGTCTGGTTACCTTGAGACTATGCAGAAGGTAATCAAAAAATGGGGTATGCTTAGAAACCCAGGGAAACGGGGAGCAAACTTCAGAGAAATTTAATTCTACAAGAAAAAAAAACAACATTTAAGAATAAATGTGAATGAATGATGGGGACCCTGTCACATTTTCTCATATTCTTTTTCTTTCCACATTTTTATACTTTTTCAGTCCTTTCCATCTGGCAGGTCAGGTTTGCTCTCAGACTAGTGATACAGCTGTAAGAGTCATCTAGCGATTTTAAGTCCAAGCTAAAGGGCCAAACAAAATAGGGGTGCGCCAAGAATCTCATCTATTCAACTTAGAAAATGGTGCAGAACTGAGGAGAAAGGATTTTTAATGGGGTATATCAATAAGCTCGTGATGAACCATACTTTTGACTGACTTTGTTTTATTTTAACTTAAGTGTGAACCCCGATGTGACATCTTGGGTAGGCAGATGTTATCACCTTAATTATTCAAATTATAATGACCTTATGCTGTAAAGCTGGGTTAAAAAAAATCACGGTGCAGATTTCCCCCTATTAGCAGATGCTACTTTTAAATAAAGTCTGGATTAATTAATGCTGCTTTTATTATTAGTTTTCTAATTAGTGTCTCATGAAAATAAAGGTAGCAGCTTCCAACAGGCTGTAACAGTTTCTCTCCTCAGAGGTTACCCTTCAGTAGTACATACTGTATTCACAGTGTGGATGTACCGATGAGTGGTGTCGTGTGTCTGATGTGACCAACTGCTGAACACTACCCATTGCTTTATCTATCTATTAAAGGCAGGGTTGGCAAGTATCCAAGAATTTAAATCCGTGAAACTGCATCTCACGCCTCAAACTAAATAAAAATGCAATTGGAAAACCATTTACTTATGCTTGTTTTATATTATTTATCTCAAAATATTTTACCAGGAAAGTCCTACTGACCTGGTGTCTGCTCACTTCTGGGTGTGTGGGTGTGTGTTTTGGGGGGTATAGGAGAGATCAGTGCAAATACAAAGTACAATGAATGTTTAAAATGCAATAATCAGGTTTAACAAAAAGTGATTATAGGCATCGCTTCTGAGCAGAAACTTTGCAGTACAGAAAATTACAGGAAGAGGAGCAATGAGAACAATGAACAGTGAGCAGCAGTGCACTTATATGAGGGTAGGGATAGTAACTGAAACTGTAGGGGGGGGGCTTTACTAGTGGCAGGCTGAGTGGGCAGCCGACAGAAGTCCAGCACAGTATCAGGAACAAGTGCATGAGTGAGTAGCAAAATCACAGAAGAGAGATTTCCGAGAGAGAGAGAAGGGAAGGAGCAGAATGAGTGGAGGTGGGGAGAGAGAAGGCAGCTTGACCAGCAGTGGATTTCATTGGCAGGGTGAGAGACAGCAAGAAGAAGAGTTATGAAGAGAGTAAGAGGTAGAAAGACTGAAAAGAGAGGAGCAGGATATAAGAGGAGGGAGCAAACCAAAAATTGGAAATAAAGGTGGATAAGGCTCCTGGCATCAAAAAAAGGAAGAGGGAGGTGAAAAATAACATTGTTTACGTTATTCAATAAACAGCAATGTTGCTGACTGGATTTTTTGTTTTGTTTATTAAGCATTATATAGTCTTTTTGTATGTGTGTGTGGGGGGGGCGCAGATTTTGGTGAGTGTTATAATGGCATGGCAAGATGTGTATGTGCTGTTTCAGGTTTTGTAAGCATTAGGGGAGCTGATGATTTCCCTTTCCAAGTACCGTATTTCACCGTTTTAAAGCCATCCCCGTTTAGTAGCCGCTCTCAAATAGCAGCCACAGGTCATTTCAGTATTGTTAATAGAAGCCGCCCTTAAATAGTAGCCCAAGAGTGAGGTAGAACATTTTTGAGAAAGCACTGCAAAACCAGTACTGGTAATCAATAACAAGTGCAGCACTAATGGACTTGAACACTGAAAGCTTGGTGTCATTGTTAATCAGCAGAGACCGAGTGTTGTGCTTTGCGAGTTACTTTTTACTCGAGGGGAGGGAACGCCGCTTGAAATAAAGTTGAAGCTACGGGTTTCTGGTTTCTACCACGTGGTGTGTGGTTGCTACCACGTTGTGTAGTGCTTCTGAGACCACAGTAACTAAGCAGACACAGTCCTTTTCAACTATCGGTATCTTTTTATTTTTTTTATTTGCAAGTAAAAAGAAACTAGGACCGTAATCAAAGGAGCATGGTCAAATCCAGTTCCTCATCACTCTCTGGCTGTGCATCTACTTCCGCGCTGCCGTCTGTGTCTGGATCCTCGCTAAGGTTTGTGAAGTCCGATTCCTGTGCTGTCACGCCACTACAACCTGGACCTAGAAAGAAAAAAAAAAGACAGAGGTTATTAAAATTTCGAGTGTGCCTTTACTGAGATGGGGCTACAGACCTCGAATGGTCATGTTTGACATATGCAGCAGTGCCGAATGAAGCAAAATAGCAGCACAATATGAATTGGCTTACCGTACGCTTGCTAATATAAGCTGCCTTCAAATAGTAACCGCCCTCAAATTAAAGCCGCACGTTAAAAAACAATAATTCAATAGCAGCCGCGGCTTCTAAACGGTGAAATATGGTATGTCTATCCCTGTACTGAGAGCCAGGGAAGGTCTTCAGTAGTTTCACTGGGGCATGGCAGTGTTCGGGAGCAGTTACACTTACAGAAATGATTTCATGTCCTGGTTCAGTTATTGTCGTATCTGATGTTTGATACGAGATGAGTTGCATGGTCAGTATGGCACATTACAGTAGCATAAAATACAGTTGTATTTCATCTTTCATGGATTGTAATACAAAACCATACACAACTCAAGAGACTGTTTACAGCAAAGTCTTTCAGATGAGACAATAAACCGAGGTCATATCTACCTGTTCCGGTGGTAGTTCAGGTAGTTGTTAAAGATCCCATGGCACTTCTCGAAAAGTGTAGGGGAATTTCCCCAGTGCCCTGGCCAAATTTCCCTCTACCCACTAAAAATACCACAGACAGCTTAATCTGGTTCAAGGCAGCAATCTGTATCCCCCTCCCCTGGGTCATGCCTGAAATTAGGCAGGATTTGTCTAGTGCACTTACCTGGCCAACAAAAACAAAATAAATAAAAATGAAGAGTATGATAGGAAAAAATCTGGGTTTAAGGAAGGAAGTAGAGGAGAAGTTGGGGTTAAAGTGAAAAACCTATTAGTTCAGCAAGCCAGAGTAGCAGATGTAAAGACCCTGTACACATTAAGATAGTTAAAACATTTTAAGGTGGTTAAAACATTTTAACTATCGCAAACATGGCTCCCATCCGCATTAAAACACAGTTGTTTACCATGTTACAAAACCATGCTAAAACCCTGAAGCAACCTAGTCTTACAACCGTTTTCAAGAACGGTTCGCATGGAGAAATCGTGTTACCTGCTAGTGCAGACGGACATCTGTAGCCTGTTCTCTGTCCGTACTAATAATAAATAATAAAAGCAGCTTGTGGGGAACCGGTTTTAAGTCAGTTTCCCATCACTGATGCAGACGGGAGTCTGCTCGGAAATAACTGTTAAAACACAGTTGAAGAGAAATGTGGACAAGCTGCTGTGGTGAGTTACAAAACGTTTTTAAAAACGAACCACGGCAAACTTTGGTAATGTGTACAGGGCCTTAGGGAGTTTGGTACAGCACACTGATAAACTGGAGATATTGGACGTGGTTTTAGGAGTCTGCAGTCTGAAGAAAACTAGAGTTGCTGTTCCAGAGAAGGACGACATAGTGGCATACTGGTTGAAGGCTCTGCCACCAGAAGAAATAAGAAATTAGGAAATGCATTTTTTTTTTTTTTCAGATAAAATCTTCAGGTGTTTATATATGTATGTAAAGGGGATACATAATTACCTGATCCTAAATATGCTGTATATCTCCAAGTGTGAATGGCCGAAACCATAACTCAAGTAGCGAAGTCACAAATGAGTTACAAAAGTCCTGCCCCCCCCTTGCAAGTTGAGATACAGTGCATATTTTGAGTTGTGTTATTGTATATTTGATTTATACAACATAACTTATGGATGATACCCCGGGAGGTAGGTAGCTGCAGGCCAGTGAGCTTGCCATCTGTGGTTGGAAAGCTCATGGAGAAACTGCTCAACCACAGAACTGGCAACTACTTGGAGGCAAATGGGCTTCAGGACCCGGGGCAGCATGCGTTCAGAGGGCAGATCCTGACAAAACAACTTGACAGAGTTCTTTGACTGGGTCACTAGGGTGGTGGATCGGGGGGGCTCGATGGACGTGGTCTACCTTGATTTCAGAAACGCTTTTGACTCTATGCTGCATAAAAGACTTTTACACAAAATGGCCTGCTTGGGACTGGGGGAGGTGGTAATAAAGTGGGTTGGTAACTGGTTGGAGGGACTAACGCAGAGGGTATTGGTCAGCGGGGCACCCTTGGAGAAATCAAGGGTCATCTGTGGGGTTCCCCAAGGGTCGGTGCTGGGGCCTCTTCTGTTTAATGTCTTTATAGGGGATATAGCGGTGGGTCTGAAAGGGAGGATGAGTCCCTTTGTGGATGATGCAGCGGTCTGTAATTCAGAGTGGACATGCCAGACTGGGTGGAGATGACGCACAGGGATCTGGAAAGGTTGGAGGAATTGTCCACAGAGTGACAGTTGTCATTCAGTACGGTTAAATGTATGATCATGCATTTGGGCAAGAAGAATGGGAGAGCGGAGGATTCGCTGGGAGGTAGACCCCTCCAGGTCACTGAAGAAGAGAGGGACTTGGGCATCACCATTTCACAAGACCTGAAGGTGGGAAAGCAGTGTGGAGGGGCAGTGGCAAGAGCAAGCAGACTATTGGTTGCATAGGGAGAGTGTTCTCCAGTAGGAAGAGAGAGGTCATAGTACCTACCTCTATACACACAGCTGGTCAGGCCACACCCGGAGTATGGGGTCCGGTTTTGGAGGCCTACCTCAGGAAGGATGTGGAGAGGGTGGAAAGAGTTCAGAGGAGGGCGACAAGGATGGTGAGGGGGTTAGAGCACTTGCCATACGAGGGGAGACTAAGTGACCTGGGCATGTACTCTCTGGAGCAGAGGAGGGAGAGGGGAGACATGATCAAGACTTTTAAATACTTCAAAGGTATAAATAAGGTGCCTGTGGAGAGCCTTTTCTAATTGAAGGAAAGACCTAGGGCGAGGGGTCATGAATATCAGATCAAGGGGGGAAATTTAGGGCTAACCTCAAGAAGTATTTCTTCACTGAGAGGGTGGTGACAACTGAATGGGTTGCCAAAGGAGATGGTGAGGAGAAGACCTTGGGGGGGTCAAAAGGGCCTGGGATAAACACAAGGGGTTGTTGAGGGGGAGGACTACAGCAAAAGCCTAGTAGAATTCTGGGCAGACTGGGTGGGCCTGGCGGTCATTTTCTGCCATCACATTCCTATGTGCCTATGTGCTATATACTTTCTGGGGAGGTGTTCGCTGTGTAGAACACTTGCTTGTTCTATAACTATAACTTGCTCTTGGTCGCTAACATTTTTTTCAGATTTGTGCCTTGGAGTACGTGTTACCTCTGGGGAGAGGGGGTTGTTGTGGCCATTGCCCAGCAATCAGGTAAAGGTATTGTATCTCATTTCAGTGGGATTGTGGGATCTTGGAGGAGGCACCCTTGCTCCTTGTTGCTGTAGGGCCAGGGGAATGGGCCCTATCCCATTTTTAACTGTAAACCCTTGTCTGGGGCTTTTTGTAGCATTTATGTGTACCACCGCATGAGGCAGAGAACATCTTTGTACTTTTAAAATGCAATCTGGCTGAATTAGGTTGCCGTGGGTGATGAGCAACTGGAAGTACCGAAAGACACTTCCGGTTTTCCATGGTAAAAGCTGGTGGACAGAGCGAGCCCAAGCGGGTGCGCAGAGACACGCACATCTCAGCTGTGTCTGCTGCGGACATAAGGAATAAGGGCATAGTATTGGGACACACACAAAGATAAAGGCCGAAATAAACCGTGATTGTTGAACAATGGAGACACAACTCATTAAATGTGAACTGTGCGATATGTACCTCTGTGGTATAGAACAACTAGTGGGATATAATTGTAACAAATGTTTACTCATTAGAGAACTGGAACATGAGAATAGAGAGTTAAAAAACAGAATTGAAACAAGAAATGATATTGAGATACTGGAGAACTTCATAGATTCCGTTGTCAGTGATTTAAAGACTAAACTGAGGGTAACAGACAAAGAAGACGAAGACTGGGCAACAGTTAGGAAAAGTAAAGGGAAACACAGAGGAAAGCAGATATATAATAGTGCCCCTAATGAGACTGCTAATAACTTTGAAGTTTTGGACACTGATGTAGACACAGATACTGAGATTCAGACTGACAAATTAGCTGGATACTCAGGACAGGATACAGTTAGGAATCATGCAGTGAATAAAACAAAAATATCTGATGAAACAAAACCTAGAATAGGTAAGGGAAACATGACACAAATACCAAATGAAGTTGTAAAGCTGAGAGAAGTGGAAAAAGAGCACATAAACATCACAAGAAAAGACATCATAGTATTAGGGGATTCCACTATAAGGGGAATACGCAAAATACTATGTAAAGAAAGAAATAACACCATGGTCAGTATGTTCCCTGGAATTAAAATGAATGAACTCAAGAGAATACTCAAAGATGCATGGGTAAAGTCACAAAACCATTGGTGATTCTGCAAATAGGTGTGAACGATGTAAATTCCAATGAAAAATGTAACATTTTGGAAAACTTCATTCAGTTGGTTCAGGGGGTACAAAAGTATACATCAGATTTTATATCTGGTATCCTCCCAACGTTTGAAAAATTTCAACATAAAAATGAAGAAATTACCTGAATTAACAGTAGATTGAGGAAATATTGCTCAGAGGAAGGGATAGGATATATAGAAACAGGTTGTATTTTTAGAAACGACTCATTATATAAAATGGATGGTCTTCATTTGAATAAAATGGGAGAAAGAATTGTGGAAAATACATTTAACAAAGTCATTGAGAACCATTTAAACTGGGAAAACAAGGGGGAGAGAATAGTACTCTGATTAAACCAGATGCATATAGTACAAAACCACAAATTAAACAGATGGCTTCGGTGAACTATTCATTGGCGAATGTTAGAAGTCTTGATACGAAGTTTGAAGAATTTACCCACTTGGTAAGAGATCACAATATTAAAATAGCAATTCTCACAGAAACTTGGTGGGAGGAGGGGGACACTTGGGGGGGAAAAAGGCTTAAATGGATATACTGTTTATCACAAATCAAGGAAACATAGGAGGGGCGGTGGGGTGGCAGTCTATGTCCATGAGTCCATCAAAAGCATGGAAATTCACAATGGCAGCTTAAATGTAGAACACCTGGCCATAAAGATTATTCCTCATAATGTTCCCAAAATTATTCTACGGGTACTGTATTGCCCTCCTTCAATCAGTAGAGAGGGGGAGAGAGAGAGAGAGAGAGAGAGAGAAAAAATACTAGAGTGTTTGGATCTAATAAACCCATCAGAAAATATTATAATAGCAGGAGATTTTAATCTTCCAGGTATTAATTGGGTAGACCAAACTACAGTGAGTAATGTTGAGAGAGATTACCTTGAAAAATTTAATCAGTAAGGTCTGGAACAAACAGTAAAAGAGAACGCAAGGGGTAATAGCATATGGGCTATAATAACAAACATTGGAGATAACATATTAAATACAAAGGTTGGTTCCCCTATAGTTAACAGTGAACATCAGACCATGTTCTTCAAACTTAAAGAACTGCCTATACAACAGGGTAGTAAAATAAAAATCTCTAACTTCAGAAAGGCAGACTTTGACAAAATAAGAAAAGCTTTACATATATGGGATTGAAGGGCAGACTTTTCTAAACTAACATTAGATGGCATGTAGGATACACTTGTAGCCAAAATAAGAACAAGTGCAGAACTGCATATACATTACAAAACTAAGAACTCAAAAAAAAAAAAAAAAAAAAAGGAGATTTCCCTAAATGGTTTACTTACACAACATTGAATGACAAATAAAAATGAAGTACAAATTGTGTAGATTATCCAAACTGGACAATAACTACTTTTCTAAATATAAAGCACAGACAAGACGGGTAAAGAAATTAATTAAAACTGGTAAAGCAGATTTTGAAAAAAAGTTTGCTACAAATAGCAGAGATAACTATAACACCTTCGATTCATACATAAATAATATGAAGGGAAATAAAGAGTCTATAGGTCCTTCCAAGGATGTAAATGGGGAGATGTTAAATAATATAGAAATAGCTAATATACAAAATAAATATTTTAGTACTGTGTTTAGTGACGATGACAAATCAACCACTCCTGTTAGAAATGATACGTCAGAAGAAAAGCGGATAACTATCAACATTACGGATGTACTGGATAGACTCGGAAAGATAAAAACTAATAAATCACCTGGACCGGATGAATTGCATCCAAGACTCATTGCAGAAATAGCATCAGAAATAGCCCATCCTGTAGCGTTTAGTTTTCAAAAATCACTAGATACAGGGAAAGTTATTAAAAAGTGGAAAGATGCACATGTGCCAATCTGCAAAAAAGGGAATAAAGATACTCCTTATAACCGTAGGCCAATGAGTCTGACAACAGTGGTGGGTAAAGTTTTGGAGAGCATTATAAAAAATTATATTCTTGCCCATTTGACTGAAAACAAACTGATCCTAATCAACATGGTTTCACAGAGGCAAGATCATGTCAGACCACTGTCTCTTGCAATTTTATGAGAGGGTCAGTAGAGGACTGGACTCGGGGAAATCTGTGGATGTGGTACAACTGGATTTCTCTAAAGCATTTGACAAGCTCTCACATCAAGAGCTTATTGAATCCCTTCTCACACTGTGGATTAATAAAACATATTATTAACTGGATAGCAGACTGGTTACAGGGGAGAAGACAGAGGGTCGTGGTTAATGGTGAACTATCTGAATGGCTGTCAGTGATGAGTGGGGTTCCCCAGGGGTAGGTGCTGGGACTCTGTAAGTTCAGTATATATATTTCCTCTTTGCAATGTAATTTAGAGAACATTTGGATGACAAAGTTCGCAGACGACTGTACGGTGGGATCAGTGGTCAATTCAATTGCGGACCAAACAAAACTACAAGACTTCCTTAACTACATCGAGGATTGGACAAATAAACATAAATTGAAGTTAAAGGAAGAGAAATGCATAGTCTTACATATGGGCAATAACAATTTGGTATTAAACTACAGTATTAATAATAGCCAGCTAAAACAAACGGTGAAAGAAAAAGATCTGGGAATTATTGTTAGTAATGACCTTACCTTTAGTTCACAATGCAATCAAGCTATAGCAAATGCAAATAGAGCATTAAACTGTATCTTGAGGCATGTTTCCAGCAGAGACAGGGAGGTTCTGATCCGTTTGTATGGGTCCATGGTGAAAGGTAATGGTGGAGTATTGTTCCCAGGTATGGCCCATTACATGAAGGAGGAGATAGATAGACAGACTTGAGCAGGGACAAAGAAGGGCAACAAGATCAATTTGGGGGATGAGTTGTAGATCTTACGAGGATCGATTAAAAGAGCTTAGATAATGCTGAAAACAAAACTAACATCCTGACTGGCTTAAAAGAGCCTGGCACCCGGGCTGTTATTTCTCAACAACGGCCCCGTCAAAACAAGTTCCAACTGCCACTACCCTATAACTAGCACGATCCTTGAGCACCCCGAAATCGATACCTGCCACCTGCCATTTTTCCCTCGCTCGCTTAGCCACACTGACTTCGCTACACAGTCTCACACCACAGTCCAAAAGAAATGTACTATACTAAATGTTTTTTTCCACTTCTTAATTACTGAAATTTCTTTACTAAGCGCGGTCGCGCTTCCTCTCAAAATATCTTTACACCGACTTCCAGAGTTGCTGGAGCCACATAGCAGGACTCAGCAAAAGAAAAATAAAGAGGTACTTATCTCAGAATACCTAGAAGCAGGCAATACGAATTAAAATAAACGAGTCTCATCTCTCTTTGTCTGTGACTCAGGGACAAATGAGACAGAAATCGAGCCGACAAGCTAAAGAACCACCTCTCCTGTCTTACTGTGTGGAAAACGAAAGCAACGGCACAAGCTCATGGTACTCCTAGAAACACGGCAGCACCCTCCTGTGGTCATTCACTACTACAGGGATTACTTTACAAGAACACTTACTTTTTTTGGTTTTTTTTAATATAATTTTTATCTACAAATATTTATTGTATAGTTTTCCAAAACATTACATCTATATCCCATTATCTAAGTGTAATAATGCCCTCCAGGGTGGGCGTTATGGGCTATAACGGACCTTCCAGGGGCTATAAGGCCCTCCGCCTGCGGCATCGGGCCTCATTACGCACCTGGGCGATCCGTCATATCCCAATAATGCCCACCCTGTCGGGTATTATTACGTACTTAACCTCTTCTTACTGGCATACAGAAGGTGGAGAGGTGACATGATCCTAGTATACAAGTCTGTCCAGGATAACAAATTAAGAACAAATCTGGGCTTAGAACTCAAACATAAAATCTACAGTACCAGAACTCATATATCATACAGTTGTATCAACAGAAGTGGAATTTGCAAAAAAGAAAGTATTGGTTTAGCCAACGAGTGGTACCCGATTGGAATTCCCTCCCAATTGAGGTGGTGGAAAGTCCAACTGTAGAAACATTCAAAACAAGATTGGATAAATTTAGTGAAAATAAATTTAGGAAATACTAATATGGTTTCAGCAAGCAATATGGATGCAGGTTTAACTAAAGCTTTGTTAATTCTATGATACTATGATGTTCCTATGTTCCTAACTTAAAAAGTTAAAGGTTTAAACGTTATAACTTTGAAATCTGCTGTTTGCGTTTAGGTGCAGCTTTCTCATTGATTTCAACTGCTGGTTTTGGTGCTGCATGGGACTGTTATATAGGGAGTCCTAGTGTTTAAATCCCACAGGTCTTAGTAACCCCGTGCATGAGTTACCACAAAGTGTGAGGATCACGAGAAGGAGGATGGTATCTGCAGAAAAGTCTGCAGTTCCACAGGGAACTCTGCTTGGGGTAGCGAGATTGCAGTTTCCCTCATGGGTTTCGGTAGGCTAAGAACATATATAAAGAGTGTATGAAAGGGTAGCATAATCCCTGTCTAGTGCATAGCTGTGGTGCTGTTGGTCATTAAATTCTGTCATTGCTGTAACTAAGCAAGTTTTATATCTGGAGTAGGGCCTCACTGAGGTCTGTGTGTGCAGGTGCACTTTGTGTTTTACTGAGGGTAGTCTGTTCCCTGTCTGGGGTAGGGCTTCATTAAGGTTTTTATGTTCAGGGTGAGCTTTGTGTTTTTACTGAGGGTAGCCAAATCCCTATCTGGGGTAGGGCTTGTTCAAGGTCTGTTTTTGCAGACTGAGCTTAGTGTTTTGCTGAATGTAGCCAAATACCTATCTGGTATACAGCAGAGTATTTATTTATTTATTTAGTTTTTGTTGACCGGGTAAGTGCACTAGACAAATCCTGCCTAATTTCAGGCACGACCCAGGGGAGGGGGATATAGATGAATACCTGCTGACCTTAAACTAGATTAAGCTGTTGGTGGTATTTTTAGTGAATGGGGGAAATTTGGCCAGGGCACTGGGGAAATTCCCCTACTCTTTCAAGAAGTGCCATGGGATATTTAACATCCACCTGAACTACCACCGGAACAGGCAGATGGGACCTCGGTTTAACGTCTCATCTAAAAGACTGACAGGTGAGATGAACATAAGCTTGATTAGACCTTGACCAAGCTCAGGGCTTAAGCTGAGATGGGCACTAAGGCACATCACACATAAGCATGCAGGTGGGACATTTTCTTGAGGGAGTGCAGGGGCTGTAGTGCTGTCGTATCCTGGAGGATGCTCTGGGTATACTACCAGTGTGTTTAACTGTAGGTGGGATCAGGAGTTGGCAGCTGAAGTTACAGATTCGTGGGTGGAAACTTGCTGTTTGGGAGTCAGGGCCAACAAACAACCAGATAGGACTACAGGCTGTGTTGCTGCAAGGGCCCCAGAAAGGCAATGGACTGCAGTTGGAAGGGAGGGAAAGGCTTAGATGGGCTTGGATACCAGTGGTGCAAGTTATGCCCTCCTTAAACAGGTACCTTCTGTTGTTATGGGAGCTTCGTAGAATCCCAGCAGGAAGTGGTAGGAGCAGTGTGCACCAGGGAAAGGGGTTCAGTCTGTTGGAGATGAGCCTGAGAAGGGTAGGAACCCCAAAGGGGGAAAGAGAAGGACCATGGTACAGGGACACTCCATTGTTAGGAGCACAGATCTGATAGTGGGTTCACACCGTACATTGTGTGCAAATTCCACAGTTTACTTGGAGCAACAGTGGATATCCTCCAAAAGAAAAAATTGGAATTCGCATAGAGGGATCAGGGAGGAGGCTTAATCTGATTGTGTGCATAGGCACAAATGATCTGACTAGAAGCACACAGGAAGTAAAGATAAGATTCTGCATCTTAGGTAGGATTCAGAGGGATAAAGTAGGGGCATGTACCTTCTCCGAGGTCTTACTTCAGCCTTGCTACAGTTATGTGGAGCAATTCAAAATGAATCAGTTCAATATGTGGTTAAAGGACTGGTTTGGGGAAGGAATTTTCAGTTCTAAGGAGATTAGTGCCACACATGATGGAGCTGAAGACTGTTCAAAAGCAATGGATTGCGTCCCAATGAAAAGGGCACCGGGGAGCTGGGACATAGGTACGCACACCTAGGAAAACCTTTAAACTAGGAAAGGGAGAAGTAGTGCAGATGAAGAGCCACACAACTGAGGGGGGCCATGAGGGCCTCCCCTAGCAGTAGAGCAGGCAGTAGCGGAAGGAAGGAAAGCTGCAATGGGGCCAAGGTGTAAGATAAATGCATGTGCATTGATAAATCAGAATGTGGTCGTAGCAGTATGGTGGTAGTGTATAGTGGGGTCATGGAAAAGGCAGGAGCAGGGGAAATGCAGGCACAGTACTTGGGGGATGGCCAATAAGAGGGAATCAGGGGGTATGGAGAGTGATTTGTACTAATGCCAGCAGTTTGGTAAGCAAGACCTGTGACCTCCAAACAATGATGGCTGATTTACAACTGGACTTGTTGACTGTAACTGAAATGTGGGCAACACAGCACCACATGTGAGAGTAAGGGTATTAGGGACATAATGTGTCAGAGGAATAGGGTAAAAGGGAGAGAGTGTGGAGTGGCATGATACATAAGGGATTGTTTCCAAGCCTCAGAACTGCAGGTATAGGGATGGATGCATTCTAAGTCCAAGTAATTGTAGAAGAGGGGGTGATCAGGGTTGGGGTGGTATGGTGTGCAGACCCCTGATGCAGTGAAGAAACCAACAGAGGACCTCCTTTGGCTTCTGCCAGCACCACCTCCTGTCTCTTGAGGCCCTCTCACCTGGTCATCCTTGAATGCTGCGGCCACCCAGAACACGCTTCTAAATTCCACCCTCAGATTAAGCCCCTGCTTCAGCTGCTATGGCAGATTCCCCCAGTATCCAGCCACCCATGGTAGCAGTAAAGCTCTGGAGCTAGCCAGAAGAGTGATTCTGATGTTGGATGTGGGGCCAAGTGAGGCGTCAACTGCTCAGCCAGTAGCAATTTTTTTCCACTGTGCTTTCCCCGGGACACAGTCATGCTGCAATGCACGTAGATGCATGCCCAGTCAGTGCCGGCCATGTCCCGGCCCTCTTTCAGTCTGCCAGCTCTAGATGTGTTGCCACCCAGCCTTCACTAGTTTGTACTTAGATGGCGAGCGACTTGATCCTTCCTCCCCCAAGGAGGCGCACTCTCCTTAGGATGCTCAGTTCTCCTTCCCCACCAATCCTTGATGACCTGGGCTCGCTTCTGAACTGTGGTCGCTGGCACAAAGAATGGTATCGCGATTGCTGCAGTACCGGGCCGATCCATTGGTTATTTCTTGATCTCCACACATGGTTGAAGACTTAGTACTTCATCCCTTCAAGAGGTTTTATGACTGTGGGCTGCTCCCATTGAGAAAGTTTCAAACTTGTACTTCTACCAGTTCGCATAACACAATAGAAATACATTTATGAAAGTGACAGTCTCATGTCAGCCATAATAAGAGCTCTTAAATGGCATAAATCATTTTCCTTTGTAATTCACACTTCAGAGGAAAAGCATTTTCCTCTGTAATGTTTTGGAGGTGCTACAGGCTTCTATCTTATGTCCTCTGATAGCTAAAATGTCCTTTATATGAGGGTATAAAACAGGTGATTACAGCATTTGGCATGCTTCAGTAAAATGATAGTAGCTCTTCTCAGTTGTCTTTTTGTGTTTAGTTATGTTTAATTGTCTTCCAGACAGCACTTATTTTTCAGCTTTGCTCAGCGCCTTCTAATTCAGGTTTAGGCTGATGCATCCTATTTATTTGATATTATCTTGAAGGGGGTCTTACTTTCAGGTATCATGGAGGAAAAACAAATCCATGAATTAAGTCATATTGTCCTGAATTCAGTCTTCTGGAAAATTTTAACCCAATCTTCTTAAGTCACATAGGTATAATTAGTATGTATTTTAAACTGTTCTTTTGTGGACTGTGTCCATATTATAGTCAGTTTTGCTTATGAATTGCCACTTCAGAATATTCCTATCCCTGCTCCTGCATTGGTTTCAACTTCCACTTCACTACAGTTTTCTCCCCCCATTACGAGGTCGGGCAGTAATTCACCTCTTGGGTCATTTGCCTGTTTTTTGTACAATTTCTGTATCTTCTTTAGTGGACCACTGCATATATCGGTCAACTTCGCTGGTCCCCGGGGTCGTTCGGGAGCTTTCTAGTGCTTGCGCGACCCAGCAGAACACTGGAGGCGCTGGCCCTGCTGTATCCCGCTTTCACCGCTGCTATCCCAGGACCCCAGAAGTGGTAGTGCATTCATGTGGAGGCGTGCATGTGCACTGCAGCTCTGGTCTACAGCCCCTTCCACCCTTCCCCAGGGCTCCTTATGTATGACGTTGCCACCCGGCCTCCACCAGGAGGCAGCTGAACTCCAAGGAGCCCCTCAGAACCCTCCCGGGGATGAGGGCTGCCAGCCAGCAGCTCGATAATCTCCTCACCCCCCCAATTGACCCCTGATACCCCGAGTCTGTACTGGAACCCAGGTCGCCGGCGTGGAGCGAGTTGTTGCGTCCAGCGCCTCAACCCTCAGTGCCACCTGCAGGTCATTTGCCTGTTGTCAGTATTGTTCTTGTTCATCGAGCTTTTGTTGCCACCTCTGAATATGCACTTGCTAGGCGTTCCTATTGAGTTGGACCACACTTTATTCTCTGCGCATACAATTGTTTTTGTATTTATTCTAATATCAATGTTTTACTGAATGTTGTTCAAATGTTTTGTCACTACGTATCATGCTGCTGTTCTTCCACTGTTCCTTAACCCTGAGTCCTGCCTGGAAATGAGCCTTGGCTCAGTGTACCTTTGCTGGTTACCAATTTTCACATAAAAATAATAAATTATTCCTTCACTTTAATATATTTTGGTGAGGCATTATAGTGCTCTACACTTTGTTATTATATCAAATTGATTATTAATAAGAATACAATTTGTTGTGTTAAGCTAATTGTTCCTGCATAGTGAGGTGGCGGGTTGACTGATCTATAAGGTACATATGCTTACTTTTAAATCTCTGAATGTTGGTTCTGTGGTGCCGAGGGATGGGAGTTTGCTTGGCATGCTGGCAACCTGGGTTCGCGCCCCAAACCCGCATGTCAGGAGCGGAGACCGTTGGGAAGGGAGTTAAGAGTTTTCTTTGGATGCTTCCCTCATGGGGAGGTGGAACGATACTGGAACGCTTGTTAGGCGGCTCCTGGCGGTGGCTTGCAATAAGGCATTCTTGGCAGCATGAACTTCGGCGTGTCGCTGAATGTCCCTGCCCCCAGGATGCTGCTACGGCTGGAACAGGCTGTCTGAGGTGGGTGGGCTGGAGAGAAAATGGAAGATCGCTGCTTGGCCGACCAGATGACAGTCATCTGGATCCCATCATGCCATGAAGCCCAGATCTCCATGCACCACGAAGCCCTGGGTGTGGCCTCCAGAACCAGTCACATGCCCAGTACAGAGTTGGATCTCATCTCCCCTCTAATGGGCCCAGGGAGAGGGGCCTCCCCGGTGAAGGGATACGTTGGGTTGACTGGGACACCACATGGGGGGGTGGCGCTGAGGGAAGATGCGATGGGACGGGGGTCCATTGGCGGCCTGAAGGAGTGGCCAGCAGAGGGCGTGGGGAGGCGGAAACAAAATCCCTGAATGACCTGGGCCTCAAGTACCTCCATGAATGTCTTACACCCTCTATGTGCCTGGCAGAGCAACAAGGTCAACATACTAGTCTGCTGTGACTTCTTCCTTCTCACTTGAAATCAGAAGGGGATTGTGCCTTTGCAGTTGCAGTCCCAGTCCACTGGAAAACTCTTCTGTTCTAAAGGGCATTTTCCAGCCTGAGAAAGTCACTTAGAAATCTATATGAAACAGAGGTAACACAATTCCTATATGCTAGGCTTAGAAGACTCCTAGATAGCTCTTATATCATTGGCTGGAACAGAGCTGTCTGGAGCTCATTTTCCAAAGACTTTGGGTGGGTCTGATGTAGCAGACTAGGATTTTATTTTAAGAAAATATCTTGAGTTAGAAGTAGAGCTGCAGGGCTTGCTTGCATTATCATTAATAAAGTTGGGGATCAGTTTAACCCTCTGCTTCAAATGTAGGGTGTCAGACCAGAAAATCTTGGGGTCAGAAATTTCTGGAGCGATTTTGTATAACATTATCCAATACTTTTTCTGATAATATTGGTGCAAACCTTTCAATAATAGAGGGTCAGTGCTGAAGCACTGCTTTTATTTTTGTGCTTCAAAATCCTCAAAAATCCCATTTGGGAACTTCATTAAAGGGTTAACGCAAGCCCTGGAGCTGACAGCAGGAGAGAGGAGACTAGGAGTTGCAGCACAAAGAGACGGGGGGGGGGCTGCAGTCAGTGCTGCTCAGTCAGACTCTAAATGGAAGGAAAGTTTGGCAAAATGGACTGAAATTAGCTGGATAATGAAGTTGCATTCAGAAATATGCAGTCTCCGTGTCTGGAACCTGTACATTAGAGATGGAGGAGCAAAGATGGCCAACAGAGCTAAAAAGGATGTTGCAAACTACTCCGGGGAGCTTGTGATGCTGCAGCTCAAGGCCATTCTGGGAACAGAAGCAATTCTTCCATGAAGCCTGTTGTACTGCACTTTAACAGCACTAGTTCAGTACCTGCAATATATAGTCTGGCCTCAGACTAACTAGCAAATCCTACCATATTCATTTCACCTGTTAAATCAAACAAGTAAAGAATTGTGTTCGGTGAAGGTGCAGTGGAGAACAGACAGAAGACTATGCCTGACAAAAAGCGTAACCCGCAACAATGGTGACTGATGGCGGTGCAGTCTTGTTAGCCAGAAAAGGTGACAAGAGTAGACTAGTACATTAGGCAATGCTTTGGAAGAGAGTAGAAATTCTTCAGGGAGTCTTAAACCACATTTTCTTGCACCATCAGGAGACAGTAACCAGAAGCATGAAAACAGGTAAGCATTCTAAGCAAATACACCTGTCTGAGGTGACCTCAATAATTGCTGTCTGATATAAGCTGGATTCTGAAAGGGTATGATGATCCAAGCTTGGGTAGGAGGGGGTACCAGCATGGTAGCAAGGTACTCTAGAATCTGTGTTTAAATCATTGCTTATCTGGTAGGAGATATGTGGGAGATATGTGTCTTTTTCTTAACTGAATTAAACTTTTTACAATATATCTGCAAGGTTTTTATTACATAAGATATTTTTGTTTAATAAAATGAAAATGCTTATTTTGGTTTGGACATTTTTCCTTGTGTCTACTACCTGTTGTACAGAAATGTATTTATGCAATTGACCATTTTTTTTTTTATTATTTAATCAGGTATAGCACACTAAGCTGAAAGCCTTTTTACAGGAGTGACCTGGGAGCACAAGGAGGTTTTAACTATTATTTAATCAGGTATAGCACACTAAGCTGAAAGCCTTTTTACAGGAGTGACCTGGGAGCACAAGGAGGTTAAGTGACTTGCTCAGGGTCACACAGTATGCAAGTGGAAGCTGTGGGATTCAAACCCAGGTCTGGTCTGCTAGATGTCACCAGATTTGCAGCTCAGAGCCTTAGACCACTGCGCTATACTGCCTCCTCTTGTTCCCTTATAGCTTGGAGTTACATCAAGAATTACAGATAAAGAAAAGGTTTGCAGTTTGAGCTACCCTGGTCAGGAGATGTTTTTAATAATAAAGGAAGCATCCTGGGTAACAAATAGTGAGATTGATGGTTCACCCTTAAATCATGTGCCTTTTCAACAAATTTATTAGTTGACATGTATGTTACACCATCAGACATCTGCATGTTCACTTTCATTAGATCTTTTAAATCTAGACTCAAAAGGTACCTGCTGAGTCAGGCCTTCTGGATCCTTTTTTTGGAATCATTTTTGGAACTAATTGATTGGGCCTGGTAGCACAGCAGTAGTGCTACTGCTTGTAACACCAGTAACCCCCATTTGGAGACCACTCAACAGCACAGTCGGAATCACCAGAGGTGAAGGATTGCCATTGGATGCCTGTCATGCATGCATGTCACCACATGCGTGCCGACCACATCTTTGAATGCTTGCACCATAGGGAAGAAAATCAGGAGGATAGGAGGAACATGCTGGCCACCCACCACACTGTGGTCCTGGGGAAGGGGTTGATAACCAGTAGGTCCATGAGATGATCGGTGATGGGGCTGGGGGGCCTCTGCATGAGACCAGAGCAAGACGTTTTAATTATTTATGGACCTTTACTGTTGTTTGACATTTTTTCATGTTTGTTTTGTACTGTGTAAATTTATCTGTTAATGTTTGTTACCTCTTTTTTCCTGTGTTTCTCCCGAAACAGAAACTGCTGTATTCTCAGCGCTCTGAACTCTTGAAGAGTGCTATATAAATTAAAAAAAAAAACTACTGCTGCTTTTACTTCTACTACCCATACTACTACTGTTACTACTACTTCCACCACCACTACTGCATATAAGGTGTGTGGATTACGTTTTCATAAGTCAATAAATTGTTGATTATGATGCCCCTATTTTCTTAATTAATGATTTTCTTGTTGTCTGTTGGCTTCAGCATGCAAATGAATGCCATTTATACTTCACTGTGCTTTACTGAGAGAGTTCTACCGTTACTTGTATACTGTATTCAGGAAAAATAACTATTGGGCTTTACTGCACTTAAGAGCTAGGTTATAGATAGTGGTCTTCTACAAAAAAAAAAGGTTTTACATGTTTGGTTCTAAGCATTATCTAAGGGAACAAACAGCCGTATTAAAAATACTCTGCTTAGAAACTATTACGTTGGGAAGTGTAACATTATTGTAATGAGAAATAAATAATGTAACCTACTGAGAATTGAACCCAGGCCCCCCGAATACTATCCCAGTGCTCTAAGCACTGAGCTACAGGCTCATGTGACTGGACCTAGGGGTTCTAGACACCCTTATTTCTCTAGTAATGCTTAGCAGTAGCTAGCACTGCACCCAGAAACATTTTAATTGTCATAATGTAACAGTACAAATACTTGGATGTGGCACTCAATGCAGGGCTTAATATTACGGAACACATACACAGTGTTGCCAGATTGTAAATTAGTGGGCCGTATATTGTCTTAAAAACTGTCTGACATGCCGGTTCCATAGCGCTGAGAGATTGGGCATTGTTCTGGCACACTAGCTGTCAGGGTTCGCACCCTGAGCCCAGATATCAGGAGTGGAGGCCGGCAGGGAGGGAGTTAACAGCATTCTTTGGATGCTTCCCTCCTGGGGGGATGAGTGTAGCGAGCTGCTCTAGTAGTGGCTCCTGGTGGTGGTTTATGGAAATGTTCTTGGCGGCATGGGTGACCACAAGTTGCTGAATGCCCCCACCCTCAGGATGCCGTTGCAGCTGCATGTAGTGAGAGTGGTGGGTGGGTGTCCCAGAACACAGGAAAATGGCTACCTGCAGAGCCGGATGACAGCCTTCCATAAAACCTTTTCTGCCGCCGACCACCCAACGCACCATGCCTAGCTCCCAGCTGACATCCCTGGTGCAATGCTTGCTTCCTCCCCCCCCCCCCCCGCTGCTTTGGGAGGGGGTAGCCAGCAGAGATATGCTGGGACCACCAGTGAGGATTGTTGGCAGAGCTCCAGGTGAAACTGAGACAGGTACAGCAGTTGGGGTCGGGTCTGCTGAGCAGAGAGGGCACCAGCATGTGAGAGTCTGAAATAGTGGGGCTGCAGGGGCCTGAGAAGGACCAAACGAAAAAACGGACTGACTGATTTGAAGCAAGAAAAGCAAGTACCCTGCAGGGAATGCAGCCAATTCTTGATGTATCCACCAATGAATAGCTGAACTAAAGATAATTTAGTGGACAGTTTTTTTTTTTTTTTAAACTTTTATTGCACTTGCGTCCTGGATTGCCACATCCAGATCGTTCATAGCCACCCTACCCAACCCCAGTAACCCAGTCTCTGGCCCAAACTCCATGGCTTACCCCTATGGTGAGGCCAGTGGAGGGGATGTGGAAACCCCTAGTGAGCATGGGAAGTCCCAGCTGACATCAGTAGGAGTATGGAGCCTAAGTGAGTGTCAGATCTGTTATCACACATGTCCAGGAGGTATGTCTGCTCTCAGCTGCATCATTGCAGGTGCCAATATTGTGAGTTTCTAAATGAGCACAAACTCTGAGATGTGCTAATGCAGAACTCTGCGGGGCAGCCCATCCCTACTTCAATAAGGACCATGGGTTGACTGCCACCTGTGGTCACCCAGGAGGTGATAGTGCAGCGAGGCCTGGTTAGGCCGCATAGGAGGAGAGCATTCTCTTGGATATTCAGTCCTTTTCTCACCCCTCCACCACATCTTCCAATGCTATGAGTTCAGGACATGAACCCAGGATGCCAGTGCTGCAAACTATAATAAACAGTTTTAAATAATAATCATAGATCTGTGTTGTTATACTCCGAGAACACACATTGTGATTCATAGAGAGGTGAATCTTTATTGATCAACCAGTTGACATTTCAGTTCCATCCTAAAAAGGCAAATATTACATAAAAAACAAGATGAAGAAAACTCATGAATTTAAAAAAGACCTGTAAATATGGGAATAAACTCATTACATAAAAATCATTATAAAGCATAACTGAGCATGGAGGATTCTAGAGTTGATGTTTTTTATGTTTGAGAGTGGCTTTTTTAACCAGAATAAATGTAACTTGTCGGTCTGTCTGAATAAACTGTTCATTTCCCTCTTAACAATATAGAAAATACATTGTGCTATTCTACATACTGTTATCTTTTTTTTTTAAGTTTTCCAAACATCTCCAGATTTCATTGTATACATCCGTATCAGTTGCTCAGCTCGAGTATTAAAAGCAATTAAAGTTTTCCATTTCCAATACATGTATTCTAATTTATGTCTAGACATGTTTTTTCTTAAAGTTGATATAAAGCTATGTAATGAACAATGATTAGTTTATGTCCATATGTCTGGTTGTTTCAGCCTTTCTTTGCAGTTATTCTCAGATCCATTTTTCTCTGGTTCCTGTCTTTAAATCCATATTTTCCTAGGTTTTTCAATTAACAATGTCCCGTCTCCCCCTGTTTAGGGGGGCTCTGTTGTTTTCTTTCGTCCTTTAAATATTCTGCCTCTAGTTAGGCTTCGGTTCTTTTGCTTTTTTATATTATTTTCTTTACCTGGTGAATGGAGAGGGGTCTCATCTCTGTAAGAAGCACCTTTTTGGGGCCTGACTAAGGAACAAAGTCCTTATCATATTCTAGCTAGCTATGGTCTTCCAGTGGGCTATGTATGGTAGAGTACCCACATACGCCATCGTAGGTAAAATTTTCTTGTGCGGTTAGAAATTCTGGCAGAGTCTGTTTAAGGTGTATTATCTCAGTTGCTAATTTCCTCTGCATATCCCTTGTGGGGATGGATTCGATGTACCATTTCCAAGTTACTGCCTTATGAGCTGCCAACTCAAGTGCAGTCACCTGGCGGTATGTGTTTCTGTCGATCCTTACTCCCTCTGGCACTATGAAGGTCAAAATATACAATGGTTGAAAAAGGTCAGGGCAATCGTATATTTCTGAAAGTTTTTATTATTTCCTCCCTGTAATTTCTGAAGTTTGCATCCCCAGAGGATATATGTTTGATCAGCCTTTCTGCACCCACAATTCCTCCAATAGTCTCCCCCCGCCTCTCCCGAGAACTTCATTATTACTGCTGGGGTGCAGAAGAATCTAGTTCAGATTTTCTACATGTACTCTCTCCAGTATGGAGAGGTGCTTATATTTAAGGCTGGGAGGGCGGCTGTCTGCCAGCTGCTTGGAGGTACGTCTTCATTAAGTTCCTTTGACCAGCTCAATCTCACTGATTCAGTGGTATCTTGTAGTCTCTCCTTGACGGCTTTGTAGATTTTACTGATGAAATGTTCTGGTGATGCCCCCTGTAGGTGTGTTTGGATCAGTGAGATTAATAGAGAGGGTTTTTGTGCTATCGATGCTAGGGCCATTTTAGAGTTCTGTAGATATGATTTTAATTGCATATACCCATGCATGAATTTCCGGGGGAGGCGGTAGGTCGCCTGCAGAGTTATAAATGGTAAGAGTCCAGTGGCTCCCACCAGTTGAGACACAAATTTAACACCATATTCTGACCACCTTGCTAATCCTCCATCTATTCGGTTGGGTGGAAAGTCTGAATCATATGCAAAGGTCCGGAGGTATAATGCCTCCGTTTGGGTAAGGTGGTCCCTAATTATCTGACACCAATTTTTTAGTGGCTTCCTAGAGTAGAGTGGGTATTTTAAGAGGGATGTGTCTCCCGAGGGAATACTGAAAGATGTTCTGCTGGGCTGAACAGGTCTCCCCAGGTAAGCTCTATGGTCTTCCAGTGGGCTATGTATTGTGAGTTGACCCAGCATGCGAGTGTTCATAAGTGAGATGCTTCTGCATACTTCCATAGGTCCGGGAGGTTGAGGCCTCCATTCTGTCTTGGAAGAAGCAGATTAGTATATCTTATCCTTGGGGGGGGGGGGGTCCTTCCAGATGAAACGTGAAATCATTCTGTCCCATGCTCTGAAATTTAATTTTGTGGGCGTTATCGGAAGGGTCTGAAGGTAAAACAAAATACGAAGGAAAATGTTCTGTTTAATGGTCTTCACTCTTTCCAGGAGTCCTATGAGTAGCAGAGTCCAGTGAGAGAGGTCCGCACTCATCTGTTGCATTAGCAGCTCTAAATTGTGCAGCTCAACAAGTACCTCCTGTTTGGTTAGTTTAATTCCCAGGTACCTCATGACCTGCTTATACCACTTAAAGGGATAATCTTTTTTCAGATCTTTTGATAGGTTGTAATTACAGTATATGAAAGGACTTCTGTTTTCTGTCCGTTTACTTTATAGCCCGCTAGCTTTCCAAATTTAGTAACTTGTTCCCATACTGCTGGTATTGAATCCTCCGTGGAAGTCGGGGTCAGCAGAATATCATCAGTGAACAGTGAAATTGTATGTTGGCGTGCCCCTAGTGGTATTCCCGCCTCCCTCGGGTTGGTTCTTATTGCGGCTGCTAGGGGCTCGAGATATAGGACAGAGAGTAGAGGGGATAATGGGCATCCCTGTCTTGTCCCACGGTAGAGTGGGAAGGGGTCAGATATTGAACCATCCAGCCTTAGTTAGGCCTGGGGGGCATCGTATATATTTTTGAGTTTGATTAGCTTCCCAGGAAGACCGAAATGAGAGAGGGTCGCCCAGAGGAAAGGCCATGTGACCCTGCTGAAGGCCTTCTCCGTGTCAAGCCCCAGAAGTACCATGGGTATTTTTCGTGTTTGGACATAATCTCTTAATAGATATGTACGTCTAATTGCATCATATGCTTGTCTGGATCTAATAAAGCCGACTTGGTTTGGGTCTGTTATGGAAGGAAGAAGGAATTCCAGCCTAGTGGCTATGATGGACATGTATATTTTGTTGTCACAATTTAACATTTATTCATTTATTTTATTTAAAATTTGGTGACTGGGTAGGCCCACTGAGCCCCGAAGGTCCCTTTTTCAGGGGCGACCTGGGATAACAATACATATTTTCATACAGAGAGATACTTGGGTTACAGAGTAGTTTCAGGTGTGTGAGCAGGTTACAGCCATGGTTATCATCATGCATCAGTCCTTACAAATATGTTGACAGTAGAATTAACAAAAGGTGCAGAAGAAGTGTAATTTTACATGGTAAGCTCGTTGTTTACTACTGGCATGGTTCTGTGGAAAGTTAGCTGTGGTACTATGCCTAGACTAGAGGGAAGCACCGTGGAACCTGATAAGGTGCTTGGAAGATCTGGATAGTAGGAGGATGTTAGAACATTGAAATTGGACGGTATGATTCTGGGCATCTATGGTCCTTCTGAGGCTTGATGATAGCTGCCACTACCGCGCATCTCCATGGAGGTGGTGGGGGGTCCCCTTTCTGAACTAGGTGATGGGCCGAGAGCAATGGCTGGAACAGCTCGGCCTTAACCTTTTTATAAAATTCATGGGGATACCTGTTTGGGCCCAGTGCTTTTATTGTTTTAAATATTTGCTCTCTTTCTTGTTGTGATATTGGGTATATTAATGTTTGTGCTTGTATTTTATTTAATTTGGGTAGAGGTAGTGTTTGTGAATATGTATCTATCTGTTCCAGGGAGGGGGTGGGGTCTGGTTTAGTGCGTAATGTTCCCAGTGATATGTTGCTAAGATGTTTCTAATTTCCGTTGGTCTGGTAGAGATTTTCCCTGTTTTGGGGTTTTGCATGCTGGTGATGCAGGCCCTGGTTTTATGTTCCCTTAGTCTCCATGCTAAATTCCTTGCTCCCCTTGGGCCTCCCTCATGATATGTGTGTTTGAGGTATAACATTTGTTTTTCTGTTTTTTGAGTTAATATTTTCTGGAGTTTTTGCTTAATTGCTTGTATTTTAGTTTGTCAGATCGCTTTGATTCTGTAGGTGCTGCAACGTTTGTAATTCCTCTTGCAGTGCGTTATAGTTAGTTTCCCTCTCCCTTTTTTTCCTTGCTGAGTACTGTATAATTTCTCCACAGAGAACTACCTTCAGAGTGTCCCATAATGTTATAAGGGACACCTCTGGGTGGGCACTCTCCAAGAGAATACGTGGGATTGCATCTTGTATCATGTGTTTGAATTCGGGATCTCTCAGATGTGCTAGATTTAATCGCCAATGTGTTCTTTGTATCCGTGCCCCCAATTGTAATTTGCCATATACTGATGCATGGTTCGACAGACTAGTCACTCCATGCCATTTGTCACTTAAGGTGTCTGAGTGTTCTGCCATCGTGAAAAGGTAGTCTATTCTAGAGGCTGCACCTGTGTGTTTTGCTATATGTGTATACTCCCTAGTTGTAGGAAAGCAGTGTCTCCACATGTCTACTATGCCTAGTGATGAGACCGTCTGCCTGACGTATTTCTGTAGGGGGTTAGTTCTATGTGCCCGAGGTCTTGAGGTATCCAGGTCTGGGTCAAGAGTGATGTTTAAATCGCCTCCCATTACGAGCTGACTATTTAACACTGCTAATAGTTGTGTAAAAAATGTAACTGCCTCTTTTTTGGGTGAATCTGGGGGCAGATTTATCGACACCAGGGTGACTGGTCTTGCATGGAGTGATCCTGCTAAAATTGCATATCTGCCTCCCGGATCTATAACTTTTTCCCTAATTTAGAATGGAACTCCCCTTGGTATAAGCACCGCCACTCCCCTTCTCCTTCCAGAGTTGTGAGCTTCTCCTGCTACCTCAAAACCAAATCTAGTGAGTTTCTCATGTTCCCCAGAGGATATATGTGTCTCCTGTAGGAGTATTGCTTCTGATTTTTCTTTTTTGATTACTTGCATCAATCTGGAACGCTTAATTGGATTATGAATCCCATTTATGTTTAGGGACATTATTAGTGATTGCTTAGCCATATTTATAGTTAGTTTTGTGTCTACGCTGTTCTGGACCCTCTCCATTCACCAGTTCTCATAACCACTGGGGACTCTCAGTATGACACCCTTTTCTTGATCCTATGGAGATGTATATAACTATTAGCTGTTTAGGTGCTTTCTGGTTGTTACCTCTGTAGTCTCCTGAACATTGGAGTGAACAATTTATGTAACAATTAACAAATACAATTTTTACTATTAATATCAAGGAATAAAACAATGCCAACAGGGCAACTGGTTGCTTTGTAAATTTAGTAACCATTTACATTTCTTTTCTACAAAGTTTAATATCTGAAACAGCTGCAGCCTGTCTGGGTGTGTTTGCTATAAGTTTATGACTTCCAAGATGGAAAGGTTGCTTTTGTACCTCTTTTGTGGGCGTATGATGTAGCTCCCAGGGGAGTATTGTCACGGTTGAACCGTGGGCTCCCTCCATCATCATCTATTGTGATTACGACGGTAAGCCAGAGCCACAGGGTTAGTGGGGTGAGGTGTTTCCTTCGTCCCTTGTGGGTATTTCCCCTTCCCCCTGGTGGTTGGCTTGGGCAAGGTATCGCCCCACATGGGATGCAGGCATGTTGTGTGGGTGTGTATTAATAGATAGTGGGCTATCTGCTCATTGATACCTGGACACCTTTGTTTCTTTCTTCTGGTAGTGAGTTCTGGGTGGACTTCTTATTCTGGGTAGCAGCTTCCTCCGCCTCCCAACCCCCCGTAAATGTAATTTAGCCTTCATCCGTCAGTTTTATCTTTTCCCTTGCTTGGGCTGTGGCAAGAGACATGTCCCCCCCATAGATCCCTGCATAAGGGGTTTTCAATTCTCGTTTTGTTTAGTATTATGGCTACCCAGTCCCTCTGTTTATTTTTTTTTCTGTTGCCGATCCCCCTCCCCCACTTCCCTCAGTCTCAAGCCCATACTGATGGAAATGGTGGAGGGGAAACAGAGAGGAAGGAACGCATAGCTCTTAAACATTTTGGTCCATGCCCATCTATTTGTGTATAATATTCTTCTGTTATCTTATTAATATGCTATCTATAAGGTCCCCTTAAAAGACCGGGTTCCCTATGACAATTCCGTAACTATTGGGTATATGTTATGCCCCCTGCAGTCACAGTTGTAACTGATACCTTCCATTTTTGCCAAAATTGGTGATCTGCAGAGCTCTGGCTGAGGGATCCTTTCTAAATTTCTGCAGCAATTCCTTTACATCTTGGAGAGTGGAGATGCCCTGTTGGCATCGAATTTTCTTTCCTGCGACTTGCTCCCAAGTGTTGTTTCGAAGGGTTGATTTGGCTGTGCGCATAGAGGATCTTCCCGGTAGTGAGACTGAGATTCCCTTTGCATTGAGTGCCTTTATTGCTGCTTCGGGGGTTTCAAAATTTTGTGGGCCTTCTGGGAACATGATAATGAGGCGTGCTGCGTATGGCATGTTAAATCTGAGCTGTTGCTGTTTGTGTTCAGAGGACTGGTGCATACTCTCTTTGTCTGGCCGCAACTGCTGGAGAATAGTCATTGTCGAGGTAAATGTGCTTCCCATTGTACTTTACTTCCTTCATGCACCATGCTTTGGTCAGTATTTGTTGTTTTATGGAGTAATTCAGGAATTTTAAACTATAGATTGTGGGCGCTGGTCTGGTTGTTGAGGTTTGGGAAGCAATGCACAATGTGCCCATTCAGTGCCTAAAGATAGTGCTGGGTCTAACTGCAGAACTTTGTGTAACAAACCATCAACGAAAGCACACATATCTCTCCCTTCCTCACCCTCAGGCACTCCATGGATTTGCAGATTACAACATCTCGACCTGTTTTCTAGGTCCTCACATTTCTCAGCTAGGCCTTCCTGTTCGTCCAGTACATGCATTATCAGGCGCTCAAGTCTGTCAGTTTGGCTGTCTAGCTCAGTTTGGTGCACTTCAATCTCGTAACTTTCTATCCCATTTTTACTATCTCTGCGTTGAGCTCCATTCTAAAAGTGCTGACCTCTCCCCTGAAGGCTTTTAATTCAGTAAGGATGGCTGCATTGCTGGGCTGTATAGGTTGAGACTGTGGATCTGCCATGTTAAGACAGTCTGCCGTGTTGTGTGGAATAGTCACCGATAATCCCACTGAATCCGCCTGTTTTTCTTGTAATTTTGCCTTCCGATGTCCACCCATCTAGTTGTGGGCGCTCCTTGTGCTAATTTGTTTTACTTTTTATAGTGTTTTTTTTTTTTTTTTTTAAGTTTTGGAGCGTTTCTAGGTGTTCAAGGATCAGAGCTATCTCCCTAGTGCTGCATTCCTCGTGGTGACGTCGCTGGAAGTCCCTCTGTACTATTATCGCATCATTTGTTATTAACAAGACCATTTATCAACATAAAGTTGTGTGTTCTTGAAAATCGGTCCAAGCTTTTTATCTCAAAATTTATCATACCATTTGCACCTTAGAATACAATGAAAAGTGGGCCCTATTTCACCTAAAGCACATAAACATTTACCTGATAAATTTTTGTTGTTTTTATTGGCATATCTCAGTTCTAAAGATGTTGATTTATTTGTCCCAAACGTGAGACTAGTAAGCATTCCTTTAAAGATGGATCCATAAATATTATCAAATATGTTGTAATTTATATTCTACTATTAATAAAGCTTGAGCTAGAACTACAGAATTTGTGTTTTGATAAAACACTGTAAATCCTTTTACACTCTAATATTAGTTAACCATTTCTTGATTAATATACCGTATGCTTTATATCTTTTTGCAAATAAAACCACAGACGTTTAGAACATTTCTGAACCTCCTTTGTTCATGGTATTATATTACAGCCTCTTTGTTCAAAAAGTAACATGTCAGTATAACATTGATATGGTAAAGATTGTTTAGTTTTATCAGTTAGATCCTATAACTAATTTTGTTTGTATTAGTGATTCTATGGCCATCAGTCCTAATTCCATTATGCCTGCAGGAGCTGGTATTCCTTGCACAAGGTAAAGGACTGATTTGTAAAAATTCATATAGGAGCAGTTTATAATTGTTTTTTCTCCCAGCCCCTCCATATTTTCATGCCATATGTAAGTATGGCACTTACATTGTGTTGATTTAACCACAGCTTTAACCTCCGTGTTGCCTTGGGGGCCCCTGCCGCTCTCACCATTGTGATGTCCTTGCCTCACTGAGGTGATCCTCATACGAAGCAGAACTGAGGTACTCCACCCTGAGCCTCATGTTCAAGCTCGTCCACAAATTCACCCCTCCTTGCCTCAGAGAACTTAATTGCCTCAGACAAATACCACGCACTCTTCGCTCTGCTTCTCTCCCCCTTCTCATTGTTCCCAAAATACATCTTGCTGTATCCAGATGCTGCTTTTCATATGCTGCTCTGACTGGAACTCCCTCCGTTCTCTCCTGCTCCTCCCTCTCACAATTTCAGTCACATTTGTCTGCCTTTCTATCTAACTTGGCTACCTGCTCTTACTTTCACTGCAGGGTGCCTCCTCCACCTTCCACACGGCTGCCTCCTCATGCCTTATCCTTTCTCTCACTCCTCTACTGCTCCCTCCTAGCATAATATGAGTGTAGTACGTATAGAATCTCTGATCCTAGCCATTCCCATGTTATAGTGCTACTGTTTATTATGAAGTTTGTACTATAACTGCCCTGTATATAGCCTCCTCCTCTATCTAGGCTTGCATCATTCACCAAAAGAAAGTCTGAAATTGATTGTGTAATTGCAGTATTTTGTCTCGACATGTACTCTGCCTAATGCCAACATTGTAACATGAGAACTGCATTGCTGATTTCACTTGTAACTTCATGGTTGTTCCTCAACCCCGGGTCGACCCTGAAAAAAAGACTGTAATTGTCTCAGTGGATTTAACCGGTTACCAAAACTCAAATAAATAAATAACCAGATTCCCTCCATACTTCTGGTGAACCTTGCAATGCCAAAAAGTGATTGATCCAATTTAATTTTGTAGTTCTGATATGCGATTTCAAATTTAGGAGCCTGTCCACTAAAATACCTAAATAAACATTAAGTTTCAATTCTTCTAATTTATTGTTGACATACCAACTGTAATTATACCTGATTAAACCTTAGTTTTTCCAAATATCAAACTGTTGCTTTTATTAATATTTATTAATAACTTACAGGGGTCAAAATTAATTTTTGCAGCCATTAGCGCTAGTGACTGGGAAAATCTTCTAGCCCCACAGATGTTTCCAGTGGCCCAGCTGATGTACATATTGAAATGCAACATTCTTCTGCACATACCCACAGGGCTAGTTAAAGGAAAATCTCCCTAATACAGTACAAAGCACACTGACTCTTGACGTGCTAACTGAATCACGGTTTGGGGATGGATCTTTTTTTTGTCATCACATAGAGGCCTCATGCATGTATGATAGTGACTACTGTTACCTTCATCTTGTTCAAATTCTGTTGTTGTGCAGTACTGTTTTGTGAACACTTGCTGTATTTATTGTGTTACTTATCAATTTCAGTTTTTATTATGTGTTTGGTTTGTTGTAAGGAGCTCTGAGCCTTCAGGATAGGATGCTCTAAAAATAAAATTGCCTTGCTTTTAAAACAGCAGTTGATGTTATAGCAAAAAAGTATATTTTATTTTTTTAGTTAGTTTTTGTTGACCAGGAAAAAAGGATTAGACCATTCTGCCTATTTTCAGCCTTGTCCCGGAGGAGGGGAGATACAGATGAAAACCAGCTGACATTGTAATCAGATTAAGCTGTTGAGGGTATTTTTAGTGAAATGGGGGAATTTGGGCAGGACACCAGGGAAATTCCCCTGCTCTGTTCGAGACATGCCATGGAATCTTTAACATCCACCAGAACATGCAGCCAAGACTTCAGTTTAACGTCTCATCTGAAAGATGGCACTTCAGAAGTGCAGCACCCCCCCACCAATGCTGCTCTGCAGTGTCAGCATTGGGAGTTAACCCAAGTGCCTGATATGGGGATGGAACCTATAGACTTCTGATCTTCTGGTCTCAGATGTATGCATACTTTTTAATTCTGCTGTAGATTTCCAATTTCCTTCTGTTTTAAATGTTCGTTTTATTTGGCCTCGAGTCTGTATTGGCATATTCTCGTCAGAGGAATGTAATTATGATGGGCCCTTTGAATCTTGAAAGCTCATGAAAAGATCTTTCAAACAGATAGGAAGGAAGGCAGATATGAAGGTACAAAGGAAGGAATATGGCTTGTACCTATTAACAACATGCCTGATGTTTTACAAGTTGCCTGTGACCCAGTGATACCACAAATGGTGAAGCCATGAGTGATTTCACAGGGGTCACAGATCAGTTAAACTATAAGGCATATTTTTATTAGGCCCTTGTCATTTTTGCAGTTGAATAGATATTGTGTTGAGAGTTGGATGCGCTGCTGTAGTAGCAGCTGCAGGTCTATAAATAGAATTTTTGAAGTGCAGTCAAGTCCTGGAATGAAATATCGGACTTATATTTTGAGGAACCTACTGTGAGAATATTTTTTTGCCATGTGACCTAGAGTGAGAACATGTTGTATTTTGTCATGTGTCCTAGAATGATATGATCTTCTCACTGTATGTATCATAAGGAAAAATATCAGTAACACTTTGGTCATGATATACCCACAGCCACTGAATAAACATGTAATACGTCTGTGAATTAAATCAAAGGAGTAGCTAGTTCATGGAATATGGAGGCAGAAAGCAATTTTACTGAGCTGCAAGCTGTTATGTTAAGCACAGATTGTCCCTCAGTAACAGCATGTTCAGTCTTACAATTCCATGAAATAGCTTTTGTCTTGATTTAATTTACAGGTGGCTTAGATATTTTGTGTCAGGCTGCTAATATCTGAGGGGTGGCCCAGTACCTTGTTTGAAAGATCTTTTTATTGGTTTTTGGATTTTGAGGGACCCAGCAAACGTACCTTCCCCATTAAGAGTCCCATTAAACATGGCTACCACTAAGATGTCATCCATATTCTTTGTTTAGAATTACATTTCTTATGGCCAAGATGAAGTTGTGTGAAACAGAAACTGCTCTCTTAACTTATGGAACACTGGGGATATCAGGACTAACTGCAGGTCACAAAACATAGACTCTAACATGGTGAATATGAAATCAAATGTTCTTCTGTTAACAAACAGATATGGAAATGAAAATGAACGGCAGGAATTCACATCAGAGGATGAAAAGGAGAGTGTAGTGAAGTACTGTACATATGAAAAGGAGCACATTGTGAAGTATCTATGAAAAGCAATGCACCGTGAAGTACTGTATGTATAAAAAGTAGCACATAATGAAGTATATACGACGAGGAACACATAGTGAAGTAGGTATGAAAAGGCATGCGTAGTGAAGTACATAAGAATAAGAGCACATTGTGAGTTACATATGAATAGGCGCACATAGTGGAGTAAATAATAAGGGTCTCATAGTGAAGCATGTATGAAAAGGAATGCAAAATGAACTATATATGACAAGAGGTGCATAGTGAAGTATGTATCAAAAGGAACGCACAGTAAAGTATGCATGAAAAGGAGTGCATAGTGAAGTATGCATGACAAAGGCGTGCATAGTGAATTACATATGAAAAAGAGCACTTAGTGAAGTACGTATTGAAAAGTGCGCACAGTGAAGTACGTATTGAAAAGTGTGCACAGTGAAGTACGTATTAAAAAGTGTGCACAGTGAAGTACGTATAAAAAGGAGCACATAATGAAGCATATATAAAAAAGGAGTGAATGGTGAAACATGTTTGAAATGTAGTACATAGAAACATACACTTTGATGGCAGATAAGGACCGCTTGGCCCACCTAGTCTGCCCATTTCCCTACCTACAGGATAGGCCGCAGATCCTAGTTAACCAACAGCCTATTTCTTCCTACCCCCCACAAGAATTGCCTTATGTCTGTGCCATGCATTCTTGAATGCTCCCACAGTTTTAGACCCCACAAAATCCTCAGGAAGGCTGTTCCATGCATCCACTACCCTCTCTGTGAAAAAATACTTCCTCACATTGCCCCGGAACCGCCCCCCTTCTATCTTTAAATTGTGTTCCCTTGTTCTTGCACATCTCTTTTTCTGAAAGATGCTACCCTCTTGGACTTTGTTGATTCCACTGAGGTACTTAAAAGTTTCTATCATGTCCCCCCTCTCCCTTCTTTCCTCAAGGGTATACATATTAAGCTCCTTTAGTTTCTCCTCGTACAGCTTCTCTTGCAGACCCTGCACCATTTTAGTTGCCCTCCTCTGGACTGCCTCTATCCTGTCTATGTCCTTGCGGAGATGGGGTCTCCAGAACTGGACGCAGTACTCCAGATGGGGTCTCACCAGCTGTCTGTACAGAAGGATAACAACTTCCTGTTTTCTGCTTGTGATGCCTCTCCCTGTGCATCCCAGTATACCCCCAGCCCTCCCTACTGCCTTCTCACATTGCTTGCTAACCTTAAGGTCATCTGATATGATTACCCCCAGGTCCCTTTCCTTTTTTGTTACTACCTCCCCCCCATTGTGTAATCTTCCCTTGGATTCTTGTTTACCAGGTGCATTATTTTGCACTTCTTTGCACTGAATCCTAGCTGCCATACTTCTGACCATTCCTCCAACCTTGCCAAGTCCCTTCTCATCCTTTCCACGCCTCGTTGTGTATTAACTCTGTTGCAGATCTTTGTGTCATCTGCAAAGAGGCATACTTTTCCTTCCAGTCCCTCTGCAATGTCACTTATAAAGATGTTAAAAAGGACTGGACCCAGTACTGAACGATGCGGTACCCCACTAGTAACCCCTCTTTCTTCGGAGTGGACTCCATTTACAATTACCTTCTGTGTCCTGTTGTCCAGCCAGTGTTTTACCCAGGCTACCACACTGGGACCCACTCCCAGGCTGGTTAATTTGACTATTAATCTTTTGTGTGGGACTGTGTCAAATGCCTTGCTGAAGTCTAGGTAGGCCATGTCCACAGCCCCTTCCTGGTCTACTGCTTTGGTCACCCAGTCAAAGAAATCTATTAGATTGATCTGACATGACCTTCCCGCTGTGAACCCAAGCTGCCTTGGGTCCTGTGCCCCACTGGCCTCAAGGTACTCAACAATTCTTTCCTTCAGAAGTGACTCCATCACTTTCCCTACCATAGAGGTCAAACTGACAGGTCTGTAGTTTCCTGCCTCTGTCTTGGTCCCACTTTTGTGAAGTGGAATCACATCCGCTTCCTCCAGTCCTCAGGTACCACACCATCCTCCCATGATTTATTAAAAAGAGTAGTCAGTGGTTTCACTAGTTGCCCCCTTAATTCTTTTAGAATTCTGGGGTGAATTCCATCAGGACCCATTGCTTTGTCCACCTTCAGTTTTAGGAGTTCTTGCAGAACCCTTTCTTCTGTGAAAGGGCTGGGATCGACCCCCCTATCAAGAGTGCTTCTGTTAATTGGATTAGGCACTTCCCCCTCCTCTTTTGGGAATACTGAGCAGAAATAGTCATTCAGTATCCCTGCTTTTTCACTGTTCCCCTCTGCCCACCCACCATTCATTCTATTCAGCCTCACTGTCCCTCCCTTTGTCTTTCTACGCTCTCAGATGTACCTATAAAAGGTTTTATCCCCCTTCTTAACTGAGTTGGCTATCTTTTCCTCAGTTTGGACCTTTGCTATTCTGACTTTCCTCCCTGCTTCCTTCTGCCTTAACTGGTACAGCTGTCTGTCCTGCTCCTTCTGTGTTTCCTTATACTTCCTGAATGCTATCTTTTTCTCCCTGACTTTCCCAGCCACCTCTTTTGAGAACCATAGTGGCTTTTTCTTTCGTTTTGATTTGTTTTTTGCTTCACACAAAGGCTTGTTGCCTCTGTGATGGCAGTTTTGATGATTCCCCATTGTTGCTCCACCCCTCCTTCTAGCCTGTTTGCTAGTGCTTTTCTGAGGCACTCTCCCATCTTGCCAAAGTCAGCCCTTCTGAAGTCCAGTACCCTCACTTTTGTATGGCTAGACTCTGTAGCTGAATTTAACGTGAACCACACTGTTTGATGGTCACTTGTTCCCAGATGGCAACCTACTTCTAGATCTGAGATCCTCTCACTGCCCCCATTTGAGAGTACGAGGTCTAAGATTGCTCCCTCACGAGTGGGTTCCAAAACTACCTGTCTGAGGCCTGCCACCTATAGGGCATCGAGATTGGCTCTGCTTTTGGATGTGGTTGCAGCAAATGTGCTCCAGTTAGCATCTGGCATATTCAGGTCTCCCATCAACAGTATCTCCCTTTTCTCTGCCATCCTAAGAATGCCTTCTATCATATCCTTGTCCATTCCTTCCCCCTGACATGGGGGTCTATACACAACCCCTGTGTGGATTGTGGTGCCGTTTCCAGTCTCCAAGGTGACCCACAGTGCCTCCTCTCCTCCCTGTTTACGCTTTTGTTAAGTTGCTTTTATCCCTTCCTTTACATAGAGAGCTACTCCTCCCCCTCTTCTCTCCTGCCTGTCTCTCCTGTAGGTTACGTACCCTGGTATGTTAATATCCCAGTCATGGTTCTCCGTGTACCATGTTTCTGTGACTGCTACAATATCCAGGCATCCATCTTCCGTCAAGGCCACCAGCTCAGGGAGCTTTTTGCCCAGACTACAGGCATTGGTACTCATTACCCTCCATTTCCTGATGGCCTTACTCCTTTTTGCCCCATCCCTGTCCTTGTTGCCTTTGTCACTTTCCCCATTGCCACCTCTATGTTGGTTTTTACCGCACTTACTATCGAGATTTTTTTGGGGGGGGCTAGGATTTCTCTGCTCCTTTCCAGTGCCTCCCCCCTTGGCTAGCTTAAATGCTTGCCAATGAAGCATTTAAACCTATCACCTAGGATCCTGGTTCCCCTCCTGGACAGATGCAGCCCATCGTGCCAGTATAGGCTTGCATCACTCGGACCCCCAGTCCCCAATGAAGCCAAATCACTGAGCTCTGCCAGTTTTCAACCACTGATTGAATTCCATGGTGCAGAACACCCTATCTCTCGCCATAGATGGGCAGCACCTCTGAGAAGGTTACCATCGTTCTACTTGTCTAAGGCCCCTCCCCAATTCCACAAACTCTTCCTGCACTGCTCTAATCCCTTTCTTAGCTAGGTCATTTGTCCCTAGGTGGACAATGACATCCAGCTCCCTCCCCGGTGCAGCTGCTCCGGCAATCCTGAGGATTCGCTCCCTGTCCCTCCAAGCCATGGCATCAGGCAGGCACCTTACCTTCCTCTCTCCTTCCTCCCCCAGTTCTACCTTCCTAACAATGGAGTCCCCCTCCAGGAGTTGCTTCCTTCCCCTGTGGGGTCCCATGCCACCCTCCTTTGTGGAGGTTCCCAGCATCCTCCTTGGTCTCCACTGCAGGTGCCTCCATAGAGGAACCATACTTTGCCAGAATGGCATAGGAATTGTGGAGAAGTACAACTGGAGGGATGCACCTCTGTCCCACCACCCTCACCCTCCCTGAGCCCACTGTGGTCCAACTGTTCCTCTTTCTTGGCAACCTCTGAGGCAACAGCAGTGGCACTGGTGGTCCCTAGATGGAGGAGGAGGTCCCACAAATCCTGGCCAACTCCGTCTGGAGATGAGCAACCTCCTCCCTCAGCCCAGAGAGGTGCCTGCAGATGGGACAACACTGCATCCTCCAGAACGTCTCCCGGAAGACTGCTGCTCCACTGCACTGCACCACTCCCATCATGTCTTATTTCTGTCCCCTTAACTGTTTGGAATCCTTACTCTTTCCTTTTTTTTTTTTTCTCTTCTCCCTCTACTTACTTTCTGCCTCTGTGCCCTTTAAGCTCCTGATTGTCCTGTTCTGATTCAAGAATATCCTATATTTCTCAGTAGACCCCTTACTTGCTCAGAGGCAGGCCTCCAGCAGCTAGGGGGGGCCAGAGCGCTACTCTTGCCCTTCTAGGATGGTACGTCTTTGGTAGCTCTGTGATCACTCACTTCCTGCTCCCAAACAGGAAGTTCCTGTTGTCAGTCAAATCCTGTGCCTATAAAAGTAGAACTGGCTGAGGGCAGTCATATATGACAAGGAGCACATAGTGAAGTGTGTATGAAAAGGAGCCTATAATGAAGTTTGTAACATGGCCAGGGAAAATGGCCCACTCCCATTAGTCAGCACAGCAGCCATCAGGTGACCATAGATTAATACTCAATTAATCTACAGTTGCTCCTTGCACAGCTGAGACACAGTGCCCGCTATCACGGAACACCCCTGTAGTGCATCTCTGCCCAATTCCTGATCACCCTCGCTCCTTCTGTGTGCCCGACTCCTCGTAACCCTCGCTCCTTCCTATTTTTCACTGGTGGTCCTCCTCTTCTTACTTTCCCACCTCTACTTCTGTTTGCCCAACTTCTGATCACCCTCGCACCTTCTGTGTGCCTGACTCCTGGTAACCCTCACTCCTTCCTATTTGTCAGTGTTAGCCAAAATGTTGTACTTCAGTTGAAGTCACACTCTCTCACATTCCAGGATTTATGGGCAGATCATAAACATGGCCGGTTCTGTAAACAGACGTAATACCCACTGCTTGGACTGCGGAATCGCTGCTGCTGCTTTTCATAACAATGCACATTGTAACAGTGCCATTGTCGCAAGATTTGTGTCCTGTGTCTATGTATGTCAGCGATGGAAAACGGGGAGAGACGTAATATGTAACCGCATATTCCCTGGCCATGTTATAAGTGAATTAACCCACTCCAGAGTGTGGGTTGCATGGGAAATTAATCCACGCTTGGGTGGTTGTCAGCTCTCGGCCTGCAGCCTTGTGCGACAGCCCCCGCATGGATGAATTCATTAATTCCCCAGTAACCCACACTCTGTTGTGGGTTGATCCTTGCATATATGAAACAGAGTGAATAGTAAAGGATGTATAAAATAATTTTTTACCACAGACTGCTACAAAGATCTTTCAGATACAGGCTTACACTTGAAAAATGAGATGCATGGTAGTAGACTTGAGAAATCAGTATGTGTTCTGAAAAAAAAAAAGCATTGTGTTCCTTGAGAATGTTAGTTTCCCTCTGAGGAATACAGAATTCAGTTGCAATTAAGAGTGATACTGGGATTCAAATTATGCTGACATCCATAGAGTAAAGGATTTTATTTGAAGAGGAATGTTTGTGGGGGGGGGTCAAGCTTATTGTGTTATACTAATTGAAATCAAGTGTAGCCCTCAAGGAATGGTTGGACAGTTCCAGTATACAAGAACATCTTTCTTACAGTCATACAGTGATTACAAATGGGAGTTTAGCTAGCTTTACATAATGTACTGTACATAACATGAAGCCTTAACATAGTGGTACTTTAAGCTAAGTATTCTTTTGGCACAGTTGTTGGGAATTCTATTAATCCATACAGTACTTTTATTGTAACTGCATAGTGTGGTGTTCTATCCTGTGCATATTCTAGGCTTCTGTAAACCAGTTATGATGGGGGTGAAGTATACCGTATTCAGCCTGTCTGACAGCAACACAGTTTTATTAAATTTAGATGCAGTCTTCTTCCCCTTGTGTTTGACCTGCTATTAATTTCTCCTTTCTTTTTTTCCTTTGCCATCAATAAGTGGCTAAAAGCCAAGGTAAGATAAGTTATTTATCATTTGACCCATGGTGCCCAAATATATAGCTGAGGCTGACGAACCATTCACCTAAAAATAGTGCTCTCCCACTTTCTATCTGCTTAGTCTGATTAGGTTAAAAAGATACTAAAAAAATGCACTTTAGCGTGGATGTCTTAATATACCAGCGATATATAGGCATCTACAGTTTACAGATATGATCTTAATTTTCTAACATAGCTTTAGTGCTTTGCATCATAATTTGTTTATGCTTACTTTAACTTGACTTAACATCTTTGTTCTATATATGTGGGTTTCCCAGACAAATGGATGGGCTTTCTTTGTGCAGAACAGGAATCGACAGAACAAAAATGTGTACATTCTCGAATCCTTGTATAATTGGGCTTGAGCGAGTTAACTGTTATTTCCTTATCCATTATAGGGGAATGGACATTTTTAAAAAATTCCACAGCTCATTGTGGGGCTTCCCCCAATCAGCATTTTCAATGCTCAATGTAAATTTTTTTCATCAAGCGAATATTAAACATTTAAATTTATCTGGTTGATCTTCCTGTTCCCTTGACATCCTATGGAGCTGCACATTTTTTCAGGATCCCAGAATTCTTAGTCAGGTGATGTCATAGCCAGAGGTTAGCTGTGGGAGATTTAATTAGTTCCCCTTGTTAATGCAGCTAATAACAGCTCTGTTTTGCCTACTGCTGGCTCTGCTGCTTTACTGAAAGTATAGCTTGCATGAGCAATACTTAGTTTGAGTAGGGCAGCGGGACAGGTAGCAGGAAAAACAGCTATTATTGGTTAATTAACAAGTGGCATGAACTGAATATCTGTGGCTGATCAATGTCTATGACATCATCTGCAGGGGATTCCGGGATGCCACATGTACTTGTGACTCTCTAGAATGATGGTCAGAGAAATGGTAGTATGAATGTTTTATTAATACCTGATCAAAAAAAAATTTAAGCACTGAAATTGCTGATCAGGGAGCCCCTCAATGAGGTGTGGAACTTTTTAAAATGCAAATTCCCCTTAAGACAAAACAGTAACTAAAAGAATGTTCAGATAGCGATAAAAAAGTCCCATGTAAAAAATGTATTCATCTTCTCTGAATGGTACATAATGCAATTGTGTCTGTGCAGACCTTAGACTTAAATGCTGCAGGTAAGCCGTGTTGTTAGTCCCGCAAGTTATACTGTCCGTTATTTGCACCAAGCAACCTATCTAAATAGTTGCAAAAGTCATTAAAGCGGCAGTGCAATGAAAAATGTTTTCCAAAAGGCTAGCTTCAGCTTTGATTTATAAAAAATATTAGAATACTTGCCAAATGTAATTTTCTAGGCACCTGCTGTGCTATGCACCATGACTATTTTCTTGATCTTAACCCTTGCCAGTTCTACAATACTGTTTCTAAGCCAAATGTGGTGGCCATCTTTTTTTTCTCTTGAGAAAGAAACTAAATTAGACATTTATAAAATAGTCACATTTTGGTGGCACTAGAAAATTTTACCACCAAATGAAACGGGACGATGCTGGGAAGCTTTTATAATAAGAAAAGGCAGTGTCAAGTTTTTCACCCAATACTGTTGTGCTGCTGCTTTAATGGAGGAAATATTTTACCTGGAAGAGTACGCTTAACTTTTTTGCTTCTGTTGATCTTGTTGACTGAAGTACCTTCCTCACAGCAGAACTGCTCAATTCCAAAAAAACCTGTCCGGGAATCCCTACTTTTGATCTTTTAATATTTTGCAGTACTGTCAATATGTGCATAAGTATGGTGTTAACTTTATGTACAGTCATCAGTCTTTAACTAAACGGTACTTTTTTTTTTCTGTTACAGCATGGAAGTAACCAGCCTGCAAGAACTGGCACACTGTCCAGGACAAATCCGCCTACACAAAAGCCTCCGAGCCCACCAATGTCGGGACGTGGGACCCTGGGGTATGACATCAACAGTCTGTGTCGTAGTGTAAAATAAAATGGCAGCATTGGCTTATATTTTTAATAAATGTAAAAACCTAGTGATCAGAGTAAGTCACAAGCATTCAGTTTAATGCAGAGCATTCAAATGTTAACTACATTTTGTACCTAAATATAAAATATCTGATCACATAAACTTAAGGGGAGGCCTGCATTGAACCTCTGAATCATGTTTTCCTGTAGAAATTTGAAAATGTGAAATGCTGATTCCAATTCTGTTATTGTCCCATCTTTGCTGGCCTTTTAGTAAATGTAGTGGACGTTTTTGATTTACACACCAATGCCACGTACCATTTTAGGATTGATGATGCAGTTGATGCCTCCTTCAACCACGGAAACACTAAAACATAGAAAGATGAGGGCAGATTAAGACAAGGGGCACGATTTTCAAAAGTGTTTGATGCATTCGATAGTGGTATTCATAACTGACTACCTTTTGATTACAGTTTCATTTTACTTACATTTTTAATGCTTACATCTGATATCAACAATGAATATGGGGTGACTTCCCCCTTTTTTTCCTCTGCACTTAATTTGCATTCTACACTCCCTTGTATACCAGATGTTGTTTATTTATTTTTTTTGTATTCATGTTCTGTGTTGTGTGAATAAAATTTTAAATAAAAAAAGTGTTTGATGCAAGGTGCCTGAACCAAAGGTGTATGGCACAGTTGTCACCTTGCATCATACTTCGTGACAATCCTGATATTCAAACACAGACTGTCTCGGAATTGTGATATCTTATGTCCAAGCTGCCCTGCACCACCCTTGTGACAGCACCACATACCATGGTCACAAGTCACAAGGGTGTGCGTGGCAGGGCTGTGCCATCCCCTTTTCATATTGTGGAAGCTCATGCTACAAGGTGGTCTGAGCGACTTGTGCCAGTGTCACACCTAATTTAACATCTTAACAAGGACATAAAATACATAATACAGTTCTAAAATGGTTTTAACCACTACTGTGTAAACCAGAAACACCAATTGAATTTAGTAACGGACCATTAAAAGATGGGCAGTAACATAACATGAACCCAGGGCCAACCATTGAGGAGGATGGAAGAGTACGGGGAAAAAAAAAATATATATGTATCTACATACACACACATCTGGTTAGTGAGAGTAAGTACAATGTATTAAGTGTCTGTGTGTTTTGGGGGGGGGGGAGTTAGAATGTTGTTGGCCCTTATTTGGCATTAACCTGTGCTGCCACTAAACCAGTTGCTGTGAGTCGTTTGAAACATTATCACAAAGGGAGACCCCAGAATCAGGCTAAATAAGAGCACACTACTTTGATATTTGTTAAAATGCACAGTATACATTTTTTAAGTGCATTTGGCTTGGAATAGGACACCAGAACTGATGGGTCCTGTCCACCTCATAGAGGTTGCAGGTACCGAACAAGCTAACCCATATCCTGTATTCACCTGATCAGACCTCTGGTAACAAATGGCTCTTTCTAACTTTGAAAGAAGAACCGAGCAGAAACAGATATACCCTTAGTTCAGCCACAGAGCAGTGCATTAAACACAAGTCTTCCCTGGTGCTGCCAGAGCATTGAGTCTTACTGATAAAGAGGAAGACTGTTTTTTGTATGCACAGCTTTCTGGGAACTGTTTGAATACATGCAAGCCACTGGCATGTAATTTTTGACCTGCGGTCAAAGAATAGTGCACATTCTAAAAAGTACAAATGTTAGAATTTATAGTTAGATTTTTGTAGACACGGATGATCTTCAACTTAACATAAGTGATAACTTTGAAGCAGTGATATTTGTTAGTTACTGTATAGGAGTTTTTTCAGTAATGTTTTTGAGCAAAAATATTGATACCCATTTTTCTTTCTGTTTTCTTTCATTTCTGACCCAAGATATGGGATTTTGAAGTTTCTTAAAGTTCCAGGGGTTGGGACTACTTTTTCAGCCACTGGCCTCACAGGCTTTTCTCTAACCCAGTACAGAGATGACCAAAAATTCAGTTAGTTTCAGTCCCTGGTCAAGTGACTCACTGACCTCCAAACAGGCGGGACATTTTTTTTTTTTTATTCTTTATTAATTTCCATATTAAGAAACAGTGATAAAACAATAACTTAAAGATACAATGACAAACTAAAAAAAAAAATAGTAATTAAACCCCAACTTAACCCAACCCCCCAACAAGGGAATGGATTATACAAAACAGGGATCCAGTATATACCCAGTGACCTAATGAAATAGGTGATTCATATATCCTATTAATGATATTATAGCAACAAGAGATAAAAGATAAGAAAGGGAGTCCTCTCCAATACCATTAAGTAGAAAAAAAGTGTATAAAGCCTACTCCATTTCTCATTATAAACACGAAGCTTGTTATGGACTGGCTATCATTTTTTCCATTCGTAAATTTAAAAAAGCTTGTTTAGCCATTCCTGATAAGATATACTCTTCTGATCTTTCTAGTGTCTCAAAACAGTCCGCTTATTTATTTGTTAAAGCGTTTCATCAGGAAAGACATACTGAGCTCAAACGGCTCATTTTCAGATGCATCCTGGGGGGAAGGGGAGATGGAGTTGCTAAGAGAATGTAATATAAAATATATACATTAGTACAAAAGAAGAGATAGTTTCAGTGAATACAGTGGTAGATACAATATATAGATGTACAACATACTGAGATAGAGTAAATCAGGTAAGTAGTGTTGGTCTATACAGTATTTACAGATAGTTGTAGTAGTTTAGGTAACTGTGCAGCTAATACTAGATGAGGCAGGTACACCCTGAATATAATTCCTTAGAGTTTAGAACAGAAGTACAATCATAAACGGAACTTGTGTAATCCATATGGGTAGTTGGAGCAGGAAGAAGTGCAGAATTATGCATGGGACTTGGAAGGAACAAAGAGAAGAAAACTAAGGACCAGGCACATTAAGGGCAGTGACAGGGGGGAGCGATATGGTAGAGTATTAGGGAGGGTTTGCAGGAGGCAGAGCAAATGGGTAGGGGGAGAGCATTCCAAAGTTTAGGAAATTGGAAAGAGAAGGCATCTTGACCAGCAAGTGATTTGCGAGATGGGATCTGGAGGGAGCGAAACCCTGACTTTCGGAGGGAGTGGGGGAGGAGGGAGAGAGGAGGGAGTCAAGATTGGGGGGTAGGGAGGATAACCAGAAATTGAAAGTGAAGGAGGCACAGTTGGTTAGACGGCGATCCTTCAAGGAAGGGAGGGAGAGAGCAGAGTAAAGATTACAGTGGTGGTGTGAGGAGGGCAGTTAAGAGCGAAACGGCAGAAGGAGTGGAAGACGGGATCCAGTCTGTCTAGGGTGGACCTAGGGGCAGCTTCATAGACTATGTCGCCATAATCAAAAATGAGGAGGAGAATCTTGGTTAGGATGTCTTGGCAGGCAGGTAGAGGGATGCCACTTTTGTGCCTATAGAGGGCACCAAGTTTAGGGTGGAGCTTTTTTGTATATGGCATGTATGTGCTGGGAGAAATGGAGGTGACGGTCAAGCAATACACTGAGGTACTTGAAAGAAGACACATCATCAATTGAGTCTCCATCTAGGGTGTGGAAGGAAAGGAAGGAAGGGACAGGAATTTAGAAAGCCTCGGTCTAGTGCCAAAACACATAGGAACTCTTTTTGGCATTTAGTGATAACTGACTGGACCTAAACCATTTCTGGACTGAGTTGAAATCAGGTTGGAGCTTGGATCTCAACTCAGCTGGAGAGGGCCCAGAGACGAACAGGGCTGTGTTATCTGGATACATGTGGATGGATGCAGGTGAGCAGGCAGATGGAAGGTCATTTAAAAAGGTGGAGAATGGGAGTGGTCCAAGTATGGATCCTTTGGGGATGCCAGTGGTTATGGGGAGGGGAAGGGGATACGGCATCTCCAAATTTCACAGATTGTGATCTGCCTTTGAAGTAGGAGTTGAACCAATTAGTAGTAGGGACTGAGAGGCCCACTGATCTCAGTTTATGTAGTAGGAGGGAATGGGAGACAGTGTTGAAAGCTTTTGCTAAATCGATGAAGGTGGTGGCAATGAGAAGACCCTGGTCCATTACAGTGTGGATGAAACCCATGAGCTGGAGGAGGGAGTAAGTAGTGGAGTGGAGTTTGGTAAAACCAGACTGGAAAGGGGTGAAAAAGGAAGAGTTGTCAAGGAAAGGGGATAGTTGGGATAGAACTTTGTGCTCATGGAGTTTGGATTGGATATGGTAGGGAGGAGGTGTATGACACAGTTGGCACTTTGCAGCAATCCTGATTTTCGAACAGAGGCTGCGTTGAAATTGGGATGCCTTGCGCCCAAGCTGGTCCTGCATCACCCTCGCGAAAGCACCGCATGTGCACCAGGTTGCAATGGGGCTTGTGCCATCCCTTTTTTTCGTATTTTGTAAGCCCTGCCGTGGACGCAGCAAGGGACTCAGTTTAGACCAGCCATGAGATGGTCTAAGCGACTTGTGCCAGTGCCACACAATGTAGCGATTGGGGATCTGGTGCTGGGGGTCCATGAGCAGAAAGGCCATGGGGGGAGTTGCCAAAGGTGGTGTTGGGGAGATGGTAGGAATGTGAGGGAGTGATGTGGCACCCGGCAGGGGTGCTGTTTACACAGCCATAAAGCCGATGAGATGGAACTGCTGGGGGGAGGGGTGTCCAGGGACAGACAGTGTGCTATGGCCCCAGGTCAGCACAGCCCAGCTAGGTTGCTGCCAGGGCTGTGCCCGCCTGAAGCCATGGCACTGTCTGTCCCTGGACACACCTCCCCCCTAGCGGTTCCATCCCATCAGCTTTATGGCTGAGTAAACAGCACCCCCGCCGGGTGCAGCATCACTCCCTCGCATGCCTACTGTTTCCCCAACACCCCCATGGCACCTGGCATGCCTCTCCTACCCCGGACCCCAGTTTCACCTCCCCTTGAATCATCCTAGCCCATCTAGTGTTGCGCTGGGCAGGGGTGGATCTCTGTGGTAATTCCTGCAGGTGCGCCATATGTTTGGCGCTAGCCTGTGACTACTTCTGGAGTTTTGGCACAGGGACACCCCACTTTAATAAAATTGGGCACAGGGTCCCTGACTCACCCAGAGTTTGCCACAGCCATAGAGTGACACAGCTTGCATCGCTCTAAGGGCTGTTAGAGAATTGGGCCTAAGAAGTCCATCCAGTCTGTTCTGGAACGTTAATTTTGACATGGCAGTTCTGTAATAGGACATAAATGAATTGTTATAACAATGTAACATCTTAACAAGGACACAGAATACATCGTACAGTTATAAAATAGTTTTAACCACCACTGTGTAACCTAGAACACCAAGTGAATGTAGTAACAGACCAGAAAAGATGACTTAACGTGAATCCAGGGCCATCCAATGAGGAGTATGGAAGAGTACAAAAAAAAAAAAAAAATTATATATATATATACATACACACACACACACACACACCTGGTTAGTGAGAATAAGGGCAATGTATTAAGTGTCTGTGTGTTTTTTTTGGGGGGGGTTAAAATGTTGTTGGCCCTCATTTGGCATTCACCTGTGCTGCCACTAAACCAGTTGTTGTGAGTCATTTGAAACATTATCACAAAGGGAGATCCCAGAATCAGGCTAAATAAGAGCACACTACTTTGATATTTAAGTCACACAGTATACATTTTTAAGTGCATTTGGCTTGGAATAGGACGCCAGAACTGATGGGCTCTGTTCATCTCATTGAGCTTGCAGGTACTGAACAAGCTAACCCATATCCTGTATTCACCTGATCAGATCTTAGTAACAAATTACTCTTGCCAACTTTGAAAGAAGGACTGAGAAGAAACAGATATATCCTTGGTTCAGCCACAGAGTAGTACATTAAACACATCATCATCAGAGTCTTCCCTGGTGCCGCCAGAGCATTGAGTCTTACTGATAAAAAGGAAGACTGTTTTTGTGTATGCTCAGCTTTCTGGGAATTGTTTGAATACAAACATGGAAGCTCATCTTTCTGGGAGCTGTTTGAATTAGGGTTACCACCTTCTAAGAAGCCCAAAATAGGACATTTCTTACTGAAACATGATTTTTCACAGGACAATATGTAACCTCGACCAATGCAACAGACTTGTTTTCTCTAAATAATCAGAATTAAGACCGAGTGTTGTAGATTTTTGGTTCTTTCTAGTGTTTCTTATCATTTTAAGGTATTTTAGTAGTTTTTTTGCAACATTTAGAGGAGAATCAAAAAATATTTTTTCTATGGTAATGTCAGGACATGTAGTATTGTTCATGTTTTTTTTGCAGAACATAGCTGCCCAAATCAGGACTGTCCTGTGAAACTCGGGACAGGTGGTAACCCTAGTTTGAATACATGCAAACACTGGCATGTAATGTTTGACCCAGGGTCAAAGAATAGTGCACATTCTAAAAGGTGCAAATGTTAGAATTTATAGTTAGATTGTTGCAGACACAGGTGGATCTTCAACTTAACATAAGTGATAACTTTAAAGCAGTGGTGTTTGTTAGTTATATAGAAGTTTTTTCAGTAATGTTTTCGAGCAAAAATATTGATACCCATTTTTCTTTTTGTTTTCTTTAATTTCTGACCCAAGATATGGGATTTTGAAGTTTTTTAAAGTTCCAGGGGTTGGAACTACTTTTTTCAGCCACTGGCCCCACAGGCTTTTCTCTAACCCAGCACAGAGATAACAAAAAATTCAGTTAGTTTCAGTCCCAGGTAAAGTGACTCACTGAGCTCCAAATAGGCGGGCCATTTTAAGAAAAGTGTGGGCCACTTAAAGGAAGTACGAGAAAAAAAATGGAGAAAACATTTCAGAATGAATTCCTTTTCATCCAGTGAGGGGAATGCAGGTAACTGTAGATAAAAATGCAACCAGTATGCAGGGTCCAAAAATACAGTATTTCTCAGATCTACAACTATACAGTCTACTCTTTGGACAGAAAAGAATTATTAATGAAAAAATACATAGCTTGTGCCAGGCGTTGTCCTCCTTCTGGCAGGAGGTGGGAGATACACTGCTCCACCTTTTTCCATCCCTCGGAGCCTTGACTCCAGAGATAGCGTTGCTATTATATCTGCCCAAACATTTTCGGGGTAAACAACATATTTACCTATTAACTATATTGCTAGTGGCAGCAAAAATGGTAATAACACGCTGGTGGCGAACACCTGTTCCTCCAGAAATTTCACACTGAGAATCTACCATTTATGATATTTATAAAATGAAGCATCTTACAGCCAGGTTGCAAAATCAGCTACCAAAACTAATGAACAGATGGACCCCTGGTTTCTTTTGATAAGAGAAAAAAAAGACCAAACCTGGTACCTTAATACACGTTGAGGAGAGGGAGGACTACAGATCTGGAGGCAAGCGGTACAAGTGCTTTAGGGGAAAGTCCATGTATCATACTGGTTGGGCTAGCCCTGCATGATATGTTCCTTCCCCCCTCCCCACTGGGAAATGACCCTTCTTTAAATCTTGGAAGAGGGTTGGAGACCATGGGGATGGGGGGGGGTGCCTAAAAGTTGTATTTTACTAAGAACTCCTTCCCCTAGAAGGGGTGGAGTAAGATTCCCTCTAAAGCATAAGGATAAGATACTATAAGGTACTTGTGACATTTCGTTTTGTGTATGACTTTATATCATATCAATTGAAATGTTTGCAAATGAATGTTGTTAAGCTGGCAATAGCCATCACCTGTCCAGATATTGATGTATGGATACTTCTTGTGTCTTAAAAGTTAACATAAAGAGTATAAAATAAGAAAAGAATACATAGCTTAAAATGTTTTCCCCCCCTTATTTCCTCATAATTCCTTGATTGGGCCACACTTTAAATAACCTGTCTTTTCTAAGCTTGTAATATAAATAAATCCTTATTTCTCTTGCCAACTCATGTCCTAGAAACATAAAAAAGTCAAACTTTTGCAGTGACTCAACATTCATCTGGGATTCAGCTGCAGCTTTAAACAAGTCTAACAAAATGTCCATATAGGTATGCTCACATCTTCTTTACGTTTTTAGAATCACACCTATGTTTTTTTCTGAGCTTCCCAAGAAGTTTGTCATGATAGTTGCACAAAAAAGCTTAAGAAACAAGCTTCTTTTTTTTTTATTTCAAAAGATTTACCAGAAGACGAACTGTTTCCAAATGTATTTTGGGGGAGGGTAAAGGAGAGTACAGCAGTAAGTTAAAACAGTCAATTACATAAATCAAAAATATTAAACAATTAAGTAGCAAAAAAAAAATGAACAAGATGAGCTGGGCAGAGAATCTGAAGAGCAGCAAGTAATGTAAGTACAAATTGGGGCACAGTTGGAGTACCAACAAGGCGCTGCTAGGTATGATATGAAGGAGCAGACGGCAGCACTTTGAAGAGCAAAATCCTGAAAGCATATTACAAGTGTTCCATGAACCTCATGTCTAAATATGGTAAGCTGGTGAAACACAAAAATTAGAACCATGACTGCTTTCCATAAACGTTCTATAATAACATGCTGCTCCCCTTGCTGTGTGTGCTACTCCCGGGATATAGCTTGATGAGCCGAGCTGACTTGTGTCCTGTTGGGCTTCAGGCTGCTGCTCCCTGATCAGTTACTGGTGTGTGTTCAGTAGTCTGTGTTCTTGGGGACAGTGCTGGAACAGGTGATGCAGCCCGACTTTGGACTGACCAGCCTCTTGCTGTGAACGCGGTATGTGTTTACTTGTTTTCTAATTGTAAATGCCATGCCGCCACAATTCCTTGTGGAGAACAGATAGCAACATTCCTCTGCTGCTCAGCTTAAATGCATGCATGATGCTGTCACCTCACCCCAAACAGGGTTACTTTTCTGGGTACTGAAGTGTGGTTCCAACTAACCATGAGGTTAGTCGTCCAAACATAGAGAACATGGACAAGCATGGTTTGTCAGCAGGCTGATGCCTGTTTAGTTAATGATTTAAATGAAAAATCAAAAGGATTCAGTGCTGGGAGACCTGTCCTTGCCCTTCCCCCCCAGCAGGGAGACCACACGGGATCATCACTGAGAGACACTCAAACATCTCCCAACTTTGCTGTGGAAAGAGTTGTTTTTTTTTCCTTGGTGGAGGCAGAGTCATTGCCCCCTCTCAGGAAACAAATTGGTAATCACACAGTGTAACAAATTGACAAACATTGACAGTACAGTACAATTGAATGTTTTGCAGCATCTTTCATACTAAATGTTATCACAAAGCACTTTACAGGTTAGCAAAAAAGTTTAAACACAACAGAATCATTAATGAAACAATGATAAAGGTTCACCAACCACGAGGTAAGACAGGTTGTGCTTAAGCAATAAACCACGACAGGGTGTGGGTTATGCTGGGATTTACCCACGCCTGGTGTGGTTCCGTCATGATGCCACAGGCTGAGTGACCAAACTCCAGCAGAAGTGGGTAAGTTCTAGCATAACCCACATCCTGGAGTGGTTTATTGTGATTATACAGTGGGCCCCCTTCACTTCTTCTATTAAAAAGTTTTATCATTTACACTGTAAAGTTTTGCAAGTTTGTACCACTGTTTTAATGTTTCAACTACTTTATTTAATGAGTTTTTACCATTAACCAGAGCTAGAAATTAATGGTATTCCACCCTGTTTTAATCACACTAGTATGCTGACTGGAACATCACTTCTGCGTGCCACCACATTACAGTTTAATATGTTGCACAGCTGTGTGGAATGAGAAAATTCTAATTCGTGGAAATTCCGCAGAATGTCTTAATTTTTGAAATTTATTAATTTGGTTATAACTCAGCTGTCTATTGTGCTAGCGAGCTGAAGTTTGGCATGATTACTACTTGATAGGTGGTCTAACAGTGTGCCAAATATCATATGGCATTAGAATGCACTGTATCTGAATTATAGATGCTCAAATCTGTTTTTTTTTTTTGTTTTGTTTTTCTGTGTGGGAAGTTGTTTTTTTTTTGTACTTTGTTTATTACTTTAAGATAAAACAATACAAGTGAGAATCTCATGTAAGAGAATAGTCAAAGTATAGCAGATACATTGGATTAAACATTTCAAACTCTCACAATCTGGCACAGTAGGAGTCGGGAAGGGGGGAATCCAACAATATCTGAGAAACATAGAAGAAAGTCCACAGGTAATGCCAGCCACTTCATGGCCTAGGTCAGTTTCAATAGGGAGAACAAGTAAGGGAGAACAATGCACTAACCAGTAGTGCTGTGATACCTGAAGATCAATTCGGTTAACAGGAAAGTACGACCTTCACCCCCCCACAATGCCAGAGATCATTAAACTTCAAGGTGTTTAAAGCTACAGTGGTTTACAAGGCACAAGTTCAGTTCCAACAGGGAACTACAATAGGTATATTTTAGTCTACAAAGGCAACTCTAAGAAGAGCAGGAGCCTCGGGGAAATAAATGGGGAAGTGGTCAGTCAATACAGTAAAAAATAGTACACATAGATATTTGCACTTATCTTATAGCCAGCAGTCCCCATTTCCCTGGAAGATCTCCAGCTTCTGTGTCAACAATAATAAAGAGTATACAAATACAACTTTTAATCATGAGCTAGTAAATCAAACAAACAAGGTGGCATTAGAGTTCTTTCAGTCCCCTTCTGACTCAGAACTCTCCAGTTCCATCTACCGAGGTGGATGCGCTTTAAATTCAAGCTGTTTCTTCGGCCCACCGGCCTGCATCTTCTGGATTACTAAACTGCCAGGTCTTGCCCCCATAGGCCACCCACAGCCGAGCTGGTTGAAGAAAGGAATGGATAATTCCCAAATGGCTCAGTTTTTGGTGCACCGCGTCAAATTGCTTGTGGTGGGCATGAGTCTGAAAGGATAAATCTGGATAAAGTTTCACATCCTTGCCCTGTACTGACAGAGGGTAGGCTGCCCCGGCAGCATTAATCACTGTGTCCCGAACTTTGGAGCCAGTTGTTTTTAGGACCCCCGTGCGTGGGGCGTTAGGATCAGCAGGTCAAACTCTGGGAGTGATTCTGAAGGCCTGCCTTAGCTCAGACCATTCAAAGCCATCCGGGAGAGACAGTGATTCAGCAAGCCATTTTTTAAAAATGTGAACAGATTCGGTCCCTCACTGTCCTCAGTTAGGCCCACCACCCACACATTTCCAGCGCAGAGCATATTCTCAATAGCTTCCATCCTGCCCCGCAGTTGTTGGTTGTCTTTTGTAAGCTGGGCTGCAGTGGCCTGTACCAACAAGGAGCGTTTGTCGGCCTCTGCTACCGAGGATGTGAGGGCATTGATGGCGGCATCATGCGTTTCAAGGCGCGTTTATGTATTTTCTATTTTGGTGTCCATGGTACGGACCGAGTCCAGTTATGTTTGCCAAGGCAGTTCTTTGGTACCAGAAGGTGCAACATGGTCTGGCGTGTCTGTGTCCCGGCTCACGGCACTGGTAGACTGAGCAGGCATTTGAAATCCGGAGGCTTGGTTCAGTGCATTTTTATTGCGCCCCATAGTCAATTTTGGTATGTTCGATGCCTCGGAAATTGCAGAAACTGAAGAGCCCTTCTGAATTTTCCTTTGGTGCCTTAAAATTTTGTTTTCCCAGGTTTTTACAGAGATAAAGGAGAGGAGTAATTGAAAGTGCTTTGCTGGCTCTCTGGCACCCCACTGTGGGAAGTTTCATAAACATCCTATCTGCATATAATTTGGACACCTTTGTAGCTACAAATCTGAAACTAGGTACATATAAATGTAGTAATAACCTGCATACTTGCTAGATTTTATAACATTTTGATGAACACTTTCAAAATTAGATTAAAATAACAAATCTAAAATGGAGCAAAATGTTTGACTACCTATAGCACAGCCCCCTTTAAAGCTTGAGACTTAAAACTTGGTGCATGTACCCATGTTGCACATTTCTCTGAATCCTGAAAATATAGAGAAAGTTGGATAAATCAGCATGATGATTTGTTTATGAGTTCTAATGGTATGCCAAACATCATGACATTGGGACACATTGTTAAAAATGATAGGTGCTTAAAATGTGTCATTTTATTTTTGTGGGAAATTTCATGAACATTTTTTATCCGCAATAACTCTGGCGCATTTGGAGTTAGAACTCTAAAGCTAGGTACATATATAGATGTAGTAATCCATGTACCTGCAAAATGTTCTAACATTTTGATGAATGCTTTCAAAATTATTCTAAAATAACTAAAATCTTAATTTAGAAAAAATGTTTGGCTACCTATAGCAGAACCCCCTGTAAAGCTTGAGACTTAAAATGTGCAACACATAACCATGCTGCATGTTTCTCTAAATCCTTAAACTGTGAGGAAATTTGGATACAAACTTTTAAAATTAGCTGGAGATAACTGAAAATTAAATTTTGATTAAATGGCCAACCATAACTCTGCTCATTTTCAGTCTAGGACTGTGAAATTTAAGAAACTTGTGACGGCTATTAGTACCTGTATGTCTGCCAGATATGGTATTCAGATACATACTTTGAAAACTAGATCAAAATAACTGAAATGTAAAATTTGGTGAAATTCTCCAGAATTTCCAGGCAAATCCGGCAAAATTCTGTGAAATCAGAATGGTAATTCCTAGGGCATTCAGTCAGCGGAATTTTATACTCTGCACAGCTGTGTCAGATATTGAGATAGAATACCAGATTCCGGGGTTTTGGTATTCCGCCTCTCACGCCAGATTGTTTGTAGTTTTAACCACACATTAAATATTTGCATTTTGCACCATCTGATATTCTATTACACCATACTTGTCACTTTTGGACATTGTAAATGCCTGTAAATGTGTAAGTGTTGTACCTTGCTCCCTGAAGTGTTCTGTATTGTTCATTTGTACATTGCACTTGCCATTTTATTTGTTACTGTGCTTTGTGTTTGTCACATTTTTTTATTGTATGTCCCCCGCCCCAGTGTGCTTCTCCTGGTCAATACATTTTAAATAAATTACATTCTCATTGGGAATGTACTTCTAGTCAAATACAGCTAACATAGAAATGTGAGGGGAGGTCAAGGGACTTGCACAAGGCTGCACAATGAGCCAGTGCCTGTGGTGAGATTTGAACTTGCGATTTCTGTTTCACAGTTCAGTGCTCTTACTACTAGACCACACCGCTTACCCTGTGCTTCAGTCTAGATTAGGAGTCATCTGCAGTGAGAAAGTATAATGCACTTCCTTGCCCTGCTGGTCAGGTTAAGTGTCCTAATTGTGAGTTTCTTGTCTCAATATGCTAAGCATGAGGTTTGGTCTGTGCTGTGGTTGCCTCCTGGGGAGAAGAAAACTAGCAAGGGGTTATTGACACTATTGAGCCTTTGTATCCCATTAGAGTCATGGTTAGCACTGGTGTAGCACCACTGCATGGAAACCTTATTTATTTCTTTCTTTGAATTTTGATGACCGGGGTAGGCCCACTGAGATATGCAAGTCCGTTTTTCAGGGGCGAACTGGAATTAGTTGCATACAGAATTGATTCCAACTTTTCAGCAATTGTATTGCAAGACAAGATTATAGTACAATAAGGCCTTTGACTCTGTGCCCCACAAAAGGTTAATCAGGAAGTTGGTGGATCTCGGGGTTGGGGAAAAGATGGGTGGAAAACTGGCTGAGGGACAGAATCCAGATGGTGGTTGTGGGGGGAGAGTTATCTGGCACCAGATAGGTAACTAGTGGTGTCCTGCAGGGTTCGATGCTGGGGCTGGTGTTGTTCAATGTCTTCATGAATGACATTGGAGATGGCATTAAGGGCAAAATGTGCTATTCGTAGATGACACCAGGCTCTGCGGGAGAGTGGACGCAGCTGAAGGGATACGGGACCTACAGGGAGATCTGGAAAAGCTGGGTAGGTGGTCCAGAATCTGGAGGCTTGGCTCCCGTGCCAAGAAATGTAAAGTTATGCATATTGGAGCCAAGAATCCCAGGACCAAGTACTACCTGGGTGGAGTCAGAGTATCTGCATCAGAGGAGAAGGACCTGGGAGTGATGATCGCTAGTGACCTGAAGCACTCCACGCAGTGCAAGAAAGCAGTAGCAAAGGCAAACAAGATGCTGGGATGCATATCTAGGGGGATCAGTAGTAGGAGAGAGGAGGTTATAATGCCCTTGTGCCGATCACTGGTAAGGCCGCATCTAGAGTATGGAGTTCAGTACTGGTGCCCACACCTCAAAAAGGACATTAACCTGCTGGAGAAGGTCCAGAGGAGGGCTACAAAGATGATAGTGGGTCAGCGGGGTAAGGCATACGAGGAGAGGTTAAGAGCACTGAACATGTACTCCATGGAAGACAGGGGAGAGAGAGTATGAGACAGGAAGGGGACATGATTGGGACTTTCAAGTACTTGAAAGCAATAAATAAGGTTGATAAGGAGAGTCTCTTTAAGCTGAGTGGCAACCATAATATGAGGGGGCACAGTCTTAAGCTGGAGGTTGAGAGGTTTAGGAGGGAGGCCTGGAAGCGCTTCTTCGCAGAGAGGGTGGTGGACACTTGGAATGCATTGCTGGAAGAGGTCCTGTCGTTGAAGACAGTGGGCAGCTTTAAGAGAGGCTGGGACAGGCATGGGGGAAAGGTAAGAATCATGAGTAGGGAGGATGGGAGGAGTCGGGAGGGAAGGCAGGGACATTAGCTCAAGCTGTGGACTCTGCAATATGAGCAGACTTGATAGACCAAATGGCCTTCTTCTGCTGGCTTCTCTATATGTTCGTATGTAATACAATAAGCTGAAGAAATATGTAAATAAAAGATAGTCCACGTACAGCAAACATTAATCACAGTTTGAGTACAGATGGTAGAAACATTGAGTGCCATGTAACAGAAAACAGATTGAACAAGGTAAAATCATAATCAAGCACAGTAAGAGAAGGTTATATCACAAGGGTCAGCCCTTGGGTTACTATACGATGATGTAAATGAAGGGTCACCATTTACACCTGCATTGGTTCACCACAAGTGAGTAGTCTTTGAGTTTCTTTTTAAATAGTGCCAGCATAGGGCAGTTTTGAATCTCACAGAGCAGTGAATTCCATAGGGAAGGGGAGACAATTGATAAGAATGAACACCTTCCAGATCCAGACCGTCTCCTAGGGATTTACAGTAAAGGGCTAGCAACAGAATGCAGGGGCCTGACATGTGGGCTTAAACTTAAGTATTTGCACAAGGCTAGGGGGTTGTAGAGAGCTTGGCAGTTTTAAGGTAAGGCAGTACAAAGGGTATAGCAGCCTTGCTTCAAACGAGGGCCATCCAAGAGCTGTGAGCACTCCACAGTGGCATACCTCTCAACCTCCCTCATCACAAATCAGGGACAGGGCTTAATATAATCAGGGATAAATGACCAAAATCAGAGACATATTTGAAAAAAATGTAATATTAGTTCCAGAAGCTATGTACAACATGCTTGTTAGTGTAAATTGCATTTTCTTAATGAGAACTAGATTGTAACACCAATGACTGGCATTATTTTGTGATTCAAATCCCTACTCTTCAGTGACAGAAATGCCAAATTGAGGAGGAACAGAAGAAATTTCTGAGTCAAAATCAGGGACACTTGAGTTATACACAGTGGTGATCGGGGGGGCACCAGCCACAAACCAACAGGATTTTGGGCCTGCGGAGGTCTGAATCTCGCATGGCCTGAGGGACAGGAAGCCTACAGTGGCATTACAACTGGTAGCCTCCAGTGGCTGTTGCTGTGAGCACCAGTGAGAACTGAAAGTCCAAGTAACAGAGAAGGATAGGAGGCAATGGGAGGAGGGAAGCAAGGGATTAAAAAAATCCTTGTTTGAAGGCTGTTTGGGTATGTGTACCCAAACTAGCAGAGGTGAGTTGCAGCATGTCATTTATGGTGCATCCTGCTGTAATCCCAGTGCTGCAGGTGAGAGAACTGAAGCACAGGAGCTGAAAGGCAGGTAGTCAGTGTGGTATGTCCATTCATAAACATGTGTCAGCTATAACAGTTTACTACAGAATTCATGTTTGTGGATTTTCCATTTTCCTTTCCGACAACATATGAGCAGGCAGTCCGCGATGTCTGTAAAAAGCCATTTGATTATCCCCAACTGACCCCGCAATGCTCTTGTTTCTGATCTCATCTTTTTAAATGTAGGCTGGTGATGGGATTTTCTTGTGTAGCAGAGTGAATACTTTGAAAGTTGACCCTGTACTTGCTACAAACTACCTTTTCTGTCTGGGATTAAGGATAATAAATTGTTCTCTCAATCAAACAGAAGAAAGTTGCAGAACAGTTTGGCACGGAGCACAAATTAGCTCAGTTTGAATCACTAAAAACCCAAACCATGTCTGACTTAAACAGATAGACCATTAAAAATACTTGGGGCTTTTGTGGGATCCTCATGTACGTTTTAATGCACCTATTGTTAATTTCACATCTAAAAGATACATGCAGCACTAGTCATTCTTTTTTAGAAGTAGTGTTTGCCTTTACCTGCCTGTTCAAAAGCAAACTGTCTCTCAAATGTTACTGTACTTCCAGTGTTGGATCAGGGTGATAATGTCTATTGTGCTGTTTCCACAGCTCTGTTAAAACGATTAGATAACCCGTGTTACTCATTTTTTAAACCTATCCTGCGATGCAAGTTTAGAACGCAACACTGTGACTTGCACAGTCCGTTCAGTTGGTCGTTTCTTTCTGGCAGCTAGTTATTATACCTCCACTTTGATTTTTAAATAGTTTTGGAATAAATTGTCTTCATATCTCTTTATCCTCCACACACAATGACAATTATATCTAAAGCTCTTCCAGCATTCATGTTTGTTTACACATTTTTAGTAAAGCCTCAGCTAGGGGTGTGTGAGTAACAAAAATAGTATTTCAGGAATACCACACGTAATGTATTATTTGTAAGTAAGTAAAATTTATTTGATAAGGCACCCAATCCCAGGGGCTCTGGGCACCATACAGTAGTAGACAATAGCAGTATACACAGAAAGTAAAATCAGTTATAAAAGACCAGCAGAATTCTTATAAAATTATACAGGGCTGTTTTTAAAATTTACTAGACACTTTTATTTAACTTGTCTTGATGACAGATACGTAGAACTTGATTTCTCTCATTTATTTAATCAGGAAAAGGCTCATTGAGCAAGCTCATTTTCAAGGAGGTCCTTGGTAGGACAGCGTACATTAAGAACGATAATACATGAAACAGTGTAACACATAAGAGTTGAGCAATAGCATACAGAAACACAGGGAATAATACAATACAATAATGATTATATAAGAATTGTAAAAATACAATATATAGTAAGTAATACATAATATTCAGCAGTTTTTAGATATACTGTATATAAGCAGTGTCACATGAGCAAAATCTGTTTGAAGTGGGCAAGAGAAAAATGCGTCACAGTTCATCTGCAGGAGCACGTCTCAGTACATAGTTTCCCAATGAGGCCTCACTCTTTTGTTTTCTTTCCCAGACGAAATACTCCTTATAGAACCTTGGAGCCTGTTAAGCCTCCCACGGTTCCTAATGATTACATGACCAGCCCTGCAAGACTGGGGAGCCAGCACAGTCCAGGAAGAACAGCATCTCTAAACCAGAGACCAAGAACGCACAGGTACATTGCTGCATGTTTTTTTGTCTGTAGATAGATTTCAAAACTTCAGCCATGCTAGCACAGAAAGGAATTTGTTTTTTATAGCATGCCTTCTGTACACACTGCATCCCAAAGCTCTTTACAAGCAGTGAACACATTATTCAGCCTTCACATAAGCACATAGAAGTTAAGTGAGATTAAGCGGGGTTAAGGAAAGCACATTGGAGTTACTGAACTGAGAGAGAGAGGTAAAGAACAGAGGCAAAATGATTTCCTTAGGGTCACACAGTGGGATTTGAACCTGGCTCTCATGGTTCACAGCCTAGACTACTCTTGTTAATGCTATTAATTGGAATTGGGGAGAGGGACAATAGATCTTCAAGGATATTGCCTCCATTGGGCCATACCTTTGGAACTGTAAGCCATCGGCATCAGAACCACTCAGAAACTTTTGCTTGCTGGGGGCTGCCCATGATGACTTAGTGTCAGTGCCTATATAATTGTGGGCAGCCTCATTGCGCCTCAGTTCTTTTTCCAGCTATCAACCACTTGTCAGACCTGCAGAGAAGCAACACCATTGTTTTTTCTGACTTAATAATTTCCTAAACTTTACTTACTTGTTGACAATGTCCTTTTAATGCTGCCATCAAAATATTTTTTTTTTGAGGTTTTGTACCTGCAGTTACAAGACCAACAAGGATGATGCTTACACAGTTTGTGTTTGCTGTTTGGACTTGTCCCACAGCATCAGGCCTGCAAGATCTGCCAGGGGTTCAACCAGGCCACAAAGAGATGCCGAAAGAAGCCTCTAGAAAACTTCATTGCCATTAAGGGCATGGAAGGTACTGCCAGGGCCATGAGCTCCAAGCCAGCCTCTCCCTCTCATTTGACCACCTCTGGGAATAATATTTCCTGGAATTAGGCAATGGCTGTTCCTCAGGTGGTCATCTAAGAACAAGGGCAAAGACAAAGAAAAGTCATTGAAGTCCTCTTCCAGCCATCACCACCAGCATAAAGATGAGGCTCATGCTTCCCCGGTGAGGCTGAGGTCTCCATTGAAGGAGGGTAAATCCTCATGGTCACCCACTATGGTGGTGATGACTACAGCGCCACCCCCCCCCCCAGTTGTCTGAGACACCAAGGTCGGGTCTTGCTCTAGCTCCAGCATTGCTGTACATATTATGGATGATATGCCACCTAACTCGTGTTCTGCCCCTTCCAATTCTGGACCCTTTACAGGGTGCCATCAGTTCCCAGGTTGTGCTGGTATCATTCTCTGAACTGTTTGGCCAACTGTTACCGTCATTCCCACCAGCAAGAGTGGCTGTCCCGTTAACAGGGCCTCCCCGTTGGCACCATTATCATTGACTTGATCCAAAGGCACACCTATTCCTCCGCAGCTGCCACCTCAGTCATCAAGTTCTGACTTTGACTTCCGTTGTCATTCTGGATGAGAAGGAGGGGGAGTATAATCCTGGCATCCTTTATATAGAGGAGGAGGATTTGGAGGATGAAGAAAGGAACATGATCCCCTTCCAATGTACCCTCTCCTCTTGCAGTGAGGACTCTCTGGTGTATCCCCCAGGTCTACTCCTGAGGATGACTCTTTACAGGCTTTGCTCAGACATATCCAAGATGTGATGGGATTTGATGTTGATTAGGAAGACTCCATATGAACAAGTCAGCAGCAGCAGAATAAGGTCATTTGATCTATTTAGTCTGATCTGATCACTGTCACAAAGAGAAATTTAATAGAGTTTTTGAAGGTTCCTAATGCACCCTCTGTTGTCACTCCTCATGTATATCCTGCTTTAGAGGATGCTATATTTGCTGCTTGGCATAGGACTGGTACTTGCCTGCAGTGCCTAGGAAGGCTGATGAGCAGTACCCTGCTCCGTCTGTTAAACGTTATTATGCTTCCCAGCCTGAAATCGATTCTGTGATTATCATACCTGCTTATGATCACTCTAGGGCCCCTAGACACATGAACACTTTGCCCCCAATAAAGAATCCATGGATGGATGTTATGGGAAGAAGGACTCATGCCTTTGTATCCTTAGGCCTCAGAATTTCTTGCTACCAGGCCTATATGATTAAATATCAGAATAGCCTGTGAAAATCTGTTATATCTGCTATTGAGGCTCTGCTTGACAGTTCTGCCAAGACTAACTTGCTTAAAGATGCTTCAGCTGGTGTGGATACTGGTAAGCATCTGTTATGCACTGCACATGATGCTGCTGCCGCCTCTGGCATATGTCTTCAGTCATATTCCTGGCTTCATGTTGCTGGGTTTGCCACTGATGTACAACAGGCTGTACTGAATGCCCCTTTTAGAGTTTGTAGGCTGTTTGGGGGTGATGTTGAAGATGATTTACCTGAGCCTCAAACCGCCTAGTACATCCTTTGCTTCCATGTCGTTGTCCTTGGGGCCACTTGTCCCGTATGCTAGAGGTGGTTCAATTGCTTATACATAACTGGGCTATCAAATCCATTTCTCCCAAAGAAAGAAACAAACACGTTTTTGTTGCAAATACTTACTGGTTCCCAAATAAACAGAAGATCTGCATCCTGTATGGAACCTGAGAGAACTGAACCAGTTCGTCAAATACAGAAAGTTTTGAAAGGTGTCTGTTCAGGTTCTCATCCCTGCTACAAATGGGGGATTGGCTGTGTGCTGTGGATATGAAGGTAGCATGCCTTCATATCAAGATTCTCAAATGCCAGAGGCAGCACCTCCGCTTTAGGAAGCAGTATAGCGCAGTGGTCTAAGGCTCTGAGCTGCAAATCTGCTGACATCCAACAGATAAGACCTGGGTTTGAATCCCACAGCTTCCACTTGCATACTGTGTGACCCTGAGCAAGTCCCTTAACTTCCTTGTGCTCCCAGGTTGCACCTGGATACAAGCTCCGGCTTAGTGTGCCTTTCCTGGTTAAACAAGTTCCCCTTTCCCTTTTATGCTGGAAGGCATTAGTTTAGAATCATGCCCTTTTGTTTATTCTCAGCACTGTGGGTATTTACCAAATGCTTAATAGTTGTGGCAGTGGCACTCTGAAGGGAAGGGCTTTATGTCTGCCTGCATCTGGACAGCTGGCTCCTGAAGGCCCCATCCAGGGAAGTGATTCTGTACACATTGTCCAGAAGGAAACAGTTGCTTAAAGAGCAGCTGACACCTTCAGGACTTCTTTAACAAACCTTAATATTTAGACACAGTTCAGCTTGTATTTCTGGCTAGTTCTGTATTCCTCCTCCCCATTATTTTACTGAGGTCATTTGCATTAAAACTCAATCTTTGTTCCTGAAGAGTTTATCTGTTTCTGTTGCTTTCTCCCTTCCTGAGGTCATAATGCACTGCTTGTGACATCAGTTACTCTCATGGCCGCACATTGTAATTCACAACAGAGGATTATGACTTGAAGTAGGGAGTAAGCTATAGAGGCAGATGAACTCTAAAGGAACTCTTAACGGATAAAGATCATGTATTCATGCAAATTTATTCAGTAATAAATAATGGGGACGAGAAATATATATATAATATATAGATTGCAAGCTGAATTGTACCTATCCATTATGTTTTTCAAAATTTTCTTTGAGGCATCAGTAGCTCTTTAAGGAACTGTGTGTCACAGTGAACATACTGAAGTCTGTACTTGTTTCTTGTCAGCCCCTCCAGTATATTGGTGTGGTGCTGGACATGGCAGTAGGCAGTGTCTTCCTGCCTGCACACAGGGAGAAGAGGCCCTTGTAGCCAAAGTCCATCTGATGTACCTAAGCATTATGTGTCAGCTGAGGCAGTGTTAACGTCTGTTGGGGCTGATGGCTGCATCTGTCATTACGGTTTCCTTTCCCTGCCTCCATGTGCTTATACTGTGTTGTACTCTTCAGGTACAATGGGATCAGCTGACAGAAAATTTGGAATAAAAGGCCCTTATCACATCTTCTCTTTGCCATGTTCTAGCATGGTGGATGTACGACTAGAACCTGTTACAGGGTGTTATATTCTTTTCCTTTAATCCCATGTAGATCCTCACAACAGATGCGTCGGGGTGCCCATCTCAGCTTCATTTATCCTGGACTGATCTTGAGTCCAACCTCCATATCAGTATTCGGGAGATGTGGACGGTTCTGCTTCGCCTCCAGGCTTTCCAAGAATATCTCAGCTCAGGTCTCTTGCTGATTCAGACAGAAAATGTCAGTGTCATACACTACATAAACAACCAAGGGGCACTCACTCTTCTGCTCTGTGGAGGGAAGTGATGAGGATGTGGTACCCAGCCAGGTCTCACAGACTTCACCTGTTGGCTGTGTTTCTCCCAGGTAACTGAAACATCCTGGCAGACTAGCTAAGCAGGCCTCAGTCCCTGGTGCATGAATGGGAAACTGCTGACCTCTGTGGTAAATGACCTCTTCATAAGAGGGTGCAGGAATACACTATTTTTAAGCGAAAAAGATGTTCCAGGACTAGAGGGCATGGGATGAAGTTAGAGGGAGGATGATTCAGAGGAAACGTGAGGAAGAATTTCTTCAAAGAACGGGTGGTGGACAAGTGGAACACCCTGCCAGAGGAAGTGGTGGGGGTCATGGGATTTAAGAATGCATGGGATAGACATAAAGGAATTCTGGAGGTCAGGGGTAAGGGCCAACAGACTTCTAGGAAAACATAAACTGAACTTACAAGCTCAAATGGGCAGACTGGGTGGGCCATAGGCCCTTATCTGCCGACACTGTCTATGTCCAGAGTTGGACCTTTTTGCGTCCCCACACAACGCAGAACTGCCAGGTTTTTACTTGCTTACTCCAGGACCTGGAGTTTTGTGGCGGAACACATTGTCCCTATCCTGGAAAGGGAGGTTCCTTTATGTCTTTCCTCTGTTCTGTCTTATTCAGAAGGTTCTGCTCAGGCTACAGGAGGAGCATGCCACCCTAATATTGGTGGCTTCCTTCTAGGGTCAGCAGATTTATTTAGCACTTATACTGCATCTGGCAGTGGAGCCTCCTGTTCGGCTCCTCCTTTGTTGGGGTCTGGTGTCACAGACTCAGAGGTCCCTGGTCAAGTCAGAACTGTGGTCCCTGCATCTGTATGCTTGGTTCCTGAAGATTTAGCCATTGGCTATTTTGGGGTTTCACACCGGGTGGCCATACCTCTCAACTGTCCCTGATTTTCAGGGATGTCCCTGATTTGGCCTCAGAATTTTCCTCTGTCCCTCATAAAATTTGTATTTTTGTGACAGAACAGTAGGGATTAATAACAAAAATAATGTCAAACATTAAAGTTACAGATTTGTTGTTCTTCAGAAAATGCATCTTAACACAAATTCCTTTATTCTATCAGCTTTTTATGTGAATAGTACCAGTTTTTAAGATATGTCCCTGATTTGGGGTCTTTGTCCCTGATTCTTTTAAGCCTTGTCCCTGATTCATGAAGCAAGAGGTTGAGAGGTATGCGGGTGGCTGATGCCTTGTTTGGGTTAGAAAGCCTTCTCCAAGACCTGCCTGCTCTTTGAAGTGGAAGCATTTTTCCATATGGCGTGCTTTCTGTTCAGTAGACCTGTTTATATGTGCTGTCAGTACTGTACTGGATTACCTTTTGTTCCTATTTGACTCTGGTATCCAGTACTTGTTATTAAGGTGTATTTGCCTGCCCCTATTTGTGGGCACCGGGTGGTACGACTAGAGGTGTCCTGTACATTTCTTTTCCTTTATTGAAACTCGGCTTTGTTGCTCAGTTTGGACATGCACAACATGCAGAGACAGTATTACAATCAACTTGGCTACGTGTGTCCCATTTTTAACTCTGGTAAGTCACATGTCACATATAACAGGAATATTGTAAACCCCACCCAGGGTGTTGTACGCCATCCAAGGCTGCCATGTTTTGTTGAAATTGTCACCTGTGAGGCGCAGGCAGGCTGTAAGGTACTCCATGTTCTATATTTCAGACACCATCACTTTCCACTCTTCCACCCCCATCACCATGGGGCTAAGCCTGTGTGAGGTCAGTGTTTCTTTGTTTTTTTTTTGTTTGTTTGTTTTTTTTCCTGTTATCTCTTTATCCTCCAGAGCTATGGCAGGCGGCTTCGGCCCTCCTGATGTGGAGGAACAGAACTGAACAAATTGTAGCACTGGAAGGTTTGTCCCACCAGAGGAAAAACAGAATAAAAAAGAATGTAGGCTAAAACATTTTTATTGAGCTGCTTAATTGTGCCTCCCAACACAGTTTCTGACTGACTGATTTAGTTTTGAATGGTAGTAAGAATCCCCAGGATGCGCTGCATGGCATACCTGCTATAACCACAGTCTCCTTTCTTCTGACATTTAAAGAGATTTCCTCAGTCTGCCAGTGACTTCAATAATATTGGTAATTAAAATAATAATTTGAAACTTCTTACACATGAAGGACAGTATATTCATAAAAAGATAAAAGCCATTCTGTGCTAGATTTAGTTGTGGATAAGATGCTTTTTTTCCCTTGCTTGCTGCTCACGACAGTAGGTGCTCAGTAGTGGGAAAAGAGTGCGCCATCTGTTGCGCATCCATTCAAATGGGCCAGTTTTACAGTTGGGAGAGCAGCTGGAGAAATATTTACTTCTTACCCCAGGAGTTTTTTAGCATCCGTAACTTTAGCAGTTAGCTAGATAGGTGCAACTGCCCCGGAGGTGTACCTTTAAGAGAAATTTAAATGAGCTTAGGGTCATAGCCAATCGGAAAACAAGAAGGGTAGTGAGCTGAGTGAGAGCTGCTGAAGGCTTCAGAACTTTTTCTCTGCTAGACTGTGCAGCATTGCCCCTGAGGTGTCTCTCAACTTTCCTTGTTGACAGCCTCCTAGTGCTTATCTGGGTAAAGTTTTCTTCATATTTTTGTTTTAATAGTGTGCTGAGTGAAATTTTTACAGTTCCGTTAGCAACCACACTATTTTGACTTTATTTTTACTGCAACTGTTCATTTTGAATGTTAAATTTATCGCGGGTACTTAATTTTGATGGTTCCTCTCTTTTCTTACCAAATTCTTCTGTGAACCATCGCATTGGGGATAGTTGCCTTGTTCTTTGCCTCCGACCTTGCGGGTTTTACTGCGAGGCATCCAATTGGAATTCAGATATTAACAGTGCCTGGGGGTTTCTCTCAGGATTGGCAAATTAAGAGAAACCCTTCTATACATTATGTTTATACATAACGGAACTGGACCTAGGTATCATCTGTCGGAGGGCTGTCCGTAAGGGTCCAGCAGTGTGGCAGTTGACAAGTATTGCTGGGTTTTCTTAAAGATTGGCACTGGTATAGATCCCAGTTCTACAACCACAAAAAAAAAAAGGCACTGGCAACAAACAGAGCTAATTAACTGGGGCAGGACTGGCCGGTGGCATTTTGCAGAAACCTGCACTCAGTTTGTAAGGTCCAGGACTGGTTTGCTTTGCTTAAATTGGGCAAAACATAGCAGACAAACCTTTATTATGGCTGAGAACATATCAAAGGCTTCCAACTAGGGCAGTGGCGGGTCTACACCAGGGCCCGCCAGGGCACGTGCCCTGGTAAAAAAAAAAAAAAATGCTGTGCCCCAGTTGGTGCCCCATAAGCTGCAGAACTTTCCCCATAGTAACAATATATCAGTGCCCTGGCTGTTATCTGTTGTGCCCCAGCTGTGCCCTGGTAACCATTTGTGGCTAGAGCCGCTACTGAACTAGGGGCCATTCAGAAGTCCGAAAATGTAAGGAGGCGCTGAGGAACCCCCCAGATCCCACCCAAAAATTAAAGCTTCCAAATTACAAAGTTCCTCACAATGTAAAACATAATAGAAGTGATGAAGGAAGGAAGCTTGATCAAGCTGCTGATGAAGTGGCTAAAAAGAAACTCTGTCTAGACATAAATGCTTCCGTTGCTCTTGGGAAAGCCAATAGCGAGACAACAGGCAGCTTAAAGCATACAGAAAAACTGCGCAGTACTCCCATCTGTGCAAAATATGGAAAAAGCATGGCAACTGTTTCAGACCATACAAAAAAAAGGGTCCTTTCTTTACTGGGGTTAGCAAACACTCTTCCACAGTTCTTCTTCCCATAGACTGTGAGGGTGATATAGTTGATGATAAATAGTTTTATGATGCCCCTACCTACAGAGGCTGCTAACTCTCATCCACAGTTCTTGCCCCAGAGGCTGTGAGGGTGATACAGTGGATGGTAAATAATTTATTCTGCTCCTGCTTACAGGGACTGCTATCACTCTTCCACAGTTCTTGCCCCTGAGACTGTGAGGGTGATACAGATGATATGAGAATTGTTATGATGTGTAGGGTCTAACACCCTATGTATCCAAGGAGGTTCTCTCTCCATGCCTTTGTCTGTCCAAAACATATTGGCATCCTGGACCTTCCTTCTCAGGAGTCCTTCCAAGGTGAGGATAATGATAAGAAAAGATTATAGGGAGATGAAAGGTTCCACCTCCTAAAAGGCCCCGTCTGTAATGAAAAATATAAATACAATACCATAAAACTGCTTCAAACCCCCCACTTCTGTGGCAGAGGTTTACAAGTGGTCTGGAAGTGTTAATAAATAAATGCATAAATGTATTGTTTAACAATACTGAGTGCCTGTCTACACATCCCAGCCATGTGAGTATAGTGCATCGGGCAGCTTGCGAGAAAGCTGGGGTCCCCTTTTCCTCCTTACACCCCGGATAAGGACTCCAGAAAATAGATTTCTTAGTTACCCACAGATGCTTGTCAAAATTTTTACCTACTTGGCTTTTCGGCCAAATATCAAAAAAAAAAAAAACGCACTGCAGAACTGTGTCCTGGTCCTTGGTGCAAGAGCCTGTGGATACCACTAGCCTGCTCCAGAAGTTATGTAATAACCATTCCACAGGACTACAACAAGGATCCTGCCTCCAGAGTCACAGCCTATGCCATGTCTCTGAGACACTGTCTGGCCTAGGACTACTGGTCTACCCTTAGACTCCCGATTTAAAGCCATGGACTTTCCTGGTGATCAGAACTTACTGTTCGATTCCTGAACATCTCAAACAAGGCTCCTTGCCCTACGGAACTTCCTCCCGAGGGCATTGGGGCAGAGGTTTTTTTCCCAACCTTCTCTCCGTGCAAGGGTGTTTTTCACAGTCTAAAGCCTGATGTTAGCATGGGCAGACCTAATGTGACCCAGGTGTCTTAAGTCTCTTCCCCAACACAGACATTTCTGTTGGAGTGGGAGGCAAAAAAAAATTCTAGCTTTGCGAATGGTAGAGAGGGTCCCTGGTCATGAAAAGAAGAAAGGGTTTCTACTCCACGTAATTCCTGACACAATAGACAACTGGGGAGTGGCTTCCCATCTTGCTGTTAAAACCCAAATTCAAGATGGTCACTCTTTTACTATTCATACAGCCCTTACTATAGGGAGACATGCTAGCCTCCCTGGTACAAAAAAGGCCCTCCCCCCTTTTCCCTATACCTTTAATGAGGTCACACACAAGGATGGGCTCACTGCGGCCCTTCGGCCTTCCTCAGCCACAAGAGTCTTACAAAGTGCTGGGCAGTGGTAGCAGCACGCCTCAGGAATCTGGGTGTCTCTAGCTACACCTAAATTGCCGATTAGCCTGCCAGAGTCTCCTTATCAGTTCAAGGAGTCCTCTTTCCCCCTTACAGGGCTCTATCTGTGGTCTCAGGGTTCCTGGGTAAATCTAAACAAAGTCTCACCTGGAACCCTCCCAGCATCCAGGAAGGATATGCCTTCCTTCCGCAGGCAAGAATTCAAGATGTCCCTCATTGGCAGTTTTCTTCATCAAGGGACAGCGGGACCAATGGTCCTAAGGTTCAGATACAGGAGGCGTCACCTGCAAGTCTCCTTGTAGCTTGCTGATCTCAGAAAGCAACTATTTTCAAAGTTGAAAACTCTGACAGAGCAGTTCCACAGACACCTTCCCCTGTGGTGGGAAGCGCATCTGGACAGTGCCTCAGTAAGTGCCACCTAGACTCTCCAAGAGTCAGTTAATCATATTTCTTTTGGAACTTGGTGAAATCTTTCTGGCTCATAGCATTTACTCCTGTCATAAAAGGGCAGACTTGCAGAGTCGAACAGACACTACTGCAATGGCCAGATCAGGAGTATTCTGTTCACAGGTGCTATAAAAATTGGTCTTTCGCCTTCTACCTGGGAGTCATCCTTCAGCGATTTACCCCCCAGGTAAACACAATACTCTGGCAGAGGCTCTAGTCACATCAGTCAGGGCCACAGTAATGGACTCTGAATAAATAAGTACTAGCCATGGTGTTCAGGCAGTTGGGTACCCAGTAGTGAATCTGTTTGCCTCTTTGCTCAGCTTCCGGTGTCCTCAATTCTGTTGCAGGCTTCAGTCCTGGGAGCGCCTCCTCTGGACGCCTTGATCCTGGTCTGGTCAGGGAGGTTCTTGTATGCATGCCCTCCTTTTCCCCTAATTCTCAGGGTATTTCTGAAACTCTTACAACAGCCTGCATCTAGGATCCTGGTGGCTCAGGATTGGCCCAAGCAAACCTGGTACCCTCTCCTTTTTCAGTGCCCTGCAGCAGTCCATTCACCTGCCTCCAACTCATTCCCTGCTGACCCTTCCTCAGACAGGAGTGCAGTATCCAGGCATAAACTCCTTCCACCTCAAGGCCTGGTCCTGGAACAGTTAGAGTCTGCATCCTCACAGTATTCTTAACAGGTCCTTAGGATACTGAGGGTGGTAAAAAAATCAAACGCTAAGAAGACTTATGCAGCCAAATGTAAAGGTTTTCCCTCTGGTACAAGAGCAAAAAGGTCAAATCCCATTCAGTTTCAGACCCTCAGGAGCTAGACTGCCTGGTATTCTTACAGGCGTCAGGCTTGAAACCATCTTCCCTCAAGCTACACCTGGTGGCAGTTTCGGCCTAACTTTCGGTGGGAAAGAAAAAAATCACTTCTAGGATCGTGGATATGTTGTTCATCCACACTTATTGGCATGTCCCTTTCCCCTTTAAATCTTGCCGGAAGTCTTCAAGCTGGCTCCTCCCACCCACCCGGGTGCTATATACCTCGACTGCGCCCAATGATGCTGAATCTTCCTTTCTGCCGGAAGATACAGGTTGCCTCCCTCGTGCTCATGCATCTCATAGGCCCTGGCTTTCAAAACTTTGGTTTTACTGAATTTAAAACTCGTTCGAGGTTAGCAATCGATATGTTGCATCTTGATCATGGAAAAGAAATCTTCTCCAGGATTTGGGCGGTGTCCTTCTCGACCAGAAGATGTCACGCACCGATCCCCATCTCACGTGCGTCTACTGCCTAGGCGTCGGCCATGACACCTCATCCTGCAGCTATTGCTTGCCCTTCCATCCCAATGTCCTGGACGACCACCTGGCACGTTTGAAGTTGGGGAGACCGGAGAAAAGGAATCCTCCGGTGAAGTCCAAGGAGGCTAGGTGGGCAGTTTCCACGGCCGCGGGTTCCGCTGAGCCTCTGGAACGCATGAAGGCATTTGAAGAAGAAGCCACCTGCGCTTCGGCTAATCGGAGCGAGAGACAAAGAACCTGGCACGTCTTCGTCTCAGTGAAGGCGCTCTTGGGACCCAGAGAGGTCTCAGTCCCAGGAGCATGCGGTCTCGACCTCGGTCGAGATCGCTTCCTCAGTCGCAGGCTTCACAGACCTTCCGTCTGGCTAGACGACCAAGGATGTGGTCGATGAGGTCGAGATTGTTCTTGATCCAATTGACCCTCTGTTGCTGGCCGTGGCCGACGACTCTTTGGAGAGGACTCCGGTCATTGTGTTCCCCGATGAGGAGACCCAGCCCGCTGGTGTCTCCATCGAGTTCCCGGTTCCAGACCCTCGGGTTTCATCTGTTCCTCCAGTGTCTCCCAAACGACCAAGTTGGCCTGCCTGATCTCGGTCGAGGTCTAGAACCCCCTAGGTCGATCGACCAAGGAAGAGCCACAAGCTCTCCAAAAAGAGGCGACCACAGGTCATCCTCATCCTCCTCGGATGAGGAGAGGCTCAGACGGAAACTCCGTCAGTGCTACGAGGACCTTATGTGGCAACAGATGATTTTGTCCAGGCAGAAGCCGGCTCCGCCGCCTACCCCAGCCATTACTTGGCTCTCGACTCCTAGGCTGAAGCTGACCCCCTTGGAACTGAAGCCTTCAGTTCCCCCACCTGCGTGGCTGGCCCATCTTCCAGTTTGGCCTATTCCAGTCTCTCCACCGATAGTGGTGGAGCCACCGCCTAAGCAGCCTGTGGGAGGGGCTCCTTCCAAAGAGGACCGACCAGATACTGGGCTTCCCAGACATCTATTGGTCACGGTCACCCCGGACCACCCTCGGTGGGTTGAGGGTGATTTGGGTGGCAGGCCTCTGTACCCCGACTCTTCAGACTCTGATGTCACCAGTCTTCACTCTCATCCTGGGGATACACAGGGATGGAGGAAGGTCCTTCCTCCTTCCAAGGGATCCTTCTTCTCATCTCTGATTCCACAGGGATGCCCCCTGGAACCCATCCAGAAAAAGGCAGAGTACCCTCTCACAGACATCCTCAAGAGAGGGGATACCCTGACGGAGGCTTTTCCTGTGGCCGAGGCCATTGCTGGTCTGGCACTCGAACTTTGGCAGCGTCCTGCCTTATGTCCTGTACCATCTGCCCACATGGCCCGCAAGTATGCGGTGCCCATGGGGTCCCTTGCGGGGTTAACAGAGCCCCCTTCGGCTGAGAGCCTGGTGACCACCTCTGTGTTCAGGCATACTGTCAGTTCTGCCGACACTGACCGACCTGACAAGGAGTCCAAGTATTTGGACTACTCAGGGTGGAAGGTCTATGTGGCATCCTCCTTGGGCCTTTGTCAGGCAAGTTTGGCTGTCATCATGGCACACTTCTCCCATGCCCTTCTCGGGTCATTGGATGAAGTCCTCCAACATCTCCCCATGGACATGCAGACCACGGTCAAGCAGGTCCAAAATCAGAGCCATGCTGTCGCCAAACAGCAGCTCTAGATGGTCCTGGACATTGAGGACTCTTGTGCCCGCTCGATGGCCGCCGCAGTTGCCCCTCGCTGCAGGGCTTGGCTGAGGCTCTCCTCCTTCCCAGCAGATACTTGGCACAAGTTAGGTGATGTGCCTTTCCTTGGGATCAGCTTGATCGGCCCAGGAGTGGCCGGCTACCTACAGCGCATAGAGCAGTCCAGTGCCACCTTGGATGCCACTTCTGCTAAGAGTTCTTCGGGCAAGAAACAGCAGAAGAAAAAGAAGCCTTTTCTGCACTCTTCCCCTGCGGTTCAGCAGTCCTCCTTCCAGGGAGGACAGAAGCATCAGCAGCAGGCTCAAGCTTGGCGCCCTCGGCCCAAGCCTGGACCTCAACAGGCCCACAGAGGAGGTCCAGGCTCAGGTCCTGGAGCTTCCTCCTCTGAGCCTGCTCAGTGACGGGGTGGGGGCTGCCACCCCTATTCCCATTATGCCAGCTCTGGGTCTTCCCGTGCGGGTCTGGCTCTGCCACTTCCTTTCCGCCTGTTCCAGTATCACTTCAGACAGGTGGGTTCTCAAAGTGGTCGGTCAGGGACTGCCTCTAGAATTCGAGTAGAACCCTCCCAGTCGAGCCCGCGCCCCTCGAGAAGAACGGATTTCCGCATGCACCCAGTCGGCTGTTTGAGACGACATCACTCAGCTCCTCCTCAAGGAGGCAGTAGCTCTTATGGTGGATCCATCTGCAGACCCTGGCTTTGTCTACAGGTACTTCCTGGTGGCCAAGCGGACGGGGGGCTGGTGCCCCATTCTAGATCTCCACAACCTGAATCAATATCTCAGGTCACACACCTTTCGGATGGTCACTCTGTCCCAAATCATACCATCCTTGAAGCAAAACATGTGGTTCTGTTCACTGGATCTGCTGGACGTGTTCTTTTATGTCCCAATCTGTCTGTCCCATCAGCGGTTCCTCCACTTCAGGGTCGAGAGGACGCTGTATGAGTTCCGAGCTGTGCAGTTCAGCCTGTCATCGGCCCCACGGGTTTTCACCAAATGCATTGCAGTGGTGGCGGCCCATCTCCGGCTTCGGAGGGGGGTGTCCAAATTTACCCCTACCTCGATGATTGGCTCCTTGCAGGTTCCACCCAACAGGAGGTGGAGAGGTCCAGGGATCTGGCCCTTCAAACTTGCTCCCAACTTGGCCTCCTGATCAGTGAGGTCAAGTCAGAACTCATGCCTTCTCAGGTGATGTACTTCATTGGGGCAGAGCTCGACTCTTGTCAAGGCAGAGCTCTGCTCCCGGCAGACAGGGCAGATGTTCTCCCCTCCTTTGCCCAGTCATTTCTGGTTGGGCATTTGCGTCCTGCCTGGAACTTTCTGTGCCTTCTGGGTTACATGGCGGCATGCACCTCAATGGTCCGTTGGGCCCGGTTGCACATGCGCCCCCTCTAATGAGAGCTGGCTGCCCAGTGGACTCAGTGCCACGGTCATTTTGACTAGCCGATCACTGTAACCCAGAAGATGTGGGACGCTCTCCAGTGGTGAACCGCCCCAAACCGGTTGCAGGAAGGGATCCCGTTTGTCCGCCCCAAGCCGACGGTCATCCTCATGACCGATGCCTCTCTCATGGGCAGTGGAGCCCACATGGGGGACAACAGGGCCCATGGACTCTGGACTCCCACATCAACCTGTTGGAGCTTAGAGCAGTCAGACTGGCACTGTCAGCTTTCGTTCCTCAGCTCCGGGGTGAAGTGGTTCAAGTCCAGATGGACAGTACCACAACCATGTACTACCTTAACAAACAGGGCGGCACGTACTTCCATCTGCTGTGCAAGGAGGCGCTCTGCATCTGGACCCTTGTGAGCCGGTTGGAGGTGGATCTCTTAGCCATCCATGTGGCAGGAGTCTCAAATCAGCTGGTGGATGCTCTCAGTTGCGTAGGCCAGACATCCCACGAGTGGTCTTTCCATCCAGAGGTAGCTTACAGCCTGTTCTCCCATTGGGACAAACTGATGGTGGACCTGTTTGCCTCCAGTGAAAACAAGCTGAGGCTGTTTCATGCCCGCCCCCCTGAGCAGGGCTCGCTGCAGGAGGATGCCTTCTTGAGGCCGTAGACCCCAGGCCTCCTGTACGCCTTCCCTCCATTTCCCTTGATCCACAAGGTGTTACTCAAGGTGAGGAGGGACAAGGCGAAGGTGATTCTGGTAGCCCCAGACTGGCCATGCCAGTTCTGGTATCCATATCCTCAGCCTCAGCTGCAGGGCCCCGGAGCGGCTTTGTAGACGCCCGGACCTGATATCTCTGAATCAGGGGAAGGTCTTCCATTCGGACTTTCAATCCCTGCACCTCACAGCCTGGTACCTGAGCGGCTGGAGTTCCAGGCTTTGGGTCTTTCCGAAGATGTCTACACTGTGGTGGAGACATCTAGAAAGGAATCGACCAGGAAATGTTACACCTTAAAATGGAAACGATTCTCCATTTGGTGTCAGGGTAAGGGTCTGGACCCCTTATCCTGTTCTGTGGCTAACATCTTGACTACCTTTGGTCTCTCTCCAAAGGGGGTCTGCGGTCATCGACCCTTAGGGTGCACCTGGCAGCCATTTCTGCTTACTGGGCACGGGCCAGTCAGCCGACACTGCCACAGGAGACAGTGGTCGGGCACTTTTTCAAAGGCCTGGATCACATATCCCCTCTGGTGCGTGAACCTCCACCTCCGTGGGAGCTACTGTTGGTATTGGCAAAGCTCATGGGCAAGCCATTCAAACCAATGCACAAGTGTGAGTTGTCACACTTGTTGTGGAAGACTGCCTTCCTGGTGGCTGTCACATCTGCCAGAAGGACAGGGGAGCTCCAGGTGCTTGGACTCCCCTTATCTGGTCTTCCACAGGGAAGAAGTTGTCCTGCACCTCCACCTGAAATTCCTTCCGAAGGTGGTGTCAGAGTTTCACCTTAACCAGGTGTTGACTCTGCCAGTATACTACCCTAATTATACCTCGGATGCCAAGTACAGGCTCCATACTTTGGACCTGAGATGTGCTCTCTCCTATTACAAGGAGAGGATGGTGGAAATTCGTGGAGAGGTTCGCCAGCGGTTTGTCACCTACACTGAAGCCGCTTCTGGCAGACTTGCAGACAAATGGATCATAGCAAGATGGATTACATCATGCATAGGTCTATGCTATGAGTTGTCCGGCATGGAGCCTCCCAGAGGGATAAGAGCTCATTCTGCCTGCCATACTACTGCATTGGTGGCTGCTTCCAGGGACATCCCTATCCAGGAAATCTGTTGGGCTGCTACCTGGAAGTCAGCAAACACCTTCATTACCCACTATGACATCGACTTTGAGTCACACCAGGATGCTGGTTTTGGGACCTCAGTTCTCCAATCTCTGTTCCCTAAGTAGGGGGTGTGCGTCTTGCCTCCCTCCTGCCGGAGAACTGCTAGGAGTCTCCCAATAAATGTGGATGAACAACATAGCCACGATCCTAGAAAAACAGATTACTCACCTGTAACAGTAATTTTAGGAGTGCTATATGTTGTTCATCCACATGGACCCACCCGACCTTCCCGACTCTGGACGCACACAACCTGGCTTCCGGCAGGCTAAGATCTGGCATCATGGGGTGGAGCAGAGTATACCACCAGGGTGGGTGGGAGGAGCCAGCTTGAAGACTTCTGGCAAGATTTAAAGGGGAAGGGACATGCTAATAAGTGTGGATGAACAACATATACCACTCCTAGAACTACTGTTACAGGTGAGTAACCTGTTTTTCTTTCCTATGTCATAGTTAAACAGTTTTTAAAAGGCCTCTTGCATCCTCCAGTCTAGGAACCTGTTCCTTCTAAGAGCCCTAACCTTTGCACAGACAGGCTCATGAAGCCACCCTTCGAGCCTATGTCCATGGCCCACATCAGGTTTATAACTTGGAAGACAGGCTCCCTGGTAACCATTTCCTCTGCCAGGTGGTTTTCAGGGCTACAGGCCCGGTGCACTGAGCCACTTTACATCTTCCCTCACAACAATAAAGTTGAACTCAAGACAAATAGGACTTTCTGCAAAGGCAGTTTGAGTTCTTCTTGAACCAGTCCATTTCTCTGCCAGTCTTCTTTACTGAGAAATCCACTCCTGGTGAGCAACAGCTCCACAGCTTGGATGTCAAGAGCCATCTTCTACTACCTAGAGCAAACTAAACAGTCCAGAGGCTCTTCCTCTCAGTTATTCCCCAGCTACGGGTATGTAGGCAGGGGAAGACCAGCTACCAAGAGAACTTGTCCTGTGGTAGGTCTCTTGTATTAGATTCCACTATGAAAAAGCTGGTCATCAACCTCCAGTGGGGAGCAGGGCCCACTTCTCCAGGGGCAGGGCAGCCTCGCTTGCTGCAGCAGTGGACGTTCCTCTACTGGATGTCTGAAAAGCAGCTACCTGGAAATCTGTACACACCTTGTGAATCACTACAGTTTGGATGTGCAGACCAGATCTGATGCCAAATTTGGCAGGGTGGTTCTGCAGACCCTCTTTCCTATTGGGTTCTCTGCCCACCTCCCTCTTAGTACTGCTCAGTAGTCTGCTAAAGTTGCTGATGCTAAAGGACTCCTGGGGTAAGAAGAAAAAATTACTTAATGCAGTAATCTTCTTTCTTCCAAGGGGTCCTTTAGCATCAGTATGCTCCAACCCTTCCTCCCCAGTTCACCTGTCGGAGAAGGGCTCTTTATCGCATCTCTTACCAAATTTGGGGGTTCTTATTGGTGAGTTTTTAACTCATGTTGTTGTTTCTGTTTCCACAGTTGTGGACATTTGCATGTTTCTTTGAATCCTGCTGATTTTTTTTTTCAGGGCATGTGCCCTCTTTTGTACTTCAAAAAAATTCTGAAGCCTTCAGCAGCTCTCACTCAGCTCACTACCCTTCCTGTTTTCTGATTGGCTATGGCCCTAAGCTCATTTAAATTTCTCTTAAAGGCACACCTATGGGTCAGTTTCACCTATCCAGCTAACTGCTAAAGTTAGTGATGCTAAAGGATGATCCCTTGGAAGAAAGAAGATTACTGCGGTGAGTAATTTTTTCTTCCCTGTGCTGCATTGATCCCAGCTGTAGAATTGGGTGAAAAGCAGGACTCTGCTTAAAAAGAAATATTTCATCTGAGTAAGTTGAGCTGTTCTTTGTAAGTGCACTCACCTGGTTATCAGAATAAATAAAGGAATAGAAATAAAGTGGTATAAAAACAGTAGAACAGAAACCTTGAGTGCTGTGTTTCTTGTATGCTGTTGCAAAACATGAACAGTCAGATCCAGAAATAATAGATTCCTTCATTCTATATTTAGTATGTGAAGTACATTTATAGTGTGTGTGTGTGTTTGTTTTAAGCTGTATGAAAATTTCGGTTCCCCTTGGTATATGTTTGTTGTCCCTAGCATTTTTCTTGATTTAGACTGAGCTGTAATTTTCAGCATGCTATTTGCTGAGTCTACTTTGTTTTTAACTAAGGTTAGTCACTAAATACAGTAGATCAGTCAGATAGGTGTGTAGTAAAACATGACCATGGAGGATTATTTAACACATCTACTGGTGTCAGCAGGCCTTAAGCCCTGAGGGAGCCCCCCTCAGTGGGGACCTTTAAGAAGGATCATAAGACCTTTTTTGTTTCTGAGGCTTTGGGGGACCAATTATCCCCTCTATCAAAGCTGACATCCCGGTTATTTATCCTGTTTTTGTTTGCTGCTGAAGTTACAGATATATTTATATTGTTTAATGTCCTGTATTTATACTACTTGTGCACGTTATGTAATGACGCTACTACTACTTTAACTACTACTGGTGGTTTCAGTCACCAGAGTGTCTATTAACCTCAATGTCAAACATTGGACTGTGTTATTCAACATGTAAGATGACCTTTAATGACAAAATGATCAGGGTTTTTCAAGGACACTTTTAGTCAGTACATAACTGTTGAGGATAGTGACTAGTTTAGGCAATTAAATGTGTCATAAACATATCAGCCACTTTATTGTCTTGGAAGGGAAAAAATACTGCAGCACCAGCTGTGCCAGCATGATGGCGTACTGCATCCTGGACCTACCTGGTGTCTTGAGAACAGCTGTAGGCAGGTGTTCATTTCCCATTGCTGCACACCTCTGTTCTGCAACAATAGCCCTTTGACTACAACATAGCTTGTGTGATGATCTGCCTTATAGTGGAGCTGAAATGGTAACTCACAAAAAGATTATAGATTGAGGGAGTGCTGCTGACCATTCGGAGTGCTCCTTTCCCCTGTGCATGAGGCACTCCTATTCTGTGAAGAGCATCTCGTGCGCAGATGCCCTGGGAATGGGCACGTTCTGGGAATTTTTTTTAAATATATTATTGATTGCTCTTGCTCAATAATATATTAATATTTCCCCCGTCACCACTTGTTGCTGAAAATGAGTGGTTTCATTTGCTTTCAGCTTGAGCCAGGACAGCTCAGCTTGCTTCGCTGTTCTCGCTCAGCTGAAGGTGTGTGAAGCCACTCATTTTTTTGTGATGTCTGAAGGGATAGTAACTATAAATGAATTCCAGTCCAAAAGGTTTGCTGCCATACCTTTGACCTGGCTGGTTTCACAAAGTAGCCGCGAGTGCGTTTGTGCTCTGGCCCTTTCAAGAGCATGGCCCCAGTGCTGTCAGTGACTCTAGGGATGATGACATTCTACTTCCTGGTGAGATTTTACTTTATTACTCTTTTAGTGAGTGGCTATGGAGAAAGTCGTTTGATCTGTATATAGTAGTAGTAGTATCAGAATTTATTTTTATACAGGTAAAAACACATATTTGGTTTGAAGCCTAATTTGAAGTGCATTCCTGTGTTTCAGTTCCACATGCTATATTTATTTATTTAAAAGTTTCACCAGGAAAGGCATGCTGAGTTAAAATAACGCTTGTTTCCAGGTGCGTCCTGTGGTGGGGGAAAGGGAGGTGGGAGAACGCATGAAAATACATGGATTCAGAAAACAACAGCAAGGCATAACAATATACAGCAGTTAAATATGTAAACAGCTATGTACAGAAAAACTGGGTACATGGAAAAAACCCACGCACAGTGAATAAATCAATAATCAACAGTGAGAGAACATGGCTGGCCCGGTGATGCTGAGGGTTGAGGCACTGGATGCCACACCTCGCACCACACCAGCGACCCGTGTTCAGGATCGGACTCGGGCCGCCAGGTGCTGGCAGGGGAGAGGTTGGATTGAGCATCCTGGGACTGCTCTCCCTCTTCTGGGGTGGGCTGGAGGAATCATGTCGCGCTTGAGTGGCCCCTGGTGATGACCGGGAGCAGCACAAGACACAGTGCAAGACTGGGAGGAGTTTGGCAAGACACCTGTGTACGTGCTGTGCGTCATTGCACTGATGGCTCCTGGGGCAAAAAAAACCAAGGTGGAATAGGGCTGGGTGCAACTGTGCAGCTTGATGGCTGTGCTCTGCCGACCTGGAGGCCTGTCGTGGAATCGTGTTGGGGGGGTCCAGTGGCAGCCACGCTGGACCCTCGCGTATTGAGTGAGCCTGCTGTCCTGTGGATCGGTGGGGGCCAGCGGGTGCATGCCTCTGCCAGAAGTAGGCGGGAAAATCAAAGGAATATAAAAAACAGAACAAAACAAAAAAAAAGCAGTGAGAGAACACAAATGGACATACCAGTTACAGTGAGTAAATATAACAGATAATGCCAGTAAGTGTGCCAGCGCAAGGCTGGTTGTAGAACAATAATGTTAAAAAAAAAAAAGTGGGGGGAGCTTGTGGGAGCATACAGATGGGGTAGACAATAAGCCAAGAGTGGTGGGACTGGTGGTAGGGAGCATGATGTCAGAGTGAATGAATTGGATGAAGAGATGGGGTATAGAGAAGAGTTAGGAGGAAACAGGAATGGGGAAGTGGGTGGTATAGAGAAAGGGAACAGAGGAAGGGGGGTGAAACTGACAGTAGGACAGAAACGGTTACAGGTTGCAGTTGCAGGTGTGGGAGGAGAGATTACGCAGAACGGAGGATAGAGAGAGAGAAGGCAGAGTGGATTGGGAGAGGAACATTTTTATACACAGTTTTATACAATTGACAGTATACTATGTACTGATCTTCAACACATGCACAAACAGTTAAGTGTTTTGTGGCTTTTGTAGCAGTTAAATTGCTATTGTATGTCTGCGCAGTTATGATATTGGTATTATTGGGTCTGTCTGTGAGTCTGGTTTTGTTGATGTTTTGTGCTAGTGAGGGATTTTAATGATTGACTTTTTTTGCATTTTGGAGTAATCTCTGAACTTCATGAAGGATAACTCCTCCATTGGGCCAAAGCCTTTGGAACTGTAAGCCTCCAGCTTCAGGACCACTCAGAAGCTTTTGCTAAGTCGGGTCCACCCATAGTGATGTGCAGCATCGCCGACTATATGATACTCATCTGCTTTTTCTCCTACCATCGATCATCCTCATTAGACCGGTTGAGAAACAACGTCAAAATATCCGTTCCTGTTTTTTATTTCTTAATTTTTGTATATGTCTTCATAGTCTCTGTGTGCCACCGAAGAACAGAGAACCTTTGTTCCAATATTGTTGCTGGGGGTACAGAATCTACAAGGATGACACACTATTTGTGAGTGTGGTTTGGGCATGTCTCACAGTGTGAGGGCCTACAAGATTTGCCAGAGTTTTAACCAGGCTGCAAGGTAATGCTGATGAAAGGACTTGGAAACCTGCCTCACCTAAAAAGCTTTGAAAGTCATGGAAAAAGCAGCAGATTTCGCTCCTGCATTTCTCTCACTTTTGACCTAGAAACAGTCGTCAAAGTTGAAAAACAAAGAAAAGCCATTGTCAAGGTCCTACTCTTCCTCTGGCCATAAGCACAAGCATAAGCATAAGTCTGCTTTGCGGGTGAGGTAGAGGTCACCATTGAAACCAGGTACATCCTTGCCATCATCCACTCCATCGGTGTCTAGTACAGCCCTGACCATCGATGAGATACCAAGGTCGGGGCTTGGCTCAGGCATTGCCGTGCCTATGATGGACAGAACGTTGCCACCATTGTCAAGCTTTGACACTTCGCAGTTGGACGTGAACCCCTTGTGGGGTACCATCAGCTCCCAGGCTGTGCTATACGATATGGTGCCGTCTACCACCGATGCGAAGCGCAGTAGGTCTGCCATTGACAAGGCTGCCTGAACCGGGGTCTTTGTTGACGGATTCCACAAGCACGCCAACAGTGCCCCCTTCTCAACTGCCTATGTTACTGTCTCCTTTTATGGCTTCTGTCATCGTTCCTGGTGATGATGAGGTGGAATATAATCCTGACCTCATGGACATGGGGGGGGGTTGGAGGAGGAATACAGGGATGTGGAGCAGTTTGAAGATGATAACTTGCCTTCTAGCTCTACTCTAATTATCATCCTGCAGCAAGGACTCTGTGGTTTATACACCCAAGTCTCCCCCTTCAGGATCCATCTTTTCAGGCTGTGCTTCAGAAAATGTAGTCTGCCATGAGTTGTGCTGTTGAAGATTCCACTAAAGGGAATCGCATGGAATTTTTGGAGATTGCTTCCACACCTTCAGTTATTATTCCTCCTGTATATCCTGCACTACAGGATTCTACCTTTGCTGTTTGACATAGACCCAGTACCCTACCTGCAGTTCCAAGGAAGGCTGATAAACAGTACCCTGCTCTGACTGTTAAGCCTTATAATGCTGCACAGACTGAAGCTGACTCTGTAGCCATTATGGCTACTCACAATCATTCTAGGGCTCCTCGGCATGTGAATACTTTACCCCCCAATAAAGAATCTAGGAGGTAGGATGCAATGGGCAAACACACTTATACCTTGCCATCCTTAGGCCTGTGGACTGCTGATTACCAGCTTTACCTGATGGTCTTGCAAAGACCGACTTGCTTAAAACCATGTTATCTGGTTCCAAAGCTGGCAAACATGTACTGCATTCAACATGTGGTATATTGGATGCCTCTGCCAGGGCTGCAGCCTCTAGTATCTACATTAGGCGTTATGCCTGGCTCAGAGTAGCTGGTTTTGGTACTGATGTGCAACAGGCTGTTTTGTTGTTCCTTTTAGGGCCTCCAAACTATTTGGTAATAATGTTGAAAGTGCACTTGGTAATCTTCAGTCCTCCAAAATGCCCTTAAGGTCTGTGAAGTACCTTTATTCTACACCAACCAGAGGGCAGGGCATGGTAGGTGATCTTTTCATAGGCCTGCTGCTAGAGGTAACCGTACATTAGAGTTTGTGTGGAATGCCTGCGGAATTTCCATTCTGATTCTGTGGAATTTGCATGAAAATTCTGTGATATTTCACCAAGTTTCAACTTTGTCATTTTGGTGTAGTTATTAAAGTACGTATCTAAATGATAAATTTAGCAGGTATACAGGTACCCAATGGCTTGCATAAGTGTACCAAATTTCAGAGCCGTAGATTGAAAGGGAGCTGAGCTATGGGTGGCCAAATATTTAATCCAAATTTAATTTTCAGTTTTTCTCATTTAATTTTACAATTTATCCATATTTCTCCACAGTGTCAGGATTTAGGGAAATGTGCAACATGGTTATGTGCACCAAGTTCTAAGTCTTAAGCTTTAAAGGGGGCTGTGCTATAGGTACCCAAACATTTTGCCAAAATTTAGATTTTAGTTTAGTGTAATTTTGAAAGCATTCATCGAAATGCTATTAAATGTTCTGTATATGGGTTACTACTACATTTATATAAATTATGTACCCAGTTTCAGATTTCTAGCTCCAAAGGTGCTCAAGTTATATGCAGATAAAGTTTTATGAAATTTCCCACAAAAAATAAAATGATAGGCTTTGAGCGCCTATCATTTTGAGACAATGCGTCCTAGTGTCATGATATCTGGCGCACCATTGGAACACTTATCAGTAGGGTTGGCAGAATTCAGTTGTTTTTTTTTTTTATAATTTCAATGGAAAATATAGATTTTTATTTTTAAACCTTTTTCCCTGAATTTTATTGATTACACTTTTCACAGTTGCACAAAATTATGGATTTTTAAGCATTTATTTTGATTTGTATCAATTTAGTTTTCACAGACAGTTAATAAAAGTAAACACTGAAGATTTACAAACTGATAAAACACAAATTATCACATGTCAAAATAGCAGTAGAACTTACTTTGCCCATCTGTAAATTTAGGTTTTTATCAGTGTAAGACTTTTTTGTCAGTTTGTATGTCTGTAGTGAAATGGACATTTATCAACATATACCAATTTAAATCTAATCTTGCCAAGCCTACCTATCAGCAAATAATCATGCCTAAGTTCAGATCTGTAGCTCAGAAGAAGGCTGAGTTATGACCAAATTAATGCATTTCAAACATTCCACCGAAGTTGGTGAAATTTTAAATTTCAGTTATTTTGGTCTGGTTCTCAAAGCATGTGTCCAAATGATACCACGTTTTGTAGGTATACAGGTACTAATAACTTTCGTAAGTGTACCAAATTTCAGAGTCCTAGATTGAAAGGGGGGGGGGGGATTTGTGGATGACCAAACAGTTAATCAAAATAACATTTTCAGTTATTTCTATCAAATTAAAAAAAAAAAAAAAAAAATCTCATCCAGATTTCTCCACAGTGTCAGAATTTAGAGAAATGTGCAACATTGGTATGTGCACCACGTTTCAAGTATCAAACTTTAAAGGGGGCTTTGCTATAGATAGCCAAACATTTTGATTTTATTTTAGTATAATTTTGAAAGCATTCATCAAAATGTTATAATATGTTGCTATATATAGATGTGTGTGTGTTATGTATATATATATATATATATATATATATATATATATGTATATATATAGAGATATATATATATATTATATATATATATAGAGATATATATGTGTGTGTACATATATATATATATATATATATATATATATATATATATATATATATATATATAATATATATAATAGATATAAAATATAATCTAGGGTCAGATTTCTAGCCCCAGAGGTGTCTGAGTTACATGCAGATAAAAATGTTCTTGAAATTTCCTACATAAAATAAAATTATAGACTATGAGCACTTATAATTTGAGAGACAATGCATCCTAATGCCAAGATATTTGGCGCACTGTGAGAATACCCATGAACAAGTAATCATGGCAAAATTCAGATCTCTAGCTGAGTTATGACCAAATTAATACATTTAAAAATTATGACAAAATTCTGTGGAATTTCTTGGAATTGTGTTGAAATTCTGAATTTTCTCATTCCGCACAGCTGTACCGTATATACAGTCAACAGTCCCTTTCAGTCCACTCCCCCCTGTTGTCCATAAGAAGAATCTAAAGGAATCCATCTTGGTGGCCCTACTGGTGTTGGTTTCGCCTGACTCTCTTTCTTCTCTCCCCTTCAGCTATTGCCTTCAAGGGTAAGAGTGGAGGGAAGGATTTCCCTGCATCTAAAGCACTGGAGGGTGATCGCTGCAAATGAGTTGGTTCTAGAAATAATGGAAAACAGGCATGCTCTGGCATTGATATAAACTGCTCCAGTTCATCCTCTGCCTTATTCTACTTACCCTCTGGGTCACATGTCCCTTCTAAAAGAGAAAATTCAGACCCACTTTCAGAAACATGCTATTGAACCTGTTCTCCCACAAGACAGGAACAAAAGGTACTATTCCAGGTACTTCCTAGTTCCAAAGTGGGCAGGAGATTTATGTCCTGTGTTGGAGCTCAGAGAACTCAGTCTGTACTTCAAATACAAAAAGTTTTGAATGGTGTTCCTGCAATCACTGACTTCCTTCTTGCAAACAGGGGGCTGGCTCTATTCACTGGACATTAAGGATGTCTGTCTTCATATCAAGATAAGATAGTGCTACACACAATACCTACAATTCATGCTGGAGAGCAGGTACTGTCAGTTCCTAGTGTTGCCCTTTGGCTTAGCCTTGATGCTGTGGGTATTTACCAAATGCTTAACAGTGGTCGCGGCAGCCCTTCGCAGGGAAGAGCTTTATATCTTTTTTTATCTAGATGAGTGGCTCCTGAAGGCCAATTACAGGGAGGCTGTTCTTCACACTCTTTCCAGAATGACACAGCTGTTCAAGCCTTAAGGGATAATAGTGAATTTGCCAAAGTCAGTCCTGACAGCTGGCCTGGTGGCGCCGAGGGTTGAGGTGCTGGATGGCACACCGGCAACCCGGGTTCTGGAGCAAGCTTTGGTTGTCAGGGGTCGGCAGGGGAGGAGAGGATTGAGTGTTCGTAGGACTGCTCTTCTCTCCTGGGAGGAAGGGGTCTTTGATCCCAGGCCTTGGGTGACTCCTGGTGATGACCAGGGGTATGATAGCCTTTGGAATCCTCTGTAAGGGGATTGGCTGTGGCAGAGACCTGTGTGCGGGAGTGCGCACACGAGCGCTGGACACATTGCACATCCGAGACGATGAACAGAACAGAACAAGGAGAAATTGCCCTGACCCTCGGTAGGCAAAGGTGGGTCCAGTGGCCAAACCCCATGCCCTTCACCGGCTCCTCCAGCCTGCCCCCAATGCTTCGCATGTTCCCTGGTCACCAACTAAATTTTAGAAAGGTCGCCAGAGGAGTCTGCGGTCCCGCCCAAGGGGCATAAATTTGGGGGGGTTGATGGATCTGAGGAGCAAAACGGAGGTCTCCCTCACTGGTAAGGTAAGACTGGGGACTTCAGGTGGGCAGGATGGATTGTGCCGAGTGACCACACTGGAGAGAGTCCGAATGGACAGAGGTGGAGCATAAAGAAAGCTTACCAAAAAAAAAAAAATCAGCTTCCCCTTATGTCTGAAATGCACTTGATACAGAGGAGCCACTACATCTCTGCCGGGACAGTGTTGCATCTCCTGGGCGATGGCTGCTGCCATAGTAACAGTGCCATTTGCTCGATTTCATATGTAGATCTCACAGTACAGTGAGATCTACTGACAGATGAGTTGGAACAAATGATTCTCGACCCTGCTTCGTTGAGCACCACTCCGGTGGATGGACCGTGAAAACTTAAGGGCATTCCATTCTTTCAGCTTTTATACAGATATTCACCACGGATGTCACAGGCTTTGATTGGGGTGTTCATCTCAGCTCCTTCCAGATGCAGGGGTCCTGAAACAGAGTGAAGGCTGAACTACATATAAATGTCTTGGAAATGAGAGCTATCTGTTATCGAGGCATAGGTCAGAAAGCATAGGCAAACCAGGAGAAGTTATAAAATTTGCAATTTTATTATCAATAACAGTAAAATAAAAACAACTGTGCAGGATAGTTCTTGATACAGGCAGTTTAAACAAACAGAAATCCTTCATCTGAGAGTCTCTTTAAAATCTCCACTTCTCCCTAACTCTAAACAGAACATTGCTGTCTTTTATAAGATATTTTTCCCTGGCAATTAAGTTCCTGTTCTTGTAAAATACACCTCCTGTGTTCTACAGAATGTTTTAAGATTTAGTTTCTTTCCTGTGACCAGTGTAACGAGTACATTAGTCTTTGTAACAGGTCCAGCTAATTAAGACATCCTGTCCCAGGGCTGATTTCCTTCTGGTAATTCTGCAAACAAGCTTGTGGAGGTCAAAATACACCTCAAGGCTTAAACCCTGTGTTCCAAATAAACCCAAATAGCTGTCTGTAATCATTTCAGTAGCATAACTGTATACATTTGAAAACCAAGGGATTTCAGCTTCACATATATTTTTAACCGCAGAGAAACAAGGGAAGAAAGAAGGAATAGAAATAGCAAGTGAAAAAATTGGGAAATTGTGGGACCATCAAGAGTGGCCAGTTTCTAGGTGCCACAAGAAAAATTTAATTGCACAATCAGACAAGAGAGGAAGAAGTGACAGAGTAGGAGAGGATGGAATAGATCCTTGCTTTTTACTCTGTCTGCATATCAGATAGTACAGGGTCTTGCCCAACCCTGTCACACTATCCTAGACAACCTCCAGGCTTTTCAGAATCATCATGTTAATGCGGACGGACAGTGTCATGCGCTACATAAACAAAAAGGCACTCGCTCCTATCCCCTTTGCATGAAAGCAGTGAGAGTGTGGTACTGGATGATGTCTCGCAGCCATCTGCAGTCGGCCATGTTCCTCCAAGGTCTCGCTGATGTTGATCTGTTTAATATGCTACTCATGTGTAATTGGTTACTGTGCAACCTGATGTTGTTTTTAACACATTGCTCCTATGTACCGTTTGTCCCTCTTGCAATCATTGATGTACTGACTAGCCATATTGTATATGTAAGTTCTTGTATGTAACTAATTGCGGGTTGTCCCTGAAAAAGGGTCTTCTGGTCTCAGCGGCTTCACCCGGTTATCAAAATGCCATTAATAAATAAATATGGTCTCCAAAACATCTTGACAGACAATGTAAGCAGGTCTCAGTCCCTGATTCATGAATGGGAACTGCTGACCTCAGAGGTAAATTACCTTTCTTCAAGATGGGGTCATCCAGAGTTGGACCTTTTTTGCATTCAGACACAATGCAAAACTGGTGCATTTTTGCACACTCGCAACAGGGCCTGGAGTTTTTTGGTGAGATGCGTTGTCCCCTTCTTGGAAAGGGAAATAACTGTATACATCCCCCCCCCCCAAATTCCTCTCATAGAAAGGGTTCTGCTCAAGCTAAGAGTGGAGAGTGCCACTCATCCTTATAGCTCCTCTGTGGCTACACCAGATACGGATTTCAGTCTTACATCTGTTGATAGAGCATCCTGTTCTTCTGCCCCTGTGTCAGGGTCTGTTGTCACAAGACCGTGGGGTCTCTGGTCCATCCGAATCTAAAGTCCCTACATCTGCATGCATGGCTCTTGAAAACATAGCCATCCCACAGTTGGGGTGTCACCTAAGGTTGCTGATGTCTTACTTGTGACTAGGAAAACCTTTTACCTGTCATAATTATTCCTTGAAATTAAAGCATTTCACTTTTTGGGCCTCTTCTCAGAATATGGAATCTTTTACATATCCTGTGAATTCTGTTTTGGAATACTTGCTTATATCATCTCATTCAAGTCTGCAGTATTCCTCTGTAAAGGTGCATTTGGTTGCCATGTCAGCATTTCATGCCCCTGTTGGTGGCCACATGGTTGCAGAATTAGAAGTGCCCTGTATTTTCCTGAGAGGTATCCATCATATGAAACCTCCAGTCTGTAATCCAGTCTCACTTTGGCACTAGAATTTCATAGTTGAAAAATTGACCTTGGCTCCTTTTGAGCCTGCTGTGACTTGTAGCCTGTTTCCTTTCACAAAAAATGTTTATTTTTTAGTTACCTTGACCTCTGCTTATAGAATTTCTTAGCTTCAGGCTCTAATGAATGAACCTCCTTATTTGATTTTATTTATTTATTTTATCAAGTCTAGGATTACAAATACTTTTGAGCCAAGGCTCTTTTACAAAGGTTCCATGTCAGAGAAATACAAATTATGGGGAACATCAAGACAGACATTACAACAATATGGACATTGCAAACAGATTACAAATTAATACAATTCAAGGGTAACATTGTAAGCAAGGCAGCCAGCTGCATTTGTCAGAGAAAACAGACAAGATATAAGAAGTGCCAGAGTCATAGGGAGAGGGAAAGGGAGGAATGTAGGTAGGGTGGGGTGAGGGTGAAAAGTGCAGCATTGGGTATACCAAGATATGAGGGTAGAATCCAGTGAGCAGGGGAGGGGGGGACCACTAGAGCAGGCAGGGAGGTGGAGAAATGAGGTTAAGCTGGGCAGTCACAGGAGCTGTTGGTAGTGAGATAGTCCCGGAGCCTAGTTTTAAACATACCAATTATCGGGGCAGAGGAGATGATGGGGCTGAGGCCATTGAACCAGAGTGGCGCTCAATAAGCAAAAGAGCATTGTCCCTGTGAAGTGTGACAGTGGGGGACTTTCAGTAGCTGTAGCGTGGATCTCCGAAAGCACCGTTTGTTGGTTCAGTGGTGTAACAGAGTTGAGACCCCAGAAGGTGCAAGGCCAAGGTAGATTTTTTTTGCCATGGAGCAGGTGAGAAACCTTATGCGGTCTAATAGTTGGAGCCAGCCGGTCTGAGTGTACAGGTCACGTGTGGGTGAGACGGTGAGCACCAGTGATGAGCCAACATGCGTTATTTAAGGCAGTTGAGAGGCGTCTAAGGGTTTTGGTTGTGGTAGAGCCATAAATGATGAGACCATAGTCTATTACAGAGATCACAGAGCTCAGGACTGCAACCTTCAAAGCTTCTGGCATGAGGTGTTTTCTGTGTTTGTAGAGGAGACCAAGCCGTGTATTAGCAGCTCTTGCTACGTTATCTACATGAGGTACTTAGGAGAGATTAGGGTCAAGCTGTATCCCTAAGTATTTGAAGGACTGCACCTAATCTAGAGTGTTCCCCTGGGTGGTGGAGATAGCCAAGTGGTGTAGCTTGTGTGGGTTATGAGAGCTGCAGAAGAGCATAGATTTGGTCTTCTTGTCATTGAGGACCAGTTTATGATTAAGAAACCATGTCTCTACAGAACTGAAACCAAGTTGAAAGTTGTGTTGAAGAGTTGCAGGATCTTTGTGAGTGGAGAATACAACAGCATCATCGGCATATAGTATGATCTGCTCAGAGCAGTAGTAAGGGAGGGAGTTTAAGAAAAGGCTAAAAAGTAGGGGGCCCAGTATGGATCCCTGTGGGACACCCGAGCGAACAGGCAAGGTGTTAAAAAGAGCGTCAGCAATTTTTACTCTCTGCGACCAGTTTTCTAAGTAGCTTTTAAACCAGAGGGAAGAGTCAGGTGATAGCCCGGCATTCAGTAGTTGGTCAATTAGTAGTTCATGGTGTACTGTATTGAAGGCCTTGGAGAGGTTGACGAAAGAGGCCCCTGTGAGAAGGCTGTTGTCAAGGGATTTGTGCAAAGCTCCAGTGAACTCAAGAAGGGCTGTGGTGGTGCTGTGACCTTTCCGGAAACCGTGTTGTTGTTGACAAGGTATATTGTATTTATCCAAGTGGTCGGTAAGTTGATCAGCCACAGTGCGCTCAAGTGCCTTAGAGAGTGGGGGCAGTATGGAGATAGGGCGATAATTTGAGTGATTCGTCTTATTCCCACTTTTGTGGACAGGTGTCACGGTAGCTGTTTTTCATAAGTCTGGGAATTTTCCACAGCTGAAAGAGAGGTTTAGGATTTTTGTTACTGGATGAATTACCTTATTGAGGGTGGGCAACAGAAGCTTAAGGTCCAGGGTGTCACTACTAGATCTAGATTTAGAGGTAGCTTCAATAATATAGCGGCGAGCTTCATTCAGCTTTACCTCCCTGAAGTAGAAGAGGGGATGGTTAGACTGTGGGGCTGAGGTATTTGGGGATTAGGCCCTGTTTTCGAAAAAGTCATGGGGTAGGACAGCACTAAAGTCTGAAAAAGACATGTTAAAGATGTTTGCGATCACCTTGGGGTCGAGGGTTGAGGATCCATCAACATGGCCGGAGCGTTTTTTGGCTACTTCCCCGTGACATCTTTGATATTGTCCCAGAAAGCATGACCATTTCCCCATGTATTGGTGAGAGCGTCTTTGTAATAGGTGGATTTCGTGAGCCATCTGACTTTTGTGTAGGCATTTCGTGCTTGTTTGTAATTTTGGATGTCCAGTTGTTTGCCAGTGGCCCTGACAATTGCCCAGAGGTGGTCCCTTAGTTTCAGCTGTGAGAGAAGAGCCACGGTGAGCCATGGGTTAGAGGGAGATTTTGTTTTGCACCTTTTAACAGGGGCAAAGAGGTTGCAGGCTTTGTTGAAATTGAGATGAAGTGATCAAGAGCCAAGTTAACATCTGTTGCTTCGTAGATGGGTAGCCAGTTTTGTAGAAGCAGGTATTGTTTGAGATGTGGAAGTTTTCCACAAGGAAGGACTCTGCTAGCGATAATTTTGGGAGGGGGGGCATGAGGAATTTGTTAGACCATGCACGTATGACTGGGGAGTGGTCACTGAGAGAGTCTGGGAGAATGGTCGTACGAGAAATCCTTGTGGGGTGAGTGGTGAGGATCCAATCTAGGAGGGTACTGGTGCCAGTCTTGTAGTTAATCCTAGTAGGGGAGTTTACCATTTGCGTGAGGTTAGCAGCTGAGATGGAGTCTTTATAGGCACTGGCGCCCGATGCTAACCAGTTTATGTTGAAATCCCCTAGTAGAATAAGTTCAGCTTCAAGAGGATGAGAGTTGATAAAGTTTAGGACGTTGTTGAAGCCATGTTTAGGGTCCCTGGGCGGGATGTATATGGAGACAATAGTCAGGGCATTATGGTTGGGACCTAGGATGATTTTTATTGGCAGAATCTGGGCCGCGGCAGAAAGTGATGGAGTTGCTACAGGGTGCCATGATAAAGGCGTCTTTGATATAGATTGCGCAACCACCGCCTTTTTGGATATCCGGTCCAGCCTGTGAACATTTGTAGCCCTCTGTATTTGTACTGCCGACTCAGGAACTTTAGGCGCAGCCAAGTTTCCACCACTGCAAGGATGTCAGGGTTGTGTTGACATATGAAGGCTTGGAGTGCATCCAGCTTTCGTAGTAGGCTGCAGATATTAATGGTTGGAAGGATAAGGGCACCTGGAGTTTGTGTGTGTCCTGAGCTTTTAGGGCAAGGATTGGGATGGACGCTGCCTGAGATGAGAAGGAGGAGGAGGAGTAGGAGTTTTAAGGAGCAGAGTCGCAGCTCTTTGAGAGAAAGTTTTGATAGTTGTTTCCGGGAGTAGAGGTTGCAGGTGGTACAGTGTAGAGAGGTAGCCACACTTGTTGAGAGTAGTGGTCGGGGTAAGTAGCCTGGAATATACAAACGGTGGACCAAGCACAAGTCTCGAGTGGAAGTGGAGGGTTCCCTTGGAGTAGCAGTGGAAACCAGAGTAGAGGGTGGCGGGGTCATAAAGACACAATCTGTGTTTGTTCCAATCCTAGGTTTTTACCGAAGGTGGCTTCGGACTTTATACTGAACCACATGATCCATCTTGTTTATTGTGTTGAAGATAGAGGGGGGACGGCTCAGAGGTAATGTGAGGAAGTATTTCTTCACACGGAGTGTTGTGGATACGTGGAACAGCCTTCCTGAGGAGGTCGTAGAGTCAAAAGCAGTGGGGGAATTCAGGAATGCATGGGACAGACATAAGGCAATCCTAGTGGGGGGTAGGAGGAAGTAGGCTGTTGGTTAACTAGCATCTGCAGCTTATCCATTAGGTGGGGAAATTGGCAGACTAGGTGCGCCAAGCGGTCCTTATCTGCCATCAAATTCTATGTTTCTGTGTTTCTATGTTTATTACCGAGCATGCCAATAAAGGTGAAACATTGCTTCATACTCTTAATATACATAGAACACTGAGATACTGTGTTAATCACGTTCAGAGCTGCAGAAAGACTTCTCAGCTTTTTGTTTCATCTTCCCCTGGGAAAGAGGCCACATCTGTATCCAAACAGTGCCTGTTCAAATGGCTGGCTAACTGTTTTTGTTGTAGGAAGTATGGTAAGGAACTGCCTCGTGCAGTTCATGGGTGACTCCATGAGAAGTATAGCCACTTATATTGCTTGCTTCCAGAATATCCCTGCCACTGGCATATGTGCTGCAGCCACATGGAGCACTGTATGTACTTTCACTAAGCAGTACATTCAAAAGGTGTCTCATAGACGTGCTGGCTTTGGATCTTGGGTACTGCAAAGCCTTCTGTCTTGATCACATATTAGACTATAGCATCGTCCCTGGGTGATTTGTACTACTTGGGAATCATTCAAAAGGTGTGGCACAATGGAGGGGATATCCTCGATGAAGACAGAACAGTTATGTTAGAATTTACCATAACAGTAGATCTTTGACAGAATCTCCTTCTTTGGGACATAGCTTACCCTCCCTCAGTTCCCTTTTCTGAGTGATTAAACAAGATGCTATGCCTAAGGCCTTATTCCATGCATTCCATTTCCAGCCTCACACCTCTCCTTGTTTGCCTGGTACTGGTTTTGGTCTCCTGGTTCCTCACGTTGAGGCCCTCCGAGGCTTATCTCCAGTGGGAACTGGGGAGTGTTGGGGCTGTCTACATTATATAGGTGGCAACGCAGCATGTTATTGTGGGTGGCCCCCAGCTAGCAAAAGTGTCTGACTGGTCCTGGTGCTGGCGGCTTACAGTTCCAAAAGTGTGGCCCAGTTGAGGAGATTCTCTTAAAGATCTACTCTTATAGCAAGTTCTTGCATAGCTGTTCTTTTCTGTTTTGATATGAGGAACACCTTTCACATCTTGTTGTCTTTATTTTTCCTTAATTTTTGGGGGAAGGGATAGTCATTAATCCTCCACGAGAGCATCTTCGTCTCTAAAGCCACACCTTTGGAAGTGTAAGCCTTTGGCGTCAGGACCACTCAAACTGTTGCCTAGCTGGGCTACCCACATTAGTGTACATTGGTACTGCTTATACAGTAGAAGCCACTTAATCGGGACACCTCACGGAGACCATTTTGTCCTGATTAAGTGGCCGTCCCGATAATCAGAAGTGCTATGCATTTGCTTTAGGTCGTGTGCCTTTAGTGTCTGTAACTTGGCAACATTGGCTCCTCAGCCAAGCACATACACCAGATGTCTGAACCTGCGGTTCCTCTCATACTGAGCAGGATTACTTTTTCAACAACACATCATCATCAGTAGGGTAAAACTACCTGTCTCATGATGGTCTAAGCCCCCGATATTGCTTGCCGCTTAATGATCGCATAAAAAATAGTTAAAAAGACAGTAAATACATTAAATCCCTTGCCAATGATTCTGAAGTGCTCCTACCTGATCACAGATAACCCAAATTTAAAAAAATTTCAAGTCTTTATAAATCTGTCTGAACATAAAAGCCACATACAATCATGCAGACACGCCAGCATGGCAAACCTGGAAATCTTGAAAGTAAGTTAGAGAGTCCAGGAGTGTCAAATAAAGCACACAGAACATTTTTTTATTTTATTTTAAAAAAAGGCACTGTTGTAAAAAGTAATTTTCTTTTCAGTTTGCACACACATGCTTTTTCGGTCTCAGTGATCCCCGGCATGCTGACAATATCACAGATCGGAGGAGGCAATTTGAGCAGCATAGTCCGACAGTGTTGGAGTGACTACAGTCAAAATTTCTGGCATCAGTGAATTTCAGAATTTGGATCAGCATAGTCCCAATCAGCCTCATGCCAAAAATGAGATCTCTGAGTTACTTTGTTTAAAAGTTACAAGTTATTTTACAACCCTAAATTCACTGCCTGTTAAAAAAAGCCAGTTTCAGTGAAGAGCTGCTGATGATATCTCCAGAACTCTGTCTAGTCTTCCCTGTCAGCAAGCTTATAGAACCTGTTTCTTTAAAAGTTGAAGTTCATGAGCAATAGTTTTCACAAGTAAAACAGGCAGCAACATTCATTGCTGTAAAAAAAAACAAAAAAACGTGTGTTTCATGTTTTGTAAAATAGTTTACAAATGTGTTTTTTTTTTTTTTCTTTTTTCATTTTGGTGCCTTTATGTTGTCATCCTTGCAACAGTGGCCCAGTGTGCACAGAGGTGGAGCTAGGCAAGGCTTAACAATGTGGGCAGCATGTGTGCTAGCAAAGCAGTGGAGCACAACAGCAAACAGTGCAGGCCAAATACTGCAGAACCATGTAATGGAACATTACAGTATTGCGTGGTGCTATCACGTTTGCCCGGCGCAGTCCCATTTGTCCAGCACTAAAGTTTTCTATATTCAAAATTGCATTGCAAGTGAGTCTGCTCAGGCAATCCATGGGCAAACAGCCACATTAGCATCTCATTACAGCCTGCTTTGCATATGGATTGCCCAGCGCTATAACATGGTGCGCACAGCTCCACCTGTAGGTCTGATGGAATTACAGGTCGGTAACCGTGTTTCTTTCTGTGCTCATAGCTCCCCCTGCAAGTCCGACGGGTATTACAGGTTGGTTGCCACATTCATTGCGTGCTCACAGAACATTAGCTGTAGTCTTGGTTTGGACACAGATGCAAAGACTAATGTGGTCCAGGGGAGTAGCACTACAGGAACGGGTGGTCATGCTGCATGCCAGAGGCATATCGTTGTTCCTGTCACAGTGTTTATCAGATGGTACAGTACCATAGTAGGCAATACTGTGAGGTACACAGCAATGCCTACAGTATGTCAGGCAACAGTGACTGGTGCTATCTTCACAGTGACACGCACAGCTGGAAGGTGTGGTCTAACAGTGGACACAACAGTCATATTGTCCTGTAACCCACATGTGCTGCACCAGTGGCATGGGATCCCCACACTGCCATACACATGGCTGTCCATGTGTGCGGAGATCCCGGACAGGTGTAGGTTATGTGCCCCGGGGGGGGGGCACACATACCATCATACTGGCACAGTGCTGTCAGGAGCAGTCCTGTCAGTGGAACATGTGCACTGTGTGGATGGACCCAGCCGTGTGGGAGTACCTACTATGTGGTGCAGCCTGGCCACCTGTACACCCTCCCCTCAACATTCTCCATTCCCCCAGTGCAGCATGTATCTGCTGGACTGCATTGGTGTACCCTCAGTGGGGGAACTGGAGGTGTGTGCTGCATGGATGTACTGCCATGGTGTCCACTGGGCGCTGGGGCACCCACTAATGCCTGGCAGGGTTAGGACTGGTACCAGATGATGGCGACATGGGCAGCACCGTCTGTGTGCAGCACGTCTCTGCCATTTATGTGTTCTGTTAATTGTTTTTTTATCACCTTGTTCACCAGGTAAGCACGCTGGGCCAAGGCCCAGTGTTAGTAATGACCCAGAGACACTTAACTGTGTGGCTGAGATGCAGTGGTGTAAAATGAAGACATACAATGTGCAAAAATACACAGTACACAAATCACATTAGGTACACATTACAGTACTGTACAGATAGTTTGTTGGTGCAAGTGGTGTTCTAGCTCAGTTGTAACATTTGCAGGAGTGTTCACTTCACAGTGCTGTTGGGGCATTGCATTCCACAGTTTGTGTGCCTATGCATATGGAGTGGCCCAGGGTGGCCGTCCGCCCGCACTGCCTCCTCATTGGATACATACAGCCTTGTTCCCTGTTGCTGCCGTGTCCACGCCTCCCAACCTGGGTTTGCCCAGCATTGAGACCACCTTTTCATGGGTGTTAATTTGCGCTGTGCTACATGTTGCGCTAACGCATGTTGTGCAGCACTATACTTATGAGTATACCGTTGCGCCTGTATGCATGTCTCTGCCCCACACTTTGCGCTATGCATACTTTATCTCATAGCGTTGGCGCTGTTTGGACTTTTAATATAGCACTCTGGTGCAAACTGTGGTGCAATCCTGGTGCAATCGATTTGCACCAGGTGCAAAGTTTTCAGTATCTGGCCCCTAGTGTTTTCTCCCTGACAGGCTGTTACTTAACCTACATTCAGACTCCTCTATGTTGTATTACACATTAAAATTATAAATTTACCAGGGCTAACACTTCCACCACTAGCAGGAATTAACACATATTAGGCCCTTGTTAAAGAGCACCATTCATGATGGTCCAAAAAGTTACATCTTGTAGTCGTCCTATGCAGTACTAGACCTGAAAGGGTGTGTGCATTTATTATTTTTGGCCAAGGTTTACTCTGCCTTCCATAATTTGGATTTGTTTTTGAGCCCAGCTTTAGCCGTGCTGCACTTGCCGTTGCTGTTCAGCTGCTGGGCTTCTGGCTCGTGATGGCAACTCTGTAGGGCAGAGGAGTGACTCACACTGTGTAGTACAGTACAGTGCAGTGCAGTCACAGCAATTTTGCAAGGGAAAACTGCCAATTCTCAGTGTACATACTGTGTTCTCTCTTCCCCCAATACATCCTGTTAGCAATGCATTATGCCAAAATCCAAATGCTTTGTTAGTATGTTGTTTTGTTTTTTTTTTGTAAAATTTACTTTTTGCTTTGATAACAAGGCATGGGGATTGAGAGAAGTTAGAGTTGCTGTCAGCATCTTTCCCAGTCCTTTTGACATTCATGCAAAAATTACCTCATTTGGCCGGCCCAGTGGCACGGAGGGTTTAGGCGCTGGCGCCTTACCTCAAACCATGCTGGCGAACTGGGTTGAAGAGCGGACTCGAATTAGCTGGGGAAATTCGGCAAGGGATGGGAGAGGATCAAGTATCCTAGGACTGCTCTCCTCCCGGGGTGGGTTAGGGCCTATGCTCGCTTGTAGCGACCCGTGGAGACTGGGGCACTACAAGAAGCGGTGACGACAGGGGAACTCGAAAAAGCGGAAAAAAGGGCGTCCGAGCGACCGGATGACGGCCGCCTGGATCCCCCACCTCCATGGAACCCCCGAAGAGCCAGGTAAAGACCGATCCCAGCAGCATCAGGGCTGAGAGCAAGAATGCCTGAAAGCAGTTTCCCTCCGGAAGGCGGGGACCCATCCGACGGAGGGTTACGTCGGGCTACCCTGGTCGGCTGCGATCTGGGATCGGTGGAAAGCTGGCATTGGGGAGGGTTTGGAATGGAGATATGGGGGGGGGTAATCCTTGGCAGAAAGGCCTGAAGGAGAGGCCAGTTGGGCACAGGGGCGATAAATAAATAATGCAAAAAAAAAAAAAAAATTACCCCATTTTGTGAAAGACAGGACACGAAACTTAGAACAGGAAGCTGAAGTTTCAACTGCTAGGAAAATTAAGCAATAAAACTTGCGTGTGTGAATGACATAATACGTTACTCCTGGGGTGGGTTGAAGCATGAGGCGAAGCCGAGTGCTTCCACCACCCCAGGAATTACGTTATTACACGATAACACACACCTTGGAGTGCCTTATTGCAATTATACAATGGCTCGATGTTATACAAAACAAAAATAAAAATGTTTTAGTAGATTTTTAGTGAGGCAGTATATCTTTGTTTCTGAAAAAAAAATCCATATCCTCCAAAAAATCAACACAGTGATGCTATTGTGTAATATCATCACTATCTCAGGCACACACTGACCAATCAGAGTCCAGGAAATTTTCTTGCCATTGTATGATTATACAGGGATGCCGTCACCGGGTGGCGCTGGGCACGAGGTCGTGAGGGCCGAAAAGGCCCAACCATCCGAGAAGGACGATATCCATGATATACCACACCCTGGAGTGCCTTATTGCTATTATGAACTGGATCCCACATATATGTGAATAAAATATAAAAAAAAATGTTTCAAATTGTTTTAGTATTACATTTTCTAATGTGTAGGGATACATTGATAAAATATAGTTCATTTAATTTTTGCTGTGGGCAGCAGGTGTCCTCCTTGTAATGCTTTGGTAGTTAAATGAGTTTTTCTTTCATTTGTTTTGTGTAAACTTGTAGTTGCTTTCTTTTGAGAGTGAAAAGGTTTTGTCTCCCGAGTAAGACGTGTCAACGGCAACCCAGCGCCGTCGTGCATGCTGCAAAATGACTTATTTTAATGGCTGCTATTCAAGCATGAAAATCTGTTTCTAAGTTCATGTTGATGTTGAAAAACTAGTTTATTGTGTGAAACGAGGCTTATTTTAGCCGGAAACTGCTTTTGAAAACTACAGCCGTGATTGTGAGCATGCGAATTAGCGTCTGTCACAGATGTGGGTGCTCGATGTTGCGGCTTTAGTTTTTGAATAGCAGTTTCGAGGTTTAAAAAAAGCCTTGTTTCAAGTAATAAACTATATTTTCAACATCAACGTGAACATATAAACTGATTTTTATGTTCGGGTTCTGGCCGGTAAAAAAAAAAGTGATGTCACTGTCAGAGACAAACAGGAGCGGCTGAACAGGGGGAAATGTTTGGACCAAGCTGAGGTAAAAAAAAAAAAGATCAGTCGTGATGGGTTGGGACTTATCCTAGCTGATTTTTGTTTAGATTCTAACTGATTTTGGGTTAGGTTACATGGATGCTGGCGAGGAAATGAAGAGAGTGGGATTTTTTCTGAGACACGTTCGCTCGTTATTTATGTCAGCAGCTTTCATTCTGCTGCCTTCTGTTGTGGGCACAACTGTAGAGAACAGTGCTCGGAGAGTGACAAGGCTGGTGGCTGGAGCTTTTTTAAAGCCGTGATGATGTAGCCCGATATCATCACGGCTTTAAAGAGCTGTCAGCCAGTCAGATTGCTGCATTTACGATCACCAGTTCATAATACATCTTATAAAACAGCAGTATTTTGTTGAGAGATAGAAATTGAGATTTAGAGCACCTTCCCCAGTACTTTTGCCTTTCAGGCATATATTTCCCCTTCTTGAACTGATTCTGGAATTGCATTTCATTCATTTAGCAGAATGCAAAAACTAAGTGTAGAGAACAGTAATGAAATACAGTTCCAGAATCAATGCAAGAAGGGGTAATTTATGCACGGAAGTCAAAAGGACTGGAAAAGGTGCTCTTTAAAATTTATAAAGCAGACACTGACAAACAGCAGTGAAGTTACCAACATTGTGCAATACTAGAAGCAATACAGCTTCCTGCCAGACACAGTAGAGTAGCACCCCAAATGGTATCGGCAGCTTGGAGGCATGTTGACTTGGCATTTAGCAACCCTGGAGAAATGGACCACATCAAAAGGGCATTCAAAATATGAATTTGTCAACTTTGTTCTAAAACCTGAAACGCACAGTTTTTATAGAAATGTTTTTTTTGAATGTTGCTGCCTCTTTTACTTGTAAAAACCATTGCACATGTGTTTTAAACTTTGTAGAAACAGGTCCTGTAAGCTTGCTGACAGGGAAGACTAGACTGTGAGTTTTGGAGATGACATCATCATCAGTTCTTCACTAAAACTGACTTTTTGAACAGGCAGTGAAATTAGGGTTACAGAATAGTTCATAACTTTAAAATGAAGTAACATAGAAACCTAATTTTTGGTATGTGATTTATTGGGGGTATGCATATTCTAATTCTGCAAAGTAGCACTTTTGGCCAGAGTCTCTCTTTAAATGCAGAATACAGAATTTTTTTTTTATTTTAAGAACGGCATTGTTGTAAAAAGTATTGTTCATGTCATTCTGCACACACATGCTTTTCCAATCTCCATGACGTCAACATGCTGACAACATCACAGAGTGGTTGAGGCAATTTGGGCAGCAGGCAGTAGCAAACAGCGTAAATGAAGAGGGAGCCTGAGGGGGTGGAGAGGAAGACATTCACACATGCTTAGAAGTATGAAAAAGGGTTATCGGGTGATTAGACAGGGAGTGTAGAGGGACAAGCATGGGCAAGGTCAGATCCAGTCATCCCAATTAATTGGTTTGGAGCAACAGCGATGTCCCATTTGTGCAGTTCTAGCTTCCATAGAATAACATAACCACTTAATCAGTTCCCGGCTGGATGTCCCGATTAAGTATCTTGCACTGTATAACATGGGCGGCCCCATACCTGCTCAATTTTTCTCCTGCTGTCAATCATTTGTCATCTTGTGGAAACTGCCTTTGTCAGTTTCGTTTGATTGAAGTTACAATTTTATTTACTTTTATTGTTATTGCATGCCGTTATCGGCTGCTCCAAAGAAGCCTCAGTTTTTTCACTTGTGACATTCTAGCGAGAAGATATTTCAAGATTATGCTCACACACTTTGTGGTTGCTGTCTGTGCCATTTGCATGACATGAAGAACTGTACCGTTTGTCAAGGCTTCAACCAGACCATGAGGAGATGCCACAGGAAGGCTTTAGAACATTTCCAGTAGTTAATGGAAAATGCTAAGAGGACAGCATTGTCTACCCTGTGGTCTCAAGCTGGCTGTACCAGATCTTAGGCAGCCATGTTGTCACCTTTGTGGGAAAATACTGTTTGTCAAAGAAGTTGAAAAAGGCCTTTTCAGAACATCATTACAAACATTCAAAGTCTCTGTTCCATCCTGTTCACTCCCCATGGGGGTAAGTCTTCGGCTGCTTCGTTAGTCTCCATCTCGATGTCAACTGTTGATCAGACTCCAAGGTCCGATGTAGGCTTTGGCTGTCTCCCACTGTGAAGGGCATGCAGCCCATTCCCAGTGAGTTGTCAACAGACATTATCTCACTAACGCTTTGTCGACTCACCAGCTAGCTCCGTTGACATTAGCACCGTTAAGTTTGGCTAGTTTTTGAGTTATTTCAGCAACATTTGCCATCCTGCCACCGATGATTACTCTGCCAAATGTTCAGCATTTTCTGTCGTTCCTGTCGACTTAAGCTGTGGGTGCCCCTGCAAATACGGTCCCTGTCACTCTGCTTCACCGCCACTGCCTCAGTAGTGTGCAGCCCTTGTGGTCCCTCCTACTCTTCCTCAGCCTGAGGAGGAGGAGTAATATAATCCAGACCTCTTGGGTGTGGAAAAAGGGGATGCAGAGGAAGAGTAACTCATTTATGGGTTTGACATTGGTTCCACTGTGTCCCTTGTAGTGCAGGCACTGGTCTTTATGTACAGGTCTTACGGCACGGGATGCCTTGTTTCAGGCTTTGCTACGCCTCATGCAGGAAAAGTCAGGCTTTGCTACTGAGGAAGAGGACTCTACTAAGAGGAATCTGTATGAATTCCTGGAGGTCCCCACATCTTCTTCCGTGGTTATTTCACCCATTTACCCATTCTTTGGAGGATGCTACCATGGCAGCCTGTCAAAGACCCAGTACATTAATAGCTGTCCCTCACATGGTGGATAAACAGTATCCTGCCCCGCCCCTTTGGGTTTTTATACTGTCCAGCCTGAAACTGACTCAGTGGTCATTATGGTTGCTCATGATTGGTCTAGGATTCTCTGGCTATTTTGTTAGTTGTTCTAGTGGCTCTCAAGACCTTCTATGAGGCACACTTATTCCCTGAAATACAAATGTTGCTGGTCTGGTGGCACAGAGGGCTGAGGCACTGGACGCCACACCTCGAACCACACCAGCGACCCGGGTTCAGGAACGGACTTGGGGCACCGGGGGTTGGCAGGGGAAGAGAGGATTGAACGTCCGGAGGACTGCTCTCCTCTCCTGGGGTGGAGTTGGTGGGACGCCTACTCCAGTAGTGGCCCCTGTGGAGACCAGGGGCACTGCAGGTAGCGGCGCAGGAGGGCAAAATACCAGAACATGGAAAAACCACTGCGGATTGGCCGGATGACGGCACCCAGTTTGAGTCACGTCCAAAAACTTCCTGCGGGGTCAGCCCTCGCCTCAGCAGCACCAAGAGGCCGAGAAAAGAAAAATAGTGTGCTGGGTCGCCCCCACCGGTGCCTTCCCCCTCGGAGGAGAGGGACCCACTCGGCGAAGGGTAACGCCGAGCTACCTCAAGGTAGGCTGCGATTTGAGGTGGTAAGGGTTCCCGGGGAGGTTGAAGGGGGTGCAGGGAACCTAGGAATGCCTGAAGGAGTGGCAAAGATCCGGAGCCAGAGGGGAGAAAATAGAATCTCAAAAAAAAAAAAAAATACAAATGTTTCAGTTGTTCCTCTTACTCCTTGGACCCTTTTTTGTGTTTGGCTTAGTGCGTCTTAGACTCTCTCCTGTCCTTATCACACTCAGGCCTCCAGTACTCTTCTGTGATGGTATACCATTTGACCTTTTTTGCCCTCTCAGGGGGCAAGACTATTGTCCAGTTGGAGGTGTCCTGCAGGTTTTTCAAAGGGCTTCTGCATCTGCTTCCCCCGGTCTGTAGGCCAGTTCTGGTGTGGTACCTTGCCTTAGTTTTTGAGTGTTTTACACAGATTTCTTTCAAACCTGCTGCCATTATTACCTCAGCTTGCAGAGTTTCTGAGCTGCAGGCTTTGGTTGCAGATCCCTCATACCTTGTTGTTCCCCAGCACCTGGTTTCACCATGCACCAGTCTATTCCTTTGTTTCTGAGTTTACATTGGATTAGACTGTCTGCCTTCCTGTATTGTTAATTTCCCCTCAGAATACAGGAGAGGTTAGTGCATTCTCTTGGTTTCTGCAGAATGCTACGCTTCTATTTAGACTGCAGAAAGTCCTCACAGCTTTTTATTTTGCAGCCCCAGGATTGTAGGTGCCCCTGTTTTTAAACAGTGCCTTACCAAATAGTTGGCATCCTGCATTTGTTTTTGTTACCAGAAGCACAATAAGGAGTTTCCCCAGTCTTGTTTATGGGCATGCCACTCATGGCATGGCCACTTCTTTGGCTTGTTTTTGCTCTGTCCTGGTAGCCGATATATGCTCTGCCGACATATGGAATTCTATTTATACTTTCACTAAACGCTAATGTCTGGATCTGATATCCTATAGTCAGGCTGACTTCAGCCTTGCCATTCTCCAAGGCTTACTGTCTTAAGGGTGTTTATACGTCCCTGCTGCCTGGTCTTCTTCCCAGTGTGTAGTTTTGTACTGCTTGGGACTTGTTCCAGAGGTGTGGCTCTGATAAGGGAGATATCCTCAAAGAATGTAGTTTATTTACTTACCAGTAACAGTGGATCTTCAAGGGAATCTCCTCCCTAGAGCCACAGCTCACTCTCTCACCTACCCCCTTCTGTTTATGTGGTGTACTCTTGAAAACGTACCTGATACTGCATGTGCCCCTCCAAATGGATGCTTTTCATTTCTGAACCGGCACCTCTTCTGCCGGCCTGGTTGGTGCTCTGTCTTGTTTCCGTCAGTATGGTACAACTCTGAACTTGTCTCTGGTGGGGAAATTGAGGAGGTATGGGGCTGCCCACATTGTATCAGTGGCATCAGTATGGGCTGCCCCAGATCAGCAAATGTTTCCAAGTGGTCCTGACACCAGTGGCTTACAGTTCCAAAAGTGTACCTGTAAGGAAGATATTCTAGTGGTAAGTAACTAAGCTTCCCTTAGGTTGGGGGGTCTGGTTTTTAGTTGTATTTCATAGTGTTTAGATTTGTAATAGTTGATTTTTTTGGGGGGGCATTTTAGATTTCATTTTTGGGGTCTCTTTTTTTTCAAGTTGGTGGGGTCAGGTGCTTGTAGTGGATTGGTCATGTTGTGATTTATTTCCATAATGACCTTTTGAAACACAAGGGATATTTCTGTTATACTCTGAGGTAGGGTTATATGCATGTTAACATACCATTATGTGACCAGGTTCTGACCACTTAGGAAGCAGAATTGGCCATTTCTGATTTTATAAATGTCCTTAACTTCTTGCCTAGGGCAAGGGCAGTCTGGCTGTCTACCTCAGTTCTGTTCCAAGTAGTTTGAGATGTTATCCTCTTATCATCTGGTGTTGAATCCTAACCTTGAGTTCTTGAGGAGTTTCAGGCTCAATTGATGTGCTCTATTCAGAATTCCTTAGAAATTCCATTATTAGAGTTGTATAAAAAATGTCAGTCTGATATAGACTGGCCTGTAGCACCAAGGCAGGCTTGCAGTTTGCTACACTAAGGACTTGGGTGTACTCCCCAAACATAGCACCAACATTTTGGGATGGCAGACGAGGAGAAGGAGTCCCAACAAGCATCTTCTGTATCGGGATGGGAAGGGATGCCCACAACATCCATTTTACGCCCTCTATTGGCTTGGGCGGGGGGGGAATGCTTGCAGAGAGGCCAACTTTACAATATGCGCTGGCATAAATGATTGGCACAGCGGAATGTTCCACCGGGTGCTGGGGAAGGGGGAGGATGGGATCATTTATTTATTTATTGGATTTTGTTAATGAGGTGAGCTTACAGAAGCATGCATCCCTTTTTTCAGTAGCAACCCAGGATTAATTACACACAATACAGAAAAGGAACATTTTTTTTTTTTTTTTTTTTGCTAGGAGCATACAGCACAATAGAAATAGCATTCAAGATGACATAACAGTGGTAGTAACATTCCATACATTCAGTTCAAAATGTGAAGAGAGTAAGTTGTGGAAAGTTGATCCTGGGTCAGCAATAGATGTTTTATGGCCCCACGCCACCTGATGAAATGGGGCAAGTGTTCTTGGTTTCAGGATGTCACTGGTGTGTGGAGCCAGAGGAGGGTTTTATATTAATTAATGGGGTTATTATATAGAGTGGAGCTGCAGCATACAGTGGTAAACTATCCCCACCCAAGGGAGAACATAGCAACCGACAGTGCACTATATGCACTTAGTGCAGTATTGTTTACTGAAATTCACTATTTCCTCCCAAGGTGGAGGGGTACAGTTTTCCACCATATGCAGAAACCTTTGGGGCTTACCTACATACGGTGCTTTTCCTGTCTGTCCCATGTATGTGCGCTGGCGACTTGCCTTGTAGCACTCTCTAGCTCTGAAAGGAGCATTTAATGAAGTTTAAATCCCAAAACGAGCACAAGCTTGTTGTCACTCCTCAGGGAGCATTTCTTAAATCTGAAAACTTTTCTGTTTGGTGGGAGCCTGTCTACTCTCTGAAAGGATATACTTTTAGCCTCTCATAATACATGTCTTCCCTCCTGAGAAACATTTGTTATATTTGTGACCTCCCATGTGATAGGAAGCCTCTCTCCTCTCCCAAGGGGGCAAGTTATGTAAGCATTAATCCATGACAAGGGAGGGCTCTACTAGGGAATTAATGCCTGGTTTGGGGGGGGGTTGGGGCAAGAGACCGCAGGCCAGGAGGTGCCTCCAACCACCAACCAGGCATTAATTCCCTAGTAGAGCCCAACTTTGGAGTGGATTAATGTACTTGTAACATGGCAAGTGCAAGGTAAGTATTGCTAAAATACTGTTTAGCTTAGAATGAAAGAAACATGAGGGAAGGCACTAATTTTACTTCATAAACCATGCTTCAGTCTCGTCCATTTGAAACGCTGTGTAGATCTGGAAATGTGCGCATGCACATTGCACACTGAGCATACATTAATGTAGTGTCTGATATTTTATAAGAGGTACCAACACAGCCGGCCCAGTGGCGCTGAGGCGTGGTCGCCTTACCTCGCGCAACACTGGCGACACATGTTAGGGAACGAGCACAGACCGCTGGGGGTCGGCAGGGGTGGGGAAGAATTGAGCGTCCACTGGACTGCTCTCCTTCTCGGGGGGGGGGGGAACTTCAGCTGTCTGCACCTGGTTGCCCCCTAGCAGAGGCTAGGGGACACAGCTGTTATGCTGCAGACATGGGAGGAGTCGGGGCAGACACTTGGAGGGGAGCACGTGCGGACGTGCTGCACTCCGCAGGCATCATTGTACGCCCTGACCACTAGGGGAATGTAAAAGGCAAAACACAAACTACAGCAGTGTAATGGAGGGTGCCTCAGAGACCCGCTACTGGCCAGCCATGGCTGGCTCAGTGCCGGATGGTGGATGTCGGAGACGGGCTGACGCCTGGATGTAGGCCGCAGCAAAAATTAATAGCTGAAAAAAAAAAAAAAAAAAGTACCAACTTTACATTAAGTTGTACAAGTGACAAAAAATGTCAAGATTTGTTACTTGTAATCCATGGTTGTGATGTTTTGCCCTCTGTTTGTACATCACACTCATGTATCAGACTACTGCATTTTGGGGGAAATGTACATTTGCATATCTAACTCTCCCTCAGAAAATATGGCATCAGTGTGCTGATTTGAGCACTCGGCTTATTTTCTTCCTGAAAAGTAACTTATGGTGACTGCTTCAGTCTCCAAGGTACATTGGGTGGTAAACAGTGGTGCAGGGTACTAAAAAGCGCGGACAGGATTGACAGTAGTTTTAATTACCTCAGTGGAGGGTGCAAAGGACATAATTGAACACATTTCTGTCTTTGTCTGTTTTTCTGAATGCCCAGAGTGATAGCTCCAGTACCGGAGCTCCGCGGGGTGGGTGGCTCGGAAGGAACTTGCTGCATACCAGGAAAAAGACAATACCACACAGCACTTGAGTTTGAAGTGCCACCAGTGGGGAGCAACTGAGGATTCAATAAGTGTGTTCATGATGGCAAGCGGGCATTACTAGGGAATTATGACCCGCTTGCTGTTTTGTCATGTGTTGTCTTTTAACCAGTGTGAATACTCTGATGTGAATATTTCTTGCCATGTTGGTCTGTTTCGTCTCCCTTCAGCAGTCTCTTCAGGACTCATCTACTGCCATCCACTTTCTGTTATTGCTCTGCTGGGTGACTAAATGCATTTGACTTTCTGAGGTTACCCCTTCAAATTGTTCTTGCCTATTTTGCAATCGATCTGATTTCATATGAATTTGTGTTTTGATTCTCACTGTATTCTTTTGTACTTTAAATGTTATACCCCACCCCCTAACTCAACTCTGTATACTTTTCCCCTTATAGGTGCCTTGTGCATTGTAACTGATTCAGATGTCTGTGTTCCCAAGATGTATTGTGGTCTCTATATTCTTGTGCCATCTTAGTGGCCTGGGTCGTACCTAAAAACAGTCCATGGGATCAATGCACTTACCCATTAAATAAATGATAGACAGAGACCATCTTTGCTCCCAAGGAAGCAAGTAATCACATTTTTGACTCCTGCGATCATCAGGAGCCTTTCTCCACTTCCAAGGAATGGGGTAGTTCAATTGTTAGTGTCCCTTGATAAGAGGGAGCCTCTCTTCTTTTTTTTTTTTAAATCATTTTTATTGTTGAGCAAGACATAGAGGAGTGAAAAGAATTGTCTGTTACATATGACATTAATTAGGATTATTACAATATACATATTGAAAAGGTAAAAAGCATTACTGATAATTGCATACAACATATTCATTCTTCTTTTTAGTTTTTCTCCTATTTCTGTCTCCTTTAGTTACCATTTCTGTTCCAGAGGCAGGCGACCGATCCCTTCTTTAGATATTTATAGCCATTAGATTTTTAGTAGTAATCATCAAGACACTTTCCCTGGTATTTAATGAAAAGGGAAAAGGGGGAGTCAAAAACTCCTTAGTTGTTTCACCATAAGTATATTATAGCCAGTCCATTCATGGAACAAATTCTGAGTCAGATTCTAAGGCATAGAGTACCCACCTGCGCCATTTTAATCCAAATTGAGAGAGCCTGTCATGTAATTTAGCTACTAGCTGTTCGGAGTAGTAAATTTCTTTCACTGTTTTATACCAGTCTACGGTTGAGGGTATCAAAGAGGTCATCCATCGCTGAGTGATGGTTTCTCTAGCTGCTAAAATAAACAAAGGGAGTAACGTTTTGTCCCAACGTGGTCTGTGGGGAGGGTAAATAGAGAGGAGTGCTATTTGTACTGTTAGTTCCCCTGATATTTCTCCCTGAAGGGCACACCAAAAGGGTGTCAACCTGGGACAGAACCAAAATATCTGTCCTAAATCTGCCAAGCTGCAATTGCAACCTCTCCAGCAGAATCCAAAAGAGGGCGGGAGGTATTTTATAAGAATAGCTGGGGATCGGAAAAACTGGGAGCGGGACTTCCATGCAAACTCCCTCCACGTATTTAAGGCAGTAATTTTAATTGCCTTTAAGGTGGAGTTAGTCCAAATCTCAAAGGGAATTTCCAGTTGTAAGTCCCTGTTCAAGGCCTCGAGTATTGATGAGGAAGAATCCCCTACTGCTTCTCTTATTGTTCTGTAGAGGTGGCTGATTAATTTATCTCATAGGTTACCTCTCAGAGTGTCTCCTAATAATTTCTATAAGAGTTGGAAGAGGGGAGGGTAGATAAGCCAGAATCTCTTTTTGTCTAAGTATATAATTCTTCACCTGGACATAGTGGAATAAGTCTCTTTGAGAGCGAGCATATTGTATTTGTAAGTCGGTGAAAGGAATCGCTCCCTTAGTGTTAAGGAATTGCCTGAAAAAATTCAGGTCCAGCCTTCTCCATTCCTTAAATGTAAAATCGAGTGTGGCTGGTAAAAATAATTTGTCAGCAGAAATTAAAGTGAATGAAAACATTATTTGTTGTAAGGGCTTTTTCCATTTTATTATTTGCCAGATCTTTAAGACTTGGGCTGTAAATTGAGAGACATTACAAGAGAGGAGGAGTTTGCTTCCAAGAGGCAAACACTATTTTTTCTATATCGTATAAGTCATTGAGGAGGAATTCAATATCTTTCCAGAGCAAATGAGAGGACGGGGAGAGCCAGATGATGAGTATTTTTAAAAAAGCAGCCAGTGCATTGTGCTTTAAGTTAGGAAGATTGATGCCTCCTCGGTCAAGGGCCAAAGTCAAAATTGTATATCTGATCCGGGGTCTCTGACCCTCCCAACTAAAGGAGGATATGCTTTTATTCTAAGACCTGAAATAGAAGTCTGATGGGAAAATTTGAATATTTTGAAACAAATATAAAAGCCTTGGAAATATATTCATACGTATAGTTTCTATACCTTGAAAAAAGTTTAGTTTCAGGCGCCCCCATCTATTCAAGTCCTCTTGAATCTGCATGGAAATAGGTTCATAATTTACCATTTCTAGATTAATCAAATTGAGGGGAATATGAATACCCAGATATTTAATTTTAGTGCGTCTCCATCTCAAGGGAAGAAGACTCCTGAGAGTAGTGGATGGGGAGTAATAAAACATTAATGCTTCTGTTTTTGATATGTTTAATTTAAAGTTTGCTAAGCGCTCATACTGGTTAAGGATTTCCCATGCTACAGGGATAGAGCATTCTGGGAGAAGGAGGGTCAATAAAATATTGTCCGCAAATAGGGAGATTTTATAAGTTTTTTGTCCCAAAGGGACTCCCTCTATCTTGGATCTAAACGAATGGCCACAGCTAAAGTTTCAATATATAAGGAGAATAGGGCCGGTGAGAGAGGGCAACCTTGTCTGGTACCTTGTGAGAGGGGAAATGGAGAAGAAAATGTCCATTGATGTGAATATATGCTTTAGGGCTTGCTTATAGATTATGTAGCCATGTGAGAAATTAATCTAGGAAGGAGAAAGTCCTTAGTGTTTCCCAGAGGAAACCCCATGAAACCTTATCAAATGCCTTCTCCGCATCAAGACTTAATAATGCTAAAGGGATTTTTCTAGCATGAATATGCTCCAAAAGAAGCATAGTGCATCTAATATTATCCGTAGTGCTACGGTTTTTAAAAAACCCAGATTGGTCGGGGTGAATGAGAGTTGGCAAGAGTTTTTCCAATCTCGAGGCCCAGATTGCCATAAAAATGTTATAATCCGTGTTTAGGATTGAAATCGGGCGATATGAGGAAGTATTGGTTGCATCCTTATTAAGTTTAGGGATAGGGGTCAGTATTGCATAATTCCATGGGGGGGGCTTCACCCTCCACTACAGCTTTGTATATGTTAAGGAGCATGGGGAGAAGGGATTCAGACATCTTCTTGTACCATTCGGCCGTATAGATGTCTGGTCCAAGACATTTAGCTGGTTTAAGGGCCTTAATGTGAATAAGAATTTCATCTGGTCTGAACGGTGCTTCTAGTTGGGAACGTTGGGCTTCTGTTAAAGTAGGGAGAGATTGTTGAGCGAGGAAGGCATTCCTATAATTCACCAGGGAGGAGTCTAGGGATGACGCATATAGAGATTGGTAGTAGTGAAAGAAAGATGATCGTATATGCTCATCGTTGTGCGAGGGATGTTTTGTGAGGACAGTTGCAGCTCGCTTTCGCGCTCTAAGTTTATGAGCTAGCATTCATGTACCCCTAGTGCCCCCCTCATAATTTGATAACTTTAAGAAGGCTAAAGTTTGTAGGATCCTAAGATCCATTATTTTTTGTATGTCCTGTTTTATTAATCTAATTTTCCTTTGGAGTACTTTGTCTCCCTCCCTATATAATAGTTGATAAGACTGTAGTTGTTCAAGTAGATATTTATAGGAGGCTTCCAGTTTCTGTCTCTTTCTCACAGTGAAAGCTATTGTTTCACCTCTAAGGACCGCTTTTAAGGTATCCCATATAATGGGATCTGAAGTGTCCCGAGAAGCATTTTCGTGTAGTATTTAGGGAATTTTTGTTTTCATTAGCTCAATATAGTCTGGGTCTTTGAGTAAGATTGGATTAAAATGCCATAGTTTTGAAGTTTTAGGTTTTCCCATATTAATTTTAATAATCATGGGGTGATGGTCAAAAAGCATCCAGGGGTCTAAAGCTAAGTCTTGTACCAGAGGGAAATGCACACAGGAGATAAAAAAGTAGTCTAGACGTGAATATGTTTGGAAACGTGGGGAAAAGTATGTGTAACCCGAATTTGTTGGGTATAGTTTTCTCCAGACATTCACTATACCCTAGTGGGACAGCGCCCCCTTTAAGTATTTCGACGCACTAGTTGATCGATAAGCTCTCAGGGATGAGTTATCTAGTTGTGGAGATAGAGCTAGGTTAAAATCACCTCCCATTATCAGAGCACCTCGGAGGTTATCTATTACCTTTTTTAAGAAAAAAACTAATCACAGCTCGAGACGACTTGGGGGGCAGTATACGTTAACCAGGGTAACTTCCTGAGAATATAAGATACTGTTAAGGATTATAAATCACCCCTGTGTATCTGCGACATTGTCTTTTAGTTCCCAAGGGGTCGTGGTTGGAATGAGAGTAGCTATCCCTCTCCTGCGACCACTGGGGTGTGAAGAGGAATAAATCCGGTATCTATCCCCCCCCCCCGCTTTAATTTCTGGTGCTCTACATCTGGGAGGTGAGTCTTCTGTAAGTAGTATACATTGGCTGCCTGCCTCCATAGGGATTGCATCATTCTTGCTCTCTTTATTGGACTATGAAGTCCGTTAATGTTCATTGAATATATTTTAACTGGATTTACTGCCATTTTTTTACTTGTGTAGTTTCTGTCTCTACAGGTAAAAGAAGAGAGGGAGAGGGGAAAGAGGTCACTCTTCGAGCCCTGTCCACTCGCACAGCGAATGAGTGGAACTTGCAATCTCTCAGAGTAATTCCTTCTCAGATTCCAATAAACTTTTACATTACCTGGTGTATGTGTGTGTTTTTTTTTTTTTTTTTTTCATATGTCTTGTTCTAGTTTTTTTTTCAACTTTAAAAGGAAACCTATTGAGCCTAACACTGGCTTGAGAGAAAAACATGTAGAACATAACCATAGGTGGCCTCTATAGCTCTAGAGGTCTCAAACAAACTTGTAACCTTAGTGACTTCCCAGTATGGGGTGTCAACTCTGGAACACCCCAGAGAAATCCCAACAATACCTGGATAAGAGAGCGTGATTGTAGAAAGGGTTTCCATAGTCCCCAAGGGGGAGGGAGACCACCCTAGAAACAATGGAATACCCCAAAGGACTAATTCCCAAAAGGGGAGATGTGCCCTATGTGGTTCGGTTTGTGCTCGTCTCTGGGCTGTCACTGCCCATAAGTGAACCGCCCACTCAAAGTCAGATCTGCAGAGTCACCCCTAATGTGCCTCGTGGGAAGGGCGGAAGAGGGGATATCCAATTAGCCTGGTAACAGTTATAGGATGTAAGGATTAATAAGGGGAGAGAGAAAAAGGGGAAACGAAAAAAAAGGGGGGGGAGGGAGGAATATCAAGAAGTCATAATGCTGTGGTTCATATATTAAAGTTAAACCGGGGAAGGAGGGGGAGAGGGCTTAGTCCCCCCCCATTGCACTATATAAATCTCAAGTGTCCCCTGGTATTCTGTGTATTTTGGACTGTAAATCAGCATTTACAAAGAGAAAAAAGGGGAGGTGTTGTAACACCGTAAATGCAATTTGACCAATATCAAACCTGCCCATATGATGAAAGGGAGGGGGGGAGAATACACAGAAGGGAGGAAGGGAAAGAAAAATGTCCAAATTCAAATAAGTAGTCCCCAGATCCTGGTCTTTAAACACCAATGTTAGTTTATCCACCTGTTGAGATATTTGGTAAGAGAGGGGGAGGAATCCTCCACGTTGTTCTTCGCCTGCCTGACATGCCTTCCCCTCAGATATCCTCTTCATTATAAGTAATGGCTCTGCAGTGATCCCGTACAAGACTGGACACCTTCTACCCTCTGCAAGACCCCAAACTCTCAGGCGCGCCCCAGCCCAGGAAGTCCCTATACACCGAGACCCCAGCAGCACCAGAGAAGAGAGAAAAGAAGAGGGGGGGAAGGTGAGACCCCCCTCTCCCCTAGGGAGGCAACTGAAGCTGCGTGAAGGGAGGGGACAGCGGGAGAGGGGGGCGCGTCTATCAGATAGAACTCCAATGTCCAGCATCGGAACATCCAGCCTGAGGAAGTAACCTCTGCCATCATATATTCAGGGGCCCTTAAGATCCGGTATAAGCAGAGCTTATTGTAAAGTATTATACATCTCCACTTCATTGTACCCCGGAACTAGGAGTGAGTACAAGGACCACCTGAAGACAGTTTAGGCCCAACCCCACCCCCAGTGCCCCCCAGCCCAGGGCAATCACCACAGAGGGGGTCAGTCAATGGGGAGGAAGAAAGAAGAAACCAGTCATTGTACTCACAGTCTCATTCGTTTTCAAAAGGTGAGGGTTGGGTTTCTACACTGGCGAATTTTCTCCAATACATCCTGAAAAGGAAGATTAAGGATTCATTCGTCAGCATCAGCGTGGCGGTTGCATTGCGGGAAATGGGAGGCTGGAATTTGATCCTTCAGTACACCCTTCGATGTTAAGTCCTCAGTCGCCTCTTGTGCCGTGTTGTAAGTTACTTGGCCCGATGGGAGATGAACCCGTAGCCTTGCTTGGTATGGGGTACGGAATTTAATGTTCTGGGCATGAAGGAGAGGGAACAAGGGGTCATATTCGCAACCTAGATGTTGTGTATGGGGGGCATAATTGTTGTCCAGGAGGAGGCGTTGAGTACTATACATTGTGCGGCCCTTTTACCAGGCCTTTCTCAGTAGCTGATCCTTGGTCTGGAATGCCTGAAATTTAATGACGAATGACCTGAGCTTGGCATCAGGACAAGAGGGTTTGGGACCCAGTGCTCTGTGGGCTCACTCCAAGTCGAGCTGAAAGGATGGATCCAAGTCGAGGAGGGATCGAATTAAATGGTCTGCGAAAGCCACCGGGTTCTCTCCCTCAGGAAGCCTGTATATCCTAATAGTTTTTCGCCTACTTCTATTTTCGGCGTCTTCCTGGCCGAGCGCTATGTGTAGCTGTTCGGTAAGGATTTTTTTGAAAGAGCCCTCTAAGTTGTCCAATTTAGTAGAATTGAGGGAGATCTGCTGATTAGCCTCCTCCATGCAGGTTTGGAGCGTGAGATGTCAGAACTTAGCTCCTGGATGGCATCTCTCATCTCTCGAAAATCGAGATGGCTCTCAGAATGTTTTCTTTGGCTTGGTGATCGATTCCTTTTCTTTTACCCCCAGATTTAGTTGTTGCTGCTGGAGTGGCCTTTCCTTCCCTTGTTCTCGAATGCCCCTGGATTGCTCGTTATCTGAAGGCCCTGGGTCGTCGGTCTCCTCATGGTCCACTATGGACATGAAGCGATTGCGATGAGTTTTTGCCATTTTCTTCGGGGAAACTTTTGTAGACTGCCTCCCGCTGTTTAGTTAAGATTTTTATAGATCGATTTATTAGTTTTCTTTCTGTAGTTTAGTCGTTGGGAGGTGATTTAACTATGATAGAGTGAGGAGAGCTCACAAGGTGGCTGGCTGTCCGAGCATACCAGAACTGGAAGTCCCAGGGAGCCTTTCTTCTCTCCCAAGGAATCAGTAAGTTATTTCTTTTCTTAAAGATGACCTGCAAAATAGTGATGCAGCCCATTCCCGTCCTCACATACCTTGCAAGACTGTTGTAGGAGTCCAGGGCTGCAGTCGCCATTATTTTTCATCAGCAGGTTTAATTTTAACAAAGCGTCAAACTTTCTTGATAGCGTACACGTGCGGCGGGGACCCGACTGAGCGGGCACAAGTGTTCATGGGTATTACACCCATTTAGTGACGTTGCTCCCACCACTACTATTATAAGTGCAGCATTGGCGGTAGTTTATTATGGTGATTTTATTGCTTCCACGGGGGTCTTGACACCCTAAATATTCCTTACTGCAACAGCCTGTCCAGGTGGGCTCAACTTTCAGTGATGTTACTTGGTATGTTTGGGTTACAGATGTAATGAGTTGCTGCAAATGTGGTAACTGCCCCTGCCTTGTGGGCTCAAAGAAGGTTAAGGGAGGTCTGGGTCAATAAACTTCTGATTGGTGGAGTTCATGTCTAAGGTTCAAGTAGGTTGCCTGGTGCCTCCATCCAGGGAAGGGTTAGAGTGGTCCTGTTGTAGGTATGGTACAACACCCTGGGGTGCAATACCTACTCACTTCACTACAGGATCACCCCACCTGTGAACCAATGCTATGCAATAACTGCTTTCCACAGAGCATGCAACTTTATACTTTGAAATAAAACCTCAATTATGAACAGATAACAAGGGCTTTTTTAGGGTACTCTAGACCCTAAAAGGAAAAAGGGAGGGTGGACAATGATGCAGTATGGTACTGTACTGGCTGGTTCTTCAGTGCCCATCCAGGTCCAGCCTGAAGTACACCATAATTGCTGCTCTTTTATTGCCCTCACAAGTGCAGCCAAACAATATAACCTGGGACTGTGCTTCAAGTGCCTTCCAAGTTCAGTCCTATAGCAGTGCCCATACCTTCACCACAAAATAGTCAGTACATTGCTTGTGGTTGCCCACTTGTTCTGAAGGGACTATTCTGCCCCCACTGGTACCAGTGATAAGATCTTTAATCTAACGGGGTGCTTCTGTCGCTTCACTGGGTACCTAGCCATGGAAACATAGCAGACTCAATGACGTTGCACATAGTTGATCAGCTGTGGTGCACTTAAATAGAAACCCCAAACCCAAATGGGCATCTCCCTATACGCAGAGGGGTGAGGGCACAGTTGCTGTAACTCCCTCTCTCACTTCGGTTGCTACAGCTTTCACTTCCCTTTCATGCCGGGGTAGGATGCGATTACCTGGATTACCTTCTTTTCAGTGTAGCAGGAATTCTGCTTCTCACTCTGCCTCTGTCAGGTGCACAGTCTGTCTCTGCAGTAGCACAGCAGCAAACTGTCTGTTCCACGACATGCCGACACCTCTCTCTTCAGGATCTGAAGCAAATCATACTAGGCTTCAGGCAAAGCCTCTGCTGTTTCCTGGGTAATTTCAGCTAACCATTGGTCCTCTGTGCTATCATTCACTCTGGGGCCAGGATAGAGGTCTTTCACTTGGTAGGTGATTTGTCAGAAATTTGTGCCAGACTTCAGGCTCTATCCTCTTGTGCTCCACAAGCTCCTTGTAGCTCCCCTTCCAGGCTCTGCAGCCTGATTGGCCGGAGTGCAAACCCTAATCCAGTTACCATGCTCGTGGGGGTCAGGGTGTACAAAGTTGTGGCCCCCAGTTTGCTGTGGGGCACTGGTCCCAAATGTTACATTTCATAATAGGCTCCTGACCTTAACATTATTCTGATGTGCCTGTTGTTAGTGCACAATAGTGCTTATAGTCCAGTGTGGTTGGGACTTTGACTGGGGAATCCTCAGTCTCTTTCTAGGCCCAGTCACACTAGTCATTGCTGGAAGTCAGTTTCTTATTTGTGTGGTGGGAGCCGCTTTCATGTTGGCATGGAGATGCCACAGATTCCTGGCTTCCTTTCCTTCACTCCTGCTCTGGCCTAATACAACAGTTAAGAATCCATCTGGATCTGGCCTAGAAGAGAGCACAGCAGTGATGACTGGTGCCACATGGCAGGCTCTGTGGGAACCCTGAAGATAAGTCACACATGGGGGAGCATTTGCAAAATATATTGCTGTCCCTGGTTTTTCTGTTTGGCGGCACAGAACACTCCGGCAGTAAGTTCTTCGGATGCATGTGTAGGCTGATCTCATTGTTGCTCAATATGTAGCTGTGCCTTTCTATCTAGTGCTATCAAGTCCGAAGTTCAGACTTTAAACTTTGCATGCCTCTCAACTTCTTCGCATTAAAGATAACCAATCCTGCTGAAATCTGGGAAAGTTACTGTAATTCTGCTCTGTGTAGCTGGCCATAGGATTCTTTCTTTGAGCACCATGCCCTTGCGCTGCCATTTTATGGCATGTGTGTATAGGGAGAGCATGAGGGTGCTCTCGTAAAAACTAATAAGGGCTTCTTTTAATTCACTTTTTAAAAAATGTTTTAGTGGTGTGTTTTGGTCAAATCATACTGCCACTGCTCAGTTAACAAGAGCCCTGTATGGTGCTGTAACCAAGAAGGGACTGTGGGACCAGCTTCTAAACTGACATTCCCTTCCCCTTCTGCATACCAGCAAAGAAATTTCTTTTTACTTCATGCCCCTCCCTATCTCCCGCACTCATCTCAATCAATAGCTCCCAGGGTACATTTGATCCCTGCACCTCTTACCTGCGGACACCTAGCTATCACAGAGCCTTAGTTTACTCCCCTCCCGTGAAGGTGTGCGAAAGTTGCCATTTTCGTCTTAGCGGAACTTTTGCAGAATCTAGCAACTTTCAATTCTTCCTGCGGTGGATTGGAAAACTCAGAATGTTTGGGGTGAAGTTGCGCCCTCTTCCAACCCATCCAATGCGTTAATAACCACTCACCGGTGGCTAGCAGCCCCTCCCCCCACCAATCACCCACCTGATGTGTCAGTAACCCCCCCCCCGGTGGCTAGTGGTCACTTCCCCTACCCGATACCCGCCCATGTCCAGTAGCGGTCACTACTAGTCAGTGAGGTAACCCACCCCCTTCCCTATCCCTCATATAGTAAAATATTTTTTCTCTGGTGGTCTAGTGAACCCCCTCCCTCCTGATCCCCAGTATGTAGTTTGTTTGTTTTTTAAACTTATTCCCTGGTGGTCTAATGGTCCCCATCCCAGCCCGCTCCCCCCATCCCAAAATGGACCGGGTAACTGGCACAGCCCTCTGCTCTTCTCCACAGCTGGCCACCCACTGAGATGTCAATGAATGAGTACGTGCACGAATGAGCATGTGCTCATTCATTGACACCTCAGTGGGTGCCCAGCTGTGGAGGAGAGCGGAGTACTGTGCCAGTCACCTGCTCTGTTTCAGGATGGGGGAGGGGTGGGACACTACATGCCAGGGGCTACTATACCACCAGGAACAAGTGTTTAAAAAAAACTAAAAAACTACATACTGAGATAGGAGGGAGTGCGGTTCTTAAAACCACCAGGGGAAAAATATTGTACTATACTGGGGTTACATCATTGACTAGTAGTGACTACTACTGGACACAGGCAGGTGATTGGGTGGGGGGAAGGGACTGCTAGCCACCAGGGATTTATTTTATTTATTTCAGGCAATCGGGCAGTGATCGTCGGGGGGGGGTGCGCACTAGACAGCAGGGATAAAGTAGGGTGCAGGGCAGGCAGAATTTATACAAACGTTCAGAAATAGATTTCCTAACTTTAGCAGAAGCGAAAGACAAACTTCTGCTTAAATTCTGCCTGCAGAAGTTTTTTTTCGCATACCTATACCCCCAGTTGGGGTCAGGATGGGCAGATTTATGCCCCACATTTCAGGTAGGTGATGCTGTAGAGGGCGGGGCCCAGATATACTGAGGTCCATCACTGCAGGTGCCTGGACCCGTTCCCTTATTTCTCCCAGGCTGTTCATGACATCAGCACACTAGAGGTGCAGCTTGGGGTACGCATGATGACATGCATGGCCAAGGTCCCACTCCTGTTATGCCTGATTCTGTCCTGCCACTCGAGGTCACCCAGGTGGTAGTACTGCAGCACAACCAGCAGACCTCCCTCACCAGAGCAGAGTGTCCTCTGGGATGCTCTATGCTCCTTCCCTCCCGCTGGCCCTCTGGTGACCCAGGCTTGTTCCCAAATCTGGGTCACTGGTGGTGTGAGTGGTAGCCCTGCTGCTGCATTTTGTTTGTGCCCCCCCTCGGAGAAATACATTTTTTTTGTGGCAGTAGTGAAGTCTGTAACAGGGTGGGGGTGGACCAAGCTTGGTGCTCTTTAAAATGTATATCACTGCAGCGCTGGTGTAGCGGGAGCCAAGGATCCCTTCACCAGTGACCTGGTGTATATTCTCAGTCTGTGCATCCACGATTCCACTGGCCCAGGAAAGGGAATCTGGCTTGTGACATGAACCCACATCTGTTGCATAGTGGCAAATGCGTTACCCACCGGGCAGGGCTACAGAGCATTGTAATCAACCTGGCCATCAAAAACTGGATTATGTCTTCCTCACAGCAATTCAGACAGAGGTGGAGCTATCATTTTATGTGCAGAATTATACTTGAGACTCCAGCTTCACACACTTCATCCTACGAGAATAAATGTTTAGAATAATAAGGGACCAAAGAGCCTCACAGAGGTTTAAAGCATACTTAATGTCTTCTGGCCTGCATTCCTCCCCCCTCCTACCAGTTTCATTTTTCTTTTTCCCTTCTTTAATTAGCCCTTCCTCTGCCTGTGTAAGTCTCTGCGATTTTTATTCGTGAGTCTCAGGGAGGACTGTTAAGTAGTCTAAAGCATACGTATGTAAAGTTTTTGCCTTTCATGTGCACATGTAAGTAGGAAAAGTGAGACAGTTTTTTCCTGCTAGGGGTTAGTGTCAGGCACTACATGTAAAGACATACTGTAATGAGAAGCTGCAGGACCAAATGAGATTGGACTCCTCAGTAACTGTTGGTGACCCGGACTTCTCCCCACACTTCGCACTGATCCAGGTTCCACCAGATGCAACTGGCTGTCCCTAATGATTTCTCCCAGGGAGTTGCAGGATATGGGGTCCCTCAAAGTGATTTTTTCTTTTTAGATACCACCAAGTGAGGCATTATTTATTATCTCAGAACTTCATTCCCAAGATAGACAGGGATCTCACATCCCTAGAAAACTTTCATTACTGGGCGGCAACACTGGTGGGTAGAGGAGGGACAGTATTGAGAGCTTACAAGATACTGATGGGGGAAGAACACCCAGAACTAACTAAGTTGAAGGTTCAGTGGGAGCAGAGGGAGGTATAAGCATCACTGATGAGGAGTGGAAAAATATGTGAGAAAGGGGCTGGAAAGTGACAGCATCCCCAGGGTGGAGAGAATAATAGAAGTGGATGACAAGTTTTTTCCACACTCCCGCAATAGCACTGCATTAACAAGTGGGGAATGCCAACCTCTGTTGGAGGGACTGTGGCCAGATGCAGTCCCATCGCCACAGTTTGAGGGGCTTGCTCAAAGATTACTCCCTATTAGTCCAAAGTCCACTGGGAACTAAGCAAACTGTGGGAAGCCCCAATTCCTTTTGTCTTCAAAACAGTATTTTTGTGAGAAGGCTGAAGGAAATAGGAAGAAAACAAACCAACATAGAGGATAGTGTATGAGCTATCCTACACAACAAGGCTATGTTTCAACCAAGAGGTTTCCATAGTAACAAGAGACCTCAAGAGCACAGCTCAAGTGGTCTCATTACCATGGAGATCTCAAGATTGAAACAGAGCTTTGTTTGTGTATGGTAGCTCACACACAGTCTTCTGTTGTGTATGGGCACCACTTATGATAAAACTGTGTCCTTACTGTGACGCTTTTTTGTCTCCCCCATCGGAGCTTCATTTCCAGGGCCAGTTCTCACCGCCACGGCCATTTACTGAAGTTCGGAGGGGTCAGTACTGCACATGCATAAAGATGTTCTGTGTTGTTGTGTAGCACTAGTGATATGGCTAGTGCAGCACATCATCATAACGTAGCGAGTACAGCACAACAAGCTGACTATACCAACCAAATTCTGTCGGCGATCATCTCTACCATACAGTGTAATTCCTCCTTGGATCTTGTTGCACAGCAGCCCAGAAAGAAATAACAGTCAGCTGGCAAAATGAAATGACCACATCATTTGAAGCTTGGATCAGAAGAGTAGGTGACATGAAGAGAATGGAGGAAATAATGGCCAAACTCAGACTAACCCTCGAAAAACATACTGAGCTATGGGCCAGGTGGGATGCCAGGTTTTACAGAGAACAGTCTGATACAGGGGATTCAGCAGATCCTGAAGGGGATACAGATGCTTAATCCATGGGTGCTCCTATGGCAGCAGGACACTCCTGCAGAATTGGATCTGTTTCACTAATCTCCTGCATAATAATGAGTACTTTACAACATCCAGGCTTCAGTGTCAGTGTCAGTTTGGTTGTTGGCATGGTTGTTGACCATTCACTCTTTTCTGGTTGTCATTTTTTCTTTTCAAGCTATAAGAGAAGTCATTTGGAACAGAAGTACCACCAGAAGACAAATTGCAAGTTGTTTATTTGGGCTTTCTAATATAACATGAACAAGGGCACTAGCATTACATGTTTGCTTTAATGTTTCATTGAGTCTCATGTTTGCATATGATACTCGTTAATTGTATTCTTTCCAGAAGTGATATCACAATTTATAATGCTATACTGACTCTCAAAGCTGAGTTTAAATCAACAAAAAAAAAAAAAAGCTGCTGGAATGTTTGACCTTTCTCTGCATGCTGCCATAAATGAGCTGTAATCCTGGCCGAGGAAGGACCCTCTCTAGTCTCTGTAATCTCATTCTTTGATGCTGAGAGTGATCAGAACATTAATTAACACCAATTTGGATAATTGTGTTGCAATTAAGGTTGGATTAGAACTGCCTGATCTTATTATGGGATTAATTTCTGTAATTTGATTTATCTGAATGGAGGATGGGTAGCAGTTACATGCAGAAGAAAAAGGGAGAATGAGTCATTTTGTCACCTGCACAGCTGCCATCCTTTTCTCACTGAAATGTGGAACACTGATTCTTAAAATGTGAGTTACATCATCAAACATGGAGATACGTGGGCCAAAACATGGTGGAAACAAGGACATTCATTTATGTTAACTTTAATATTGGTTCATAGTAGATTATTATGATTTTTTATTTTTTTTTTATTTTATTTTTTTTTGCAGCTTCTCCTGCACCCTCTGATCTCCCACTCATTCTGGCTGCTCAGCGTCCCTGTCTGCCCACCATTCACTGCCACTTCTGCCACCCTGGCTCCCCAGGCTGTCCCCATGTCCTTGGAGGGTCCAGCTTATCCCCTACCAGGCCCCCCCCCTCCCTGGGGGAGTGGAGGGGAGTAGCATTCCTGGGGGGGTCCTCTGAGGTTTGCAGGGCTGGAGAGGCAGGAGCGGTACGCTGGGGGATTGTGGCATGGGGAGACTAGGCAACCGTCATCCGGCAGGCTGAGGTGAATGCTATTTTCCATTTGCTGGGCCCCTCCCCACATCCAACAGTGTTTATCACCGTGATACCCTGGAGGCAGAGCCAGACGACGTGTGGTCACCCACGCCAGCAAGGCGACATACAACCAGGTGTCTCTCTCCATGCGGTTCTCCATAGGACCCTCCCCCCAGGAGGACAGCGTCCATGCAGACACTCTTATCTTCCACCCTGTTGGCCTCTGCTCCTGACATCCTGGGCTTATGACTCAAGCCCGGATCGCCAGAGTGCCAAGTGGTGCCCCACCACTCTGTGCCAAGGAGGTGGCTTGAATTTCCTCGTTAAAGTTTGCTGTTATGACGTGAAACAGTACAGTCTCTTTATGGGATAGCATTCATTCCATGTGACATGGAAAAATTCTGAATGCTAAAATGAGGAGGCATCCTTTGCAATATGGGACACTTGAGAGATATGGTCACTTGATAGCCCTAATAATCGTACTGAAGTTGTTTACTGTAGCACAGATTTGTTCCCATTGAGTAGTTTGTATGTTGAAATAAAATTCACATTAAAAAAGGGGTACCTCCCTATAATGTTGGGTCTGCTAATTAGTTTACCCCTGCAGTAATCTGCGGACTCCACTTCCCAGCAGAGGTTTGATTTTCAGCAGACTGCCAGGGGATTGTTCCTTAATTTTTCAGACCTTTTTACCTCCCTCCGCCCAATCTTCTCTGCATGTATCACATTTTGTGATAAACTGGTTCATGCAGTTAAGGGTAATGAAAATGAATGTCTGACCACAGGGCATTGCTTTGTTTGCTCAAGCTGTTTCTTGCTCTGTTTTCAAACGTGATATCATAGCAAGAATCAGGCACTGCCTATGAAATGAAATTGACGACGGCAAGCTCTCTGTGTGCGGGCTGATTAGCCTGCCTCTTTGTGCCCTCACCAACCTGGCCTGCTTTAGGTTTTATTTTAAATCTACTCCACCTGCCATAAAAAAAATAAAATAAAAAATAATCATAAAGTGACTCCGCTTTCATTCCAAGCTCTAACATAGTCGGGAAGTCTGCTACCTGGATGTATTTATTTTGTCTGTGAAGATTAATATGCAAATATCAGGGTCTTATTGTTTACTAGAGATTTTCTGCACTAACATGCGTTTCCATTTGTAATATGTTTCCTAGGGAAATTACCTTATCCTGTGATCTAAGGAATTCATTTAACATTTTGCCGTAAAGGTTCCATTCCACAAGGATTTAAGCAATTTATAAAACCGAATGTCCCTGCTTATTTCTTTAACATCAGCTGCTGTTTGTAATATAATTTAGTAATATTCAGACTGCCTGCGTGAATGGCCTGCAACCGAATGCACTTTAGAGACAAGTTATTAGTGTTGCAGTGGTGGATCAGTTTTTAAAATTTGTCATATTATGTCATTTAGAAATTCTATAATCAGTCTGTTGAGGATGACTGTGAATTATGGAAGAATAACAAAATTGCATCATAAATCTTGGGGGGCAGAGAAAAAGCAGGTTGCATGTAGAAAGTGAAGCAAGAGAATAGTAGTATTCTTTTTTTTTTATTTTACTGCTGATTTATCCAGGATAGCCCAGCTGAGATGTGCAATGTCTTTTTTTTTTTTTTTTTGCAGGGGGGGATTAAAATCACTGAGATGTTGACTAACCTGCAAAGGGTCACACAGTGAGCCACTGGCTGTAAAGGACCTTGAACCCTGAGCCCCTTTTCCACGAGCAGCATTTACAATGGCGAGGTTCACAGTTGCTCTCTCTGCTCCGTCAGCACCATCGCGGTCTGCTTCTACACACATACCATGTGCAACGGTCTCTGGGCTTATCCAGGATTTCTGCTGGCCAAGAGTCCGAGACTTGGCTAAATATATCCTTGGGTAGTAAAAATTAAGCTGAACTCTGGAAACCTGTTACTTTTTGGAAACAAGGGCCAAAAACTACATTAAAAATGTTCCAAAAGTGGAGCCATGATACTGGGCATGTACTAATGCAAATTCATCTCCATATCCATCACATAGAAACAGAGAATTTGACGGCAGATAAGGACCGCTTGGCCCACCCCGTCTGCCCATTTCCCTACCTAATGGATAAGCTGCAGATTCTAGTTAACCAGCAGCCTACTTCTTTCTGTCCCCATCCCGTAGAATTGCCTTATGACTGTCCCATGCATGCTTGAATTCAACCACTGTTTTTGACTCCACAAAAGGCCGTTCCATGCATCCACAACCCTCTCTGTGAAAAAATACTTCCTTACATTACCTCTGAGCCACCCCCCCCCATCTTCAGATTGTGCCCTTGTTCTTGCGCACTTTTTTTGAAAGATTCTACCTCTTGGACTTTGTTGATTCCTTGAGGTACTTGAAAGTTTCTATCCTGTCCCCCCTCCCTCCTTTCCTCAAGGCTATACATATTAAGCTCCTTTAGTCTCTCTCTTCATATGTCTTCCGGTGCAGACCCTGCACCATTTTAGTTGCCCTCCTCTGGACAGCTTCTATCTTGTCTATGTCCTTCGGAGACTGGGTCTCCAGAATTACTACAGTACTCCAGATGGGGTCTCACCAGCTGTCTGTACAGAGGGATAACAACTTCCTGTTTTCTACTGGTGATGCCTCTCCCTATGCATCCCAGTATCCCCCCAGCCCTCCTTACTGCCCTCTCGCATTGCTTGCCCACCTTTAAGTCATCTGATATGACTACCCCCAGGTCCCTTTCCATTTTTGTTGTTGTTAGTATCTCACCCCCCATTGTGTACTATTCCCCTGGGTTTTTGTTTCCCAGGTGCATTATCTTGCACTTCTTAGCATTAAATCTAAGCTGCCATACATTTGACCTCCTCTAATCTTGCCAAGTCCCTTCTCATCCTTTTCACCCCACCTTGTGCATCAACTCTGGTGCAGATCTTTGTGTCATCTGCAAAGAGACATACTTTTCCTTCCAGTCCCTCTGCAATGTCACTTACAAAGACATTGAAGAGGACCGGCCCTAATACTGAACCCTGCGGCACCCCACTAGTAACCCCCCTTTCTTCAGAGTGGACTCCATTTACTATTACCCTCTGTGTCCTATTCTCCAGCCAATCCTTTACCCAGGCCGTCATCTTGGGACCCACTCCCAGGCTGGCTAACTTGTATATTAACCTTTTGTGTGGGACTGTGTCAAATGCCTTGCTAAAGTCTAGGTAGGCCATGTCCACAGCCCCTCCCTGATCTACTACTTTGGTCACCCAGTCAAAGAAATCTATCAGATTAGTGGGATATGAATTTGCATTAGTGCATGCCCAGTATCACAGCTCCACTTTCAGAGCAATTTTAATGTAGTTTTTGGCCCTAGTTTCCAAAAAGTAACAGGTTTCCAGAGTTCAGTTTAATTTTCACTACCTAAGGATACATTTAGCTGAACTCGGGTACAGGAGTAGACGCACAAACACAGAACTCGCACGAGCCTCGGGAACACACATGATGACCAGGATCCCACAACATAGCAGAGTCTCTCGCGAGAAGCTCTGTGCAAAGTGAAGTGACCGCTGTTATGTTTGGAAACAGCACCAGGAACCAGCATGAAACGATAAAACAAAACAGTGAACCACCCAAAACAGCGAACGCTCCCTTTCATTGCATTGCATTGCAGGTTTCCTATACATGACAAGACTGGTAACGTTGCAGTTGCTCTGCACCACTATATGCGGTGTAGAGCCTGCCATGTGAAAGGGGCTTTGGATCTCCTGTTTTACAGTTTTGTGCTCTAACCACTGGCCCTGGCTGCCTTCTAAGGAACTGTGGAATGTAAACAGTGGCTAGGAATTGGGTTGAATGGAAGTTACTTTACTGGGGCTACACATCATCACAGGAGGACTGTTTCTTGTCAGGACATTTTTATTTACAAAGTGCTTTCTGTTAGATCCAAAGGGCTCTACATCACACATGAATATATAAATGCATAATCAATCGAAATTCTTAACGTGAGCAAATACTTGACAAGCAATAAAGTAGCATGTCAGTCAACAGCCAAATGCCTGTTTGAACAACAGTTTGTAGGCATTTTTATTTGGTGTGTCTGTTTATTCTAGATCTCAGGTGTTTCCTCACATTTCGTGTGGGCATGTGGTCAGGATATGTGAATGTTGTCAATCCTAGTACTAGATTTCAGGAGGGTAGACATCAGCTGGATGAAGAAGCCAATCTGGGCCAAGTTAGAGTGGAGAGAGCATCGGGGATGTGGTTAAAAGACTGGGGCAATCATGGGGGTCATGCGAGAGACAACAGTGTCTTGCATGAGAAGGATAAGCAAAAGGAAAAGGTACAGCAGACCAATACGTTTCCCTGGAAAGGTCAGGGAAGCAGTGAGAGCCAAAAAGAAGGTCTTCACCAGGTACAAGGAAAAACAAGGAAAGGTAGTATGTGGAGCATACCAGATGAGAACAAGGGAAACCAAAAGGGCGAGTGGACAAGCAAAGGCAGACACAGAGCTGCATATTGTGGAGAGGGACATGGGAGGAGGAAAAACAGTTCTTTAGATATATTAGGGGAAAAAAAAGGAGGAGGAGGAATTGTTAGGCTAACAGAGGGAGGTAAAACAGCTGCTTTTGCTTTTTATTCGCAAGAGAAGACAGAGGGCCTCTGCCAGAGAGTGGCATTAAGGCAGCTGTAAGGGGGATCCCTTACATGAGGCAGCAAGTATTTACCAGTGAAAGGATTGGGAATTGCTAGCAGACCAAAAATAGGTAAGGCCTCGGGGCCAGATGAGATGCGTCTGAAGGTGCTCAAGGAACTGGCAGTGGAACTAACTGAACCCCTGATGGGGCTATTAAGTAGCTCAATTCAGACACTGCAAAAGGCTGGAAGGTAGCAGACATAGTCTTGCTGCATTGGGCGGTGGGGGCAAGGAGCAACTGGGTAACTACAGACTTGTCAGTCTTACCTCTACTGTAGGTAAATTGAGAGAGATATTATTTAAAGAGACCTCATGAACTGTCTGGAGAGCAGTGGACTCCAGGATAGTAAACAGTATGGGTTTGTGTCAGGAAGGTCTTTCCAGACCAACTTAATAGTATTCTATGACTGGGTAATGGTGGTGTATAATGGTCATGCTGTGGATTTATTCTACTTAGATTTCAGCATGGCTTTTAACTTGGTGCCTCACAGAAGGCTGCTGAAGAAGCTAGAGGATCTCGGTACAGCGAAGGACACAGATGAGTGAGAAACTGGTTGGAAGGGAGACAGCAGAGGGTTATGGTTAAGAGTCAAATCAGAAGAGATGGAGTTCACCAGTTGAGTGCCACAAGGATGAGTCCTGGGTCTAGTCCTTCTTAATATGTTCATTAGAAACATGGGAGAAGAAATCCAGTGCAAGATGCATCTCCTTGCAGACGTCACTAAGCTCCGTGGCAGTGTAGACAGCAAGGAGGGAGTTAAGGATATGCAGAGACTTTTGCAAAAGCTAGAGAAGTGGTCAAGGTTTAGCAGTTGAAATTCAGTGCCAAAAAGTGCAAGGTGATGTACATAGGGAACAAAAACCTGAGGACAGAGTACTGGATGGGGAGGGGGGGTAAAGCCATGCATGACCTCTGAGGAAAGAGTCCCAGGGGTCATCATCAGTGACTCCCTAAAACAATTAAACCAGTGTAAAAAGGCCTACAGTAAGGCAAATGGCAGGCAGGGGTGTGTATAGGAAGGAGTATTGACAGCATAGGGAAGGCGGTATTACTACCTCTCTGTAGGTCACTGATGAGGTCCCACCTGGAGTACTGTGCCCAGTTCTGGAGTCCTCACCTAGGGAAAAATAAGGACAGGCCAGAGATGGTTCAAAGTAGGGTGACCAAAATGATTCAGCGCCGGCAGGGCAGATCTTGCAATGATCAGCTTAAGGCACTGACATGTACACACTGGAGGCCAGACGAGAGAGGGGAGATAAGACAGAGACGTTCAGGTTCCTGAAAGGAATGAACAGGGTAAATTGCAGGAACTAATTAGCTTAAGTAGTGGATCAGGAACATGTGGGCATGACCGGAAACTGACAGGTGAGTGGGTGAGGAGATTCAAGAGGGAGGTGAGAAAGTTTTATTTTTCAGAAAGGATGGTGGAGTCATGGAACAGTCTGCCAGCTGATGTGATGGGTGCTAAAACCATCAGTGGTTTCAAACATACACGGGACAGAATGAAGGGCTAAGTGGTTGCTCAGGGTGATGGCGGTAGCGTGGGGAGCATGGGGGTGGTTAGTGTGGATTAGAACCCTGTATGGACAATAGGTCCCAGGTTTGTTAGGGTTTGTGGGCAGACTGGATGGACCAGTGGTTCTTTTCTGTCATCTTTGTCAATATTTCTATGTTTAAGCCACTAATAAATTATATAACTACCAGAATGATGTGATCATGCCACATGAAAAAATAATGAAAAATGCAGAATTACAACAGCAGTGCACAGAGGCCCCCGGTTCAAGTTATACAAGGGGTTCTCATTTTGGGACGGGTAGAGCCCAGCAGAGTCACATGTATATACAGTGTATAGGAGGGGCACTAGGTAGCACAACTATCTGTTTCATGAACAGCTCTTTGCTGGAAGTCTTTACTACGCTTAGCCACAGTCACATATTGATAACTAGTGCGGGAAGGGGGTACAGGTTTATGTGGATCAAAACAGGACCTTAGGATGACCAGAACGAGGAACCCTTGCAATGCTGATACCCATTCTGAAGTCCCCACCCTCTGGGTCCAGTGCAGCATACAACCCTCAGGCCCTCTTACAGTTAACAGCCAGTGACGTAGCGGTCTCTGGCATTAAAGAGCAGCTTCCTACTATTAATTGTGCTGCCTTCCCCCAGCCCATTCGATAACTTAGCCACACAGACAGCTACCAATGAAGTATGGCATAATAAGTAATTCATTTGTGAAAGTTATTTTGCTCATAAAATTAAAATCCAGCCGGCCTGCAAAAAGAGGACCGACTTCCCGGTCCACAGACCCTGCCCCCACGTCGACCCACGCCGCTCTGTTTTGTGATGTCACAAAATGAAGGTTGCGTGAACACGCCCCATTCACTTATAATAGGGCCGATATTGTCAAATAGTTTTATAACATTTACTGTTGGGATTTTCTTAAATCAAAGGGATCAATCGACTAATAGGGACCCTATTAGTCAATTGATCACTTTGATTTAAGAAAATCCCAACAGTAAATGGTATAAAACTACGTGACAATATCGTCCCTATTGTAAGTGAATGGAGTGCACTCACGCAGCCTTTGTTTTGTGACATCATAAAACAGGGCTACGGGTCGACGAATGTGGGTCTACTTAACCGGAAGTCTGTTTTTTTGGTTTTTTTTTGGCCAGCTGGCTGGATTTTAATTTTATGAGCAAAATAACTTTCACAAATGAATTACTTATTATGCCACACTTCGTTGGTAGCTGTCTGTTTAGGTAAGTTATCGAATGGGCTAGGGGGCAGCTACTAGGAAGCTGTTCTTTAAAAAAGCCACCTTGGATGTGTAGCTGGTGGATGGGAAAGCCCATTCAAGAAGCTAGGCATGCAGCTAAAAACTATTTGTTCAGAACTTGGGGCTTGTCCACCCAGGGGATCAGCAGTAGTGCATCATGCTGCCCGTTGGTATATGGGTGTTTACAAGTGCACCCCCAAGTGCCACACTAAGGCTGGTTAGGGGCAGAGCATGTTGTGCCGGTGATGCGCTCTGCTCCCAGGAATTGAGGGAGAGCAGGGACCAGCTGGTATTCGTTCATTCCCTGCTGGCTGACCACAAAGAAATGATGCTGGCATGGCCTGTGAGGCCAGACCTCCCATCTGGGTGAAGGGCATAGCAGAGGCAACCTTCATGGTTTGGGGGAGGGATGGAGGGAGAATATGTTTGCAGAAAAAAAAAACTATATTAAATTCAGATATTTATATTTAACGGAATACTCACAGTAGAGTCTGCAGTAACTAATGAATTGTTACTAAGAATGATTTCATAGCTTGAGTTAATATATGAATTTGGTGTGTAGCTAAGCCAGCACTGGTATGACCATGTAAATGTCTGTGTATCAATTAGAAGGCCTCCTGGTACTGAAGTGTGAAAGTACAGCAACATGTCACAGAAAATATTAAGTAAAGGGCCAGCATTTTTATCAGTGGGACCTTGGTGTGATTTTTTTTTCACTTTATGGGACATCATATTGTGCTATGACATTTTCCTTTGACAGTGATTTATGATTTTCCCAGGCTACCGACATTTGGAAGTTGTTCTCTGGTTCCAGTAAATATGTAGGTGAAAAACTCTCACACTTCAAGATATAAACAGTTATACTTCCCCACACCCAGTTCAAGAACTAAGAATTTCAGTTGGAATCAAGGCCTGTCATTTTGGTGCAGAATTTTTGTGTTTCCTGTAGAAAAAAAAAAAAGAGGCTGGGGGCATATATCGAGCAACAAGTCAGAAACCCATAAAACATACTGTCCCCTTGTGTTTTATTTGATTTTTTTTTTCTAAAAATTTCTTTCTCTGAGTCTTTATGTTAAATTTTCTGAACTTTTCCTTTCTTGTCTCCTTTCCTTTATCCCTTCCCCCATGTGTAGCGGTAACAGTATTGAAACATGGGTAGAAACGTGCGGTTTTACACAACGATGGGGATGCTTTGTGGGGACACGGATTAGGCTGACCTTAAATAGTTCAGCATGTACCTTTTGATATTTGTTGTATCTGTTCAGAACTGCAGGGAAAAGAGCCTGTTTATGTTTTAAACGTTGACAGTTTGCACTTTGCACGGTTCCTAGAAGCACTGCAAAATCAGTGTTAAATATCAACCCCTTTTGCATCGTATTATTTCTAGTTGAAAAACCCATCTTTTATGATTGCTAACCTTCTCTGAAACTCCTTGATGGTTGCTGGTTGTTTTATCTGCCTTTTTTCTTAGTATCTGTGCTTGTTTTGACCTTGGCCTACTCAGTGTGACTCCGTGCATAGGACACATTTTGTCTCATTGTTTATTCTTCTACACTTCTTGTTATAGCATTGCCTTTGCTGCTGTGCGTAATTTTAGCTGTTTTTTTAACCTCCTGGGCTGTATCTAAAATAGGCATTTATTGTCTAGTGCATCGGTGTCTACCTGGTTAACAATACATACATGCATAAATAGTAGAACTGAAATGCATGGTAGTGGTGTAATTATACCGTATCTTGTTTTGCTTCAAATCCTTGATCAGCTCTTATTTGCATATACCCTGAACAGTATGAACACCCCCTAACAGTGCAGCCACTCATGATGCCATAGTCTCCTCTCCTCCCACTGCATCATGAGTTGCAAGAATGTGTTTTTGGTGGAGAGGGAGCTTCTGAAGCCCAGAAAAGATGCGGTGAAAGTTGATCAAGGAATGTAAACAGACATGCTAACACCAGTATGCTTGGCAGACGGTTTTTCACTTTTATAAAGAAAAAAGGAATCAGAATTTTAAAAAACAAACCACTACATCCACAGTCTCTACAGAATGTAAGAAGTCATAACTTTCTTTTTTTTTAAACTAGGGACAGTTTGAGTCCAAAAGGGGTTGACAGTGTCCCTTTAAGGGAAGTTAGCCCACAAGTAGTGGAGTGTTGCAGAGCTGCAGACTACGTGTTGTTGAGAGATGATGATGATGGGAGCTTCTTGAAATTCCTGTTTTTATTTTTATTTTTATTGACACAGTGGGAGCAGTGGAGGAAGTGGAAGCCGTGAAAATAGTGGAAGCAGCAGTATTGGCATTCCCATTGCCGTGTCTACACCTTCGCCGCCAACCATTGTGCCAGGTAATTCACTCTATTATGAATATTGCTCTGCATGCATGCTCATGTGCGAGAACGCACAAACACATGCAAACACACACACAGAATTTCTGGTCCACTGCTGTGAAGGAAAATAAACTCTCTAACTGCAGTGGTAGTTTACTGACAGCACAATAAATTCTGTCATGTTGAAACTTCCCAGGTGTCCCTTTAACATTAAATAGCGCTATGTAGTCTTGTATGTAAAAGAGAGGGTAAGCACTCAGCAGTGCTATTTCTGTCTCTGATCATTTTTTATTAGTCTATACAGAATCTCTTCTGAGCCCACTTGCAGACTAGCCCGTGAGGCTGCCTGTGAAATTCTTGCTTTTTTCCAAGCTGCTTGGTCCTTGGCCCAGTTACACATAGTCCTCATGAGGCCGTGATGGCCTTGTAGTGCCAAATTGGTACGTCACCCTGTTTAACTCTCATGAGGTTTTGACAGCTATCCACTGCCAAACTGTTGGGTCCACAGCCCAGTTTCAGGTGGGCTTTGACGGACTGTGGAATTCTGCCTCTGCTGAATTGTTTGGTAATTATTTTAATTTATCATTTATGTTCCCAGAATAGCCTACCTGAGATGCAACATCTCATTTCCAGTGGGGTCCTGCTTTTACCCATTTCTGCAGCTATGTGGATTGGAGCACTAGAAGGTTAAGTGACTTTCTCAAGGCCACATAGCTAGTATTTGTCTTCGTCGGAGTATGTTGTGTTTGTCTCCACACCATCTGTCCAATACCTTCTTCAGTCTCCGCCAATGCCTTTGTTTAGCTTTGGGTCAGGAAAGACACACCAAGCCAAGGCTTGTTTCCAGGTGCATCCTGGGAGCCCAGGGAAGGTAAGTGACTTGCTTGTGGTAACACAGTATGCAAGTGATGGCAGTGGGAGTCAAACCCAGTTCTCCAGGTTTGCACCTCAGTGCTTTAAACCACCACACTTTACTGCCTCCTGAGCACAGAGTCTCAGCCTGATACTCTTCCCCTCCTGGTACCCTTTCAACTTACTTCTTGGGTTGGGGCTGCAGTAATCCCCACTGGGGTTGAAGTCCTGCCCATTTTGCACAGTGACAGCAGAAAGGAGATGCATCTGGCCAGCAACTTATTCTGCCGGGGAACCTGGGATTGTCTTTGAGAAGGATCCGCAAATGTCATGGGAGCAGGGATCATATTTTAGTCTTGCTTCCACCCAAGATTTTGTTGCAGGATGTCCATGGCCTTGATAATGCTGGGGCACACAGAGGTGGCCGTGCACCCTTCCCTCCCAGATGCAGTATTTTTTTGTTTTGCTGCATTTTCACCTGAGGTCCCTTAGGTGACTGTGATACTGGACAGCACAAGCACTCTCTCCATCCTCCTCCCCACAACTAGCCATGATGTCTCTGGTTTCCTCCTGGTCCTAGGTCGCTGGCATCATCGTGAGCAGCTGCTCCAGTGGGATTTGAACCTGAGATTTTTATGGTTGGGAAGTCAGTGATCTAACCACTAGGCCACACTGCCTCAGATTATTTGCGGTTTGCCCTTACAAGGCTGTGACTACTTTCCTCTCTCCAGCTGTTGTGTTGCAGGTCCTGAAATACAGTATAATTTTTAACCACAGGACATGGTTTTGCATGCCACTGGTCACTGTGTCGGAGTCTGTGGCCAGCAATGGGGATCTTGAAATCTGTTTAAATGCCCAATAACTAGGAATTGCAGCCTTGGAAAATACTTATCCACTTTTACAAGTACTTGGCTGCTACTTTTTATATCTGAAGCATTTTTTTCTTTTTTCTTTGGCTAATTGCTGTTCCACCTGACATTATTATGTGATATGTGGAACAGTACTCTACCTGGAGGCTGACCTGCATGTTTTTATCATTTAACTTAAGCATTGGGACTTCACTGATAATGACATCACGACTGCCCGAGGAGAGCCCCGCACCTGCCAGAATGGTCACTACTGATGTCGCAATGAGTGAGTCTGCAATGCTTATGTTATGTAAAGGGGGACTGGAACAAGATTTGTTGACTTCCTGGTGTAGGCTGTTTTATACATCACATCTACTACTATAGGTAGCAAATCCTATAATTGATGAAAGGAACAAGGCAACATGCTTCCGAAATTAAGTCACTAATAACATTATCAGTCTTCTGTTTTGTTTTTTTTTTTGCAGTCCTGACTCTTTAATTTCCTGAAGTCTGCAGTACTTTTCATTTTTTTTTTCTTTTTTTAATTTAAATTTTTTAGGTATTTTTCCCCCCGCCCCTTCCTCTGGCGCGCACCATGCGTAATGGAGACACTTAGCGTATGCAGCGTTCAAGTCCTGCCCAACTTGCCGCCCCTTCCGCTTGCACAACCACTGGACCTCCACCTGGCAGCAGCGAACGCTTTTTTTTTTTTTTTTTTTTTGTCTTTAGTAACCGGTCAGGCCCACTAGGCACAAGTGCCTGTTTTCAGGGTGACCTGGGGCACTGGGTGGTTAAGTGACTTGCTCAGAGTCACAGTTACCATCAGGCAGCTCAATCCCCCACCCACCCACCCATGCCGGCCCAGCGCTCTGCCCCGCCACCACCAAGCTGGCCCATTACTTTTAATTTTAAAGCAGCAGTGTAACGAAATTGGGCAAAACAATTAACCATACATTTTTTTTCACTATAAAAGATTCCAGGCATTTTCCAGTTTTGTTTGGTGCTACAGTTTTTTATTTCCCCCAAATTTAAATATTTTGTAAAAGTTTTAATTTATTTTTTATCAAGAAAAAAAGATAGCTGCCACATTTTGCATAGAAATTGCATTCTAGACCTGGCAAGGAGTAGGGTTGAAAAAATAGTCTCATGGTGCGCAGCATAGGAGGTACCTAGAAAAAGCACATTTGACAGGTGTACTGTCTTAATTGTAGCTGAAACTTGATTTTTTGAAAAACATTTTTCGTTGCACTGCTGCTTTAAATGTGCTTGGGCAATGCCAAGAATTATCTGCATAGTAGGAGTAGTAGTATTTTTACTTCTCAGTCATCCAGTCTCACTGACTCTGGACAGCTCACAAAACGACATGAATACATAGCATCACTGCAGCTTAATAAATTACAAGCAAAAGTGAAATACAGCATTGGTACAGTAGATAATATAATTGGGGTATTCTAACAAAAATAGGTGATGTTTTAACCCCCATTTAAACAATTCCACAAAAGGGGCCTCCCTGAGCTTGCGAGGCAGCTGATTCCAGACAGCAGGCACTGCTACGGCAAATGCTCTGTTCCTAGAAAGTTTCAGGTGAGATCTTTGATCCCTCAGGAGGCCCACCTCAGAGAACAGGAGAGGGAAGTCGGGAACATATGGATGCAGGCGTGCTTTTAGGTTGCCTGTGTCCAGATTATGTAGGGCTTTGTATGTTAAACCTTTTTTGAAACAGACATGCCATCTCACAAGCAACCACTGCAACCTCTGCAAAATGGGTGAGATAAGCTTGAAGCGAGATGCCCCAGCAGTCAGTTGAGCTGTGACGTACACCTAAAAAAAATATACCTAAAGCAGTACAGATTGCACTGAAAAGTTGTTTCAGTGGCTTAATGGCAGTGTGCTATTGTCCCATAATCCCCCCCCCCCAAAAAAAAATTGATTTGGCACTACTAGTGCTGAGGATAGTGTATTCCTAAGGATTCGCTAAACCCAGCTGCATATGTTGTTTCCAAAAAGAAATTAGAATGCACTCGGAGGTAAGAAAAAGGGTGTGGATATGGGTCACCTCCTTTATGGCTCCAGCTTAGGATTAAGTGCACCATAAGTAAACTTTGTCTTTCAAAGTTTCTGAGTTACTTGGATTCTTTCCTCGGCTCCTTTGACTCCCCTCTTAGATCTTCGATGGAGCATCAGAAACCGGGTTTTGAGTTCTGTGCTCAGTGCTGGCAGAAGATGTTGATCACTGACCCACATGACACGTGCATGTATTGCCTAGGCAGGCAGCACAATGTGGCTGGATGCAGCCTTTGTCTCAGCATGCTTCTGAGTCACTCGAGGACAGGAAGCTCTGGGTCTCACTGGATCAGCCTTCGGAAGGCAATCCGAAGGACTGCCCTGAGGGCCACAAGAAGGCCTCGACTGTGGCCGTGTCTGCCCAGCAGCTTGCAGCTCTTGAGGCGGAAGGGGCGGCTGCTGTGGTTGGCACCTCCTTGGTCTCAGCGCTGTTTCTGGCTGGGGCCAGCATCAGAGGGTCATTCACCAGAAGCTTTTGGGACATGTTTTTGACCCTTCAGACCCTGGGGGAAGCTCAGCCCACCGTGGTTCCCAGTACAAGCGCCACCGGAGCCAGTCATGGGATCAGGAGGGATAGAGTTCCTCCCAACACCTTGACTCTCTTGACAGTTTAATGGTGGTTGAACACCCTTCAGTCAAGGGGCACTTGAGGCAGGTCAGGGGCTCTTTGGTCCCACTGTCAAGCTAGTCCCCTTTGACTGCGGTTGAGCAGACTGTGGAAATTTTCCTCGAGTCTGTTTACCAGTTGTCAGACAAGGTCGAGGAGTCGATCTTGCAGAGAGCCCCCGTGCACCCGATCCTCACTCAAGAGGACATGGTCCAGTTGGTGTCCCTGTCTGGTCCTCAGTGAAGGCTGCCTCCCCGAGTGGTTGTGCCTTACACATTTATGCTGCATAACGTGGGTAGGCACATGGTATACCACAACTAGCCAGAAGGCTCTCTTCACTGTCAGTAGGCTGATCAGTTGATGGTCGAGAATTCAGTTGAAGTGTCCCTGCTTTTGATCCCGCTTGACCGGGAAGTGTCACTAGTGACACTCCTTGACCTTCTTGGGTGAGAAGAGGCATCACAGCAAGCTGCACCGATGCTGTGAGGAGCTCCACTGGTAACAGTAGGTCATTGCAGAGCAAGGTAGGGCTTCATCCCCTGGCCCTCCAGTCACCTGGCAGCTACAAGTTGTTCCACTGCCGGTCAGTGCTAGGCAGGTACTCTCCCCCCCCCCCCACTGCTTCTCCATCTCTTCGAGTGGAGCCGCTATCACTGCATCAGAAGGTGGGCACGCCAACCAAGGAGGCCCATCTGGCCACTAGCTTGCCAGGCTGGTTGTTGGTGCAGATCCCCCAGCGGAAGCATACCTTGGTGGTCCATGACAAGAATTGGTCGAGGGCTGTTTTTGATGAGTCCTCTGATGGCTTAGACAACGAGTCCATGGCCTCTTAGAGGGACTCTCCTCCTCGACCGGGGATCAGTTGAGAAGCTGTCCACCAATCATGGCCTGGTGTTCTTCAGTGTGCTTCTCCACTTAATATTGGAGTCCATGTCAGTCCCACTAGAGTCAGTCCAGAAAAGGGCTAATTACCCTTTTACAGACATTTTGGATAGGGACGATTCCCTGGGGGTTGCCTTCCCGGTGGCTTAAGCTGTTTTTGGACCGCTCTTGGAGCTTTTGCAGTATTCAGGATCCTGCCTGGCATCCTTTACCCATATGGTCTGCAAGTGTGCGCTCCCTACTGGGTACTCAGACCACTCCTCTGTAGATGGGTTGGTAATTGATTCAGTGTTCTGTAAGTCCTGACATCAGAGGGCATGGACAAGCCTCCAGACAAGGATTCCTGTAAGATTGACCACACCACTAAAAAGGTGTATGCTGCAACGTCCTTGGGTCTCTTGTCGGGCAAGCTATGCTATGATGATGGCCAATTTCAGTCACTTCCTGGTGGGAGTTGTTGATTCTATCCTCCCTCACCTCCCAGCTGATCAGCAGTCGGTGGTGATGGTTGTCAGTGACCAAGAGCTATTGCTGTCTAAACACCAGCTCCATATGGCCTTGGACATGGGTGCTTCATATGCCTATTCAATTGCAGTGGCCATCTCAATGCGTTGCAGGGCCTGGCTGCATCTGTCCACCTTTACGGCAGACACATAGCACAAGCTGGCCAGTATCCTCTTCTAGAGTACCGACCCATTTGGCCCTGGGGTGGAAGGGCATCTCACCTGTTTTGACAAGTCCATTGCCACCCTGGATTCTGTACCATCATCCCAGGAGGATATGAAAAAGAAGCCTAAAAACAAGGTTTCCAGTATGGGTCCTTTCAGCCACAGCCTCCTCAGCAGCATCCCCAGCAGGGGCAGTACCAAGCCTGGCACCTTTATCCAAGCCCAGGGGCAGGGTTCTAAAAGGGAAGGGGAAGGGATGATGGTGCCCCTCTGGCTGTAGCTGCGGATGCTTCTGTAAAAGCTGCCCAGTGATGGGTTGGGGGGGTGTCATCCCCTCACCCGTTCTGTCCCTGTCTGCACTCCCCCTAGGAGGTCGACTACATCAATTTTTGCCACGTTGGTATGCTGTCACAACAGCCTACTGGGTGTAGTGGGCAGAGGGTTGCCTCTGGACCTAGAGGTTCTCCTGTTTTACTGCCTCCCCGGGCCTTTGGAGTCCAGGGTGTCACAGGACATGCCGCCTGCCCTTTGGGAGGACATTGCTCAGCTCCTTGCAAAAGGGGTAGCAGCCCATGTCTCAGACGCCTGGCCAGTCAGGGTTATGTGTACAGGTACTCTGTGATCCCGAAACAGACGGGGAGGGGCTGGTGCCCCATATTGAACTGCATAGTCTGAACCAGTTCATGTGAAATGCAGCTTCTGGATGGTCACTCTGAATCGACCATTCTGTCACTGGAGAACTTGTGGTTTTGCTTCCTGGACCTCTGGAGTGCGTTTTTCCACATCCCAGTTTCAGTCCCATTGCCAGTATCTCAAATTCTGAGCAGAAGGGGTTCCGTGCCAGTTCCAGGCCATGCCTTTAGGCCTCTCTTCAGGACCCAGGTTCTTTACCAAGTACATGTTAGTGGTGGCAGCATACCTGTGGCACCTGGATGTCAAGGTGTACCCCTACCTTGACAACTTACTATTAGCTGGCCCATCTAAAGAGGCCATAGAGAGGTTCAGAGATCTGGCTCTCTAGACTCGCTGAGACTTGGGCTAGTTGGTCAACCTGGACAAGTCCAAACTGGTACCCACATAGATGATTGAGTTCATTGAGGCAGAAATAGACTGCCTGCAGGCCAAGGCCCACCTCTCTGCAGACTGGGTACTGGATCTTACCTCCTTTGCATAGTCTTTTCAGGTTGGGCTCTTGCTCCTTGCCTGGGATTTCCTGAAGCTGCTGGGGTATGTGGTGCCCTGCACAAGCGTGGTTTCAGTTGGGCCTGCTGTCTGATATGCCACCTCCAGTGGGAGTTGGGCCATCAGTGGTCCCAGCGTCTAGGCCACTTGGGCCAGCCTGTTATAGTGGTGGTGGTGGCTGGTCCTTGAGCATCTGGAGAAAGGAATCCTATTTGTCCACCCGAACCAACCGTCAAGCTCACGATGGACATATCTCTGGTGAGGTGGGGATCGCATCTGGGAGACCACAGAGACCACGGGTTCTGGTAACCCTGGGAGTCTCGTCACCACATAAACCTGCTGGAGTTCCATGCTGTGCAACTTGTGCTGATGGACTTTGCTCCTGTAGTCAGGTCATGCAGGTCCAGAGAGACAACACCACCATCACCATATTCTACCTGAATAGGCAGGGTGGAACTCACTCCCTTCCCTAGTGTCGGTAGGCTCTCTGCACCCGGTCACTTGTGCGCAGCCTGTGTGTAGATCTCCTGGCGATTCATGTCGCAGAAGGGAACAGTCAGCTGGCTGATGCTCTCAGCCAGGTAGGTGAGATGTCACATGAGTGGTCCCTGAATCAGGTGGTGGTGAAGCACCTGTTTTCGCTGTGGGGCACTCCTCTGGTTGACCCGTTTGCCTCATGGGAGAATACCAAACTGAGGTTGCTTTGTGCCTGCCCCCCCATCCCTACAATCAGTGATGATGTTGGGGGGATGCCTTCGTGAGGCCCTGGACCCCAGGTATCATGAACGCCTTCTCTCCCTTCCCCTTTATCCACAAGGTATTGGCCATGGCCTGGAAGGGCGAGGCACAGATCATCCTAAAAGCTCCAGACTGGCCAAGGCAGTTTTGCTACCTGAATCTCCTCCTCCTCTGCAGCAGATCTCTGTGGCATCTGACTTTCCACACAGATCTGCTAACCACACTTCAGGAGACAGTCTCGCACCTGGACCTGCGGTCCCTGCACTTCACGGCCTGGTTCCTGAACGGCTACAATTTAAGGTCTTGGGTCTTTTGTATGAAGTGCTCCATGTTGTAGAAGCCTCCCAGAAAGAGTGGACTCACCAGTGTTATGCCTTTAAATGGAAGAGGTTCTCCATTTGGTCCAGGGCAAGGAGCTTGATCTTCTTTCCTGCCCTGTGGCGAGCATCTTGGGCTAGCTCTGGTCCCTCTATCAGCTGGGGCTTCGAGCGACAACCCATAAGGTACACCTTGCAGCCATCTCTGCTTGTTGGGCTTCAGTTGGTAAACAGACAGTGGCCCAGGAGAAAGTGGCCTGGTGCTTTTTCAAGGGCTTAGACCATCTGTCCCCTCTGGTACATGAGCCACCTCCAGTGTGGGACTTACTGCTGTTGGTTATGCTCACGGGCAAACCCTGTGAACCTATGTACTGGTATGAGATGTCATGGAAGATGGCCTTCCTGGTGGCCATTGCGTCAGCCAGAAGGATCAGGGAGCTCCAGGCACTTTTGCTGGAGTCTCCCTACCTGGTCCTCCACACTGACAGTCGCCCTTTGCCCGAACCTGAGGTTCCTCCCGAAGGCTGTGTCAGAGTTTTCACCTTAACCAAGTGATTTACTTACTGATATACTTTGCTAACCCATCTTCGGAGGCCAACAGTTGACTCGGTACTCTGGAGCCCTTATTATGCAGAGCGCACAACTGGAATTAGGGGAGAGGCTTGCCAGTTGTTTGTCACAATCAGGAAAGTGGAGAGTGGGCATGTAGATCACATCCTACATCGACCTCTGCTATAGGTTGGCTGATAGGGAGCCTTCTGTGGGGCTTAAGAGATCATTCCTCCAGACATTCCGCTGCCTCGGTGGCTGCTTCCAGGGACGTCCCTATCCAAGAAATCAGGGCTGCTACCAGGAAGTTGGCACACACCTTGATTTCCCACTATTGCATCGATCATGAGTCATGCCAAGATGCCGGTTTTGGGACCTCAGTTATCTAGTCTCTGTTCCCCAAGTAGGGGTGCGTGCCTTGCCCCCTTCTCCTGGAAAACTGCTAGGAGTCTACCAGAGTGTGGATAGTGAACTATAGCCACGCCCCTAGAGAAATAAGTTACTTGCCTGTAACCATAGGTCTTACTTCGAGAGGGCTCTTGCAGTAGGTAATTACATATAGGACTGACGTCGGCAGGACCCCACGGAAAAATTTCTAGCTAGGAGTCCCTGGCGGGGACCGCCCGCCAGGTGACCGGCGTCGATATCGCCGGTATAAAGGGCAGTCCCGGACGCCTCCTTCCAGTTCTTTCCGCCATCAGCTCGTGCTCTCGCGGTGAAGTTCATACTCAGCCCTGTTCCTTAATCGTTTTTACGAAAGTATCAGTATTTTCAATTTATTACGTCAGGTGAACGTCGGTTTATGTCATCCCCTTCAAAAAATAAGTGCGACTTGTGCGGCGCGCAATTGCCTCACAAAGACGGTCACTCCCTCTGCCTTTTTTGTTTAGGCCCCGACCACGCGGTTGACAAGTGCCCGCATTGCCTGCATTTCAACACGGCCACCCGCAGACGACGCCAGCAGTCCTTGGAAGCCCATCTCCTTAAAAAGAAGATGTCCGCAATGGAGAAGGAGCTGAAGAAGCTTAGGCAGGCGTCGACCTCCCCAGAAGGATACAAGAAGCGGGACAAAGAAAGGCACCGGGAGAAGGCCTCCTCTTCCGCAACTCCGGCTGAAGCCGTGGCTAAGGTAACGTCCCCTCCGGGGGATCGCCCGACAGCAGCCTCCAAGGCTTTGGAGGAGGCGTCGGCCCGCCCGTCGGGTTCGCGTTCAAGCCTGCCGAGTGCCTCCGGGCAAAAGGAGGCTTCTGCCCCCAGTACTGCCGCAGGCTTGCGGCCTACTGGTGCAGGCTCCTCCCATAAGCCAGACGTCGGCTCCTCCGACATCCGCCGGGAGAAGGCCGCTAAGACGCCCGACCCTCCGGGGCGGTGCACGGCAGTGTCCCAGTCGGACCAGGCTGCTTCCCACCCTCGGCCCACCTCCGACGAGGGACCCCCTAAGTCGGACACCGGCTCCTCTGGCGTCCACTGGGATTCGGCCCCTAAGTCGCACGTCGGCTCCTCTGACGTGCGCCGGGCATCGGACCCTACGACAGACCCTCCATGGTCTGTCGTTCCAGGTTCCCGGCAGCCTTCGCTGCCGTCCAGAGTCCCCCCTGCCTGACCCCGGGGACTTCTCTCCTCCATCCCCAGGTGATGCTCGGGATGCTTTTCCGCTGTCACATCCTCCTCCTATAGAACCGGATCTGACGCGCGCCCGGCCCGGCTCCACCGACGCCTGGTTCCGCCGCCGGCCCCCCTGATGCGGTGGGGGATATTCCTACCTCATCGGGCCCTCCACCCCACTGGCCTATCATGGTTGATCCACCCATGGAGTTCCCTACTGGGCCGTCTGCTCCGGCAGCTCCTCCAGCACCTGGGTATCCGCCGTCCTATCCGACGCCGGTTTACCCGGGTCCACAGTATCCTGCGCCGCAGTACCTGGCGCCGACTCCACCAATGCTGCAGTACCCGATGCCGCAATACCCAGCTCCGATATTCCCGCAGCCGGGTTACGGATACAATCCGTACAATTATCCCCCTCCTCCTCCTCCACTGCCCCCCAGGCCACCGGTGGATCTTCAAGAGACTCTGGCCTCCTGGTGGGCTGAGGCCAAGGCTCAGCTCACCAAGGAAGTCGAGAGCTGCCTCACAGCGACGGTGCCACCTCCGGCTCCCGTACACCCCAGACGGCACACTCCCTCTCCGCCTCCGGATTCCCGAGCTCTCCCCTCGGGATCCAGAGAGGGGCAGGACACGTGTCCAGGGATCCCCCCTAAGGAACCCGTTCCTCCCCCTAGACGAGCTAGGGAGTCTTACTCTGCTTCAGATTCTTCCTCTTCTTCTCTCTCTGACTCCTCGGATTCCTCCGACGGATGCTCCGAGAAAGACGACGAGCCTCGCTCTCCGTCCAAGCCCCGGCCGAGGACTCCTCCGAAGTCTCCTCCAGAGGATCCTTCCTTCACGGAGTTGCTCAGGAAGATCCAGGAGTCCATCAGTGGCGTTCCTTAGAGCCAGATCCTCAGCGGGTTAAACTCGCCGAACATCTGGACTTGCCCCTTACGGCTCCTACTCTAGTGCCACCCTGGATTGAGCCTCATGCCCACCTTGTTTCCACCATTTGGAAACAACCGTCGGCTTTAACCCGACTTCCTCGGAAGTCCAACAGGCTATACCAGGCTCCGGAGGGTGTAGACTTTCTAGACTCTCACCCCCGTGCAGACTCGGTTGTGATTAGCGCCGCTCACGGCCGGTCAGCACACCCGAAACATTTGAGCTCGTCTCCCCCGGATAAGGAATCTCGCCTTCTGGATCAGTATGGAAGGAAGATCTATGCTTCTTCCACACTGGGGATCAGGGCCCTAAATTATGTAGCACATATGGGGGATTACCAGAAGGCTGTCCTTACCCAGGCGGAATCTAAGATTGACTCCTTGCCTGACTCCCAAATCAAGCAGGAGTTAGCTGACCTTGTCTGTTCTGCTTGTTCAGCCAGTCGTCACATTCTGAGGACGACCTACGATGCAGTGGACACCGCAGGACGGAGCTCCACATTTGCCGTAAGTCTTCGGCGTCACGCATGGCTCTGTGTGTCAGGTCTGGTCCCGGAGGTGCAGTCAGCAATTCAAGAAGCACCTTTCAGAGGTTCGGTGCTTTTCGGTGGTGATGTCAAGGACATCATCACCGACTTGCAGGAGAAGGGGACGGCCCTCAAATCTGTGGATTCCATGTACCGTCCCCATCCCCCGCAGTGCCATCCTTTTCGCAGACGCAGCCGGCTTCAAGCGAAACCCCAGGGAAGGTGGGCCACTAAATGTCGGGGCCCCCACAGCTGCCAGGCCCCCGCCCCCCAAAAAAGCAGCGGGTGCCCCAGCTGCGGCGCTGCCTCACACCACCTAACTCCTTCCCTCTCCCACCGCCTCCGTACTCCCCGGAGGAACCGGTAGGAGGGAGAAGCTCCCTCCACCTTCCGGGTTGGGAGAGGATAACATCGGATTCATGGGTGCTTCAGATAATAGCAGAGGGGCACTCTATAGAGTTTCTGCAGAAACCTCCACGCCCCTCTGAACTCCTCTTACTCAAGGGACCATCTTTCTTTGGTCAGGGAAGAAATATTTGCTCTTCTCGTGAATCAGGCCATAGAACCCATCCCCCCTCACCTTCACGGGACGGGTTACTATTCCCATCTCTTTCTTGTACCAAAGAAGACGGGAGATCTCAGACCTAGTCTCGATCTCAGCTCCCTGAACTTCTATGTGGAATACAAAAAGTTCAGGATGCTCTCCCTTCAAACCCTCTTGCCCCTTCTCCAGCCAGGCCAATGGCTTTGTGCACTGGATATGCAGGATGTGTACCTGCACATCCCCATTCGCCCCTCGCACCAAAAGTACCTCAGGTTTGCGTTCCAGGGGGACCATTACCAATTCCGGGCGCTCCCTTTTGGTCTTTCCTCGGCTCCCTGAGTTTTACCAAGCGCCTGGCGGTGGTAGCAGCCCACCCTCGCGACTTTGGGAGTTCAGGTTTTTCCCTACCTGGACGATTGGGTCCTGGCGGCCTCGTCCAGGGAGGAACTCCTGCATTTTCTCTCCCTCACCCAGCTGGTTTTCACTGGTCTGGGTATCACCATCAACCATTCCAAGTCTCATCTGGACCCTTCCCAGAGACTCCAGTTCATCGGGGCAATCCTCGATACGACAGTGTGCAGGGCCTTCCTGCCTTCGGACAGGGGGGCCTCCCTCCAGTCCTAGATTTCCCTTCTTTCATAACGCAGGAAGGTTCTGGCGAGGTCGGTGCTCCGTCTTCTGGGGCTTATGGCAGCTGCCATCCCGACGGTTCCGCGTGCGCGCCTCCACATGAGGATCTCTCAGTGGACTCTCCGCTGTCAGTGGGATCAAGTTGTAGATGACCTAGATCATCTGGTGCTGATCTTCTCGCCGATGACAAGAGACTTGCAATGGTGGATGGTTCGAGAGAACCTGTTCCGGGGTGTCCCCTTCTTTCATCCTCTCCCAGCCCAGACTCTGACCACGGACGCATCAGGCGAAGGTTGGGGAGCCCATCTGGGTCCTCACCGAACCCAGGGGTTATGGTCCAGATTGGAGTTAGCTCTCCACATCAATGTGCTCGAGCTACGAGCAGTGCTGTATGCTCTCCAGGCCCTTCACCAGTACATCCTTCCTGGTCACCTAGCTGTCCAAACAGACAACATGTGCGTGGTGTGGTACATCAACAAGCAGGGAGGGACTCGGTCCTACCCGCTGTGCAGGGAAGTGATGAGGGTTTGGGAATGGGTAACGCTTCACAACCTTCACCTCACGGTGATCCATGTTCCGGGAGTCGACAGTGTCCTGGCAGACAAGCTAAGTCGTTCTTCGGCTCTGCCACACAAGTGGGAACTGGACCAAAAAGTTCTAAAAAGCATCTTCCAGATTTGGGGGACTCCACAGATAGACCTGTTGGCCTCCTCCCAAAACTCAAAGCTTCCAACCTTTTGCTCGCTCGCTCCAGAGCGAGGCGCTTTCTGGAGCGATGCTCTATCTCTAAGCTGGAAGGACAGATTCATCTATGCTATTCCTCTGGTCCCTCGTGTGCTGCAGAAACTTGCATTGGAAGGAGCGAGAATGATTCTGATCGCTCCTTTCTGGCCCAGGCAAATCTGGTTCTCTCTTCTACAGCAATACTCAGAGGTTCTTCCTCTTCCTCTTCCTTTATCTCGAGGATTGCTGACCCAGGATCAGCGGACCCTGGTCCATCCGGGACTCAAGTCTCTTCAACTTCATGCATGGCTCCTGCAGACCTAGCCCAATCCCGTTTTGGTGTCTCTCCTAAGGTGGCCGAGATTCTGGTGGAGGCTAGAAAACCCTCCACTAGGTCCACCTACGCTATGAAATGGAAGAGATTTTCCATTTGGGCTGCCTCCAGGAATGTGGAGCCTTTCTCCTGTCCTGTGGCCGTTCTGCTTGATTATTTGCGTCATCTTTTCGACCTGGGTCTCAGTCACTCCTCTTTGAAGGTTCACATGGCTGCTATTTCAGCCTACCATGTTCCCTTCGCTGATAAAGCATTTGCCCAATTGGAGGTATTCAAGACCTTTCTCAGAGGGGTCCTTCATCTCAGGCCCCCTGTTCGGACTCCGGCTCCCCCTTGGGACTTGAACTTTGTCCTCGAGAAACTTACCCTTCCTTCTTTTGAGCCTACGGCTTCCGCAGACTTGAAGTTCTTATCGTGGAAGGCGCTCTTCTTGGTGGCCATTACTTCTGCATGCAGAATTTCTGAGCTCCAGGCCCTTATGTGTAAAATCCTTATCTGATTTTTTCACAAAGAACAAGTAGCTCTTCGTACGAATCCTAAGTTTCTCCCGAAAGTGGTAGCGGAGTCTACCTTAAATCAGTCTATTGAGTTACCTGCCTTTTTCACGCAGTACTCCAACCAAGGAGAATACTTGCTCCATACCATGGATGTCCACAGGATTCTGAGATACTACACCGATAGAACAAAGGATCTCAGAAAGACTGATCAGTTGTTCGTCTCTTTTGCTCACAAAAGAGAAGGCAGTGTTGTCTCCAAGCAATGCCTATCAAAGTGGTTGGCTCATTGCATCACTTTCTGTTATGACAAGTACAACAAGACCCTACTGGGTCAAGTCAGAGGTCACTCCACTCGTGGAGTAGCAGCCTCTGCAGCTTGTTTCAAGAATGTGTCTGTGGCAGACATCTGTGCTGCCGCCACTTGGACTTCCGTCCATACCTTTACGAAATATTACAGTTTGGACATTGCCTCTCGCCGTAGAGCAGGCTTCGGGTTAGCTGTCTTGCAAGGCCTTTTATCTTGAGGTTTGCAAGGTTGTTTGCTACTTCTTGGAGTAGTTCCTCCTCCCGGTGCCTTTCATTTGTTCCAGACTGCTTGGGATTCTGTCCCATATGTAATTACCTACTGCAAGAGCCCTCTCGAAGTAAGATAGTACAGTTACGTAAGAACTTACCGTAACAGTAGATCTTCGAGAGAGGCTCTTGCAGTAGGTAATACCTTCCCGCCCTCCATCCCCCTAGGCTTTTTCAGCTCCTTTTCCATTGAGGGAAATATCTGCTTCTCTCTCGTCCGGGCCTGTGTCGGGAAAGAACTGTTAGGCGGGCGTCCGGGACCGCCCCTTTATACCGACATCGTCTGACGCCGGTCACCTGACATGGGGGCGGTCCCCGCCAGGGACTGCTAGCTAGAAATTTTTCCGTGGGGTCCTGCCGCCTGCCGACGTCAGTCCTATATGTAATTACCTACTGCAAGAGCCTCTCTCGAAGATCTGCTGTTACGGTAAGTTCTTATGTAACTGTACTTTCTAGGAGTGGTATATGGTACACGTCCACACAATGCACTTATCCTCCCCTTGCAAGTGGCACACAGATCCCTGCTTCCAGTGTGCAAGATCTGATATCACGGGGCAGAGTCAGGGGATATACTGCCCAGGTGGTGGGAGTTTAGCTTAAAAATGTCCAGCAAATCAGACTGTTCCAAGGAACTCCGAGAGTGTGGATGTGAACCATATATCACTCCTAGAACTACGATTACAGGTAAGTAACCTATTTTTTTCAAACAATGCATTAAACTTGTTGTGCAGTTCTCTGCAAAGATAGAAAATCCATTCAAACTGCTTGAAGGTTACTAAATCACATTTATTGCAACCAGCTTAAAGAAAGCAGAATTGATCAGGTAATGTGCAAAACAGTACAAGCTCCTTTGGGTTGCCTAGCAGTTCAACAACGCAGTAATGCACTGGCAGCTAGATGAGAATTGTATATTGCAAAGGAATAGCGTTAATTTGTTTTCACATTTTTGTATTACTGCATTGCTGCATTGCTAAGATTGTTGCGGTAAATGTAATTTAGTAACCTTAAAGCGGTTTGAATGGATTTTCTGCCTTTTCTGAGAATAGTACGAGTTTAATGCAGTGCTTGCATAATCTTTTTTCTTACTTATGAGTGCATTCCACTTTCTTTTTGAAAATGTTGTGGTGACATGCAGGGTAATCCGGGTTTGGGATTGACCTTTGGTTTTGTGCACTGGGTTAGCAGAGAGCTGGAACTACAGGAAAGGTTCATTACTTATCAGTAACTGTAGATCTTTGAAAGTGTGTGCACGGGGCCATGATACATTGGACTGTAAGCCATCAGCATCAGGATCCCATGAGAAGCTTTTGCAAGATTAGGTCACCCACGATGACATATCTACATGCATGCCATCACATATTTACCTTGAGCATCCCCCAGATGCTTTAGTTTCTTTCCCTCAGTGAATGGAGTTCTAAATATTCACCAGCAGCAGGATTGGGGCCAACCCCAGCAATTGTGCACATAGAGGTAGAGTGAGCAAAGCATATACTGCCCAGCCCACAGGTGGTACAGGGTAAAAGTGACAGACTCTCTACACAGTTCCATGCCAGTAAGTGAAAGGAAAGAACTGCTGTACTGGGAGTGGTTGTTGGGAAGGTTGTGGAATTACAGAGATCCTCTCAGAAGATGGGTTGTTACTAGTAAGTAGCTAATGCATCTTCTTTGAAGGGATCCTCATAGGGCCATAATACATTGGATGACTACCAAGCAGTAACCACCCCAACCAGTTGGCTTGTATGACAGAAGACCGACTGCTTAGAGAGCAGATTTTGTAAGGCACTGAGGTCGCCCAAAACCTGCCCCCTCCTACAGAAGATCAAATTGACTGTAATACTTAGTAAAAGTATGGATTCTAGGGATGTGGATATGTTGTTCAATCCACACTTATTGGCAGGTTCCTTGCCGCTTTAAATCTTGCTAGAAGGTCTTCAAGCTGGCTCCTCCCACCCACCCAAGTGGTAAAACTCTCGGCTCCATCTCATGACGCCAGATCTTCCTTACCGCTTGGAAGCTCAGGTTCCCTCCTTAGTGCTCTGCGTTTTAGGCTTGGATCCACACTCTTCGGTTAATCCGAAACTAATTCTCAAATTTACAAGACTTTGATCTTCTTTTTCCCTCGCGGCTGCGATGGACAAATAAACTCCTGGTTTTCATCGGTGCCCCTGTGGGCAGAAGATGTCCCGGACCGACCCACACTCCACGTGCGTTTATTGCCTAGGACTCGGCCACGATTTGCAGGCTTGCGATCTGTGCAAATCCTTTTCGGCTTCGGTCTTGGAGGACCGCGCTGCTCGACTTCTTTTGGGGTGCCCTGAAAAAACGGTATCCACCGGTCAAGTCGAAGGAGGCCCATTAGGCAGTGTCCATGGTGGGCTCCATGGAACAGTTGGAGCAGATGATCGCCCTCGAGGAAGAGGCGGTCCAGGCCGCATCATCTTCCTCCTCGGTCGCGGCATTTATCCCACTCTCCTTGGGCTCTTCATATACAGCTTCTTTTAAGGAGCTTTGCCACTCCCTCTCCACCAAGGGAGAAGGACCATCGGGACATTCCAGTCAGTCCAAGAAGAAGGACCCCAAAGTTAAGTCCTACCTTTGACGTTCGTGGGAGCGGGAGAGATCCCCATTCACCGGATGGTCAGCTTTCAACCTCGGTCGAGGTTGCGGCTAAGGCCGCTGGCTTCACGGTGTCCCTGTCAGGTCAGCCGGCTGAGACACCCGTCGACGCAGTCGAGATTTTTCTCGACCCGTCGGACGGTTTGTCAACAACTGATGCCGACAACCCTCCTTCTCCGGTTCCCTCAGTGGAAACCGAGGACTTGCCTGTGCCTCCTGTGCTGGAGTCCCCGGTTTAGGTCCCTGAACCAAGGAAGGAGCGGGTTTCCCCCGTCCACTCTCTGACCCACCCTCGGAATCCCCGAAGGTCTTGGTCTCGGACCTCTTCCAGGACCAGCCGGTCCCGCCGGCAGTCTCTGTCTCGGCACAATGAAAAGCGGCGGCACCGCTCATCCTCGTTGTCCTCTTCGGAGGATAGGCTCCGACGCAAGTTGCATCAGCGCTGCGAGGATTTAATGTAGCAGCAGCTCTTACTGTCTGGGAATAAGCCGACTCCGTCGCCTTCTCCGGCCATAAAGTGGCTGTCACCTGAGTGGCCAAAACAACCCCTCGTCGTCAAGGAGCCGAAACCAGCACTGGTTGTTCGGCCGAAACCGGCTGCTCCACCCATTGTAGTGGAACCTCCACCTCCACAACCGAAGACTGGGGCCCTGACCAAGGATTCTCTGTCGGGTCAGGGCTTGCCCCATAGGTTGTCGGTCACCCTCACTCCCGATTGACCTCGGCACATGGAGGGTGGCTCAGGCGCTCAGCAGCTGTTCGCAGACTCCTTGGAGTCTGACAACGACTCCTTGTTCTCCAGGCCGCTTGACCTGGAGTCTACAGGAGGTCAGTCGGTGGACAAGAGCCCATCCTGGTTTTTAGGAATGCTTTGGCTCATCTCAGAGTCCACTGGGATGAAGCTCGAACCCGTTCCAAAACGGGCCAAGTATCCCCTCATGGAGATACTGGACTGAGGGGATTCCCCTACGGAGGCCTTTCCAGTGGATGAAGCCATTGTTGGCCCGGCCGTGGAGCTATGGCAGCAGCCAGCATCTTGTCCCGCACCTTCAGCCAGGATGGCTCGAAAGTATGTGGTCCCTACAGGTTCACTCTCCAGTTTCTCGGATCACCTCTCTGCGGAGGGGTTAGTGACTGACAGCGTTTTCCGGCGTTCCGGGAATGCTCGGGATGTGGACAAACTGCCCGATAAGGAGTCCAAGAAATTGGACTACTCAGGATGGAAGGTATATACTGCTTCCTCCCTAGGCCTTCGTCAGGCTAGCTTGGTCATTCTGATGGCACACTTTTCACACGCCCTTTTGGGCTCCCTGGATGAGGTGATTCCTCATCTCTCGGCTGACCTTCAAACGATGGTCAAGCAGGTGCGGGATCAGGGAAGGGCGGTAGCTAAACAGCAGCTCCAGACTTCGTTGGACATCGCAGATTCATGTGCCTGGTCAGTAGCAGCCACAGTGGCCATGCGCCGCAGGGCTTGGCTGCGGATCTCTACCTTTACGGCTGATACCCAGCACAAGCTGGCAGACGTCCCCTTCCTGGGTACCGACTTGTTCGGGCCCAGGGTGGAGGGTCATCTCCAACGGATCGAGAAGTCCAACGCCACCTTGGACTCTGTCACGTCTGCCCAGAAGGACAAAGGCCGCCAGCAGTAGCGTAAGCCCTTTCGTCCTTCAGCCCCTGTGGCACGTCCGGCCCAGCAACACTAGCATCAGGGCCAGCAGGCTCGTACTTGGCACCCCAAAGCCAAGCGTGCTGCTTCCTCCAGCAGGAAGCCGGGAGGAAAAGGCCCAGGCGACTCCTCGGCCGGTCCTTCCTCCAAGCCTGCCCAATGACTGGTTGAGGGATGTTGCCCCCAACCTCGTCACTCCTCCCTGGGTTCCTCTTGTGGGGGGACGGCTCCGCCACTTCCTTTCAGCCTGGTCTGCTATCACCACGGACCGCTGGGTGTTGGAAGTGGTAGGCAGGGGTCTGCCTTTGGAATTCGAGCAGTCCCCCTCCTATCGAGCCGTGGCCCCACGGGGTGCTACGGGTTCCGCAGCCTCTTTGTCAGCTCTTCGAGCTGACGTTGCCTTGCTCCTCCAGAAGGAGGTGATCAGGGAGGTGTCGGACCACCCTCCAGACCCAGGGTTTGTGTCCAGGTACTTCCTGGTCCCAAAACGGACAGGGGGCTGGCGCCCCATTCTCGACCTACACGACCTAAACAAGTTCCTAAGGTCTCGCACCTTCAGGATGGTCACTCTGGCTCAGATCATTCCATCCCTGGAACGAGGCGTGTGGTTCTGTTCTCTGGACCTTCAGGACACGTTCTTTCACGTCCCAATCTGTCCCTCACCAGCGATTCCTCCGCTTCAGGGCAGAGGGATCCTTCACGAGTTCGGGCCATGCCCTTCGCCTCTCTCAGCTCCCAGAGTCTTCACAAAAGCATGGCAGTGGTGACAGCATTCCTGCGGCACCAAGGGTCTGGGTGTACCCTTACCTGAATGACTGGCTGATTGCAGCCCCCTCCAGGTTGGAGGTGGAGCGGTCCAGGGATCTGGCCCTCCAGGTCTGCTCTCAGATTGGCCTCCTCATCAACGAGGCCAAGTCGGAACTCGTGCCAATGCAGGTGATTCAGTTCATCAGGGTAGAGCTCGACTCTCTTTGAGCCAGAGCACGGCTCTCAGCGGACAGGGCCGAGGTCCTTTCCTCCTTTGCCCAATCATTTCTGGTTGGGCAATTGTGCCCTGCCCGGGACTTCCTGCGCCTTCTGGCCTGATGGCGGCCTGCACCAGTGTGGCCCGTTGGGCCCGCTGGCATATGCGTCTCCTGCAATGGGGGCTGGCCCGCCAATGGTCACAGCACTCCGGTCCTCTGTACCAGCCAGTGACCATGACCCAGGAGATGTGGAATGGCCTCCAGTGGTGGCTCATTCCAGCTCATCTGCAGGAGGGTATCTCGTTTGTCCGCCTCGAGCCGACGGTCACTCTGACGACCGACGCCTCTCTGATGGGTTGGGGTGCCCATCTGGGGGAGCTCAGAGACCACGACTTCTGGTCCCCTCAGGAGTCTCGATGCCACATCAACCTGCTGGAGCTCCTAGCGGTCTGACTAGCCCTCACTGCCTTCACTCCGTTTGTATGGGGTCAAGTGGTCCAGGTCCAGACGGACAACACCACGACCATGTACTACCTCAACCAGCAGGGCGGGACGCACTCCTTGCCCCTGTGCAAGGAGACTCTCCACACTTGGTCTCTTGTGATCAGCCTGGAGACAGATCTCCTAGCCATCCATGTGGCAGGAGCCTCCAACAGTCTGGCCGATGCCCTAAGCCGGATAGGCACTGCATCTCACGAGTGGTCTCTCCTCCCGGAGATAGTACAAGATTTGTTCTCCCACTGGGGCACCCCTCAGGTGGACCTGTTCACCTCCAGGGAGAATGCGAAGCTGAGGCGGTTTCACGCCTGCTCCCCTCAGCAGGGCTCGCTGCAGGGGGATGCCTTCTCAAGGCCATGGACCCCGGGCCTCTTCTACGCCTTCCCTCCATTCCCCTTGATCCACAAGGTGCTTCTCAAGGTGAAGAGGGACAAGGCGCAGGTGCTTCTGGTAGCCCCAGACTGGCCCCACCAGTTCTGGTATCCAGATCTCCTCAGGATCAACTCCAGGTTCCCGAGGCGGCTTCCAGCCCGCCCAGACCTGATCTCAGTCAACAAGGGGAAGGTACTCCATCCGGACCTTCTATCCCTGCACCTGACGGCCTGGTTCCTGAGCGGCTAGAGTTCCAGGCCTTGGGTCTTTCCGACGAGATCCTCAACATTGTTGAGGCTTCCCGTAAGGAGTCGACCAGAAAATGCTATGCCTTCAAATGGAAGAGATTCTCCATTTAGTGTCAGTGCAAGGGGTTGGACCCTTCCTCCTGTTAATTGGCTAGCATTCTGGACTACCTATGGTCCCTTTCTCAGCTAGGGCTTCGGTCGACGACCCTTAAGGTGCACCTGGCAGCCATCTCTGCTTACTGGGCACGGGCCGGCAAGCAGTCAGTGACGCAAGAGAAGGTGGTTAGGCACTTTTTCAAAGGCCTTGATCACATATCCCCTCCAGTGCGAGAACCTCCACCTCTGTGGGATCTACTGCTGGTATTGGCTAAGCTCATGGGCAAGCCATTCGAACCGATGCACAGGTGTGACATCTCTCATCTGTTGCGGAAGACTGCCTTCTTGGTGGCTATTACGTCAGCCAGAAGGATGCGAGAGCTCCAGGCGTTTTTCATAGACTCTCCTTATCTGGTCTTCCATAGGGACAAGGTTGTCCTGTGCCCCCACCCGAAATTCCTTCCGAAGGTGGTGTCGGAGTTTCACCTTAACCAGGTGTTGACTCTGCCGGTGTTCTACCCCAATCACACCTCGGAGGCTGAATATAGGTTCCATACTCTGGACCTAGAAGAGCGCTCTCTTACTATAAGGAGCGGACAGCTGAAGTTCGGGGAGAGGTTCGCCAGCTGTTTGTCACCTACGCTGAAGCCGCACCTGGCAGACCTGCAGCCAAGCAGACGATAGGCTGGTGGGTCACCTCCTGCATAGATCTCTGCTATAGGTTGGCAGGCATGGAGCCTCCCAAAGGGATAAGAGCTTATTCTACCCGCCATACCGCTGCTTTGGTGGCTGCTTCCAGGGACGTCCCTATCCAGGAAATCTGCAGGGCTGCTACCTGGAAGTCAGCACACACCTTCATTACCCGCTACCACATCAACCTTGAGGCACGCCGGGATGCTGGTTTTGGGACCTTGGTTCGCCAGTCCTTATTTCCCAAGTAGGGGGTGCGCACCTTGCCTCCCTCCTCCCGGAGAACTGCTAGGAGTCTGCCAATAAATGTGGATTGAACAACATATCCACGTCCCTAGAAATACAGGTTACTCACCTGTAACAGGAATTCTAGGAGTTGTATATGTTCATCCACACAACCCACCCGACCTCCCCGGCTTTGACACACAGCCTGGCTTCCAGCGGGTTAGATCTGGCGTCATGGGGCGGAGCCGAAAGTTTTACCACCCGGGTGGGTGGGAGAAGCCAGCTTGAAGACCTTCCGGCAAGATTTAAAGCGGCAAAGAACCTGCCAATAAGTGTGGATGAACAACATATACCACTCCTAGAACTCCTGTTACAGGTGAGTAACCTGTATTTGTGTGCCAGTTAACAGCCCTGCAAATACCAGTGGCTGAAATGGACTACAAACAAGCCACCAAGGCTGTCATGTCCCATGTGGCATGTCCTGTAATGGTACCTGACTTACCTGCCTTGCTTACCTGTAGTAGAATACGATGCAGGAGGAGCTCCATTTGCAAAGGCACTGTTTGGAGACAGGTGTAGCCCAGCACCCTTTACACTGGGCAAGTGAAGGGGTCCTGGAATGCTGTCTGGCACCATATGGTGAAATGCTTCCACCTCAAGGAGTAAGTGTGCCTGTTAGAAGGTTTTTTATCAGCAAGCAGAACAGGCAAAACCTCGACTGAAGCTTAGAACTGAGACGTTTATGTTTTCATGAGCCAGGCATGGAGCTGCAGGGACTGGTAGTCCAGATCCAGCAGTGTACTGTTGTTCCAGGACGAAAAGTTTGGCTGGAGGGGTAGTGCAAATGGGGTCTGTACTGCCAGTTTCCACAGAAGTAGGTACAAGATCTGACTGGGCCACCAGGGCACCACTGGGATAATCTTGGCTGGTTCCTACCTGAGCATGGTCAGAACTCCTGGGATGAGGGGCAGATGTGGAAAGGCATACATACATTTCTTTTTCCTGCAGAAGGGACAACAGGGTTTGCCAGAGAATGCCACACACTGGAAAGAGGCAGTTTTGCATTGAGTGGGGATGCAAAAAAGGTTCAGCTCTGGTCTTCCTCACATGTTAGACAATTGGTCTGCTGCAGCTGGATGAAGTTCCCATTTGTGGGGCTGAATTACAGACCAGCTCAGACTGTCCACCAGGACATTTAGTGAGCCTGCGACCTGGCAGTGACAAACAAGACTTGGTTGTCTAATCCCAAGCCCCACACTCTCATCACTTTCTGGCAGAGGTTAGGAGAGTGTGCCTGCTTGTTTTTTGAGGTAATACGCCACACTCTGACTGATTGTACTACAAGAGAGATCCTGTGAGCCTGGGAGGCTAGGGCCTGGAAACTGTACAGAACCATCCTCGTTTCCAGCATATTCATGTGTATGCCTTGTTCCATTAGAGACCAGGAGATCCCTGGGTTTGGTGAGGGCCTAAGTGGACACTTTGTAGGTGTCTGTAGAAATGATCAGCTGCTACTGAGGTTGCAGAAGAGGAGAACCCACAAACAGGAAATCCCTGTTCTGCCACCATAGCAAGGCACCCCTTAGGGATCAGTAAACAGCAATCAGGCAAGTCGGTGATGGCGATGTCTGGGACCCGTGTACCTGCAGTAACCATTGAGGGACCCTCATATGCAGGCAGTCCAGGCAAGCCATGAATATGGAGGCCACCATAAGCCCCAGGAGGTGTGGAGTATAATAGGGAACAAAACTCTCACTGTGCGAAACCAAGACCACTAAGGCAGATGCCCTGTCCTAAGTGAGAAAGGTCCATGCAAGGGCTGAATTGAGGACTGCTTCTTTATACTGGAACCTTTGAGAAAGAAGGACCAACTTTGCCACATAAAGCAACACCCCTAGGCTGTCCCAGCATTTGACTTTTGCAGTGTAAAGTGTACTGCACCCTTGCTGTTGAGCCAGTTGTCCAGGGATGGAAGACACAGAACTTCTGGTGTAGTGCTGCGGCCACCACAGCAAAGTATTTGGTAGAGACACATGGCACTGATGGCAACCCAAAGGGCAGGACCTGGACTTGGTAATGGTGCCCTCTAGGCAAATTGTGAAGAACTGCCTGTGGCAATGTCTGATTTTTATGTGTAGGAAGGCGTCCTGCATATCCAGAGTGCATAGCCAGTCTCTCCTCAACAGAAGAGGGAGGAGGAAGTCCAGAGACAGCGTGAAGAAGTTCTTGTATGCCACATGTTCATTGACTCCCCCCACCCCAGTTCCAAGATGGGCTGGAAACAGCTGATTTTCTTGGGGATCCAAGAAATACCTGGAGTAGAATTTCCTTTTTAATTTCTGCTGGGGAAGGGGCCGGCTGAGTAGCCTGCTTTGGCAGTAATGCCCGTACCTCATCCCTCAGAATGGTAAGGTGCTCAAGGGAGTATTGTCAGGGCCTGGGAGGTGCCCCTGGGGGTGTGACACCGATTTCAGGGCGTGCCCATACTGGACAGTGTCCAGGAGCCAACTGTCTCCAGTCACTGAAGGCCAGTGGGATAAGAACTGAGAGAGATCCTGTCCCTCAGCTGCGGTGCCAAAGAGGGATCTGGTGGAAGGTGTAGGGAGTCAGAAGGGGGGGGGCTTATGGCCCTCTTTCCCACATTCCTTGGGGGGGCTTTGTTGGTGGCCACCATGAACTGCTGCTGTGAAGTAAAACCTCATCTCTGACTGTGGGAGGGTGAAGGCAGGAGCTCCTGCAAAAGGAGCCTCTGCTGTAGCCGTGTTGGAAATCATTTGGTGTCAAGAACTAGCTGTCTGAACAGACTTCTTAGTGGTCTCCAAGTGATTGAGAATTACCTCGACATCAGGTCCAAAGAGCTTGGTTCCTTTAAAGGGAGCATTCTTGACCAACTGTTGTACATCCTGGGCAGAACCTGCAATGCAGAACTGGGAGTGTTGTTTTAAACAAATGATGCAGGCGGCAGCCCTGGCAGTGGCATCTGAGGCATCATAGACTGATCTCAAAAAGTGCTTGCCAGCATCAGAGACTGAGGCACAGAGCCAATGACTTCAGGGACCCCTCAGGCATACTGCTAACAATATGGCTTAGATCCCTCCACATGCAGTTCTGTTACTTTGTTAGAAACACCTGGTAGTTAGAAATTCACTGGCCAAAGGAGGCCAAGGCCAATGTGAGCTTGCTGATAATTTCCAGTTTTCCTGACTTTGTCAGGTCTGGTGCTCCTCCTCTGAGGAGGGCACAAGACCTGTCATGTACAGCCATGATTACCACCTAGTTTGTCAGGCTAGGTAAAGTAATACTTCCTATCCCTTGGAACCAGATCCTGCTTGTTCACTTTTCTAGAGCCAGCTGGGAATGTGCTGCTCATGTGCCTTGCAGTCGGTGTAGCTTCCTCCAGAACCATATGGGTGGAAGGGACTGCCACTGAGGATGCACTTTGGACCTCTGAAAAAAATCACAGATTGTTTGGAAGAATCTTTCCTCCGGGGAGAAATTCAAAGTCTCCTGGATTTGCCTCATTGAAGCCTGTAAAGTAGGTTCGGGGGGGGGGGGGTGCGGAATGTGGTTTGAACAGGGCCCTTTTTGCACTGCCTGAGGATAAAGTAGATCCAGCAGTCTTTCAGCCCCAGGGGGTGGAGAGGTTCAGGATCTTCTTTTCCCCTGATCCTCCTCATCATCCAGGAGATCTGGGTTGTACTTCTCTTTGGGGGGGGGATAGGCCACAGAGTGGTATAGCAGGTCCAGCCAAGAACACCTGAGGAACAGCCTGAGGCAGAAAAAGCAGCAATTTCTTTATCAAATTAGAGAATTCTGCAGAACAGCACATGAGACAGTGATGACTGATGGTGATAGCATCGCCGAGATTGTACAAGTGGGCACAGTCCCTGGAGTGCAAATGGGAGGCTGTGGCACCATTAAGATTGGATCCAGACATTTGGCAGGGTGCCATTCTGGCTTAACAGAGGCAGAATCCACCTGTTTCACTAGTGTACCAGATAAACATTTAGACTTAATCCCCTATGGAATGTGGGATCTGGGTCATTGATGCTTGGAGTAGCATTGTCAACCTGCTGATAATGAATGTCCTGACTCCTACTGGCCTCTAGCAGCTTTCTGTCAATGATAGGGAAGACTCTGACCTGGCAGCCAATTTTATCAGCAACCGCAGCATCAGTTTACACTGTAACTTTAACCATCTGCAGTTTTGTTCACGGTGGCTTGGAGGGCACTGCAGTAGCTTTGCCTATCTTTTCTAGAAAATGTGTCAAAGCTTAATGAACATGCGAAGAAGCCAGTAGAAAAAGGCCATTTGGTCTGTCTAGTCTGCTCATATTGCAGGGTTCTCAACTTAAGCTGCTGACCCTGCCCCCTCCCCAATCTGCCCTTACCCTCCCTTGAGCCTTACTTTTCCCCAACTCTGACCCAGCGTGTTATGAAGCTGCTCACTATCTTCGATGAAACTACCTCTTCCGGAAGAATGTTCCAACTCACCGCCACCCTCTCTATGAAGAAGTGCCTCCTAGCCTCCCTCCTGAACCTCTCCCCATTTGAGATTGTGTCCCCTCGTATTTCTGAAAGCATGTTCTAACTCGCCACCACCCTCTCTGTGAAGAAGTGACTCCTAGCCTCCCTCCTGAACCCCCCCCCCCAATTTGAGACTATCCCCTCATGTTTCAGTTTCCAGTTAGCTTAAGGAGAATCTCCTTATTGACCCTGTGAAAAAATTACTTACATTAGTAATATTGTTTCTTGCAGGGGATCCACTGGTATGCTTGACTAGTGCAGTTCAGCTGCCCCGGAGGTGTGGTCTATGTTACAGATTGCAGGAATTAGCCAATCAAAGTCTAGAGAGAAAGAGTGCTGCCTCCAGATGCCAGTGAGGGCTCAGTCAGATTCATTTCGAAGCTGGGGGTCAAAAGGCCCCAAATCCCTAACTTTTAGCTAAAACTAGGGAAAATATAAAGAGGAAAAGAACTCGCCACCAGGTGAAGTATATACAAAATGAAAAAGCGTGGAGAGCCACACAGTTAAAGCTCAACAGTAAGAAAAAATCTGGCACAAGGTAAGAACTACAGAAACTAAGCTCAGCCAGGTTTATTTATATTTATTTATTGAAATGTTTCACCAGGAAAGGCACACTGAGCAAAAAGATGCTCGTCTCACCGGGGGGGGGGGTGTTACAGAGGAGAGCAACTGAGTACGTTGATACATGGAATTAAATTACACATTGGAACATGAAGTGGGAGTAACATAGGACACATTGCAACAAGGAATTTACACAGTGGTACATGGAGTGAGAGAAAATTGTACAAGGAATTATAATGACATAGGGTATAAAATGTATATACATACATGTCAGCTACTAATCTGTGGGTAACACGTTAGACGGAGAAACGAGGCTAGAAGTGCAGAGGGGGTAAGTGCAGAAGTTGGTGGATATATGCCAGCATTTATAGCCGTTGCTAAAGCCGCTGGTCAGGCCGCATGGGATCTAGGATGGGGCAGTAGGGGGGAAGGAGAAGATGTGGGGGGAAGGGAGAGGGTAAGGCAAGAGGAGAAGGGGAGGTCAGATACGTGAGCAGTTTACCACGTAGAAATTTGTCAGGGTTGAGGATATGGATTGCCTAGAGAAGGAGTGATAGATTTGTACCAGCAGGTCATTCCAGAGCCTTGGGAGGTGGTAGGAGAAGGCCGATTGGCCTGCAGTGGTCCAGCGGTGAGGGATTACCAACAGCCAGGAGTCAGTAGATTTAAGGGCGTGAGAGGGGGTTGTGGGGGAAGATGGGGAGGAGGTGAGGTAGGGTGGAAGGGACCCAAGCCAGAGGTTGGAAGCAAATGTTGCACTATGGAGTAGGCGCCGGCTGTCAAGGGAGGGAAGGCCAGCACATGGTAAGCTACTTGAGTGGTGTGTGAGGTGCATCGAGGGCAAAGCGGCAAAAGCATTGACGAGGGGTCCAGTCTGGATAGAGGGAGACTTAGGAGCGGCACTGTAGACTACATCCCAGTAGTTGAAAGTAGGTAATATCATTTTCTGCACAATTTTGCATCTCACCGGTAGCAGGAGAAAACTGTGGTTCCTGTAGAGAGCACTGAGCTTAGGGCACAGTTTTTTTCAGGATAGCGTCCACATGGACAGAGAAGGATAGATGTCGGTCAAGCCAGACACCTAGGTACCTAAAAGTTGTCATGTCTTCAAGGACTGTCCCGTCAAGGCTGGATAGTCTCTGCCTAGTGTGGAAGGTCATGGAGACTGTCTTCTTGCCATTAAGGGAGAGTTGGTGGGAGCTAAACCACAGCTGAACTTTATTGAACTCAGCCTGTAGACTGGTAGCAACCCCCTCAGGGGTATGGCCAGAGGTAAAGAGGACTGTCATCTGCATACATGTGAATAGAGGTAGATGAATGTGTTTGAGGCAGGTCATTTAGGAGGATGGAAAAGAGAATGGGACCGAGTACTGAGCCCTGGTGGACACCAGTATCTGTTGGGAGTGGAGGTGAGGTGAAATCAGCAATTCTTATGAACTGAGTTCTGCCTTCCAGGTATGCGCTGAACTAGTTGGTGGCAGGCACGGATAAACCTGCTTCAGAGAGGTAGGATAGCAACAGGGGGTGGGAGACAGTGTCAAAAACTTTGGCTAAGTCAACAAAGATGGCTGCAGTAATAAGACTTTTGTCCATCCCTGAGAGGATAGTGTCAGAGAGTCTTAGAAGGGAAGTGGTGGTAAAGTGGTTCTTCCTAAATCCAGACTGGAATGGGGTGAAGAAGTTGGATTCCGAGTGGAAGCTGGAGAGTTGAGAGAGCATGAGGTGCTCCTGGAGTTTCGTGAGGGTGGGGAGGAGGGAGATGGGGTGGTAATTGGCCGGGGTGGTGAGGTCCCCTCCTTTGTTCAAGGCATGTTCAAGTTTATTGCAGGAAAACTCCATTGAGCAAGCTCATTCACAAGGAGGTCCTGTGACATGTACACTGATAACAAACATAAATAAAATACTTGATAGAACAATAGTATAACATATATGCATGTGGACACTTAGAACAAGCAGGATATTACATATGAGGATACAACATCGGATGGCAATAGGTGGTGAGAAAACAAATGGTACAAAGTGATGACATTTCAAGGTAGCATGCTAACAATACAAGGCATGGTAACTGATGTTTGCAAATACATACAATTTAGTAAATTGAGCAGCAGCAGAAAATATAGGGTAAAGGAGGTATTCGAGGCTTGATAGAGTGAGAGGAGTAATATATACGTAGACAGAGCCAAGAATCGGACGGGGAAGGGGAGCAGGAGTGGAATTGCTGCAGTAAAGGTAACAGTTATAAAGTCAGAAGCTGGAGAATGTAATAGTGTCTTGGTTAAATGATAGTGTGAACAATAAGTAATTAGCATGCATAAGGGCGATTAAGGTATTACACATAAATGTGTATGGCACACATAGGGATGAGAAGGGGCTTAATAACAGTTGCAGATATATTTTATCTTAGCTGCACTTAGCTCTTTGTAGAAGTTAATTGAAACTGTGCTAGTTAGTTTTAGCATGGTTTGGAGTTGGTTCCAAATAGAGGGAAGGGCATGCGCAATAGCACGTTTACCAAAGGAGGTCCGTGTCCTAGGTATGTCCAGCAGAATGAATTCAGATTTCCTGAGAGAGTATGCACTATGAGAAATACAAATGAGAGATGATAGGTAACTCGGTAATTTGTGCAGGAGCAGCTTAAGGGTCCAAAGACCAGCATGGAGCAAGCGTCTAGTGGTGAGAGATGTCCATCCAACAGCTGCGTATAGGCCACAGTGGTGCGAACGGTAAGGGGAATTGGTAATAAACCATAACGCACGGTGGTAAAGGATGTCCAGTTTACTTAGGTTTGCGAGAGTAGTGGAGGAGTAAATTACATTGCCATAGTCAGGAAGAGGAAGAAAAGTAGCCTGGACAAGCTTGTTTCGAGGGGGAAGAGGGGCCTATTTCTAAAGAAGAAACCTAGTCTGGCTTTGAGCCTTCTGGATTAGTCCTCGATATGGTCATTAAAAGAGAGCTTGTTGTCAATCCAGATACCCAGATATTTGAATTTGGAGATGACTTCCAGTGGTTCGTTTAATGTGGTAACAATAAAGTCTTTAGGCGGGGTATGGGAGGTACCTGTGGCAGTACTACAAGAGAATATCACAGCTTTGATTTTCTTTGCATTAAGCAGAAGCTTTGCCTTTATTAGATTACGTTCAAGTTGGGCAAAGTCCGCTTGAAGCACCCCCTTAATTTCGGATAATGTTGAGCCAGAGGTATACAGCACAGAGTCATCCGCAAAGAAATGCAGATTGGACATTGATATATTGGAATCAAGGTCATTAATGTATATTGAAAACAAGATAGGGCCTAGAATGGAGCCTTGTGGGACTCCTCTGACAACTGGCAAAGAAGCAGAGAAAAAGCCATCTGCTTTTACTTTCTGGGATCTCCCTGTTAGGTAACTAGAGAACCACTGGGTAGTATGATACGTGGCACCCAAGTTAGTGAGACAATTGACTAGTAGGTTGTGATCAACAGTATCAAAAGCTTTACTAAGATCCAAGAAGACTGCACCAGTTACCTTCTTAGCATCTCTAGCAGAGACCCAGTCGTTGGTTACTTTCACTAAAGCAGAGATTGTGCTGTGATTTGCTCGGAAACCAGATTGGGCTGGGTTAATGAGAGAAAAAGTTTCCAAGTGAGTTTTTAATTGATTGTGGATCAATTTTTCAAAAACTTTAGAGAGGATAGGCAAGATGGAGATAGGCATGTAGTTATTCACATCGCAAGGGTCACTAGATTTGAACAGAGGGAGGGATATGTGCGGATTTCCAACAGGACGGCACAGTAGCAGATGTAATGGAGAGATTGAAGATATGAAGAATGGGGGCAGCGAGATGGGCATATCCTAGCCTTAGGAAGAAGGGTTCTAGGCCATCGTCCCCTGCACTTTTTTTGATATCTAGATTAAGGAGAGAATATTCTACATCTTTAAAGTTTAGCTCACGCAGTTGAAATGGGTAAGATGCGGTGCTAGATATTGGAGGGGGATTTGGTTGGCTCATCGCAGTACCAGCATAAGGTGAAGAGTCGAAAGCTAATCCAGCTGTGACAAAGTGGGAGTTGAGTTCTTCGAGGATTAAGGACTTATTTTCCACTACCCTGCCATTTGCGACTATCTTTGCTGGAATGGAAGGGGCAGTAGGCCGCCCTTCTATAGATTTAAGTGTCCTCCATATTTTGTGTGAGTTCCCTTGCGCTTGTTCAAGGGTAGAGATGTAGAAGTTAGCTTTGGCAGAACGAATGCTTTTCACACAGGTATTCCTGGCTGTTCTGAAAGCCTGCCAATTCGCAGGTTTCTTGGAATGTCTAGCTTTCGCCCAGAGCTTGTCCCGGGCTGTGAGGGCTGTCTTAAGATCTGGGGTGAACCAGGGGTGAGAGTTGTTTCGTACCCTAACTTTGATGAAGGGGCTTGCTTATTTACCAAACTAGTAAGGTTGACATCAAGGGTGGAGACTGCCTCGTTGACATCTTTGGCTAGGTAAAGGTCTTGCCAACTGATCCTGCCCAGGTCAGAAAGGAAGTTTGCTGCACTGAACTTGCGAAAGGACTGTTTTATTATAAAGACAGGCTGTGTTCGGGCCTTAATATGAGATCTTATGCAAACAATCCCGTGATCACTCATATCATTATGAAACACAGCTGAATACAAAAATTTGTGTGGGTGAGTGGTTTATATCATATCTAAGGTGGAGTTGTTGGCAGTGTTTAGGACGTTGTTCCTTGTAGGTTCATTGACTACTTGCACTAGACCTAGCTCGTCGCAGAGGGATTTAAGGTAATGAGATTTTGGGGTTAGCCAATCCATATTGAGATCCCCTAGAAATATTGTTTCTGTTTTTGCATCTGAGAATAGGGATTTCAGTATATTAAGGACTTCATCGCCTCCAGACAGAGGCCTATAACCACCTATGACAGTAATGCATTCTGAAGAGGGGAGATGAAGCTTCATTGAGACAATCTCGAATTCCTTGGCTAAGGATTTGCAGCTGATGTTAATGACTGAGTACTTGGATTTGGCATAGACGACCACACCCCCACTCTAGAAGCCCTGTCCGCCCTAAATTGTTTGTATCCCTGGAGGGAGATTTGTTGGTCGGTATTAGCCTTTTTTAGCCAAGACTCCGTAATTAGGATTAGGTCCGGGTTGGTATGCGCAGCCCAAGCTTGCAGTTGTACAAATTTTTGGGTCAGGCTTAGAATATTGAGCAACATCATCTTAAGTCCTGAGGCCTCTGCAAAATCTGTAGGCGAGGTAAGTTGCGGGGGCAGGGGTTTAGCTCCACATTACCTGAGCAGAGAAGGAGCAGTAATAGCATTTTCTTTAAGGAGCTTTTAAGGATGGGAAGTGGTAGGACTGTGGCGTGCTTCCACTTCGCAGTAACTGATTCAGAGGCAAACGATAGGTTTAGCAGGGCAGCTAGTGGAGCTGCAATGGCAGGGATAGAGAAGTAGAGGAAATTGGGGTCCATCCCGTCAGGGGACTTTCCCTTGGAAGGGTTAAAGGCGAGTAAGGCATCAAGACCTTCCATCGGAGAGATGTTCCCAAAGTGAAAGTTGTTTAATCTGGGGGGTTTGGTAGCTTCAGCATGGTGGGTGGGTGGAGCTGCAGCTGACGGGGAGGCAAGGAGAGTAGTAGCACATGTGGAGAAGTATGAGTTGAACTCTGAGGCAACCGTGAGTGGGTCTGAGAGAAGAGTACCATTTGAGAACAGAAGGAGGTTGGGATTTGTCGATTGGGGGGGGGGAGTGGATAACTTTTCTAAATTTTGATGGCCTACATAGATCGGTGTTGAAGGTGTCATTAAAGTATTCAGCTTTGGCTTGCTGGGTGGCCTTGGTGCACTTGTTATGGAGCATGCAGTAGGTGATGTTATCACCTGGGAAGAGTGTAGACTTATAGGTTTTACACGCCTTGTCCCGGGCATTTTGGCACGCTATTAGTTCGGGGGAAATTCAGGGAAAGTGTGTACCTCGGACCCTGATGCGTCGCATGGGGGCATGATTATCCTAGATGCTGAGGAAAGTGTTCTGGAAATGTATGAGGGCATTATCCATGTTATAATTGCTACGATGAGGACCTCAGTTTGCACGAGCTAGTTCATTCAGAAGGGGGGGGGGGGTAATGTTCAGAGATTTATAAGACCGTTGCACTAGAATTTTGGGAGGGGATTTAAGGCGATGGTTTTGCGGACCATGTACGTGATGTGGTGGTCGCTTATAGAGTCAGGAAGTATGCCAGCTTTGATGACTCGTGGGGGTGGGAGGTGAGGGCCCAGTCAATTTGGGAGTGATTGCCAGTCTTGTGGTTTGTACGTGTTGGTTCCGAGATGATCTGGGTAAGATTGAGGGCTGTAATCTCTGAGCAAGCTTTGTTAAAAGAGGGAGATGGCCAGTTGTGATTAAAATCCCCCGTAATATAAAGCTCACCAGATGGAGCTAGGGAGGCTAGGTGGCTTAGAGGTCAGTGACAGTTGTGGCAGGGGTTCCAGGGCAGCAGTATACACCAACAACATAAATAGGGAGTGAGAAGGGGAGGGACAGTTGGAGCATGAGCAGTTCAAAGGCTTGAGGCTCTGATTTAGCAAGTGTAAAAGAGAAATGTAAGTCTGAGGCTGTGTAGATTGCAACTCCTCCACCTCCGGTGGTGCGGTCTTGACGCGTGACATTGAATCCTGGCATGGCGATGGATGGTCCTTAAAGTTAGGGTTTAACCAGGTTTCCAATAGGTTGATAATGTCAGGAGCATACTGGACAGCTAGCACCTGGAGCAGATCGAGCTTAGGGGCTAGGCTACGAATGTTTAGGTGTAGGACACGCTGCCCCGGGGGGAGGGAGCCAAAATGTGTAGCAGTGGTGGCAGTTTCAGGGGAGTTGATCACGGAGCTTAAAGAGTTGAGGGCCAGTGCTGGGGCAGGGTTGGGGTGTATGTCGCCCGCTGCAAGGAGTAGTAAGGCGAAAGTTAAATAGTGAGAAAATATATGATAGCACCATGCTGTGGGCGAGCACCACCTAGGAGACGCTTTATGGTGGTCAGCATGAGATATGCGGGAGGTAATTAGGTGGAGGGTTGACCAAAGGTGGGCATAGGTGTAAAGAGAGGAGGAGGGGCTAAAAGAGTAGTGGGACCAGGTAGTGGCTGGTAGAGTTAAAGTGGGGGGGAGGATGAGTAGGAAGAGTTAGTTCAGCCGAGAAGGAGGTAGGGGGGCTCAGGGTATAAAGGAGTCAGAGGTATAAGGGGGGTAGGCAGAATGAGATGGAGAAGATCAGGAGTAGATTCCTGGCTGTTAGCGCCATAATTGCCAGTACACAGGAGGCAGTAAACTGATTTTTACCCTTAGTAGGTAGGAGAGGAGGTTGGGTGGGAGGTCAAGGATACCGAAGGATCCCCTGGAAGAAACAATTTATTAAGGTAAGTAATTTTTTCTTCTTACCCCAGGAATCCTTCAGTATGCTTGGCTAGAGCAGATCTAATCTAGACTGTACATCCAGGCAGTAATGCTTAGTTAAGGTGTGTACAGTCTTCCAGGTCACTGCTTTGCAGATTTCAAGCAAGGGAATGTCCCTTGCTGCTGCCACTGAGGCTGCAGTGTCAGCCCTGAGGCCTTGAGGTGGCTGCTTGCCAGCCTTACTGTAACAGAATTGGATACAAGAGACTATCCATAGAGAGATAGTCCTCCTAGAGGCTGGCATGCCCTTGTCTACCTCACCTTAGGTGAGGAAGAGCCGAGTATGAGAGGCTCTTACCTGCTTTGTATGTTCCAGGTAGTAGGTCAGTGCCCTTATAACATCCAGACTGTGGAGCTTGAGCTCACCAGGAGTAGATTTGTCTGTGAAAAAGACAGGGAGTGTTATGGATTTATTCAGGTGAAATTCAGACAGTACCTTGGGAAAGAATTTTCTGTTAGTCCTGAGAACTACTTTATCTGTATGGGCAATAATGTAGTTCAGTTTCGCGCAGAGGGCTTGTAGCTCTGAAATCCTTCTGGCTGAAGTGATGGCTATTAAGAAAACGGTTTTCCAAGTGACATACTTTGTCTGCAGAAGCCATGGGCTCAAAAGGGGCTCCATGAGCTTGGTTATGTACAGGTTCAAGTCCCGGGGGGAACAGGTTCCCTAAATGTGGGTTGAAGATGCAGCAGGCCTTTAAAGAATTTTTTGAAAGTGGAATGAGAAATTATGGATTTTTTCTTACCAGCAGAAATGCAGGCCAAAACAGCTGCCAGGTGAACCTTTAGGGAAGAGGCCCTGAGGCCTGATGCTTGCAAATGCACCGGGTAGTCCAGCAAAGAGGACAGGCTGGCATTTAGCAGGTCAATTTGCCTGTCTTTATACCAGAAAGAGAACCTCTTCCATTTGGAAGCATAAGTCTTTATGGTGCTTGGCTTCTTTGCCAGCCGAAGGATTCTGAGAACCTGCTCTGAATACTGAGCGTCTGGGAACTCTAGCTCTTCAAGTATCCAGTTTTGAGGCAAAGAGACTGCTGCGGTATACTATCCCTGTCTGAGGTAAGGTCCGGAGACTGTGGTATAGAGGCAAGCGAGTGGGCTGTTTGAGAGAGCGAGGAGCAGGGAGTACCAAGGCTGTCTCACCCAGTCTGGAGCCACCAGAATCATGGTGGCTGACTGGCTCCTTAGTTTCAGCAGGACCCTGAGGATCCAGGGAAATGGAGGAAAGGGCATACAGGAATTTTCCTGTCCGGTCCAGAGATGAAGCATCCACTGGCAGAGTGCCTAGGGCTGGAGGGCTGCTACAGTACAGTGGAACCTGGTGGTTGAGGTTGGAGGCAAAGAGATCTGTCTGGGGTGCCCTATCTTCTGAAGACTGTGGCTGGAACTTGTCTGTTTAGGGTTCACTTGTGATAGCCCTGACTGATGCAGGTCAGGGCGTCTGCCAGCACATTGTCCTAGCCTGGAAGATGAATGGCAGAGCGCTGAATGTCCAAGGAATAGACCAGAGACCAAATCTTCATGGCCTCTGTGCAAAGCTTTGTGGATCTTGTGCCCCCCTTGCGTGTTGATATCGAACTTAGAAGTGGTGTTGTCCATTCTGATTTGGACTGATTCACCCTTCAGCTGGGGAGTGAAAGCTTTGATAGCCAGATACACTGCCCTGAGCTCGAGGAGATTTGTGTGACACCTGGACTCCTTGGGGGACCACACCCTCTTATGGACTGGTCTGCCAGGTGCGCACCCTATCCTAGGAGGGAGGCATCTGTGGTGAGCACTCTGGAGGGTTCCTTTTGCTGGAAGGGAACTCCCTTCCTGAGATTCTTCTCATCCTTCCACTATTCCAGGACTTTCAGGAGGGTCCTTGTGACTAGAATGAGCTTTGACAGAGAGTCTTTCTTCTGGAGCCAATGAGCTCTTAAGATATATTGAATGTCTCTCATTTGAAATTTGGCACCTGGGACCACATCTGTGGTAGAAGCCATGTGGCTCAGGAGTTTGAGAAAATGCTTGGCTGGCCCAGGGCAAACGAGTTTGACAAATTATGAAGGTTGTGCACTCTGTCTAAAGGCAGCATAGCTTTGCCTTGCTTGGTATCCAGCTCTGCCCTTATGAACTCCAGTAGCTGAACTTGTTCAAAGTGGGACTTTTCTGTGTTTATCAGAAAACCCACGGACTCCAGGTGTGTCGTGTAGGGCTGAGGGAGTCTCTGACCTTTTAGGGAGAGTTGTCCAATATCAGCCAGTCGTCCAGGTAGGGGAAAACAGACACACCTGAGTTCTGAGATAGATCGCCACCACTGCCAGGCACTTTGTGAAGACCCTGGGAGCTGAGGAAAGGACAAATGGAAGAGCTGCAAACTGGTACTGGCCAGAGGGCAGTCTGAATCTGAGAAATTTTCTGTGGGGAGGCCTTATTGGGATGTGGAAATAGGCATCCCTTAGATCTAAGGAGGCTAACCAGTCTCCCTGTTGTAAGGAAGGAATCACTACTGACAGGGTGACCATTTTGAATTTGGGATTGTACAGATGCTTGTTTAAGAATCTGAGGTCCAGTACGAGTCGCCAGTCCCCATTTTTCTTTTGGGTGATAAAATACCTGGAATGATGTCCTTTTCTCCGCTGGGAGGAAGGAACTCTTTCCACTACTCTTACTGACAAGAGAGATTTTACCTCTGACTCCAGTAAGAATTGTTCTGTGGGAGTTAGGGGTTTTAGAGGCTTGTGATCCTGCTGAGTGGGAAATTTTTTGAACTGCTAGGCAAGGTCTCGACCCACCACCTCCAACACCCATTTGTCTGTGGTGATGAGATGCCATTGGTGGAGGCAGTGTCAGCCTTCCTCCCACTGGTGGAGGGGAGACGACCCAAAAGTTGCAGTCAGGAGTGTTGTTTGGTCTGAATTTCTGTGGAAGGGGTGGGGTCATCACATCTTTGAGGATTTCTGCCCCTTCCCATAAAGAACCCTCTTATCTGAGAGTAGTCTGAAGTCACAGGCATTGACATATGGTAAAAGGCCCTGGGGTAATAGCCCTTCCCTCTACCCCCTCTGCTTTGGGGTTTGTAGGAGGTAGAAGGTTTTTCTTTAGCTGCATTACTCTGATAGGTAGTGTTGTACTCCTCGACCTTCTTCATATAAGCCTCTGTTTTGTCTTCAAATGGGAAATTATTATCACGGGGAAAGCCATATCCTAGGTTTGGGTGTTCTGGGAGAGGCTAGCAGTCCTTAACCAGGCAAAAATGTTTGAGGGAGATGATGTGAGCCATAGCCCTAGATGCTATGTCATTTGCATCCACAGCCATATGGAACTGATACTTAGTGGCTTCTAAGGCTGTTCTAACCGTTTCTGCCAGTTCTTGAGCCACTTTATCTGGAGCTTGCAGGATGATTGCCAGGACAGAGTTCCAGAGAGCCTTTTGATACTGAGCTGTATATACCATATAGATCCAATGGCGAAGCATGAACGAGGCTGTGGTATAAGATTTCTTACCCATAGTATCCAGTTTTTCAGAATCTTTTTCTGGAGTCTGCGAAGAAAGGGACACATTTGCTTTGTCACAAGCTCTGCAGCTTGCACTACTCATTCATGGTCTGGTTGTATGTAAAAGGTATTTAGCATTAAATTTGTTGAGCTGATAATTTTTATTTTTCTATCCACCCCTGGCATAGAGGTGGGATTTTGGAGGTTTGAAAGTAACCTTGCAAAGGGACTTGTGAACTGTTAGGAGTAGCGTTCTAGAGGGAGGAAGACCCATCATATCCAAAAAATCTTGCTCCTCATCCTTCTCGGTAGACTACTGAATAGAAAGGTCAAAAGTTTCCACCATGTGCCGAACAACTGTAAAATGAGGGGAAAATCCTCCTGGCCATGGTCAAAATCTTGGTCAGGGGCTTCCTCAGATTCTAGGGGTTCACCCTCCTCTTCATCATCGTCCCCTCATTAAAAAAATGCCCTGGCCAAGACCAGGATCAAAGGAATAGGAGTACAGGGACCAGGTGAGAGCGCCTAAAAAAGATGCCACAGCCTGAAAAGTTTGATATAGGTGCCAAGCCTTTGCCATTTCCTCCGCAGCGGGAATGTCGTTTTGTAACACTGGTGTCTCCCTTTGCTTTTCAGTGGGAGGGGCAGTGATATGTTTTGTTTATTTTTAGCAGGCACTGAATCAGAAACCTGCTGAGAGTGTCTTTTTTTGGCTTGGTCATTATTTATGTGTATTTTCTCAGGCTTCTTTTATGTGGGGTCCTTGTAGGACCTATTTTTATTCTTGTAATGAGAGGAGGTCCACTCTTCTGGATTTTTAGTGGAGGGAGAGGCAGTCTGAGAAGCCATTTCATTATTTTTTTTTTTTTTGCTTTCTCCCTCTTTTTTTTTTTTGCCCTGAGGCTGGTTACTACTGAGATTTAAGTGTGAGAAGACACCCCCAAAAGGGAAGTCAGTGACCCCCCAAAAACTGGCAAAAATAGTGTCAGTCTAAAGCCATCAGAGAGACTGTACATAGAAAAATAAGGGCCAATGCAATTTTAGGTCCCCCTGACTTGCCAAATAGGAGACCCCAGAAGTTGTTCCTCAAGAAAGAGAAAAGAGGGCTGTGAAGAACCAAGAAAAAATGACTTTCCTGCAGACAAAATGAAGTAAAATGCAGGAAAATGGTGAAAAATTTATATCTGCGGGAAAACAAATGTAAAAAAGAAAAACGCAAATTTTTACCTCTGGTACAAAAAATTCCAGTCAGAAAAACGCATCAAAGTGCCAAAAATTTACTTTTTCCATAGCTACGGAAAAAAAAAAACACTAAAAGTTGCAGAAAATTGACAAAAAAAAATACTCTGAAAGCAGCGCAAGCAGCAAAAAGCTCTAAGAAAACGAAGAAGAACTATTTCAAGCGAAGTTTGAAGAGAGAGTTCCGGGGCAGACTTGTCCAGTCAGCGGAGAAATGAATCTGACTGAGCACTCACTGGCATCTGCAGGCAGCATCCTCTCTCTTTACTCTGATTAGCTAATTCTTGCAGTCATTAGCACAGACTCCACCTCCAGGGCAGCTGAAACCAGCTGGTATAACTGCACTAGTCAAGCATATTGAAGGATTCCTGGGTGAGAATTATTCCTTTCAAACACTTGAAGGTCTCAGTCATGTCCCTTCTCTTTCTCTCCTCTCCTACAGGAAGTGCATGTTCAGGGCCTCCAAACTCTCCTCATATGTTCTACCTTGCTGGCCCATGATCATCTTCCTTGCCCTCCTTTGGACCGTCTCCAGTAGGTTAATGTCCTTTTTATAGTATGGGCACTAGTACTGTACTTCAGATGCAGCCTCACTAATGACCTGTACAAGGGTAGTAGTACCTTCTCTGACCTGCCACCGATCCCTCTGGCAGTGCAGTCCAACATTTTATTTGCTTCTGCTGCTGCCTTCCTACACTCTGTGGAGTGCTTTAGGTCACTAGTGATCATCACTCCCAGATCTTTCTCCTCTTCTGATGCAGATACCTGGACCCCTCCCAATCTATACTCTGTCCTGGGGTTCTTGGCTGCAATGTCTATAACTTTGCATTTCTTTGCATTGAAGCCAAACTACCAAATCCTGGACCACCTCTGTTTTTTCCAGATCCTCCTTTAGGTCCTGTATCCCCTTCTGCTGTGTCCACCCTCCCACAGAGCTTGGTGTCTCTGCAGATAGGCACGTTTTGCCCTTAATGCCATCCCCAGTATCCTTTATGAAAACATTGAACAGCACTGGTCCTAGCATCAAGCCCTGCGGAATCCCACTGGTACCAACCTTGGTACTAGATAGCTCACCCCCCACCACCACTTTCTGGGTCCTCCCCCTCAGCCAGTTCTCTACCTATCTGGTCAACTTCTCCCCAATCCCGAGATACGCCAACTTCCTGATCAACCTCTTGATGGGTATAGCATCAACGGCTTGCTACATTCCAGGTAAAGGATGTCTACTGCTTGGCCCCTGCCCACTGTTTTGGTGAGTCAGTCAAAGAAATCAATCAGATTCATTTGACGCAAAAACCCTTCCATAAACCTGTGCTGCTTCACATCTTGGAGACTATGCTCATCTAGATATTCTATCAACTTTTCCATAAATATGGTCTCCCTGAGCATGCACATGACTGGGTCAGACTGACAAGTCTGTAATTCCCTAGTGTGAACTATTGAACAGGCCAGCCAGTAGATCCACAAGATCCTCTGCCAGTTCCCTCAGCACCCTTGGGTGTGTGCCGTCCAGGCCTGGGGATTTATCCACCTTCAATGCTTGCAGCCCTGTCCTCACCATCTCCACCTCTATCACTACATCTGTGCGCCCTGTTCCTCTTCTTCCATCTAGTGGCACTAGTCTGTCTTTCTCCTTGGTGAAAATGGAACAGAAGCACTCATTCAGTACCTCTGCTTTGTCCCCATTTTCCTCCACCCACCTGCCCCTTTTCCTTAGACTAACAATCCCATCTTTCTTTTCCATTTTCTTGCTAATATAGTGAGAAAAGGCCTTCTCACCTGTCTTAAACCCCTCAGCTAGTTGTAGTTACTTCTGAGCCTTAGCCAGTCGGACAACCTTACTTGGCTGTGCTAGCTATCTTCAGGCAATTATTTATTTATTTATTTGCATTTGTTAACCGGGTGAGTACACTAGACAACCAAGTGCCTATTTTCAGGTGCGACCCGGGAGATTACAATGGTACATTCTTGGACAGGCAAAACAAGTAAGGTTACATTTAAAGTGCATCAAACAACCAGGTCGGTACAGGAAGACAGCAGGATTTTAACAATGCAGACAGCAGGTAGTATAACAATAGGGTAGTCTCAGGATAGGCAGGGGTCACCATGCCGGGCGGCAACTCAAAAAACAAAAACAAACTAGTAGGTAGGCAGAGAAGAAACAAACTAGGGTGGAGGAGGCCCAATGCATAGTCCGGAAGTAGGACACTAACTATTCACACACTGATTGAGCGGTTGGGCCTAAAGTGGACTAATCTAACTAGTTAGTTTCTCACTTGGTAGAGGAATAATGATGCGGTGGTCCACTGCCATAGCCAGATAAGTTTGGTAGTGACTCAGCCAGTCGGAGCAACAGAGGTCGGGTGGATTCGTCTGATGCATAGGCAGGTGGAGGACAATTTGAGAAAGCCCCAGAGGGAGGCTTTAAAACTGCGGTGGGAGGAGGAGGAGGGAGTGCTTGAGGGGAGGGAGTTCCACAACCTGGGCGGGTACGCAGCGAAGGCCTGGTCACCCATTTTGGGTGCGAGTCTTGGGCACCAGGAGGGCCTGAGAGTCACTGGATCTCAGAAGGTAGCTGGAGTTAGCCGGAACTGGAGATTTAGTGAGGGCTAAGGGGGTGGCAGACCTGACAACATTATCTATGAAATTGCCCAAGACATAGGAATGGTGCTTTTCTGGTGGGAGCCACTCAAGCCAGGAGTAGAGCTCACAGTGGTGGGAGCTGAGAGCTCAAAGCAACATACGTTGTTATATGCAGTGTCCCATTTTGCGAGACTAGTTTTAGCAACGTAGGCGAAGGTGACAAGGCCATAGCAGAGCGTGGGTAGGAGGACTCCCCTGGCTAAGGCAAGTTGGGCAGCAGGGGTGAGGCAATTTTTTTGCTCTGTATGCAAGGCCCAACTTGCAATTTGAGGCCTTGCATGCATTGCTAATGTGCAAATTCAGATCCAGTTGAGGCTCAAACGTCACCCCCAGGTACTTGACAGAATCTGTAACTTGCAGTGAGGACCCATTGGCACCTAAGATCTTAACCAGGCCTGGGACAGCTTTTGTCTTGGCTGTTGAGCCGAAGAGCATGGCCTGCATCTTCTGCAGGTTAATCATGAGCTTGTGGACCTTTAGCCAGGGTCCTCCTTGTCTTCCTCTCTTGCTTCTCCTGAATTTATTTACACCTGTTTCTCTGTGTAGCCTGGTTGAAATCCTGGCAGATGTAGCAGTTTTTCATGTTGTGGTGTTATCTTCACAATAAATTCACTCTCTGCAGCGACAAAGGAGAAAAAGAGCTTTACTTGGAGACAGCGTACACCAGTGATGAACTTTCCCAAAGGAGTGGCTACCAGCGGGGGAAAAAAAGAAACTCACCAAAAATTGATAACAAAATACATTTCTAATGGTTCAGTGTTCACTGTCTTGATAGTAAGAGAAAGTAGCTGAAGTAGTTGGGGGCCACTGGCATTGTGTAGGCAATGCTGTGCACTGACTTGCATACACGTACGCATGTTGATAGGGTGGCCCTCTCTTACAGTAGCTTTAAGTGACATCCTAATGCTGATGGCTTACAGTCAAATGTATTATGGCTCAATGGAGATACCCTTGAAAAAAAATCAGGGTAATTAGTGAGGTAAACACCAAAATAGAGCAGTCAATAGGGAGAAGGGCAGGGTTAAATGGAGAAAAAGACAAAGGCAGTAGGGACAGGGATGGGGCAAAAAGAAATAAAGCCATAAAAAAATGGAGGGTAATGAGTACCAATGCCCCTAGTCTAGGTAAAAAGCTCCCTGAAATGGTGGCCTTGATGGAAAAGGGATGCCTGGATATTGTGTCAGTCACAGAAACATGGTACACAGAGAACCATGACTGGGATGTCAACATACCAGGGTATACAATCTACAGGAGGAGGGAGGGAAGAAGAGGAGGAGGAGTAGCTCTCTATGTAAGGAAGGGATAAAAGCAACAGAACTAAAGGGTAAACAGGGAGGAGAAGAGGCACTGTGGGTCACCCTGGAGACTGGAAATGGCTCCACAATCTGCACAGGGGTTGTATACAGACCCCCGTCTTGGGGGAAGAAATGGACAAGGAAATGATAAAGGCATCCTTGGGATGGCAGAGAAAGGGAGATATTGCTGATGGGGGACCTGAATATGCCAGATGATGACTGGAGCACCTTTACTGCTACATCCAAAACAGGGCCATTTTAAATGTTCTGGGGGCATGCCTCAGACAGCTAGTTTTGGAACCCACTGGAGAGAGCAATCATAGACCTGGTACTCTCAAATGGGGGTGGAGAGAGGATCTCTGATCTTGAAGTGGGTAGCCATCTGGGAACAAGCGACCACCAAACAGTGTGATTCACAATAAACTTAGCTTTAGAGTCAAGCCACATAAAAGTGAAGGTACTGGACTTAAGGAGGGCTGATTTTGACAAAATGGGAGAGTGCCTCAGAAAAGCACTAGCAAACAGGCAAGAAGGTGGGATGGAGCAACAATGGGGAAACTTCAAAACCGGCATCACAGAGGCAACAAATCTTTGTGTGAAGCAAATAAACAAATCAAAATGAAAGAAAAAACCACTATGATTCTCAAAAGAAGTGGTGGGGAAGGTAAGGGAAAAAAGATAGCATTCAGGAAGTATAAGGAAACACAGAAGGAGCAGGACAGAGAACTGTACCAGTTCAAGCAGAAGGAAGCAGGTAAGGCAGTCAGAATAGCAAAGGCCCAAACTGAGGAAAAGATAGCCAACTCTGTTAAGAAGGGGGATAAAACCTTTTATAGGTACATTAGGGAGCAAAGAAAGACTAAGGCAGGGATACTGAGGCTGAAGAAAGAGGAAGGTGGTTGGGCAGAGAGCAACAGTGAAAAAGCAGGGATACTGAACGAATACTTCTGCTCAGTATTCACAATGGAAAAGCAGGGGGAAATACCTAATCCGGTCAATAGAAGCACTCTGGATAGGGGGGTTGATATTAGTCCTTTCACAGAAGAAAGGGTTCTGAAAGAACTCTTAAAACTGAAGGTGGATAAAGCAATGGGGCCTGATGGGATTCACCCCAGAATTTTAAAAGAACTAAGGGAAGAACTAGTAATGCCACTGACTACCCTTTTTAATAAATCATGGGAGGATGGGGTGGTACCCGAGGACTGGAGGAGGGCAGATGTGATTCCCCTTCACAAAAGTGAGAGCAAGACAGAGGCAGGAAACTACAGACCTGTCAGTTTGACCTCAGTGGTAGGGAAAATGATGGAATCACTTCTGAAGGAAAGAATTGTTGAGTACCTAGAGGCCAGTGGGGCACAGGACCCAAGGCAGCATGGATTCACAGTGGGAAGGTCATGTCAGACAAATCTAATTGATTTCTTTGACTGAGTGACCAAAGCAGTAGACCAGGGAGGGGCTGTGGACATGGCCTACCTAGACTTTAGCAAGGCATTTGACCCAGTCCCACACAAAAGATTAATAAACAAATTAGCCAGCCTGGGAGTGGGTCTTAGGGTGGCAGCCTGGGTAAAACACTGGTTGGACAACAGGACACAACAGGTAATAGTAAATGGAGTCCACAGTGAAGAAAGGAGGGTTATTAGTGGGGTACTGCAGGGTTCAGTACTGGGCCCAGTCCTTTTTAATGTCTTTATAAGTAACATTGCAGAGGGACTGGAAGGGAAAGTATGTCTCTCTGCAGATGACACAAAGATCTGCAACAGGGGTTGATACACAAGGTGGGGTGGAAAGATGAAAAGGGACTTGGCAAGGTTGGAGAAATGGTCAAATGTATGGCAGCTTAGATTCAGTGCAAAGAAGTGCAAAGTAATGCACCTGGGGAAAAAAAACCAGGGGAGGAGCACACAGTGGGGGTGAGATACTGACAACAACAAAAATGGAAAGGGACCTGGGGGTAGTCATATCAGACGACCTAAAGGTGGACCAACAATGTGAGAAGGCAGTAAGGGCTGGAGGGATACTGGGACGCATAGGGAGAGGCATCACCAGTAGAAAACAGGAAGTTGTTGGCCCTCTGTACAGACAGTTGGTAAGACCACATCTGGAGTATTGTGTACAGTTCTGGAGACCCCATCTCCGCAAAGACATAGACAGGGTTGAGGCTGTCCAGAGGAGGGCAACCAAAATGATGCAGGGTCTGCATCAGAAGACATATGAAGAAAGACTAAAGGAACTAAAGATGTATAGCCTCAAGGAAAGGAGGAGAGGGGACATGATAGAAACTTTCAAATACCTCAAGGGAATCATCAAAGTCCAAGAGGGTAGCATCTTTCAGAAAAAGAGATGGTCAAAAACAAGGGGGCACAATTTGAAGATAGAGGGGGGGCGGCTCAGAGGTAATGGGAGGAAGTATTTCTTCACAGAGAGGGTTGTGGATACATGGAACAGCCTTCCTGAGGAGGTTGTAGAGTCAAAAACAGTGGGGGAATTCAAGAATGCATGGGACAGACGTAAGGCAATTCTAGTGGGGTGTAGCAGGAAGTAGGCTGTTGGTTAACTAGGATCTGCAGCTTATCCGTTAGGTAGGGAAATGGGCAGACTAGGTGGGCCAAGCGGTCCTTATCTGCCGTCAAATTCTATGTTTCTATTGGATGGCTGCAGTGGAGCAGTATCACACCCTGCAGTCAAGTAATGTGTGGGAGCTGGATTCATGGCGCTGAGCAGTGGGGCATCACTCTGGTACGCTGGCAGTCCGGGATCGTGCCCTGATCCTGGACGTCAGGAGTGGAGGCTGGCAGGCAGGGAGCTAAGAGTGTCCCTTGGATGCTTCTCTTCGGGGGGGGGGGTTGCTGCTGTGACTAGAACAGTGGCTCCTAACAGCGGCTTAGCAGAGATGTTCTTGGCAGTGTGGGTGACCACACACTGCTGAGCACCCATGCCCCCAGGATGCTGCTACAGCCACATAAAAAAGAGGGAGGTGGGTGGAGCCCCAGAAAAGAGGAAGATAGCTACCTGCAGCACTGGATGATGGTCTCAGGTAAGGCTTCCCTACACCACCCGGCCACAGAGTGCACTGTTCCTGCTCCATCCCCACCCAATGAACCTGGGCAGTTTGTAGTTTGGGAGTGTGCCTAATGGGTCAGCAGCTTGGTGAGCCCTGGTGGGCAGTAGAAAGCAGCGGGGGTTATCCAGTGGGTGCGGGAGACTGGCATGAGAGCCCGAAGGAATGGGGCTGTGGAAAGCCTGGAAGGAGGAAAAACACATATGTGGGATTTAAAGTCTGGGAGGAACCTATAAACTTTGTTTTTGGGCACTGCCACCATGAGGTGCACAAAAGGGTGCATGTGGCCCCAGGGGAAAAATAACCAAAATTCAAACCACAGTGAGAAAGGAAAAAACGTGAACCAACTGGGAATTTTTTAGGCAACCAGAATACCATAAAAAGCACAGATTCCAGGGAGAACAGAGGCCTGCGACTCCCTGAGGACACTGTAAGTGAAACCGGAAGGAAGTGGTTTAGGCAGTCCTCTGTTCTCCCTGTAAGAGGTATGCTGCACACTGCTGTGATTCAAATAAATGTGTAGATGTATCTGAAACATGCTGTTTGGGCTGTTTTTATGGTTGGTGGTGCTGGAAATCTGTGTGTTTTTTTTTGCCTTGCTTACTCCTTGTCACACCATAGCTTCGGGGTGGTGGTGGTTCTATTACTGTGGGACCAGAATACCATCCCAGTACTCTATCAGCTGAAGTACAGGGTCAGTCATTTAGCCTAAGATTCCCACGGCCATGTTTTCTATGACTAAATCGTGCACCTAGGAACACTGCAGCTGTATGGAAGTTAGTTGTTCATGTACACAATGAAAAAACAACTTCCTTCATTGTTTCAACTGTGATTATAAACCTAATTATTTATGAGGTCAGCACTTCTGTTTTGGCTGTTTACTGTGATTTGATCTGCTAGATATGCTCATAGGTACTGCGGGAAGCAGCATAACTGTTACTTTTGTTTTAACTGTTTAAAATGTGTTTTTTCCCCTTTCTTAAGAAATTAGGTTTATAATTGCAGAAACACCCTTATAAACGAGCGGTTCCTGGGATTAACACCCGCATTGGGATTAGCCACGGAATGTCAACACCCCTGGCCAGGCATTAATCCCCAGGAAATGCCCGCTTGTTTGTGCAGTATTGCTGAATTGTCTCACCCTGTCAGAATCATAACCACAGTTAATTTTTCTATCCCAATTTACAGCAGGTAGATGTTTCAAACTATTATGTCATCTTCCTTCTTAGTGAACTAATCAGATTGGTTTCAGAGAAACCGTATATTTTGAATGCAGAGTTTTTAACCATTGCAATGATCATGTGTAGCACTGCCATATGACCACTGAGTGGTGAATTGTGGGAAAATTGCCACAGTTTTTGTAGTTTTTTTGCTGCTCCAAACTGAAACCCTATTAAGTTTCACATATTTCCATCATCTATATGGAAACATGTATTGATTTAATTGCCTCATTTGCTTAAGTGGACATTATCTTGTATAGAGGTTTTGAAATAAGGATTTAGTTCTTCAGTTTTGTTTTTTGTTTTTTTTTTTATTTAAAGGGAATTTCCAGTCTTTTCCACCATACTCACCGATTTCAGCAGCTGATGCCTGTGATGGTCATCTGAGCTGGTTTTAATAATTTTAATTGCAGTCCTTAAGTTTGTGGAAGGGATCATAGTTTGGCTGTACGAGATGGCTAGGTGATCCCTTCCACTTCCCTGTCATACTGACATGCCTCCGCGCTCAGGCTCTTAATGACATGTGACCAGGGGAGCGCGGTCGCACCATTGAGTGAATGGAGCTCCATTTCATTGCCATTTTATGCACAATCATGGCTGGCTGGAGATCAGTGAATGCCAACGCTCGACTAACAAAGCCCTTGTTAGTCGAGCAGTCGCCTTCACTAAGCTCCAGCTGGCCATTCTTGTGCATAAAAATAGCAATGAAATGGAGCCCCATTCACTTCAGTGGGGCGCGCCCCCGTGCTCTCCCTGGTCACATGTCATTATGCGCCTGAGTGGGGAGGCGTCAGCACTATCAGGAAGTAGAAGAGAGCGGCTGGCCATCTCGTAGGGCCAAACTACCATCCTTTCCACAAACTTAAAGAGCAGCTGATGCCTTCAGGAGAACTTTTAACAAAACATAATATTTAGATACAGTTCAGCTTGTATTTGACATTAGTCCTGTACATCTCCTATTATTTGTTATTGAGGCCGTTTGCATGAAAAAAGGATCTTTACTTCTGAAGAGTTCACCTATTCCTGTTGTTGTCACCCTACCTGAGGGTGCTTGTGACATTACAGTTATGCCTATGGCGGCAGATTGTGATGTCACAACAGAGGATTACGACTTGAAGTAGGGAGTAAGTTATGGAGGCAGGCGAACTCTGAGGGATGAAGATCATGTATTCATGCAAATTTCCTCAGTAATAATGAGAAATTTATAGAATAATATATGAAATGCAAGCTGAATTGTACCTAAATATTTTGTTTTTTGAAGTTTTCTTTGCGGCGTCAGCAGCTCTTTAAGGTCTGCAATTAAAATGATTAAAAACTACTTCAGATGACTATTGTGGGCATCAGCTACCAAAATATGTGAGGGGTAGCTGATGTAACCTAAGTTGGAAAATCACTTAAAATCCTTTTTCAGTAAACCCAGTTTCCAATATGGGCACTCTCACTTCTGGCTACTTGTAATTGTCTCTCACTAACACACCTTAATGTGCAAATGTTCTTGAAAAATGAGTCGACATCTGTGAACATCGAAAACCAGTTTTGAACATGGTCCATTGAAAGAAAGTAAAGAAACTTGGTTTAACATGGCTGTGTCTGAAAGTGCTTTGCAAACCATGAATGTTTCAGCAGCTATTAGACATGCACAGGAATGCTAAGTGAAAGCTCAATGGGGGTTAAGTACATGGAACGAGGAGGGGTGTGAAGCGACTTGCTGATAGCCACGTATTAAGTTGAAGTGGTGGGATTCTGACCTTGGTTTCTGAGTTCACATCTCTGTAACCACCAGGCTGTGCTGCTTCTAAATACATTGAAAATAATTCAGACTAACTTTTGACCTATTTTGATAAAGTGAAATTTAATGCAGCTGCCTGGGTAGCCCCTTCACGCTCTCATGACGGTGGTTTTGGAGCGGATTTGGGAGCTGAATTAGGTGGCTAGAGGGGGGTAGAGATACTGCGCAGCAGCAACCCCTGGTAAGGAGGGATGGTGCCATGGGACTGCTGCCAGTATTATCCCTGTAGTGGGTCTTTGAGCTTTTCTTCTCCCCAGCATGATGCTGTGTGCTGTTTAGGTCTACAAGGGCACTGTCTGGCAAAAGGGGGGTGGGTGAGACCAAGAGAGAAAAATGGAACAAAAACTTATGTGCCCCAAGCTGTCTAAATGACATTTGCAGCTGCCCTGGGGCCTTGCTGTATGTAGCTCCCCACTAGCAGTGACAGTGGAGGTAGCGGCAGATGGGGCTGAGGGCTGCTGGCAGAAAGGCCCGATAGCCGCAGGCGCCCGGCAGCCGAACAATTATATGAAAAAAAAAGTCAAACATAACAGCATTGATGAGATGAAAGTTAAATGTTCTAAGGAGGGGGGAAGGGGTTTAGGGGTAATAATTAATGATGATATGATATCCACATCCCAATCCAGTAAGGCATATGGGAAGGCAAATAGGATGCTGGGTGATTTTGGTGAGAATTTACCAGTTGCAGTAAGGAGATGATTATGTAATGGTACAGGCCACTATTGAGGCCACACCTCGAATACTGTGTACAGTTGTGGAGCCCACCCCCAAAAAATGGATAGGTACAGGCTGAAGACTGATACAGCAGAGAGCAACCGAGATAATACACTGGCAACAGCATAAGACAAGGACAGGTTAGAGTCTCAGTATGTACTTCCAGGTAGAAGAGAGTGAAAGGGGACATGCTAGAGACATACAAATACTGGCAGGGGTACAGTAACGTGGATAAAGCAAAACTGTTCCGACTGAACAAAGGTTCATTCACCAGGGGGGTATGATTTAAAGCAAGTTAGGGGAGCAGAAAATATGTTAGGAAGTACTGTCACAGTGATGTTCGTGGATAAGTGGAATACCCTACTCAGCATAGTAGTCGGCACAAACATCATTGCTGGAATGACAACAAAAGTATTAACCAGGGAAGATGAGGAGGACCAGTGGTAGGTAGGGGGTAGAGAGAGGACACACCATAGCTCCAGGTAGGGTTCCAGGGCATGTTTCATAGACTCCAGGTCATTTTCTGTCCTTAACTCCTTTCTGTGTTTCTAGTTTTGACTTTTTAAAGCTGCTTTTAAAGAAAATGGTTTGTGCCAAAATTGTTGAATTAGGCCCCTCAAAGTCCAAATAGTGTTTGTATTATACAAGACAGAAATTGTTGTAGTTTTACTTTTGGTATATATTTAGGATATATTTTATACAAGAATATATTAAATAGAAAATGTTGTTGACTGGACTACTGCATACTGTTTTTGTCCTTGCTGTCCCTCCTGAGATTCTCGCTGCTGCAGTGTTCCAAAGCAAGCAGTATGATGTCATTTTAGTCAGTGTACTTTTACAACTGCTGAAATGCTCAAATTAAACCCATCAGTGCAAAAAAACAGGTTAATTCACCATTACTAGTGGTATATTATAATACTTTATTTTTTTGCCTTCTCAGTCTTTTCTGTTATGGCAGGTGGCATGTGTCCCATGGTGCCCATGTCGAGCTACCGCAACTTTGTAACTGAGCAAATGTTCTGTGCACCCCACCTTCCTTCATGGCAGGGCTCACCTACCTATGTGTGGTTGGGACACAGAAACGGAGACAGCTGGCATGGAGTCTGAAGTTCATCTATGGAACTGTTTTAGAGCTTGATCAATCAACAGTGCCATTGTTCCTGTATTATTTTTTGCTCTGCACCCTAACATTCCTCTCTACCTCATTCTTTGGCACATTTAAGCTGCTCTATCCATCTGGGAACTCTGTAATCCTCTAGGCTCCTTCTCCTGATGCCCCAATTTGTCCATTGCCAGAGGCCTCCCAGTATCTTCTGGCATGAAGGACCTTCTGCCACTAGCAGGGGTAAACATTCTTTTTGGCATGACTGTGAAGGAGGTCCCTTGGCGTCACACACCTGATCATTTTTGGGATGCCTGGCAGCAATTATCTGACACACCAAATTACACTTTACCTCTTTTTCTGTCTGACACCCCCACCTCCGCAGGATTAGAGACACATCTACTGTACAACATTCTTACTGTACTCAAGGCTTACCTATTAAAAAGAATGCCTATACTCCCTTTCCTGGAGTATGAATGTGCTGTTCTCACAGCGTGCCCCAGATTGCACCACCATAGTGAAGGATAGGGCTTGCCATGTAGCAGCATGCAAGCCAATGAGGTGGTCCACTGCCATCTGGCATTCTTTAGATTCATTACTGTAGATGCCAGTGCACTTCTGCTTTGTCATTGGCGTGCCCATGCATCTCCCACTCTTGTCAGCAGCTGCCTACAGTCAAAGGGGCTGATATATCGGGGCATTTCCTTGTCTTGTTGCAGGGGACACTGCCAGAGAGGGACACTAATTTCAAGTCCTTGTTACTGCTTTAAAAGGCCCTGCTATGTACATGATCTCCTGGGGCTACTTAGTCATCTGTGTTTGTACATAGCCCAGGGAGGACAGCGGGACCAGCAAACAAAGAATCCGAGTTTATAAAAACTTCAACATGCACTGTAGGCTATTGAATCACCCACTGCTGCATCCCTCCTGTGATGCAAGCTGCAGGGAATTCTGAGATTTGTAGTTACAGAAAATGTCAGCTTGCACGTCAGCAGAAATAGTTGGATAAATCTACTATACTGCAGTACACAGGCAACAAAAAAAAACAAAAAAAGGTTCTTGCACACACAGTGTAAATTGGGGCCAACCCCACACCTGGGTGTGGGACTCTTAGTGCTGACTGTTCCCATTTAACAAGCGATCAGCTGTAGTGGTGCTGCCGGACAAGCCCTGAATTACTGACAATTCCCCTGTCCAAGGTTATCTATCCACAAGTGCAGGATGTTGCTGCACAAGGCAGTGGGCCCTCCTTGACTGGTTCAACTTCTCCCTTAGGCGTAGGCCTCTGTGGCGCTATGCAGAATGGCTCTCCACATACTCTGTCAGGCTTCTTCTGACCTATAAATGTAGCAGATGATCATCTTCTGTAACACAGGGCAGTTTCGGTCTGTGAAGCCCGAACCATGCTGGACCAGTACATTACGTGTTGGCATCCATTCCTTAGCATGCCGCAGTAACCAGTGCAGTGATGCTGGCTGGGTGACTTCTCACACATAGACATGCTTCCTCGCACTGGGCTTGTTTGGGCTGCAGTGCAGCAAAGTCTCTGAGTTCCTGGAAGGTGATCATAGGGCAGCTTACCCGTGCCAACCTCCTGGGCTTCTGCTTCAGTTTCTTAGGTCTGCGAGGGGCAAGCACATGATTACCTTTCCTAGCACTAGTGCAGGAATTCTACTTGGCTCTAGCAGACACATAGTCTGTTTCCTTCATTTTTGCCTCCAGCTCAATGCTTTCTGCTCCTCACTGAAGTAATATGCAGACTGACTTAGTTTCTGGAAACAGCCCAGGCTATTCACTGGGGCATTTCAGTTGTACATTGATTCACTGAGATGTCCATCACTTTGGGCAGTGCTGGAAGTCTGGCTCTCGATGCATAATTGGCTGTCAGAGTCCTGGGTGTTAAATGCAGTCCTCTAATGTCTCTATAGCCCATCTGGCTCCCTTTGCAGGCACCTGTGCCCTGATTGGCTGTGCTGCCACCCTCTGACCCCATTGCTACATTGTTTGGGGGTCAGAGGAGGATAAGATAGGTGCTGATTTTTGTAGTCCTGGTCACTCAGCCCAAAGTCTTTACTTTTTGCAGATGATCTGTCTTAAAAAATATTTATCTATGCCCCTTCAGTGTTTTGCAGGGTTGCAGTTGGTGTCTGGTTCATTGAGTCTGACGGGCAAGGGAATCCCCAGTTGGTTGTGAGCACTGATCGTGTGCTTCATCAGCTGCCTTGTGGAGCCGCACTTTCATGGCTGAGGAGACATCATAGATTTCAGCACTCATCTCTCCTCTGCTGTTGTCCTTCAGTCCCCCATTTCAGGGTCTACATCTTCTGGGCTGAGGGGAGAGAGCAAGAAAACTGGCGACAGTCTGGCTGGTGGTGTGGTGAAGGCTCCATGGAGTCACGCAGATATGGCCCATACTTGGGAAGTGGGTTACAAATATAAAAACTACAGTTGCTATCCTTACTTTTTTTTTTTTTTTACTTTCTGTTTATGCCCCCCTTTGTCGCCATGTTTTACCCCTCTCTCGGGGTCTCCAAATGCACCATGCAGGCTCTGCCGCCAGGACCGGAGGAGCAAGCTCCCAATTGGTGCCCCACATCAGTAGTTCATGGTATCCCCGGATGAACCCAACCCCCCGGGTGGGGTGGAGAAGTCCCCACTCCTGTCCGAATCCTTCAGGGGAATGTGCACCTGGAGCTGCACCTCCAAATCCTACGGTCGCCTGTGCAGGAGCCCGTCACCTGGGCCGGACATGGAATTTTTCCTGGTTTTCAGGTCCCCACCCCCTGCAGACGTCTGCACTCGGGGAGGACCAATGAGATGAAGGCACGTGCAGAGATGTGCCTTTGCTCAGGTCCTTGGCCGGCGCCCGCCCCTCCTTAGCATTCTGCATCCTTTGCTGCACTTCCACCTGTGGTCACCCAGGTGGCGGTATTTTTTTTAATATATTTATTTAGTTTTTGTTGACCGGGTAAGTGCTCTAGACAAATTCTGCCTGCCTGCCAAATGACCTTGAACCAGATTAAGCTGTTAGTGGTATTTTTTTTAGTGAATGGCGTGGGTATAGCAGTGAGGACTGCAGCCCACCCCTCCTGGAGAAGGAGAGCAGCCCATCGGGTGCTCAGTCCTTCTCCCCAGCTGGCTCGCTGCCAAACCCGGGTCACCAGCGTCACAAGTGGTAGCGCTACTGCTGTGCTGGTGGGCCAGCTTTCTTACTTTCTGTTTTTACCCTTACTTGTCGGGTCAGGCTTTCCTTCAGTTCTTATGTAACCTCATTGATCCCCGATGGAGCAGACACTACTAGTTCCCAGGTACTCGTGGTCTGTCTCATTATATCTCTGGCTGTGGGACCACAGAAGCCTGAAATTGCAGCAGGCAAAGAGGTGGGTCTATTTAAAGAAAGAAAATAATTCATGTGTATGGGGATAAAGTATGCATTTACTAGCACATATAGTGAACTAAAAGGTTCACATGGTAAAAATACTACAGAATTAGTCATTCAGGAGCTGAATTATCAGCACATACGGCACATTTATATTTATTTATTTAGTTAGTTGTTATTGACCGGGTAAGCACCCTAGACAAATAAATGCCTATTCTAGGGACATGGATATGTTGTTCATCCACACTCATTGGCAGTATCCTTGCCGCTTTAAATCTTGCCGGAAGGTCTTCAAGCTTGCTCCTCCCACCCACCCGGGTGGTATAACTCTCGGCTCCGCCCCATGACGCCAGATCTTCCTTACCGCTTGGAAGCTCAGGTTCCCTCCTTAACGCTCTGCGTTTGCGACTGGTTCCTAGTTCTTCGTTTGCGGATTTGAAAATAATATTTTGCAAAAGACTTCAGTCTTCGATCCTGCGGCTGCGATGGATACATCGACTCCCCGGATTGAGATGCCCATGCGGCAGAAGATGTCTCGGACGGATCCACACTCCACGTGTGTCTACTGTTTAGGCTTGAGCAACACCCGCAGGCTTGCGACCTGTGCTCATCTTTCTCGGCCCTCGTCCTCAGACCGTGCTGCCCGATTGCAACTGGGCCGTCCCGAGAAGCGTTTCCCTCCGGTGAAGTCCAAGGAGGCCCGGTTGGCGGTGTCCAGCGGCGGGCTCGGCGGATCAGCTCGAGCGGATGGTCGCCCTCGAAGAGGAGGCGGCGCGGGCCGTATCTTCCTCGGCGCGGCATTTATCCCGCTCTCTCTGGGTTCTTCCTACACGGCTTCCTTTAAGGAGCTTTGTCTGTCCCTCTCCACTAAAGGAGAAGGGCCTGCGCCTGCTGGACCTTTTCTCGGTCCAAAAGAGGGACAGGGGTGAGTCCCTCGTCGGCGCTCTTGGGAGGCGGGAAGGTCCCCTCTCCCGGGCCGTCGACCGTCGGCCGGTCGGACCGCTCGCTCGCCACTGGCCTCACGGTGTCCCGTCAGGTCAGTTGACGAGACTCCCACTGATGAAGTCGAGATTTTCTCGACCCATTGACGGGCTGTCGCCTTTAGCAGCCGAGATTCTCTCCCCGGTTCCCGGAGGAGTTGAGGATCCCGTGGGCTCGCCTTTGTGCCTCTGGTTCCGGAGCCTGGATGGACCTTCAAGCCGAAGGGAGTGCCGGTTCCGGCCGACACCTCCCCGCACCGACCCCGGAAATTCCGGGACTCTCGGTCTCGGTCTCGGACCTCTTCGCGGTCCAGCCGTTCCCACCGTCATAGGCGGTCTCGGTCTCGGCACCGCGGTAAGCGGCGTCGCCGCTCGTCCTCGTCCTCCTCCTCGGATGAGGGGAGGCTTCGGCGTAAATTACGTCGACGGTACGAGGACCTTATGTTGCAACAGCTCCTCCTGGCCGGGAATAAGCCGACTCCGGCGCCTTCCCCGGCCATTAAGTGACTGTCACGGGCGGACACAACCCTCGACTTGTCCGAGGCCATACCAGGCGGTTGTTCGGCCAAAACCAGCTGCTCCACCGATTGCGGTGGAACCTCCGCCTCCACAGCCACCAATTGGGGCTCCGACCAAGGATTCTCGGTCGGCTAAGGTTTTACCCCATCGGCTGTCAGTTACCCTCACTCCCGACCGACCTCGGCAGGTGAAGGTGGCTCAGGCCAGAGGCAGCTTTTCGAGGACTCTTCCGAGTCCGAAGATGATTCCTCCTTCTTCTCAAGCGACTGGACTTGGAGTCTTCAGGAAGGTCAGCCAATGGGCGATAGCCCGTCGTCCTTCCTAGGACTGCTTCGGCTCATCTCGGAGTCTACGGGATGGAGCTCGAACCGTTCCAAGCGGGCCAGGTATCCCTCACGGAGATTCTGGACCGAGGGGATTCTCCGACGGAGGCCTTTCCGGTGGCCGAGGCCATAGTGGGTCCGGCACTGGAACTTTGGCAGCGCCCTGCTTCCTGCCCTGCGCCTTCGGCCAGGATGGCCAGGAAGTATGCGGCTCCCCGGTTCCTTGTCCGGTTTTCGGAACACCCTCTGCTGAGGTTGGTTTACCGACAGCGTTTTGCGCCCGGCAACGCCAGGGATGTGGACAAACCTCTGACAAGGAGTCCAAGAAATTGACTATGTCGGGCGAAAGTCTACGCTCGCCCCTCTCTCGGCTTTCGCTAGCCAGTTCGGCCGTCCTCATGGCAGCACATTTTCTCATGCCCTGTTGGGCCCTGGATGAGGTCATCCCTCATCTTCCCGCCCGATCTGCAGACTACGGTTAAGCAGGTGCGGGACCAGGGCAGGAGCAGTGGCCAAACAGCAGCTCAGACTGCTTTGGATGTAGGGGACTCATGTGCCAGATCGGTGGCGGCCGCAGTGGCTATCGTCGGCCGAGCGGCTGAGGATATCCACCTTTACTTGGATACCCAGCACAAGTTGGCGGATGTTCCCTTTGGGACTGACCTCTTGACCCTGGGGTGGAAGGTCACCTGCAGAGGATCGAGAAGTCCAATGCCACCTTGGACTCGGTCTCTTCCGCTCAGAAGGACAAAGGCAGCAAACCACAGCCTAAGCCCTTTCGTCCTTCTGTGCCCCCGGCGCGCCCGGCCCAGCAACGTCAGGGCCAGCAGGCTCGGCCTTGGCATCCCAAACCCAAGCTGCCGGCTTCCTCTAACAGGAGGCAGGGAGGAAGGGCCCAGGAGGTCCCTCGGCCGGTCCCTCCTCCAAGCCTGCCCAGTGACGGGCTGAGGGGTGTCGCCCCCATCCCCGTCACCTTACCCCTGGGTCCCCCCTTGGGGGGACGGCTCCGGCACTTCCGTTCCGCCTGGTCCGCTGTTACCACGGACAGGTGGGTCTTGGAGGTGGTGGGAAGAGGCCTGCCTCTGGAATTCGAGCAGGCACCACCCTTCAGAGCCGTCGCCCCTCGGGGCGCTTCGGGATCCCCAGCCTCACTGGCGGCTCGTCGAGCCGACATCACTCTCCTCCTCCAGAAGGAGGTGGTAAGAGAGGTAGTGGACCCTCCTTCAGACCCAGGGTTTGTGTCCAGGTACTTCCTGGTTCCGAAACGGACGGGGGGCTGGCGCCCCATTCTCGACCTACACGACCTAAACAAGTTCCTAAGGTCTCGAACCTTCAGGATGGTCACTCTGGCTCAGATAATACCATCCTTGGAGCGGCGTGTGGTTCTGCTCTCTGGACTTGCAGGACGCGTTTTTTCACGTCCCTATCCGTCCGTCTCACCAGAGATTCCTTCGCTTCGGCGGAAGGATCTCTTCGAGTTCCAAGCCATGCCCTTGGCTTGTCTCCAGCTCCAGGGTCTTCACCAAATGCATGGCAGTGGTGACAGCATTCTCTGCGGCGCCGAGGGGTCCGGTGTACCCTTACCTGGACGACTGGCTGATAGCAGCTCCCTCCAGGAAGGAGGCGGAGTGGTCCAGAGATCTGGCCCTCCAGGTCTGCTCTCAACTGGGCCTCCTTATCAACGAGGCCAAGTCGGAACTCGAGCGAAGCAGGTGATTTTATTCATCGGGCGCAGCTCGACTCTCTTGAGCCAGAGCGGCTCCCGGCGGACAGGGCCGAGGTTCTTTCCTCCTTTGCCCGATCATTTCTGGTTGGGCAATTCGCCCCTGCCAGGACTTCCTCGCCTCCTGGGTCTCATGGCGGCCTGTACCAGCGTGGTCCGTTGGGCCGCTGGAACATCGTCCTTCAGTGGGGACTGGCCAGCCAGTGGTCACAGCAACTGCGATCCCTTGGACCAGCTTGTGTCAGTGACACAGGGATGTGGAATGCTCTCCAGTGGTGGACCGTTCCAGATCATTTGCAGGAGGGCATCCCGTTCGTCCGCTCGAGCCGGCGGTCTCTGTCGACCGATGCCTCTCTGATGGGTTGGGGTGCCCATCTGGGGAACACGGGCTCATGGCCTCTGGTCCCACGCGGAGTCCGATGCCACATCAACCTGCTGGAGCTCGAGCGGTCCGCCTAGCTCTCACCGCCTTTGCTCCGTTCCTCGGGGTCAAGTGGTCCGAGTCAGGCGGACAATACCACGACCATGTACCTCTAAACCCGCCAGCGGCGCTCCATGCTTCTATGCAAGGAAGCTCTCCATTTGGTCACTCGTGCGCAGCCTGGAGGCGGATCTCCTAGCCATTCACGTGGCAGGAGCCTCCAACACCCTGGCCGATGCCCTGAGCCGGATAGGGGCTGCATCCCACAGTGGTCCTCCCGCCGGAGGTAGTACAGCATCTGTTCTCCCTTGGGGGCACACCTCAGGTGGACCTGTTTGCCTCCATGAACGCCGAAGCTGAGTCTGTTCCATGCCCGCCCCCTCAGCAGGGCTCGCTGCAGGGGGATGCCTTCTCGAGGCAATGGACCCCGAGCCTCTTTTCGCCTTTCCCCATTTCCTTGATCCACAAGGTGCTTCTCAAGGCGAGGAGGGACAAGGCACAGGTGATTCTGATAGCCCCAGACTGGCCTCGCCAGTTCTGGTACCAGATCTCCTCAGTCTCAGCTCCAGGACTCCGGCAGCTTCAGCTCGCCCGGACCTGCTCTCAGTCAATCAGGGAAGGTGTTCCATCCGGACCTTCAATCCCTGCACCTGACGGCTGGTTCCTGGCGCTAGAGTTCCAGGCTTTGGGTCTTTCCGGCGAGGTCCTCAATGTAGTTGAGGCGTCCCGTAAGTCGACCAGAAAATGCTATGCCTTCAAATGGAAAAGGTTTTCCATTTGGTGTCAAGGCAGAGGCTTGGACCCTTCCTCCTGTTCCTTGGCAAGCATCTTGGACTATTTATGGTCCCTTTCTAGTCAAGGGCTTGGGTCGGCGACCCTAAGGGTGCACCTGGCAGCCATCTCTGCTTACCGGGCGCGGGCCGGGAAGCAGTCGGTGGCGCAGGAGAAGGTGGTCTGGCGCTTTTTCAAAGGCCTTGATCACATTTCCTCCAGTGCGGGAACCCCACCTCCGTGGGATCTACTGCTGGTACTGGCAAAGCTCATGGGCAAGCCATTCGAACCTATGCACAGGTGTGCTCTCTCTCACCTGTCGTGGAAGACCGCCTTCTTGGTGGCTATCCGTCAGCCAGAAGGATGGGAGAGCTCCAGGCGCTTTCCATCGAGTCTCCTACCTGGTCTTCCACAGGGACAGGTTGTCCCTCGCCCCACCGAAATTCCTTCGAGGTGGTGTCGAGTTTCACCTTAACCAGGTGTTGACTCTGCCGGTGTTCTACCCCAATCACACCTCGGAGGCCAATATAGGCTCCATACTCTGGATCCTAGGAAGGGCTCGTTTATTATAAGGAGCGCGGCTGAAATTCGAGAGAGGTTGCTAGCTGTTTGTCACCTACGCTGAAGCCGCATCTGGCAGACCTGCAGCCAAGCGGACGATAAGCAGGTGGGTAACCTCCTGCATAGATCTCTGCTATAAGTTAGCGGGCATGGAGCCTCCCAGAGGGATAAGAGCTCATTCTACCCGCCATACTGCTGCAACGGTGGCTGCTTCCAGGGACGTCCCTATCCAGGAAATCTGCAGGGCTGCTACCTGGAAGTCAGCAAACACCTTCATTACCCACTACCACATCGACCTTGAGTCACGCCGGGATGCTGGTTTTGGGGCCTCGGTTCTCCAGTCTCTCTTTCCCAAGTAAGTATATGGGGGTGTGCGTCTTGCCTCCCTCCTCCCGGAGAACTGCTAGGAGTCTGCCAATGAGTGTGGATGAACAACATATCCATGTCCCTAGAAATACAGGTTACTCACCTGTAACAGGAGTTCTAGGAATGGTATATGTTGTTCATCCACACGACCCACCCGACCTCAGGCTGAAGCACAACCTGAAGCTTCCAGCGGGCGAGATCTGGCGTCATGGGGCGGAGCCGAGAGTTATACCACCCGGGTGGGTGGGAGGAGCAAGCTTGAAGACCTTCCGGCAAGATTTAAAGCGGCAAGGATACTGCCAATGAGTGTGGATGAACAACATATACCATTCCTAGAACTCCTGTTACAGGTGAGTAACCTGTATTTTTCAGGTACAACCCGGGAGGTTACATGATGTACAGGCAAACAGTTTAACAGTGAAAAGACAATGACATATGGATAAAGTAACAATAAAGATCACAGCATCAAAACTGTATACACATATTTTTTATTGATTTGTATTCTATTCTTTTGGTAACCGGGTAAGGCCTACTAGGCACAAGTGCCTGTTTTCAGGGGCAACCAGGGAGTACTGGAAAGATTGTGACTTGCTCAGAGTCACACAGTATGCAAGTGGAGGATGTGGGAATCAAACCCAGGTCTGATTGATGTACCAAGCTCGATCGTAGCTCATTACTCTAACCTCAGGACTATACTGCCATGTTATGACACAGATATACACAATCATGGTCAGCACTAGAGCCCATCAGTTGTTGGAGAGAGGGGATACCAGGATTAAGTGCAGTTACAGGCCAAATTAGATTTCAGGTGATCCCACAGGGACATTCTGAAAAGGTAGTGGGAGGTGGCACTGCGAACAGGCACTGGGAGGGAATTCCATAGCTGAGTGTACAAACAGACAGCTAAGGCCTCATTCCCCCATGGCCATGCAGGTTTTTAGAACAGAGAAGAGAGACGAATCACCAGACCTGAGAAGGTGACTTGAGTTAACAGTCCTTAATTGCTCTGCCAAGACAGGAAGGATAGCAGTTCTGACAACTTTATCAATAAAGCAACTCGAGGCAAAGGTATTATAGTTCCCTGGGGACAACCAGTCTAATTTATCATAGAGTTCATAGTCATTTGTAAGATGAGCAGCAAAGAGGACAAATTGGCATACATTGTTATAGGCTACATCCCACTCAGATGAGGTGAACTTAGCAACATGAGGAAAAGTAAAGAGCCCGTAACTGAGGGCGGGAAGGAGCGCTCCTCTACCAAGAGCAAGACGCGCAGCTGGTGTGAGGATGTATTTGGCCCTATAAACTAGGCCCAGCTTACTGCCTTGCATGCATTACAGATGTGCAAAGAATGATCTATCTGGGGATCAAGGGTGACTCCCAGATATTTGAAGGAGTCAGCAATAATAACAGAAGATCTGTCAGCACTAGCAACATCCAGGTGTTCAGAACAAGCTCTGATTTTTGACCCAAGACCCAAAAAGCATAACTTGCGTTTTCTTAAGATTAAGGACTAATCGGTTCAACATAAGCCAAGATTGGATTTGACAGAAGTCAGCCTTTAGTTTAGAGTTGATGGCTTTGATATCTTGTTGGGAACTAGTTAGTAACACCAGGTCATCAGCATAAAGGGTGGAGCTACAATGGGCAGGCACCTGGGGTAAGTCATTGTTTAAAAATAAGATGGGTCCCATGATGGAACCTGGAGGGACACCAACTATTACAGGAGAGCAGCCTGTTGTACTTGGCTATTTGCTGCCTTCCCTGCAAGCCAGGCTAGAGCAGGGGCTGACAGTCCAAACGAATGTAGTTTGATGCAGAAGAGTTTATGGTCTACCAGGTCAGAAGTCTTGGAAAGATCTACAGATACTGCTCCAGCAAGCTCACTATGATCCATAGTGACCCTGGCCTCAGATGTAGCTTTAGCAAGGGGTGATAGAGGTACAATGTCCCTTTTGGAAGCCATGCTGTACCAAGGAGAGCAGATCATTTTATGGAGATACTCGTTTAACTGGGACACCACAGCTTTCTCTTGTAATTTGCTGATAGCAGACAGTATAGCTAAGGGATGATAATTTTCAAGACATTTTGGATCCCTTCGCTTGAATATTGGAGCAACTCTAGCACTCTTCCATGGATCAGTGATAACTTCTGTAAGCAGGAATGTATTGAGGATGTGGGAGATGGACAAGGCAAGGAAAGCAGCACCCAAGTGGATAAACTTTGGTTCCATATTATCATGACCAGTGCTTGTAAAGGGGGGGAGAGACTAGTCAAGAGTCTGCCAATTTCACCCACTAACACAGTCTTAAGGTAAAAGGAGGGATGCGATGGGGAGCCAGAGATTCATCCTGTGAGTTAGGAACAGCAAACAAGGAGGAGAGTGGCAATAGATCAGAGAACTGACTATTAAATGCATTAGCATTGTTTTAGCGTTGTTACAGTTTACCCGACGAATAAGCATGTTAACAGTTTGATATTTATGGGAACCAGCCACTAGACATTTAATATTACGCCAGAAGCTCCTAATATCCCTAGCAGTGTCCAATAAGGTAGGTTTGCAAAATTCACTCATGGCTATGCACATTGCCTTTTTACAGATATTACAGAGTCATCTATAGTCATGCAAGTCGGGCAAAGCTTGGGTAGCCTTAAACCTTGCCCAGCATTTAACCCTAGACCTTATGAGTAGTAGCAGGTCGTGGAGCCATTTGGTGACAGTGCCCCTCACTCTTCTCTTTATAAGTGGATCATGCTTATCTTGTAGGGAGGAGAAGTTGTTTAGCACAACAGAGGCATCCCCAGCAGATAAGACAGACAGGACCAGTCAGGGAGTGCAAGGACCATATGAAAGGACTCCAGGTCTAGTCAAGATAAAGCTCTGTGATCCATCAAATACCATAAATGGAACTTTGGTCAGAGATAGAACCAGGGAGGGTCCCACCTGTGAGATCCTCTCAGCCCTGTTTGTCAGGATCCAGTCAAGGAGGGTATTTTGGCCACCAGACAGAGAGTCTAATAGGGTCAGAAATAAACTGCTTAAGGCCAAGACCAGTCAGCAGGGGTTCATATTGTTTAGCATTTCTCCCTATCCAGTTTAGGTTAAAATCACCTAGTATCAGCAGCTCGTTGGAGCCCACCTTTTTACTAATATTGTCAGGAATGCAGTTTAGGCCATTTATTCCACTGGTGGGAGGGTATAGGCACAGTCTGGATTAATTTTCTTAGTATTACCCAGAAGGAGTTGCCTGTGAAGGAACTGACAAACTAGGGAGGGATGGGTACATATGGCGTGTAAGAGAGACACTTAGGTGGCTTCTGTAGTATAACAGCAGGCCTCTTTCTCATTTCTCGGTGGTGCAATCAAGCTTGATGAAATTAAATCAAGAGAGGGAACCAGCAGAATCAGGAGTTGAAGGTTAAGCCACGTTTCAGTTAAACCCACAATGTCAAAAATATAGTGAGTTACCATGCAGTAAGTTCAGCATGGTTAGGCAGATATTCGGCTATTTAGATGAGCATTTCTAAGGACTTTCACATTAAGCCAGACAAGGAGCCAACATGCTGGTGGGCAGCAGGTCCAGGATTTGGTTCTATGTCACCAGCCAGAGCAGTTCACAGAGAGGACAGTCAGCGGAGATATAACAGATCTAGCGACTTTACAGAGATTTTAGGGCAGCATAGTTTGTGCTTAACAAAGAGACTATCTGATATTTAAGATGCCATGTTGGATGTAGGTACACCCCCCTCTAGTGGCAGTAAGGTTAGAAATAGTGTAGTCCGCTAGAGGGAGATTAGGTTGTGGACCAACAGACACACTAGTTAGGGAGATGTAAAGGCAGCTTGCAGCATGTTTAGGGCCACTGTGAGACCAGCTATAAAATACATTACAACGAGCACAGACATGCAAGGTACAGTAACAAGCAACCGGGCAGTAGTTATATGGCCAGCTGGTGCAATGATAAGGCAGTCATGCAGCAGGAATAGTAGGATCCTTGTAGTCTCATACTTGTTTTCAGAGTCCTAACCCCATCCAACAAATAGTTCAGCAATAATACAGCCCTTTGACAGAGGTGTAATACAGTACTCATGGTGAGTTACGGGCTGCACCCAGCAGCATGACCTTCCCTCATTGCATCTGTTTCGGCTGACTCCTACAGACTCAGACCCTCCACTCCTGCTGTCCCACTCACGCTGAGACTGCTCATGCGGGACTACTGGAAGACCATGGAATAAGGGTTACAGTAGTCCTGCCTTCTCCCGAGCACTTGATGCGCTGACAGGCTGCAAGGGAAGGCTCATGCAAAAGCAGCTCCTACCACTTTGTTACCGGGGCTGGCTGGCAAAAAGAGTCCTTTGTGAGCCTCTATCCCTGGATGGCTAGCAACTTCTGAGCATCTGAAGATGGCTCTTTGGCAACCTGGCAAGGTATATCCTGAAGAAGTGGTCAAGATTCTGACCACAAAACATCAAGGTGCTGTTTAAATATGTATTTTCAGCTGCTGTTTCCTTGTTCTGAAAACTAACAAAGCTAGTATAGCGCAGTGATTAAAGGCTCTGAGCTGCAAATCTGGAGACCTGGGTTTGAATCCCACAGCCCCCACTTGCATACTGTGTGACTCTGAGTAAGTCACTTAACTTCCTTGTGCTCCCAGGTCGCACCTGTAAACAAGCTTTCAGCTTAGTGTCTCTCTCCTGGTTAAAAATGTCTCCACTGTGACGGGTTAATTGCATTGAGGGTTTGTGGAGCAGATGATTTAAATGACATCATTATGATGTGCTTCTGAGAGCTCAGGAGAGGGAAGCAATGAAAAAAGTGGAACAGCATTATTGTTATCAAGATGTTACTCGATTACTAATGCATGCTATTGGTGATAAAAAAACAAATGGTTTCATTGCTGTCTTAGATTACTTGGATTGATCCTTTACTGGTCCATTAGAGAAGAACACTGAAATGTGCAGTACAGTCTCCTGAGCATTCTTCTTGTCTTGTATTGAAATGTTGATTTTGACTGTTGCTTATGAAGGAGAAGCCTTAGCTGCACCTGAAAATTGATGGTTTCCCATGATATACAAGTCCCTGGAGTGTTGTTATTGAACTGGCTCACACATGTTCTTAATTCTAACATTTGATGACATACTGAGCTTTCATAATGGTTTAGACACTACTGCACTCAATCAGCTTTCAGGATTTCCCCAGCCTGTTTTTTTACCTACTGTATGTGAAAACTCACAAAATCTATAGTTCTCGTGAGCAGACTTCCAAAACCGTTCTGCTATAGTTTACAGATAGTAGGCATGAAGTTGTCTGCAGTCGTTACTACTAATCTTGTCACTTTATTCTGTGACCGTGCTTATTTTTTATTAATTTTTGACCTTCTGCACTGCCTAACAGCTGCTATGCAATTGTTTTATTAGCACAAATTCCAGCTCCTCCTGGAGCCCCTCCTCCTCCTCCACCTCCACCCTCTTCGTTCTCGATGAGCAGTATGACAGGTGAGAACAGTGTCTGCACTGGAGTGATCCCCACCAGCTTTTGGCTTTCCCTATCTTTTAACTCTTGGGTGTATCACTTATTTTGGGGTTTGAAGTGGCGTACTAGTCTGCATTAAGCATCTGATTTGAAAACAGTTTATTTTTATGCACTAATCTAAATCTTTTGCTTTCAGGTGAGAAGCCTCTGAAGTTGTTACATAGAGGAGAAGCTCTGAACATAAGATTTGAAAAATATATTAGAACAAGTTTCATTTTCTGTATTTACGATGAATGAGCTAACAGTTTTAAGAAATTATTTTTGGTTCAGGATGTGCATACATGACTTCAGTTGAGGCTTTGACCCTGGAAGCCCTTATATACTTTTCCAATGCAGCCTACTTCTAAGACATGTTACGTACAGTAGTGTATGTGCACAGATAAAGGTACATTTGAGTAGCATTTAATTTGAGAGCAGTGCATTAAATAAGTTGATATGTGGCTTCTATTTAATTCCATTGTGTATGGTTCGGAAATCTGTTTCTGTGATGAAACAGTGTTAAGAAATGATGAACTAGTAAGCTTCCCTGGAAAAGTATACAAGTGCTGTTGTGAATTAGAGCATAATGATTTGTATAAATAATCAAGCATGAATTGATGGAATCTGCTGTGCTCCAGCTTTCTTGGTGAAGGTTTGGTAAATGTGTTGGTTGTGGTGTGTCTAATTTTACAATGCATGTGCTGGAATCTCCATAACAAAGTTCACATTTCACAGGAAATACAATCCTCTGCAGAGATTTTTGTCATAAAAGATCAGGTAATTTGGCATCATGGTTAATCTTGTTTCTCCCACAAGCTGGACAGCAAAATGCTACATAATGGAAATACGATCCATACCTCTGGGGGAAAGAAAACAAGGGTTTAAGTAGGAATTGTTTTTCTCAGTTAATTACAGCTGTTTAAAAAATATGCAGTTTCTCTCGTCAGAAATATGAATTTAATGATATGGTCTTGCACTAAAAGTTTTGAAAATGGACATTCAGTGGCCAGGTATACAATAGTTGTTTGTGAAAAGCCTTTGACTGCTTTCTCTGTTCTTTTCTTCTTGGTTTTGAGGTGTGCTTCAGTAATTTGGACCCTTCCGACTTTTCTTTCACTCTCTTCATGGTAAAATAATCTTTGTTTCCTCTCTTCTGCTTTCCTTCACTTATGGTCTTTTAGCGGGTCCTCCTGGTTCAGTTCCTGGTTCCCAGTTTGGCACTATGACCAGGCAGATCTCTCGACATAACTCTACCACTTCTTCAACATCCTCTGGGGCTTACAAACGGACTCCTTCTGTGACTTCTCCATTCTCTGCACAGCCTCATGTTAACGGTGGTCCTCTTTACTCTCAGAACTCAAGTAAGCTTATGTCTTTCTTGCTGTGTACAAGTCAAGCGGCAAACTGTTGGCAGTGATGTGCATGTTTTCTCATTGATGAGGGGCAACAGTTGTACCATTCTGTTATTACATCAGCAAGCTGCACTCTTGCCTCTGAGGCTAGAAGATTAAAAGGTTGGGGGTTCTAGCCCCACATGAGGAACTTAAGTAAAATCCCAATACTGACACTCTAGTGCAGCATGAGGGGGGTGCTGCACTCCTGAGGTGCCATCTTTCGGATGAGACATTAAACCGAGGTCCCATCTGCCTGTTCTAGTGGTTATTCAGGTGGATGTTAAAGATCCCATGGCACTTCTCGAAAATAGTAGGGGAATTTTTTATTGTAATCTAAACAAATCGTAAAAAAATAATACAAAAACCAAATAACATACATGATTTCTAATACATGGAGATATCCTAAAATTAAACACTTCAGGTTATTCTCGTACATTCAATGCATTTTTTTCCCCTTTCTTCTTTTTTTTATACCCCTTCCTGTTCCCATTCTTTATATAATTATTTTCCCAAATCAATTCTCAGACCTAACTACATAAAAAATCAAAACCATCCCAGTAAGACCTCCATTTAATTAATGGAAATAAATCACGTTCTGCTAACATCAATTTCCCTACTTCAGATTCTGTTATCATAATCAAAGTCAGTGGGGACAAAAACTGCTGTTGCAACAAAAGTCTACAACGGCTAATCCATAACCAGTATAAAAAAAATACATGAAGCACCTGTAAAGTGCCATACCGGTCTCCTGACTGTTCAGTAGCAAAGAAGCCATAATACAAACTCGTCTTTAAAGGTGGAAGAACTAAACAATATTTCCACCTCTCTTTAAGAATATCCCAAAACTCGTTAGCATAAAAACAATCATAATATAAATGATCCATCGTCTCCAAATGGGTAATACACTTATCCCTTGGGCAGTATCTCTCATGTATAGATTTATGTTTTTGGTTGCTGCGTACATTGATTCTACCATGTACTCCCAACCATAAAGTGTCCCACATTTGCTGCGGTATACGAAAATTTGTTAAATAAGAAGCTAAATTCGAACTCACTGCAGCAGGGAGGGGGCTAAATGGAGTATCAGAAAAAAAGGTCCCCACGATCAAGTTATACAAAGCTTTCCTATTAAGCTTCTTTACTACTGTCCAACGTACATCCCAACTTTTTATCTTGTCAAACGCCGACCTCCAGCTATCCTGCAACGGAGGCCGTCGTTTATTAAAATGTAAAAAATACCCTTCTTTCCATTCCCCAAAATACCCTGCAATTGGGAAGTTAATAAAGAAACCCATAACTGTGAACCATTCCGTACCACAGGGACCAAGTTCTTGTATAAAAAAGTTGTAAAAAAGAAGACAATGGGATTTATCATCCCCAACCCTACCTCTTTAATTTCCAAAAATAACGTGTTTCTTTTAATGGGGTTTAAACGACTACCCCATATACCACTAAAAAAACAACGCAACAACGGCGTTTCTAAAGATTTAGGGACATAAAAAATATTACTTATAAATAAAAAAATCGGAAAAAGATACGATTTAATCAAATAAACTCGTTTTTTCTGTGACAGTCTATGTCTATTCCACTGAGACACCTTAAGGTTTCCCTCCTTTAACGCTTTCTGCCAATTATCCCAATCACTCTCTGTGCCCCCAAAATATAATCCCAAAATCTTACATGGTTCTTGTTCCACTTTAAACCTCCCAGCCAAGGATGGGTTTTTGGGAAACCCTGATATTGCTACACATTTTGTTTTCTTCTCGTTAATCTTAGCTCCCATAATCCCTCCCAAAGATCTAAGCACCTCGTAGGCAAGCTCTATAGCCTCACTAGTTGATAACACAAAACAAATGTCATCTGCATAAGCAATTAATTTTGGAAAGCTAAATTTATACATAACAATAGGTTTAATTAAGGGTGACTTACAAATAATCCGCAGCACAGGATCTAAAGCCAAAACATACAATAGGGGGCTAAGTGGACAGCCTTGTCTAACACCTTTCAAAACGCTATGAGACCTGCCTCTCCACCCATTCTCCAACGGAACAACAATGGCCAAAGCATAGCATAGTTGTACCCAATTCACAAATTGATATGGTAAGCCGAATGCTTTTAAACATTCCCATAAATACTCGTGTGACACCTCATCATAAGCTTTAGATTGATCCAAACTGACCAAATATCCTCCTGAACTATCCACCAAATCTTTCCCTGCTGACATAACCTCCCTAAGAAAAATTAAAGCATCTGTCAGATTTCTCCCAGGCACTGCACAAAATTGTTGCTCATGTATCAAATTAGACATCACTAAAGATAATCTGTTCCCCAAAGTTTAGAAAAATCTTAAAATCAACATTCAAGAGTGTTAAAGGTCTCCAATTACGAATATCCGTACGGTCCCCTTTCTTAAAAAGAAAAATAAGCAATCTTTTCCCCTCGTACATCTGAGTAGGCAAAAGCATATCAACCAAAAATGAATTGTACAAAGCTAACAACTCTTTCGGCATTAGCTCCCATAATACCTTGTATAATTCCCTTGGTAATCCATCAGATCCAGGCGAAGTTTCCTTTTTTAAAGAAGCAATCACTACACTCCGCTCCAATTCAGTGAAGGCAGCTACCATCCTAGACTGAGTATCTTGGTCCACTTACGGTAGATTTGCAGCATCCAGCAAGCAAGAAGTAAAGTTAGAAATCGGATACGAAGTCCCACATGTACGCTCCACATGCTCATCCAAATACTCCATTATACCCACATTATCTAACACCAATACCCCATCTTCCTTACACAAACCAGAAAACAGGCGACTGTGAGACCTTATCTGACATGCCAAAAAGGGGTTCACCTGAGCTGATTTCCTCTGAGTCCCGAAAGACTGTTCTTTAATTAAGGACGTCATACGGTCATACTGGAATGGCATCATTGACAACTTTATCCGAGTAATCTCGCTAGATAAATCTACACCACTTTCATGCTGGGTAGACAAAAGAGACTGCAAAGACTGACGAAGCTTCAAATAATTTCTACGTTTTGAACTAGCCACCATCTGCCCCGAAACTGAAAATATCCAAGCAGACACAACTTAAAGGCTCCCTACCAGCTCCCTAAATCCTCATATAAATCAATCGTGGTAATCTGGTCTTTTATAATCATTTCCAAATCTGAAATAACCGACACATCTTTCAGAAAAGAAACATTAAATTTCCAAAATCCTGGCCCTTGTTTCCTACTCTGACAGGAATCTATTCTTATTCCAATTAAAACATGGTCCGAAGTCTCCACTGGAACATAAATCAAACCGTCTATCCGCAAGGATTGGGGAACAAAAATAAAATCTATATGGGAGGACGATTTCTCTTTAAAAAAGGTAGGTTTAACTGAATCTCTCCCGACTTTGTGTGAATCTTTTAAACCCGCCTGAGTCAGAATAGAAGATAAACAAGTTTTGTCGCAATATTGTTTCCCTGATAATTTTTTCTGCGAAAGATTAATATTAAAGTCTCCCCCTAAAATTAACAAACATCTAATATACAAAAAAGGACGAACTTTATATAGCAGATCTATCCTCAAGGACTTCAACTGCAGACCGTAAACAGAAATTAAACGACACGTAATATCTCGTATCTTCACATCTACCATCAGCGCCCTACCTGGTTCAATTTCAACCATCTGAAGTAGTTTAACTTCAAATGTATTAAAACAAACACCCACTCCACTACAAAGATCCGCACCTAATGACCAGTACGATAAACCCACCGCCGCACACTAACCTTAATAATTTCCAACACTGTATACAAACAAGTATCTTGTAAAAGATACACATCATATTTCAAAGAAGAAAGAATACCAAACGTCAACTGACATTTTGCATATGATCTAATACTATTAACGTTTAAAGATGTTACAGTAAATGGAAAAGGATTTTAAGGAGGGGGTTTAAACTGTTTATTGCTGGATCTAGTTATGCGTTTAATAACATCTGGTACCTTCTGTTTAACAGGGCTCCCAGGGGTACCTATAGGAAGAACTACACTAGGCTCATTGGGATCCTGATCTACAACAGGAAGCATTTCTTCCACTTGTTCTCCCCAGGTGGCTAGGATGGAATACCTGTTAGACAAAGGCAAGGGTGAAATCAAGGAACCACTAAGGCAAACCTCCTTCCAAAGGCACCAACCCTTCCTGAGAAGTTGGTGTTACCTCCTATCACTCACAGCATCCTCTTCCTGTGGAATTAGGGGCTATCAGGGCCAATTCCCAGCTGTATAGTTGGCCGATTGGGGGACCCGTGGGGTGTAACAAAGGGTGTAGTCATATCATCCCCACTTAAACTCACACTAGGGAGTAGTGGAACCTCTTGTGGCTGAGTATTAAGTAATAACTCTGGTCCTGATCTTAAACTAGACCTCCTTGCATTCGTAGGGCCACCACCTCTCCCTCTCCCCCTACGCCTCCCCCGTAACCCTGAACCTGATTCCGTATCATCAGATCCTACCTTAGAACTACGGGCTTGTGCTAAAAAATGTTCTTGATCAGAGGTCTCGTTTATCTCAGCATGTTTCCATGGACAGTCAGTAAACACATGATTAGTTTCATTACATAAACTACATACTGGAGAAAAAGTACATTCCGTAATCAAATGTCCCAACATCCCACAGTGAAAACACCAAACCTGATCGCATGCAGTATTTAGATGGGATAAAGAACCACATTTAAAACAGCTTTTAGGCTGACCAGCGTAAAATATAATGCCCCTATCCCTTCCCAAAAAAAAGGAGCTGGGTAGATGTTGTATGCCGTCAGCATCATGAATTAAACGGACACGAAAAGTCCATCCCCCAGTCCAAAAACCATTCGCGTCTAAAATAGGACGAGGTTTATCTTGCACATAACATCTCTTCTCCAGCCAGAACAGAATGTCAGAGATATTCACACCTTTATTCCGGAAAAGAATTGTAACCGTTTTAACTGTGGGCTTAGTAACGGGAATAGCCTGAAAGTCTTTCCACTGATCATTATTCTGTAAGTCATAGAATAGCCTCCAAAATTTATCCAAGGACAATCCAGTACAAAAACTTACATGGTAATAACAATCTCCTGGTGAATGTATTACTGCATACACTTCATTTGGTGAAAATGCCATAGAGTCTATTAACAAAGTTTTACCCACCCAAATACGATCTGGAGCTACAGGTAACTGCCTTGTGTATCGCAATCTCACTAGGAATCTGCGCCTAGCAGACTCCACAGGTTTCCTGAACAGGCCAGCAAAAGATTTCAAAGCGTTACCCCCTGAATTCAAAGAGCTCACAGTCTCGATAGTCTCTTTACCACCCGCCACTGGCGGTGACCTAGCTGCAGACAAAGACTTCAATGCAAGCTGAACCGATGTAGAACATTCCAAATTAGGCAACGAAGTTTGTGCAAACGCTGGTAAAATTTGTTCGCCCATGGCGTCTTGCATTTCTAAAAGGACACTAGCCTCAACCTGAGACTGCACATTCGCATTGCTAGAAATTAAGGACTCAGAATTTGGTTTGTCGGTAGTCAATAGTATCCCCTCTTGTTGCTCAGGAAATGTCGAACTAGGAACCCCTGATATCGGTATTGTGGGATCAGGAACCCACCGGTCTCCTGCCTATAATCAACCCGCTTTTATCAATGCTTCACCAGGGGTCCAGGGTTCTAACTGACATATAGGCATAGACTCTTGTAGCGTAACCGGATCCTTTCCCGAAACAGGATTCGAACCACCTCCAACTCCAACTTGTTGACCAAAGCATTTTCCTCCTTCCTGAACAGGGCTAACAGGAGAGTGCTTTCTCTTATTTCTTTCCACTTTTAACTTCTGTTGGCATGAATGATAATCTATTTCAGCCAAAGAAATCAATTCCAAAAGATGTTGTTTTTTCCTTTTTAATTCCTCAGTCAAAACCAATTCAGCTTCCTCTTCCATAACCATATCACATTCTGAATGCGCTAAATCCAATTCACAAACAGGACTCAATGGGGTCTCCTGAGCCCGAACTCCTTCCATTAATGTGGTCGTAACTCCCGAACAGGTCGGAGTCGCATACTCACAACCTTCCTCCTCTAGCTCCACCGACTGACTGGAATCCTTCATCTCCTTGAATGGACGGACAGCGCCACCCGCGAAAAGAGTAGGGGAATTTCCCCGGTGTCATGGCCAAATTTCCAGCATTCACTAAAAATACCACGAACAGCTTAATCTGGTTGAGTTTCATTTGGTTTTCATCTGTATCTACCCACCCCTCACCCCGGGGACGAGGCTGAAACTAGGTAGAATTGCCTAGTCTTCCTTTCCCAGTCAACAACAAACAAAACAAAATAAAAAAAAAAACAAAGAAAAAATATACACAGTCTATGGGAGGGGATACAGTATCTTGAATTTTCAAACATATATCAGCAAGCCATTGTAGCTTTGCATATTTTAGAGCTGAAAAACAATTAAAAAGTTTACATTAGGAAAAAAACACAGGTAAATCCAACTTTTTATTTGACATTTTTTTAAATGGTAATTACTAGCATTAGGCTACTAGATAAATTACTATAAAATGATGCATATTTCCTCAGCACATACAATATGGTATTCTACAGATATTTTAAATTTCCCCCATCGAAAGAATTTCTGTTAAAATGTAATAATTAGCTTTCCATTTTTGGTGGCTCCTGTAGATTGTGTTTTCACAGTACAAGAAATCATTGACTTATGTCTTTTTATTTTTGCTTTGCTCTGCTTGTTTGAAAAGTGGCAGAGGGTACTACTGTTACCCATCATTATTAGTTTATTTTTTAAGTTGCTTGTGAAAAAGCATCAGAGACCAACTTTGTTAAAAGAAAACAAGATATGTCTAAAACTGCAGCAGCTGATGCAGAAATGTTTGATTAGGGCTTTTGGTAATAATTTTGTTTTGATACCTGTGACAAATAGTTTTATTTCTGAAAAGAACTGTGCCGACTTTCTGGTTTCCAGACCTGACCATGGCCTTCATGCTGAATATGCTAATTAGTGCTACCAACTGATGGCGGAGTTAGTAGTTTTAATTAGCATATCCAGCACAAAGGAAGTCGCCAGGTGTGCGCAAGATGGGTGCGGTTGGGTCTGGAAACTGGAAAGTTGACATACAGTAGCTCTTTTCAGAAATAAAACTAAAAGGTATTTGTCAAAGGTGTTGGAAAAAGCTTTTGTCAAAAGCCTTAATCGGGCATTTCTGCAGCAACTGCTGCAGTTTTAGACATAACCTTGGTTTCCTTCAAAAAGAAAAAGTTATTCATTCCTGTTATGGCCTCTGCTGCTCCATCCCTATCCTTTTCTGTTGTGCTTGAAATACAGTAACTAGAATACCTGATGGTTTCTATGTCACATGTCCTTGCATACCCCTTGGCACACATCCCAGCACTAACAATATTTGAAGACGAGTCTGATGTGTTTCATAAATAAGTAAGTGGAGCCATGCTTTAGGAGCTTCTTGTGTTGTTACAGCAGAACTAAATGGGTCTATAGCTGTTGATCTGATTCTGAAATTATTTGGCCATGTGCCATATGCTGCACAGAATTCTAGAAGTAAAAGAATTACGCATTATATTAGTACTCTCTATTTGTTTTTTAAATCATCATGTATATTTGTCTAGGATGATTAAAGCTTCCATAAAACCTTAATTTTCTTAAAACCCAATAAGGGGCTAGAGAAAAGGCAAGACAATTATATTTAAATAGGGCCCCTTCCCAAGTGCACAGGGTGCTCAAGAATTAAAATGTTATACCATAAAACTGCAAAGACCAAACTGTTTAAAATAACATCCAGTAGAGGTGAACAGAATGAATAATTCCATAAATAACTTGTATAAACAAAAGCTCAGAGTCCCAGTACTCCACAGTTAATATGGGAAAGCTTGGCTAAAAAATACGTCTAGAGGTCCTTTTTAAAGATCTCTAAATGTTTCTGCCCAAATGCTCAATCTTACATGTAGTTAAAGTGTATTCCATAGCAATGATGCTGCCGCAGGGGCAGATGTATTCCCTGACTGCTTGGAATGAAAGAGGGGGATAGTGAGCAGGTTAGCCACTGCAGACCAAAGGGGATGGTATGTGGCATTAGGAGGTTCTTTAGACAGGACCCTGACCACATAAAGCTTGGAACATAAGCAGCCAGATCTTGAAGGTGATATGCACCTAACCAGTCGCTAGTGCAGTTAGCGCAGCACTGGCATATCTAAAAGGCCTGTTGACAGTATCAGTCATGTTGCTGCATTCTGCACCAACTGTAGGTGGTACGTTAACCCTCCACGGAGCCCTAGGTAAAGAGACCAGGCAGAGGGAAGTACAGAGCAGCTCTGAAGGACTGCAAAGTTAGAATTATAGAAGCCAGGGAGGCCTGCTTCATGACACCAGGTAGTCCCTGCTTGACATGCTAGTAACCCAAATTTACACCCCGCACCTGGGATGACTGGAGCAGAGACTGGCATGGAGTTTGAGGAGTGTACACATGGATGCTTTACTCCTTCAAGAGGTAGGGACTGATACGCATCACTCCTAGAACATCTTCTAGTGGTGGCTTGGTGCAGACATACTTAGTGGTGTGGGTGACTACTTGCTCCTGAGCCCCCCCCCCCCAAGATGTCACAATGGGCACACTCATAAAGGGGGGATGGGAGGTCTGAAAAAGAAAATTAGCCTTGTTCCTGCATGCCAGATAAAGGCCACTGGCTCCTCCCACCTCACCACCCCCTGCTGTGACCCAGGTGACTGAGATGCTTCTCAGAGAATACCTTCTCTGGTGGCAGTGGAGGTGACCCCCTCAACAGGAATCCATCAGATTTCAGAGCACCCAGAACATCTAGGGGAGCCTGGAGGTGGGAGAGCAGAAAGGGAGAGTTGACTCTGGTGGGTACCGGGGGCAATGTGGACTGGAAGGAGAGAGGGGTGACTGAGGGGCAGGGAAAGGTGCAAAAACCAGAAAGCCAAGGAGGGCTAGGAAGCCAGGACAGCAGCAGGAGCTGTAAACAACACCAAGGCCTTCCAGTACAGAAATGGAAGGTAAAAGGCGAAAGAGATGATTCGGGCCCCTGAAAACAGCCAAAGACAGTGACTGAGATGCTGAATGAATACTTCATTTTGGTGTTCACCAAGGGGCCCCCCACTGAGGGAAGCATGTTCATTGGGAGGGCCCATCTTGTCAGAGGTAGCCAAAGTGCAACCAGCAGACATCACAATTTCCCTGGTAGCCGAATACCAAGCCAAGATCAAGCAGGATGAGTCCCAAAGGGCAGACAGGATACATCCCAGAATCACTGTGGAGCTAAGGGAACAAGTGGCAGAATTGCTTGCTATAATCTTTCAAGAGTTTGGCCTGACTGGTGTGGTGCTGGTTGACTTAAAAGTGGCCCATCTGGTCTCATCTTCAAGAAGGGGGGCAAGGCTAGACCTGGGTAATTAATGCCAGTTAGCCTGATAGTGCTGGTCAAGGTCCTGGAAGCCATTATCAAGGGAAGACTAGTGGAGCACTTGGTTGACACCAAGGGTCTTCCCCACCTCCCACTCTTGGCGAGGCTTTATGAGAGGCAGACTGTGCCAAACCAACCTGATCACCTTCTTTGATGAGGGTGACCAGAGAGGTGGACAAGGGCGGGAAGGATGAAGTAATCTGCCTTTACTTCAGCAAGGCCTTTGATACTGTGGCACATGACAAACATCTGGGTAACGTATAGCAGTGTGATATACATGAGACATACTCAGTCCCAAAAGTAGGAGACCAAATAAAACAAGCCTCAGAGTGTACATTATGCCAGGCCAGAGCTGGCCCGGTTGCATGGAGGGCTGAAATGCTGTGTGCCTTACCTCCTGCCACATCGGTGACCTGAGTTTGGGAGTGAGTTCAGGTCAGTGGGGCCAGGGAGGGAGAGGATTGAGCGTCTAGAGGACTGCTGTCCTTTATTGGGGTAGGGAGGTATGCTGTATCGACCCTTGGCTGCTCCCAGGTGGAGGCCTGGGAGGCAGCACCGGGGTCCGAGTGTCTTGAAGGGAGGGGCCGTAGTTACTTCCATGCATGCACGCACGCGTATGTGCCACCGCAGCAGGGAGGCCCAGGGAGAACATGGAAAAGAAGGGGGATTCGGGCTTCATGGAGTCATGCCTGCTTCACCCCACCCTGCGCTGCTACCTGGACCACTGATCCATACTGGATAATAAGTTCCAGGTTGGGGAAGGATGGCCCTTCCCTTCCTGGCCCACCATGGGGGCAAGCCGTGGGGTCAGTGAATCAGGTGAGTACTGGGGAAGCAATAGCAGGGGAAGGGTGGGCAGGGCAGGACAGGACTGAGTAGCCATTCCCAGTCCTCTAGAGAAAAAAGCAGTATGGAAAAAATGAAATGTACCTGGCCAGGGCAAAAATGGAACAGCATATTAGTTAATCCAGGGAACCTCAAAAATAAATTTGGTGAGCTTGAGGCAATAGCCAGAACTAATAACCCAACAGTAACTGGAATAATGGAAACATGGGGAAAGGAATTGGATAGATACACATTATTTAGAAGGGTCTGAGTTGGTGAAGTTGGAGGCAGAGTGGCATGCTATATCAGTAATCATATTTGGCAGAGGAAGCAAACCCAAAGAGCCATCCTGACAGTGACAACATGTGGATCAGGTGGGTGCACATAACCATGATTACATAATAATGGGTATATGTTATAAGCCACTAAACCAGTCAGATTATGTGGATATTGATCTTATAAATGAAACTGAAAATCAAGTAGGTGAAAAGACTGTTATACTGATGGGAGTTATGAATTTGCCAGGAGTCGACTGGGAAACCAGGGAGGTTGGCAGTGCCCAAGATAACAGACAAGCAAATAACATTTAGAACCTAAATTTGGAGCAGTTGGTCAGAACAGTCACCAGGGACAATAATATCCTTGCCACTGTTTTAAATGGCATGGGAGAGGTAATACAAAACTGTTAAGTTGTAGAGCCATCAGGTGATAGTGACCACCAGATGGTCACTTTCATTATAGAGAAGCAAGTAAGTAAAATAAAAGGCCCCACTAGAATGAAATGCTATTACAAGGCTAAATGTAAACAAATGAAGGATGAGTTTAAAAAAATGGAGGTGGAAACAAGATTTTGAAAATAGAAATGTAAATGGCATGTGGGACATCCTAATAAGCAAAATCAAAATCAGAAGCCTAGAAAGCAAATATGTCCCAGAAAGAAATAAGTATGCTGGGAATGGGGCCAAGCCAACTTGTTTAAATAAAAAGGTCTTGGACACAATAAGGAGCAAGAGAAAGCTGTATAAAAGGGCTAATATTACTGGGAACAGAGAGCTCTGGGATAAATGTATCAAAAAAGCAAGGGAGTGTTAAAAAATTAATAAGAAGGGTAAAGATGGAAAAGGAGGATGATGCTGCAAGAAATTACTGTACAGGCCCCAGCATGTTTTGGGTAATATGTAAGGAGCAAAAAGGGAGGTTGCACAGCATTGGGACCACTTAAAGAAGGAAATACTACCATCACAAATGATAAGGAAGCTGCAGATTTGCTATATAACTATTTTGGAGCAGTATACCATTCATCACAGAAACGGAACACTGCCAGCTTTTTATTACAGTATTTGGTCATGTATGACCAATGTGCCCACAGCAACAGAATTAGCAAGCTCTGTGTTGAGTGCCCCATTATGTAAAATAATGAGTCAATATTACAGTTTTAGAAATTCTTTAGTATTCCATTTGGGATGAGTGGGCAAAGTCCCAGCCGCCTCCTGGGATTGTGAGCACATGTCTAATACGTGTCTATAATGGCACCTTCATATTTGCAAAACTTGAGTTTTACATTCTATGGCTGTTATGAATTAAGGGTAGTGACCAAAAGAGTAGTCCATTCTGAGCACGAAGATATATGTCTCACTTTAAAATGAGCAGTAGATGTACTAAAACAGATTTGAAAAACTGACCCGAGATCATGAGTATATATGCGTGCTCAGGATCGCAGCTCAGTTTTTCAAATCTATATTTTTTAGTACTTTCACTGCTCATTTTAAAGTGAGACATGTATCATCATGTTCAGAAAGGACCACTCTTTTGGATTACCCTTCATAATGATCCGAGAAAAGTAAAACTCGAGTTTTGCAAACATGAAGGTGCCATTATAGACCGGCGTTAGACACACATTCACAATCCTAGGAGGCTTCCAGAGGCTTCACCTGCTTATCCCAAACAGAATACTGAAAAGTACTGAAAAGGTCATATAGACTCATTCTTTTACATAATGGTGTGTTTGCAACACTGAGCTTGGTAATTATGTTGCTATGGTTAAACTGGTCATGCGTGACCAAATATTGTAATAAAAAGCTGATAGCATCCCATTAATAATGCTAAATCTCATGGACCAGATGAATTACACCCGATACTATAACATGAAATGGCATTAGAACTGACTGACCCTGTAACTTCCAATATTTAGAAATTTCCTGGAGGTGGGAGAGGTGCCAGAGGATTGGAGAAACCCCACTGTGGTGCCAATTTATAAGAAAGGCAGCAGAGCAGTGAAAGAAAACTATAGGCCACTTTAGCCTCAAGTCAGTGGTGGGGAAAAATGGAGGCTATTTTGAGGACCTATCAGAAGATCATCTGAGTAGTATGGGGTTATGGGACACAAACCAACACAGCTTTAGGAAGAGAAAATGATGCCAGACAAATTTATTCAGCTTTTTCAAGAAAGTCAGTCAAGCACTTGATGAAGGGAAGCCAGTGGATGTGGTGTGCCTAGGTTTCATCAAGGTATTTGATACAGTGCCACATGCTGAGGCAATTAAATGTCTAGAACAGTTTAAAGTGAACAGTAAGATAAGAATTTAGATTAAAGAGTGGCTGACAGATCTCAGAAAGAGTAAAACGGCTGGATTCTTGTCAAAAGGGAGTGACCAGTGACGTTCCTCAGGAGTCTGTGTTGGGGCCCACATTGTTCAACATCTGTATCTCAAGTATGAATGTTGCCAAGGGTGGGTGGATCAGCAGGTTTGTTGATGATACCAAAATAGGCCATATAGTTGAAAATAGTCAACGGGTAACCCTACTGCAAAAAGAACTAAATGATCTTTATGAGTGGTCCAAGCAAAACAAATTGAGATTTAACCAGGAGGAATGCGTTGCCATGCATTTTGAGAATAAAAAAAAATAATGCAGTGTACAGACTGGGTGACCATATTCTAAAAACCACAGAAAGTGGGAAAGATCTTTGAGTAATAGCATCTAATGACCTGAAATCTAACTAACAGTATAATGAGACAGTGGCAAAGTGTAACTGAATCATGGAGTGCATAAAGAGTAAGACTTTACAAGCAGGAGTAAGGAGGTCCTATTGCCTATATACAGATTCCTGGCAAGGCCGCACTTGGAATATTGTGGTCAGTTTTGGTCGCCACAGAATGTAGGTAATATTGTTAAGCTTGAAAGAGTCCAGAGACGAACTACAATACTAATACTGTAGCTTGGAAGTTGAGAACTATGAGGAAAGATGGGAAAACCTGGGCCTGTTTTTTCTGGAGATTGGTGGGGGGGGAGGGGGAATATAACTACAGTCAATATCAAATCAAGGTTTAAGGCCATGTTTAAATTTGGATTATAAACAAAATACCAGGGACATCAGAGGGCATAAATACCAACTAGCTGGCAAGCATTTTATAACAGCTAAAAGGAAACATTAGTTTACACAGTGGGTAGTGTAGTCCTGGAACTCATTACCTGAGTACGTAGTAAATAGCAGGAATCTTAACCTATTAAAAAATAGACTGGATAGCTATCAAAATAAGGGAGGTTTCATTGGCACTATACTCTGAACAAGTGTGGACAGGCTAGATGGGTTATGCTCACTCCTGTCACTACATCTTATTCTTTTATGTTCAAAGGTTGATTGCTCACTGGCTGGGGGGCAGGAAACAGCTGGTGGTGGTGGATGGGCACTATGCGGAGTGGAGAGGAGTACTCAGTGGTGTATCCCTCAGGGTTTGGTGTTGGGCCACTACTGTTTAACGCTTTCATTTATGATCTGGAGCGGCCCTCTGACAAAGCTCTGGTTGAGCAAAGCAACAGGGCATTCAATGTGTCCTCCTGTAAGTCTGTGTAATTGTAATCTGTGCCAGTAGGATCTTTAAATCAGAATTAACTTGTGGATGTGTGACTGGATATCAGCAACTGCGTACTTTCAGTGCAAGTCCAGCCTTGGACCTTTCTGATGAAGTTGGGTCTGGCTGCCCCCTGGGATTGCATCTCCTGACACTATGACAGGACAAGTCACAGCAGTTGGAGTGTTGGTTTTGACAAGAAACCACCCACATCGCCTGCTGCCCACTGTCCGACAGGAATGACAAGAATCAGTGATTTAACTTGCATTGAGAGTTCAGTGTCTGCAGTCGGTTACCAAATTTTTAGCCCAGCAGTTAATTTGTTTTTAAATACAAGAAGTCTAGAAATGAGTCCTCTCAAAGTCTCTGTTTTTCAGATGCTTGAAAGGCCCTCAGTGATGATTTGCATTTGTTTACTGGCCAAGAAAGAAAGAGGGTTTGCAATAGAACATTTGCCCTTGAACACTGTGAGAAGCCCAGGGTGCTGGCAGAACCCATTGTGCTACCATGTGTGCAGTCCGAGTTTGTGAACTGGTAAAGCTGTGGGAGCCTTCTGGAGGCAGCAGTTTGCAGCTCTGAAAAGGAGGGAGATGCCTCCTGCTGTCAGAGCGCCTCTTGTGGGTGGTGGGGGGCCTAGATGTCATGCATGATCACAAAGTGATAAGCCCTTCCCCCATAGGATGGTGTGCAGCAGAATGCTAACATTGGGATGCAGTAGCTTAGGAGTGGTTGGTGGGAGGAATAAGCGCAAAAATGCACTCTTTGGTTCCCAGTGATTGCTGGCCCCTTGTTCATAACTGTCAACTGTCCCTCATTATGAGGGGCGTAATTTATTTTACTCATCAACATTGCTGTCTCTCACACCCGGCCCTCGTTGAAAAGGTCAGGTAAACTCAGACATTAAAGCAAAATTCATAACATTCTAAGGTGCTAAAAAAATTAAACTTTGCACAAAGAAAGTCAGTGGTTTCCACAATGTTTAGAGCTTGTTTCTCCATGTTTGATGGCATGTCCTACATGATGATAGCCAGCATCCCATATTTTGTGTGTGTGTGTGTGTGTTCTGCATTTCAGCGACTGGAGATTGAGACTTATTCCCCTGTTCATTGTCTTGGTTGTGCATGACCCCCAGCGTCACCTCAGACAGATTTAACCCCTACCCCCCCATGTGAAATAAGTAACTTCCTTGGTAATAAGGGACAAAAGAAGGCCGCAGCCCATCGAGATTGTCCCCCACCACTGCGGTGGAAAATTAAACCTCAATACTATTTAACTCTAACCACAGATCCAAAGCTTTTTTGAAGGATTGGATTGAGCTACTGTCTACCAAATATTGTGGTAAAGTATTCCACAATCTCGGGGTTCTTATTGTAAAATAGTTTTGTCTTTTATTAGTTCTTGCTTTAGCCACCTTAATCTGTTTGTTATGTAGTCTAGGGGAACTCCTTCTATTGTAGAACTTCAAACCACATTGACACATTAGGTCCTGTGAATTTGAAATCTTATACAATAATAACTGATCACCTCTAGTATGTCTAGTTTGTAATGAATGTAATCCAGTTTTTTGTAATTGGGTCTGATATTCACAATTTGCAAGACGAGGTACTAATTTAGTTGCCCTCCTTTGTATCCTCTCAATTCTAGCAATATCTTGTTTGAGATGTGGGTTCCAAAACAGAGACCCGTAATCGGAATGGGGCCTAACATGGGTCCTAAAAAGGGGGATAATGCATTCCTGAGTTCTAGAGACAAATGCTCTTTTAATTCTGGTCAAAAGTGAATTAGATGTTATAGCTACCTTAGTACACTAATCTACGGAAGTACGTTTATCATTTACAATAACACCCAAATCCCTCTCAGTTGTTGAAACTTTTAGGGGTGAGTTATATAAATAATAACTCTGTCTTGGGTTATTTTTACCATAGTGTAACACAGTGCATTTATTAGGGTTTAACATCATCCCATTATTAGTTGCCCATTCTTCTATGGCTTTTAAGTTGTTAATGAGCTTAGTCCTACTAGAGAGAGTGGATACAGCACCCCCTAACTTAGTATCATCAGCAAACTTCAATAAAAGACTGTCCGTACTAACTTTCTTATCACTAATATAAAGGTTAAACAAAGTAGATCCAAGGACTGAGCCCTGTGGGACCCCACTGGTTACACCGCCCGCATTAGAAAGAATACTATTTACCCTAACTTGTTGCTGTCTATTAGCCAACCAGCAGGAGACCCATTTGACCAAAATCTGGGAAATACCCAACTTCAGCTGTTTGTCAATAAGTTTGCCATGGGGGACTTGCAGGGCTTCCTGAAAGAGGGTTGTGGTCTAGATTAGGAGATTGGCAAAGTGGGCCAGTGGCAAGGCAAGGAAATGCAGCTCCAGAACACCAGAAATGAAATAAGGAGGAGCGGCGTGGATTAAGCAGGGAAACAAAATGTTAATTAAAAATGAATACTGTAAGAAAACTCTTACAGCTGTATAAGTAGACCTGGTGAAAAGCTGTGTTTTCATGTTGAATTAAAGCAGGCCCTTTTGAGTAGCACTAGTCAAACCCTATAATTAGTGACATGTGGCTGTTGATGAAATCAGTCATGCGTGTTGTAATAAAGGGACATAGCACTCCTAAAATATGTGAAATTGTTGACAAGTTGCAGTAAGGCAGCCCACAGAATACCAGAAGTGCTTTGCTGAGAGTGTGTGCTGACCAGACACAAGATGTTTGAAAGTTCTTCAGTCCAGAGAGTAGAATGCAATGCTGGCAGTGTAGCAGCTGATCGGACAACAGCTCACAAACGCCCAGAGATTGATTCAGACTTTTTTCTCCGCCTGTTGCTCAGAACAAATTACATATTTCCATTTTTGGGATCTGATACACACATCTTCCTCCTTGGCCTCACAAAGATTTATTTAAAGTTGCCAGGCACACCTTGAAATGCATCATCCAGTACAGTGTGTGCTCCTGACAAAGTGATTAAAATTAGTAGACCACATGCGCGGATCTTGTGGATAAAAAGGAATGAAAGTAATAAAATTTAGCCAGACATGGAAGCTGGTTTTAACCCTTGAAATATTAACTCTTACAGAGCAGCTGTTTACCACGTAGTTTCATAAACATAATGTTGAAAAGTTCCAGAGAATGTAAGTTTTTTATCATTTTCAGTTTCCCTTTCCATGGTTAATAAATAGAGAATAGTGGATATGCAAGTGTGTGTTATGAATGTTTTTTTCACATCCAAGGTGTGTGATGACCACATAAACCTCGAGAACGAAGTTTGAGAAGTGTATGTGGTCACACATATAGGGTGTGAAAAAAAATATTCATAGGCACACACATGCCTATCTGTTATTTTATATAATTGCTGGTGAAAGAGTGTCAGCCAGCATTTTGGATATACCCAAGATAAATACACTTGTTCATCAGAATTATACTTATTCAATTTTGCTTTCAGTACAGAAATTAGGAGGTGCAGTTTACAGCATAAATATGAAAGAACAGTTGAATGAGCTGAGCTAGTTTTGTTTAAAATGTTAACTGTAATATTTGAACAGTACCAGAAGTCCCATTGAAGAAGTCCAGTTGAGGCAGATTTTTTTTCTATGAGGGGAAACGACAGACAAGGCAAAGACCAGTATAACTTTTTTTCTAAGTAAATAACTTTTGAAGAACATTTTTAAAATAGTCCTAAGTAGGAAATATTCAAAAGTTCACTAAAATCGAGATGACCGTTTCCTGTGCGACGATCAGGAAGTGCTGTCAGGAGTGTGGAGTTCTGCTCAAGGAAACAATGACCCTAGGGTACTGAAATGCCGTAATAACCCGATTTCAGGTTATTGAGGCGTTTGACAGGTATCTGAATTCGGTTTCATAAAGGGGGTCACCAGTAATTATACTGTTTTACCGATCCAGAAGGTCTCTTTTGATAGTCCACAACTGACCTCACAGTACCTTTTGTTTGTGATGTCCCGAACAGCAGTTGTGAAATTAGTTGGAGGACAGTGAAATAATTTTTTGAAAGACAGTGGAAATAGTAACACAGATAATGACTGCAGAAAGAGGTTGATATACCCATCCAGTCTGCCCACCCTATCTAACTACTCTGCAGTAGCCTTAGTGGTCATCCCCTCACCCCTTTGTTACTGTCAGCCTTTTCTAACTAATCCCATATGCCTTTCTTCCCTGTTTTAAAGGGAAATAATGGAAAAGGCACAGCTTTACTCAGGTGCTACAAAAATGCCTGATTAGTGCTTTCAGACAGTAATATTTTTTTAAAATTACTTCTAATTGCTTTTTAATGATTTAAACAGTTGCCTTCAACTTTCACTTTCTGTTGCTGACAGCCACCATTTCATGAGTAGCAGTGAGTTTCCCGAGCTCACTTTATGCTAATGTGTCCTGCCAACCAATAGCAGAGGTCAGACAGACATATTAGCATACAGTGAACTCAGGAGGCTCACTGCTGCTCATGAGATGGCGGCTGCCAGCAACAGAAAGTGGACGTTGCGGGTAGCGGTTCTAAATCATTAAAAAAGTTGTTACTGTGTGAAAGCACTAATTGAGAGTTTATGTAGTGTCTGAGGAAAGCTGTGTCTTTTCCAGTGTTTTGCTGACCTGGTCTGCATTGCTTGAAAAGAGTACTGCTGTATTATTGGAAATGTTCAGTAGCAACCAGTAACAGGAAGAGTTTAAAAAAAAAAACTCCAAAGTTGAACACTAGTTTCAAGTCTTAAGATGCCCCTTGGAAAATGTAAGTATCAGTGAAACATAGGTTAATACTGTAAATTACAGCATAAGAAAAGGGAAAACACTACACAAAGTTCAAGAATCGTGGTTGGGATTATTCTTTTTTCAGATGGCATGGCTGACCTAGTTCTGTAACTGATTTAAAGCCATATAGTAACATCTGATTTACACAAAATAGATTCCATCCCATAAATAAAATATTTGAATTTGCCAAAGTAACCAGAAGGATAAACACTCTTCTTGCATGTGTTTGAAGAAAACAGGCACTCCCACTATAGGAAAAAAAATACCAGTTAAGTACACGCTTTTGTTTCCGTTGTAAACTTCTGCGGTGGAGCAGTACTATATATAGTTGGAAATAAACATACATGTTGTCTCCATCACCTAGTAATTGTTAGTGCTGTGGTGTGCTGCCAGGTACCTGGGTTAATAACACAGATTGGATGGAAATGGAAAAATCAAGCTCTTGGTCACCCACAGGTTTTGATCGATTTTTAACCCCGAATTCAGTTTTCATTCTTGCCTTTCCAGCTGTGTGTGTGTGTTTTAATTTTCTTACTTCTATGTGGTCATATGAAAATCTTGTCCTTGCGTAGGGGCGGAGGGTAGGAGTGGGGAGAGAACAGAATCTGCTTTTGTATATTATGTTTATTTGACAAATATTTGAAATGACTGCTTCAGCATTGACTGTCATTCACTTGAAATACCAGAACCTCATTTGTTGGAGATCTGTTGAGAAGTTCCTAATTGTAATGAAGTAAACTGACCGAGACATGCAGTTCTGCCTAAGTGCCAGAGAAATGAAGTGCATAAATGTTTTAAAAGGCGAAGCATGTCAAATGGCAGCTGTCTGGTGAAGTTAGCAGCGCAACCCAGCAGCAGGAGGGGCATTTTACCAGCTGAGGTAGATGTAGGAGTTCATTGCCCTCTGCTCACTCATGCTTAAAGTGGCAGCATTTGTTAGTTGGCAAAACATTTTGTTCCGTAGTTGCTTTAGCAAAAATGTATTTCTGACAACCTATGAATTGTGCTCAGTGTATTTTTAATTTTGTCAGATATTGTTAAAGCAGCTTTTACAGCTAATTTTGTAATTAATGACTTGTGTCATTAAAGCTGGATGCCAGTCGCAATTTTTAAAAAATCTCTTCCTCTGAGGTTACCTTTTTAATGTACGTGCTACATTCATACTGTGGATGTATTTGGATGCTGCTACAGCATGTTTCTGATGATAAAACTGCACAACACTGTACCAAGATATTTAATTTTTTCATGGCGGACAAGGCACAGGAGTGGGAATTTTAAAAGGTTAAAAATCCCTTATCTTGGCTCAGGAAAAAGAGGAAATGTGTACTGTATCTTGATATTTTTGCTGAAAAGAAAATTCATTGGTTACTAACAAATATTGCTGCCTTATGTATGAAAACCAGACTGTTCCGAGCAGAGGTTTTTTTTTCTATTATGTTTATACACCGATTTCCCCCCTTTTCTCCCTGCCTCTCTCGGGCACCCACATGCCACGTTCCGAGGTACCCTCCCTCTACTTGCTGCCCTCTCCCGCCTATGTGGCCACCAGACCTCCACCCGGCGGCAGCAGAACTACGGTGGGGCGACAAACTCCTCGGAAGAGGAGAGCTGCCATTAGGCCACTCAATCCTGCTCCCCCTTCCCCCGTGCCAGCTCCCCGACGACCTGAGGTCATTCCTGAACTAGAGTCGCTGGTGTGATGCAAGGTAAGGCATAGCGCCTCTGCACCACCGGGCCACTCTGAGCAGAGTTTTGTAGAAACCCAGGTAGTCTGAATACTTCACTTCGATGTTGATGACGATGACACCTGACACTCCTTTATGTTTGAATTTTTTTTTTCTGCCGTACCATAGGGCATCCACTCTGCAGAACTCTTTCAGTCTGCCACAGATACCAGTCTGCTGCCTCTCTAAAGAGCCTGATCTTGGAACCTGGCATTCACTTGCAGTCCCCCAGAGACCCCGATCTTGCCCTCTCCAGTTGGACCCCATGACCAGTCAAAGGCTCTGTGGGATTCCTAATCTAGTGGGAAGAGGGGTTTACCACCTAAGAATATTCCATTAGATGACATTTTAATAAATAGACACATTAGCTACTGTAGCTGGAATCTTCCCAGAGGTTTAATAAAACATATGCCAGCTCTTCAGGGGAGTCTTGTTCTAAAAGTGCATACTTAAATTGCGTGTTATCTTTAACCTAAATCAAACCTGTAAATGCCAGAATCTACATAGGGTAGGAATACGTTATTTTTAATTAAACTGGGCCCCAATGAAATGGTTGATTCACTGTTACTCATTTCACTGGGGTTGAAAACCTAATGCAGCTGCCACAGAGTATAAATTGGTATCCTTTTTTTCGAACTCTATTTTTCGCCCCTTACCTCTGAACTCTCTCCGGCGACCTCCTGTTCCACAGTCTCTGCCTCCCAACGTGGCTCGGTCGACTCAGGCTCCTCTCCGGTACTAGGTCTACCCTCCAGGGAAGGGCCGCCCCCACCCAGGGCACTCTTTCTTTCAGTATTGACACTGGCGGAGAGGGGCAGGGAAAGCCGAGGCAGAGTCCAGTGTGCGGGGTGCTGGTCTATAGAGGGGCGCCTCCGCCCATCCGGCGATGAGGGGGGTTTTCCTCCTTAGTGCTTTTAGTCCCTGTAGAGCCCGGCCTAGCAAGGCAACACACGCCGTGGCTCCACCCCCTGGCTGACACCTGCGGCGCTCGTTCAGCTACCCTCCAGCCTCCGCCAGAGGTTGCTCACTGAGCGTTGGCTACCCCAACACTCCCTGGAGAAGAGAGAGCAGTCCTCTGGACGCTCTGTCTCTGTCCCCCCCCCAACTCCCAGCCACCCAGGTCCACTCCTGAACCCAGGTCATCGGCGTGACGCGAGGTGTGGCATCCAGCGTCTCAACCCTGTACGCCACTGGGCCGGCTTATAAATTGGTATACTACCAAAGCATATTGAGTCGCTATACTGAATATCTCTGGACAGAGCACTTCACTAACAGTATCTTAGTGAGCCTAACAGAGGAAGGGTCCAGCATGGAGTTGTCCTCCTCCAAAAGCCTAGGACTGTTTTGTGCAGTTCTGTCCACTCAGAAGCCACCCCTGAAAAGAGCATTGCTACATGCTATCTGCCTCCATTTGGAATGGCATGCCATCACAGTGAGAAACTACCCTCTTGGCTTGTATCATTCCCTAGTGAGTATAGGCACTTGGGCTCCTCCTGAACTCTCTCTGGATCTCAGGTGGTGCACTCGGAACACTTTACCATGAGCTTCCCTCTACATAATCTTTTTAATAATTATCTTTGACTATTTATTGAAGAAGGCAGAGAATACGCAATTCCAAATGTAAAATACATGCATGTTTTATTCACAACGTCAGGATAACTATCTGTTTCATTGGTGGAAAAGAGGTTCTGCAATTTCACGGTTTTGCATTCCTGAGCTTCTCCTTGTGACTGACAGCTGCTTCTATTTATTCCTGTTTCTTTCACCTATTCCACCCACTCCCCCCACCTATGTATTGTTGCTGCTTCCAGTGTCTGTTGCTCCACCCCTTCCCCCAATGCCTCAGCTGACTCCACAGATACCTCTCACAGGCTTCGTGGCCAGGGTGCAAGAAAACAGTAAGTTTGTACTGTACGTACTGGGCTCTGCTAGAGTGCATGCAAGACTTTGTCAAATGTTGCCATTTTGTTACACAATACTGTCACTGTTCCTGGTATTAATACATTACTGGATATGCCTCTACATTGCTTCACTTACTGTCCTAAGCATGACTGCTGGCTAGTTGGTTGTTTAATCTATTTTCATTTTTTTACACATTGTCTGGTGCCTCAAGTAGATGAGTAACCTATGCATCAGGAATTCTGTACCACTATTCAATACAATAATTATCAAATCAGGCTTCAAAAAGTGGAATTAAATTACTTATTTATTTAAAAAGTTTTACCAGGAAAGACATGCTGAGCTGGTAACAGCTTGTTTCCTGTTGCAGTACTTTAACAGAAGTGCAGATTACTATAACTCATTCCCCCAGAGTTGCAGAAAATGCCATCTTTGACAACTGATTGGCTTAAACGATGATTTGGTAGCCTAGTCTACTGCTGTTGCATCAAAATAGAGAAATGAAAGTCCTTTAGACCACTCATTTGGACTAACAAGTCCTTCATCATTTTATTTTTACAGCGCACACATGGGACAAACAGACCATGAAATAAAACTGTTATGGTGTTAGAGTTGCAAAAAAATCATTTGTGGTGAACCACATGGTACATCGGTGTGGCTGATCTCTTACAGGGCACTAAAATTATTCTTTATAGAACAAATATGGTCACCATATGAGATTTTATTTCCTCGCTTTTTGGAGCCAAATAAAAAAAAAAATACTTGACAGCCTTTTACATCTGCTGTTGATCTGGGGACTGTGAATTTGAATCCTTGCACAACTGAGTCAGGTCAGGTTCTTACATAAGATCACATTGGGACAGCACGCTTTAGGTGGCCGATTTTAGAAGACAGAGCACACTTCCCTCTGTGCATCTTAAAAAATATTTATATGTATTCTTGTCCAGCTAAATGGTGCCAGGGACAGCACATTGTGTTACCATGCTGGGGATCTTGGTCTGTGTTGACTCCAGATTTTTGGTTGATGGAGTCTTGGATTCTTTGCAGAGGTTGCTTGTTCAGATTCTGGAGGGAAGGAGCAGGGACACTACAGGAGCCACAAAGCCAACTGGCCCTGTCCACAGGTGTGACACTGGAAGTGTTTCCTACAGCAGAGGGTGGAGGGAAGTCCTGAATGAAGATAGGCAAGTCCAGACAGATGAAGAAGAAGCTGCTGCTGCCACCACACCTACAGTGCAGTTTTGGCGTCTCACCTCGTCTGGACTGGAGGAACTCTCCTCCATTGGTCTGCCTGCCATTGGAGATGGAACTTACCTAGCCTCATCATGAATGGGGAGGAGGGGAACCTCTTCTGTTAGGGTGTACCTAGAGCTTTCCTGACCATGTTTCCTTGGTCTTGAGATGTGTAAGGGGGAGCCTGCTGTAGGTGTACCGTACTGTAGAGCTTTCCTGACCATGTTGTCTTGGTCTGGAGGTGGGGTGGGGGTAGGGCAAACAGTGGTAGAGTCCTTCACCAGTGGTGGGGGGGAGGTTAAGTAAGTCCACCCAGTTGTAGGTGAATAGGCACCCAGATGGTGCAGCTACGGGGTTGGGGGATGGTATTTAAAAAAAAAAAAAAAAAAAAATCTTAACATTTCGCTGGAATTAGAATTTCAAGGACAGATTACCCTTTTTAAACAATTTAGTTTCTTTATGTGCAACATCTGTAATGATGTTTGCAGCTGTTTTGGGCTTTTTGTTCCTAAAGTCCATTTGGTACATGTCTCCCTAAGTGAGTAGCTGGACGTGTATCACAAAGTACATGACTGCTGTGTGGTATTTTGAATGTTATTTTACAGTCGAGGGGAGGGAATCTGAAGCAGTTTGATAGGTACAGTTAAGTGCTGATGTAGCTCCTTACAGCCCCTTGTGCTCAGTTGTTAGCACTCTAGCCTCGGGACTGCGGGGTCATGGGCGGCCCCAGTCTCATCCCAGGACTTGGGCTCATACCTAATGCTGACACAGCATTTCATTACTAGAGGTGATGAGGTGTTGTATGTTTACCCGACCTTCAGTTGAAATGCTACTCCCAGGGTCCCTTCAGCCAGTCTCAGGCAGTTGTCCAAGTGAAAGTTGCTTTCCCACTTTTTAAAAGAGAGACTGAGTTTACCCCTGTGGCCTGACCAGTACTCCCTTTCTCAGCTCAACAGAGTCTAATGCGGTGGTCATAGCAGAGTGACATTAATGAACATGTAATGACTGCCCTGTTTTCACACAGTCCCTACATCACCAGTGGGCATGACATATGTTGGATAAATACAAATTCTGTTCTCAGTACTACAGTGAGTCACACTAACAAAAGACAAAAAAATCAGAATTAAATATGGTAGCAGCAACATAAAACTGAGGTGCAACTTTGATTGAAAGAGTGCAGTATCACCACAAAAAAGTAGCACAAGTAAAAATAATTTACTTACCTGTAAACTCAGAGGGAACAGAAAAAAAAATGCACCTGGGACATCAGCGCCATAGTCAGAAAAAACAAGCATTTCCATTGTGTACAGCCTAGTCTGGTTGGTGGCGTTCACCACAGACTGTTTCCTTACTCACCAGTAAGCATAGTTCTAGGAGTGGTATGTAGTTCACGTCCCCATAGTAGCAGTGCCACTGGAACTGCTGATTTATCAGATGTTTTGAAGGTCAGCTCTTCCTCCTACCTGGTGGTATATTCCCAATTCCACTCCGTGATGTCAGATCTTTGCATGCTGGAAGCAGGGATCTTTGTACCACTTGCCAGGGAGGCCGGGTGGGTGGTGTGGATGTGAACTATATAACACTCCTAGAACTACAGTAACAGGTCAGTAATGTATTTTTCTAGGGGTGTGGATATAGTTTACTATCTACTTATTGGCAGACTCCTAGCAGTTCTCTGGGAGGAGGGGGCAAGGCAAGCACCCCTGCTTGGTGAACAGACTGGAGAACCGATGTTCCAAAAGCAGCATCTCGACGAGACTCAAGGTTGATGCTGTAACAGAAAATGAAGGTTTGTGCTGACTTCAGGTATCAGCCCTGCAGATCTCCTGGATAATGATGTCTCTGGAAGCACCCACCGAGGCAGCAGTATGTCTGGTGCAGTGAGCTCTGAGCCCTACAGGAGGCTCCCTTCCAGCCAACCAGTAGCAGAGGTCGATGCAGGATGTTACCCATCTGCCAGTCATCCACTTAGCTGCCAGTCTGCTAGATGTGGCATCAGCGTATGTCACAAACAGCTGGGAGCCTCATACTGAACTCCAGCTATGTGCTCACTATCATAGAATCACCCTTCGCGGGTCCAGAGTATGGAGCCTGCAGTTGGCCTCTGAAGATAGGTTGGTAAAGTATACCAGTATGTTAATCACCTGTTAAATAATACCTTTGGGAAGAACTTTGGGTGAAGGTGAAGGACAACCTTGTCCTTGTGGAAGACCATGAAAGGAGACTTCACTGATAGCACCTGGAGCTCATTGATCTTTCTGGCTGACACAATGGCCACCAAGAAGGCCATCTTCCATGATAGGGGAGATACAGTATATCACACTTGTGCATAGGCTCAAATGGCTTGCCCATGAGCATAGCCTGCACCAGCAGTAGATCCCATGGTGGTGGTAGTTCACGTACCGGAAGGGACAGGTGGTCAAGCCATTGAAAAAGCATCCTACCACCGCCACCTGGGCCATCATTAGCATTCCAGATTGCTTGTTCGGCAGAGGTGGCTACCAGTGACTGGAGTTGATAATGTGCTAGATGGGGAACATTCCATGTTGCAGAAACCATACACCATGCTTGTGCCTCACATAAATTGTTCAGTTGGCACAACTTTGAAGATCATCCAGCTTCTGGTCGGGGAACATTAGCTAAGGTAATTTGGCAAGCAGTGCTCCATGTCGCAGAAAGTGGGTGCCGTGTCTCAAGTGTCATAATGGGGCATCCTGCCGCGTTTGTTGACTCCATTAAAATGGCGGATTTTAAAGGAAAACTGTCAAAATTCACCCACTCCCGCTGCCCAAAAGCTTTACCCCCGCTTGCTGCTCTGCAAGTGAAATGCTGTTTCTAGGAGCGTGGATATGTTGTTCATTCACACTTCTTGGCATGTCCCTTTCCTCTTTAAATGTTGCCGGAAAGTCTTCGAGCTGGCTCCTCCCACCCACCCGGGTGGTAAATACCTTGGCTCCGCCCCATGATGCCAGATCTTCCTTTTCGCTGGAAGACACAGGTTCCCTCGTGCTCTTGCAGCAATTTGTAGGCCCTGGATTCAAAGTGTCATTTTTTTATCGAAACCTATTTTACAGCTCGTTCGAGTTAGCGATTCCGATTGTAGCACATCGGACATGGAGGAAAAATCTTCCCCTGGATTTCACCGGTATACCTGCAGCCAGAACATGTCACGCACCGATCCCCACCTAACGTGCATTTATTGCTTAGGTGTCGGACATGACACCTCGTCTTACACATTTTGCCTGGCCTTCCATCCCAACATCTTGGACGACCGTAAGGCGTGCCTAATACTGGGGAGACCGGAGAAAAGGAACCCACCGGTGAAATCAAAGGAGGCGAGGTGGGCGGTTTCTGCGGCCGCGGAATCCGCTGAGCAGCTGGAGCAAATGAAGGCATTCAAGGAGGAAGCAGCTCAAGTTTCGGCCAGTCAAAGATTTTTTGTTCTGTTTAACCTTGGCTCCACATTTACGGGATCCTTTAAGGAGTTGTGCCAGTCTCTCCACACCAGGGGTGAGGCTCCCTTGGGCTCACACTCCTCCCGCCCTCGGAAGAGGGTTAAGGACCCTAAGTCTTCAACCAAGAGAAGACGTTTTTGGGACCAAGAAAGGTCCAAGTCTCAGGAACATGCGGTCTCGACCTCGGTTGAGATCACATCCTTGGCCGCCAGCTTCATGGATCTTCCATCTGGCCAAGGGACCGAGGAAGTGGCCGACGAGGTGGAGATTTCTCTTGACCCAATTGACCCCGTTGCCGACCACGGTCGACGATCCTTTGGAAAGGACTCCGGTCCTTGTCTTCCCGGATGAGGAGACCCAGCCCACTGGAGTCCCCATCCAGGACCCAGTTCCGAACCCTCTGTTTTCACCGACCCGTGTCTCCCGATCGAACAGGTCAGCATCCACAATCTCGGATCGAGGTCCAGAACCCCCTCTGCCAAACGGCCGAGAAAGAGTCATAAGCACTGTAAAAAGAGGCGCTGCCACAGACCTTCATTCTCCTTGGACGAGGAGAGGCTTTGGCGAAAACTTCGACACTATGAAGACTTAATGTGGCAACAGCTGGTTTTGTCCGGGCAGAAGCCGGCCCCGCCATCTACCATGGCCATCACTTGGCTTCTGCCTTCTAGGCCGATGCCTACCCCTCCGGAACCGGAGTCTTCGGTTCCTCCGCCCGTGGGGCTAGCCCGTATCCCGGTTCGGCCTCCCTCGGTCTCTCCACCGATTCTGGTGGAACCACCACCTAAGCAGCCTCAGGAAGGGGCTCCCTCGAAAGAGGACTGAACAGACACCGGGCTTCCCTGATGTCTGTCGATAACGGTTGTCCCCGATTGCCCTCGGTGTATCGAAGGAGACCTAGGCGGGAGGCCATTGTATCCCAACTCTTCAGACTCCGTCATCGGATTGCACTCCCATCCTGGGGATGATGAGTCATCTGTGGTGGGTTTGGAGGAAGACCCTTCCTCCTTTCAGGGCATTCTCAGCCTGATTTCTGAATCCACCGGAATGCCGCTGAAGTCCATCCAGAAGAAGGTGGAGTACCCACTTATGGATATCCTCAAAAGGGGAGATACCCCGACGGAGGCCTTTCCAGTGGCTGAAGCCATTGTTGGCCCGGCCCTTGAGCTTTGGCAGTGCCCGGCTTCCTGCCCAGCACCGTCTGCCCACATGGCCCGCAAGTATGCGGTGCCCATGGAGTCCCAGGTGGGGTTCACAGAACATCCATCGGCCGAGAGCTTGGTGACCGGCGTACTGGTAGCTCAGCTGACACTGACCGACCCCTGGACAAGGAGTCCAAATATATGAACCACTCTGCCCGCAAGGTCTATGCGGCCTCTTCCTTAGGCCTTCGTCAGGTCAGCTCGGATGTTATAATTGCACACTTCTCTCATGCCCTCCTAGGGTCATTAGATGAAGTCCTCCCTCATCTCCCGGCGGACATGCAGACCACAGTGAAGCAAGTCCGTGATCAGGGCTGTACTGTTGCAAAACAGTAGCTTCAGACAGCCCTGGACATCAGGGATTCCTGTGCCCGCTCCTTAGCAGTCGCAGTGGCCACTTGCCGCAGGGCTTGGCTGAGACTTTCCTCCTTTCTGCCGGATTCTCAGCACAAGTTAGCTGACGTGCCCTTCCTAGGCACTGACCTGTTTGGTCCAGGAGTGGCCGGTCACCTTCAGCGCATAGAGCATTCCAGTGCCACCTTGGATGCTAACTCTGCGAAAGGTTCTTTGAGCAAAAACCAGCAGAAGCGAAAAGAAGAAGCCTTTTTGGCATTCTTCCCCTGCGGTCAGGCAACCCTTCTATCAAGGAGGTCCGCAGCAACAGCAGCAGGCTCAAGCTTGGTGCCCAAGGCCCGAGCAGGGTCCACAACAGCCCAGTAAAGGAGGCCGAGGTGCAGATCCAGGAGCCTCCTCCTCCTCCTCTAAGCCTGCTCAGTGATGGGTTGGGGGTTGCCACCCCTACACCAGTCACGCCAGCTGTGGGTCCTACTGTGGGGGGCCGGCTCCACCACTTTCTTTCCGCCTGATCTGATATCACCTCAGACAGGTGGGTTCTCAAAGTGGTCGGTCAGGGACTGCCTCTAGAATTCGAGCAGTACCCTCCCAGCCAAGCCCTTGCCCCTCAAGAGGAAAGGATCTCAGCTTGCACCCAGTCGTCTCTCCGAGATTACATAGCTCAGCTCCTCCGCAAGGAGGCTGTAGCTCCAGTGCCGGATCCTCCTACAGACCCAGGCTTCGTGTCCAGGTACTTCCTGGTGCCCAAGTGGACTGGGGGTTGGCGCTCCATCCTAGATCTCCATGACCTGAATCAATATCTCAGGTCTCTCACCTTCCGGATGGTAACTCTGAACCTGATCATACCATCCCTGGAGCGAAACATGTGGTTCTGTTCACTGGATCTGCAGTACGCATTCTTTCACGTCCCAATCCGTCCGTCCCATCAGCGGTTCCTCTGCTTCAGGGTTGAGGAGATGCTATACGAGTTCCGAGCCATACCGTTTGGCCTATCGTCAGCCCCACGGTTTTCACCAAGTGCATTGCAGTGACGGCAGCCCATCTTCGGTGTCGAGGAGTACGAATCTACCCTTATCTCGACGACTGGTTCTTGGCAGGTTCCTCCCTTCAGAAGGTGGAGAGGTCCAGGGATCTGGCTCTCCGAACCTGCTCTCAACTCTGCCTCCTGATCAACGAGGCCAAGTCGGAACTCGTGCCTTATCAGGTGATGGGCTTCATCGGGGCAAAGCTCAACTCTTGTCAAGCCAGAGCTCAGCTCCCGGCAGACAAGGCAGAGGTTCTCTCTTCCTTTGCCTGATCATTTCTGATTGGGCACTTGCGCCTTGCCCGGGACTTTCTGCACCTTCTGGGTCACGTGGCGGTGTGCACCTTAGTAGTCCGTTGGGCCAGGTGGCACATGCGCCCCCTCCAATGGGAGCTGGCCGCCCAGTGGACTCAGCACCACGGTCATTTCAACCAGCTGATCACTGTAACCTAGAAGATGTGGGATGCTCTCCAATGGTGGGCCACCCCTGAACGGTTGCAGGAAGGGATCCCGTTTGTCCGCCCTGAGCCGACAGTCGTCCTTAGGACCAGTTCTTCTCTCATGGGCTGGGGAGCCCACATGGGTACAACAGGGCCCACGGGTTCTGAACCCCCGAGGAGTCCCAATGCCACATCAACCTGTTGGAGCTCAGAGCAGTCAGACTGGCACTGTCGGCTTTCGCTCCTCAGCTCCGGGGTCAAGTGGTTCAAGTCCGGGCAGACAATACCACAACCATGTACTACCTCAACAAACAGGGCGGCACGCACTTCCATCTGCTGTGCAAGGAAGCACTCTGCATCTGGACCCTCGTAAGCCAGTTGGAGGCGGATCTCCTAGCCATTCATGTGGCAGGTGTCTCGAACCAGCTGGCAGATGCTCTCAGCCGTGTAGGCCAGACATCCCACGAGTCGTCTCTCCATCCAGAGGTAGCTTACAGTCTGTTCTCCCATTGGGGCAAACCGTTGGTGGACCTGTTTGCCTCCAGAGAAAACACCAAGCTGAGGCTGTACCATGCTACCCCCCCCAGCAGGGCTTGCTGCGGGGGGGGATGCCTTCTCGAGGCCATGGACCCCAGGCCTCCTCTACGCCTTCCCTCCATTTCCCTTGATCCACAAGGTGTTACTCAAGGTGAGGCGGGACAAGGCAAAGGTGAGCCTGGTAGCCCCAGATTGGCTGCGCCAGTTCTGGTACCCAGATCTCCTCAGCCTCAGCTGCAGGCCCCGGGAGTGGCTTTGTACACACCCAGACCTGATATCATTGAACTAGGGGAAGGTATTCCATCCGGACCTTCAATCCCAGCACCTCACAGCCTGGTACCTGAGCGGCTAGAGTTCCAGGCTCTGGGTCTTTCCGAGGATGTCTTCACTGTGGTGGAGGCATCTCGTAAAGAATTGACCAGGAAATGTTCTGCCTTCAAATGGAAAAGGTTTTCCATTTGGTGCCAGGGTAAGAGTTTGGATCCCTTATCCTGCTCCGTGGCTAACATTCTAGACTACCTTTGGTCTCTCTCCAAAGGGGGTCTACTGTCATCGACCCTTAGGATGCACCTGGCAGACATTTCTGCTTACAGGGCGCGGGCTGGTCAGCCGACATTGGCGCAGGAGACAGTGGTCGGGTGCTTCTTCAAAGGCCTGGATCACATATCCCCTCCGGTGCGTGAACCTCCACCTCCATGGGATCTGTTGCTGGTTTTGGCAAAGCTCATGGGCAAGCCATTCGAACCCATGCACAAGTGTGAGCTCTCACACTTGTCGTGGAAGACGGTCTTCCTGGTGGCTGTCATGTCAGCCAGAAGGACAGGGGAGCTCCAGGCGCTTTCAATGGACTCCCCTTATCTGGTCTTTCACAGGGACAAAGTTGTCCTGCGCCCCCACCCGAAATTCCTTCTGAAGGTGGTATCAGAGTTTCACCTTAACCAGGTGTTGACTCTGCCGGTATACTACCCTAACTACACCTCAGACGCCAAGTACAGGCTCCATACTCTGGACCTGAGATGTGCTCTCTCCTATTACAAGGAGAGAATGGCGGAAATTCATGGAGAGGTTCGCCAGCTGTTTGTCACCTACGCCGAAGCCACTTCTGGCAGACCTGCAGTCAAATGGACCATTGCATGGTGGATTACATCATGCATACGTCTGTGCTATGAGTTGATGGGCAAGGAGCCTCCCAGAGGGATAAGAGCTCATTCTACCCGCCATACTGCTGCATTGGTGGATGCTTCCAGGGACATCCCTATACAGGGAATCTGTCGGGCTACTACCTGGAAGTCAGCAAACACCTTCATTACCCACTACCACATCAACCTCGAGTCACGCTGGGATGCTGGTTTTGGGGCCTTCGTTCTCCAATCTTTATTTCCCAAGTAGGGGATGTGTGCCTTGCCTCCCTCCTCCTGGAGAACTGCTTGGAGTCCGCCAAGAAGTGTGGATGAACAACATAGCCACGCTCTTAGAAGAACAGGTTACTCACCTGTAACAGTAGTTCTAGGGACATGGATATGTTGTTCATCCACACTGTCTGGCAGGTTCCTTGCCGCTTTAAATCTTGCCGGAAGGTCTTCAAGCTGGCTCCTCCCACCCACCTGGGTGGTAAAACTCTCGGCTCCGCCCCATGACGCCAGATCTTCCTTACCGCTTGGAAGCTCAGGTTCCCTCCTTAACGCTCTGCGTATTAGACTGGATCCTAACTTTTCGGTTTTGTCCAAACTGCTTTAAAATTCTCAAGACTTCGTCTTCCTTTCCTCGCCGCGATGGACAATCGACTCCCAGTTTTCGGCGGTGACCTTGTAGAAGATGTCCAGGATGGATCCGCACTCCACGTGCATCTACTGCCTCGGCCCAGAACACGACCCACAGGCCTGTGAGTCTTGCTGTTTGTTTTCGGCCAACGTCTTGGAGGACCGCGCTGCCTGGTTGAAGCTTGGGTGCCCCGAGAAGCGCTACCCACCGGTTAAGTCGAAAGAGGCCCGTTGGGCGGTTACTACGGTGGCTGGTTTGGCTGAGCAGCTCGAGCAGATGATCACCCTCGAGGAGGAGGCGGCCCAGGCCGCATCTTCCTCCTCCTCGGTCGTGGCATTTATCCCGCTCTCTTTGGGTACCTCGTATTCTACTTCGTTCAAGGAGCTTTGCCATTCCCTTTCCACGAAGGGAGAGGGGCCATCGGGACATTCCTCTCGGTCCAAAAAAGAAGGATCCCAAGGGTAAGTCCCATCGTCGGCGTTGGTGGGAGCGGGAGAGGTCCTCTTCCCCGGACAGCCGACCGTCGACTTCGGGTGAGGTTGCGGCCAAGGCTGCTGGCTTTACGGCGTCCCCGTCAGGTCAGCCGGCCAAGACAGCCGTCGACGCAGTCGAGATTTTTATCGACCCGTTGGACGGTTTGTCGACTGGTGAAGCCGACAGTCCTTCTTCGCGGGTTCCCCCGGTGGAAACCGAGGATTTGCCGGTGCCATCAGTGCAGCACTCCCCGGTTAAGGCGTCCGAGCCGAGTGAGGAGCAGGTGTCCCCCGCTCCTCCCAGGCCCGCCCTCGGACACACCGAGGATCTCGGTCTCGGACCTCTTCTCGGTTCAGCCGATCCCACCGACATCAGCGGTCTCGGCACCGAGGTAAGCGGCAACGCCGGTCCTCCTCGTCTTGCTCCTCCTCGGATGATGAGAGGCTTCGGCGCAAATTGCGTCAACGCTACGAGGAGCTGATGTAGCAGCAGTTACTTTTGTCCGGGGCTAAGTCGACACCGACGCCTTCCCCGGCCATCAAGTGGCTGTCACCTGAACGGCCGAAACAGCCTTTCGCTGCAGTCGAGATGCCCAAGCCTGGGCCGGTTGTTCGGCTGAAATCTGCTGCCCCACCGATTGTGGTGGAACCTCCGCCTCCACAACCGAAATCGGGGGCACCGACCAAGGACTCTCGGTCGGCTCAAGGCCTGCCCCACAGGTTGTCGGTCACCCTCACTCCCGACCGTCCTCGGCAGGTGGAGGGTGGCTCAGGCCCTAGGCAGCTCTTTGTGGACTCCAGAGTCCGACGACGACTCCTCCCTGTTCTCCAGGCAGGTTGACCCGGAGTCCTCCGGGGGCCAGTCATTGGACGAAAGCCCATTGTCCTTTATGGGTCTGCTTCGGCTCATCTCGGAGTCCACCGGGATGCAGCTCGAGCCCGTTTCCAAACGGGCCAAGTATCCCCTGATGGAGATACTGGACCGAGGGGATTCACCCATGGAGGCCTTTCCTGTGGCTGAGGCTATTGTCGGCCCAGCCTTGGAGCTTTGGCAGCGGCCTGCTTCCTGTCCTGCGCCCTCGGCCAGGATGGCCAGGAAGTATGCGGTCCCTGCCAGCTGTTTGCCCGTGCTGGAGCACCCTCTGCCGAGGTTGGTTACACGACAGCTTCCGCATTCCGGGAACGCTAGAACGTGGACAAGCCCCCCACAAAGAGTCCAAAAGCTGGACTATGCCGGTGCAAGGTGTACGCTATGCCCTCCCTTGGCCTCCGCCAGGCCAGCTCGGCCGTGCTGATGGCACATTTCTCCCATGCCCTCATGGGCTTCCTGGATGAGGTAATCCCTCATCTCCCGGCCGACCTCCAGACCACGGTCCGGAGGGTCCGGGACCAGGGTAGGGCGGTGGCGAAGCAGCAGCTCCAAACAGCTCTGGACATAGGGGACTCCTGTGCCAGATCGGTTGCGGCTGCAGTGGCCATGTGCCGCAGAGCATGGCTGAGGATATCCACCTTTACGGCGGATACCCAGCACAAGTTGGCGGATGTCCCCTTCTTGGGGACCGACCTCTTCGGCCCTGGAGTGGAAGGTCACCTCCAGCGGATTGAAAAGTCCAGTGCCACCCTGGACTTGGTCACCTCCGCCCAGAAGGACAAAGGCCGCCATCAGCAGCAGCACAAGCCCTTTCGTCCTTCTGCGCCTGCGGCATGTCCGGCCCAACAGCACCAGCATCAGAGCCAGTAGGCTCGCGCTTGGCATCCCAAACCCAAGCCCGTGGCTTCCTCCAACAGGAAGCAGGGAGGTAAAGGCCCAGGAGGTCCCTCGGCTGGTCCCTCCTCCAAGCCTGCCCAGTGATGTGCTGAGGGGTGTCGCCCAGCCTTGTCACTCCTGTCCCCGGGGACGGCTCACCACTTCCTTCTCCACCTGGTCCGTATCACGGACCGCTGGGTGTTGGAGGTGGTAGGAAAGGGCCTGCCTCTGGAGTTCAAGCAGACCCCACCCTTCGAGCCATCACCCCTCGGGGGGCCACGGGGTCCGCAGCCTCGCTGTCGGCCCGCCGAGCCGATATTGCCCTGCTCCTCGAAAAAGAGGTGATCAGGAAGGTGGCTGATCCTTCTCCAGACCCGGGGTTTGTGTCCAGGTATTTCCTGGTCCCAAAACGGACGGGGGGCTGGAGCCCCATTCTCGACCTGCACGACCTGAACAGGTTCCTAAGGTCTCGGACCTTCAGGATGGTCACTTGGTTCAGATAATCCCATCCTTGGAACGAGGCATGTGGTTCTGTTCCCTGGACCTCCAGGATGTATTCTTTCATGTCCCAATCCGTCCGTCTCATCAGAGATTCCTCCACTTCAGAGCGGAGGGATCCTCTCACGAGTTCCGGGCCATGCCCTTCGGCCTCTCCCTAGCTCCCAGGGTCTTCACCAAATGCATGGCAGTGGTGACAGCATTCCTATGGCGCCGAAGGGTCCGGGTGTACCCCTACCTGGACAACTGGCTGATTGCAGCCCCCTCCAGAGCGGAGGTGGAGTGGTCCAGAGATCTGGCCTTCCAGGTTTGCTCTCAGATTGGTCTCCTCATCAACGAGGCCAAGTCGGAACTCATGCCAAAGCAGGTGATACATTTCATCGGGGCACGGCTCCTGGCGGACAGGGCCGAGGTTCTTTCCTCCTTTGCCGAATCATTTCTGGTTGGGCAATCGCGCCCTGCCCAGGACTTCCTGGGCCTCATGGCGGCCTGCACCAGCGTGGTCCATTGGGCCCGCTGGTACATGCATCCCCTTCAATGGGGACTGACCAGCCAGTGGTCACAGCGCTTTGATCCGTTGAATTAGCTAGTGACAGTGACCCAGGGGATGTGGAACGCTCTCCAGTGGTGGACCGTTCCGGCACATCTGCAGGAGGCCCATTTGTCTGCCCCGAGCCGACAGTCTCTCTATCGACCAATGCCTCTCTGATGGGTTGGGGTGCCCATCTGGGGGAGCACAGAGCGCACGGCCTCTGGTCCCCTCGGGAGTCCCGATGCCATATCAACCTGCTGGAGCTTCGAGTGGTTCATCTAGGCCTCACCGCCTTCGCTCCGTTTCTACGGAGTCAAGTGGTTCAGGTCCAGACGGACAATACCACGACCACGTACTATCTAAACCGCCAGGGCGGGATGCGCTCTATGTCTCTGTGCAGGGAAGCTCTCCGCATTTGGTCACTCGTGCGCAGCCTGGAGGCGGATCTCCTTGCCATTCACGTGGCAGGAGCCTCCAACACCCTGGCTGATGCCCTAAGCCGGACAGGGGCTGCGTCTCACGAGTGGTCCCTCCTGCCGGAGGTAGTACAAGATCTCTTCTCCCACTGGGGCACACCTCAGGCGGACCTGTTTGCCTCCAGGGAGAATGCAAAGCTGAGACTGTTTCATGCCCGCCCCCCTCACAGGGCTCGCTGCAGGGGGATGCCTTCTCGAGGCCGTGGACCCCGGGCCTCTTCTACGCCTTTCCCCCATTTCCCTTGATCCACAAGGTGCTTCTCAAGGCAAGGAGAGACAAGGCGCAGGTGATTCTGGAAGCCCCAGACTGGCCCAGTCAGTTCTGGTATCCAGATTTCCTTAGTCTCAGCTCCAGGCTCCCGAGGCGGCTTCCAGCCCGCCCGGACCTGATCTCAGTCAGTCAGGGGAAGGTATTCCATCCGGACCTTCAATCCCTGCACCTGACGGCCTGGTTCCTGAGCGGCTAGAGTTCCAGGCCTTGGGTCTTTCCTACAAGGTCCTCAACGTCGTTGAGGCGTCCCATAAGGAGTCGACCAGAAAATGCTATACCTTCAAATGGAAGGGATTTTCCATTTGGTGTCAGGGCAAGGGCCTGGACCCTTCCTCCTATTCCTTGGCAAGCATTCTGGACTACCTGTGGTCCCTTTCTCAGCAAGGGCTTCGGTTGACGACCCTTAAGGTGCACCTGGCAGCCATCTCTGCTTACCGGGCGCGGGCCGGGAAGCAGTCGGTGGCGCAGGAGAAGGTGTTCAGGCGCTTTTTCAAAGGCCTTGATCACATATCCCCTCCGGTGCGAGAACCTCCACCTCCGTGGGATCTACTGCTGGTATTGGCTAAGCTCATGGGCAGGCCATTTGAACCGATGTACAGGTGTGACATCTCTCACCTGTCGTGGAAGACCGCCTTCTTGGTGGCTTTCACGTCAGCCAGAAGGATGGGAGAGCTGCAGGCGCTTTCCATCGAGTCTCCTTATCTGGTCTTCCACAGGGACAATGTCCTGCGCCCCAACCCGAAATTCCTTCCGAAGGTGGTGTCGGAGTTTCACCTTAACCAGGTGTTGACTCTGCCGGTGTTCTACCCCAATCACACCTCGGAGGACGAATATAGGCTCCATACTTTGGACCCTAGAAGAGCGCTCGCTTATTATAAGGAGCGGACGGCTGAAGTTCGGGGAGAGGTTCACCAGCTGTTTGTCACCTACGCTGAAGCCGCACCTGGCAGACCTGCAGCGAAGCGAACGATAGGCAGGTGGGTCACCTCCTGCATAGATCTTGGCTATAGGTTGGCGGGCATGGAGCCTCCCAGAGGGATAAGAGCTCATTCTACCCGCCATACCACTGCATCGGTGGCTGCTTCCAGGGATATCCCTATCCAAGAAATCTGCAGGGCTGCGACCTGGAAATCAGCACACACCTTCATCACCCACTACCACATCGACCATGAGTCACGCCGGGATGCTGGTTTTGGGGCCTCGGTTCTCCAGTCCTTATTTCCCAAGTAAGTATCGGGGGTTTGCGCCTTGCCTCCCTCCCGGAGAACTGCTAGGAGTCTGCCAGACAGTGTGGATGAACAACATATCCATGTCCCTAGAAATACAGGTTACTCACCTGTAACAGGAGTTCTAGGAATGGTATATGTTGTTCATCCTACATCCTCGACCTCCCTGGCTTCGACGCACAACCTGGCTTCCAGCGGGCTAGATCTGGCGTCATGGGGCGGAGCCGAGAGTTTTACCACCCGGGTGGGTGGGAGGAGCCAGCTTGAAGACCTTCCAGCAAGATTTAAAGCGGCAAGGAACCTGCCAGACAGTGTGGATGAACAACATATACCATTCCTAGAACTCCTGTTACAGGTGAGTAACCTGTATTTCTAGGCGTGGTATTTGTTGTTCATCCACACGCACCCACCTGACCTCCCTGGCTTTAGGCACACAACCTTGCTTCCAGCGGGCTAAGATCTGGCATCATGGGGCGAAGTCAAGGTATTTACCACCGGTGGGTGGAGGAGCCAGTTTAAGACTTTACGGCAAGATTTAAAGGGGAAAGGGACATGCCAGGAAGTGTGGATGAACAATAGATACCACTCCTAGAACTACTGTTACAGGTCAGTAACCTATTCTTTTTCACTTATAAGAACTTACTTTTTTAATTTTGTGAAGTCTGGGGTTCTGTAAAATGTCGGAAGCTGCACGGGTCCATTTCAGTGGAAAGTGCGGCACCGCATGGCTCGCTTCAATGCAAGTGTATTGAGGCAAGTGGTGCGGCACCACCCTTTCTGGCAAAATGGCCCTCACAGCTTCAGATATTTTGCAGAATCCCGGACTTTACAAAGTAAAAAAAAAAAAAAAAAAGTATGTTCTTATAAGTGGAAAAACAGCGTTTCACTTGTGAAACTTTTAATTGGGGGGGGGTAAGACTTTTGAGGAGGGGGGTGGCTGATTTTGACAGTTTTCCTTTAATATCATCTTTCTTAAAGTCACAAAATTCTCACTCCCTAAAAAGTGTCAAAAAAAGCTAGACCAGTACATATCCTGAACATTTCTTTCTTGCATGACTTAATTTGTGATTAGGTACCACCACTTGGTCGGGGGGTGGGTGTGGGATTGACCGAGTACATTTAAGAGACTTTTGAAACATCAAAACAAGACTTGCTCACATAAGGATTACCTAGCCTGGGACAAGAAAGATTTTCTGTTGTACTTTTTTTTTCTACAAACCGCAAATGTGCATACTAGACTAGAATACCTAGCATTTAGCTTGATGTAGAAGCTTTCATACATTAGGGATTCCCTTGAAATGTGTACGCATTAAGGTGTCCGCATGCCCCCCCCTCCCCCCACGTTTCAAGCAGAGCTCAGGTATCCAGTATTATTACAGCTACTGTATTTGTGGCCTGATATGGAGGGAGGAAGGGAGATGAAAGAAATGAGACAGAAAAAAATGTAAGGACTGGGAGAAAAATATTATAAACCAGTGTGTTCAATACTGGTAGTATAGTGGCTGCATGCAGACAAATAAGTCATCTACTATGCAATCAGCAACATCTACACATTCGGGAGCAATTTAATTAGTACCAGTTGCACTGAGAGAGAGGATATTTAACTGTCACCTGGACAACAGCCTGAAATAGTGGACCTTGCCTGAATAGCTGCATCTCTAACAGAACAGCCCTTACCCCTTTAGTACTGCATTAAAGAGTTGAGTACTTGAGAGGAGCCTAGGGACCAGTGTGGCACTTTAACCCATGAGCTTCTGATCCACAGATGACAGGGCTACCCAGTAGCACTGGGCTGACACATGTCAGCACTGAGAAAAAAGCCTAGGACTCCGAATACACCAGTGCTGTCATGGAAATGGTTCAGGTCCCAAGATCACTGCTAGTGCTTTCTATATTCAGTCTCCAATATCCTCCAAAGAGCAGAAGTACTGTGGCACCTTGTGTCTCTTTCTGAAGAACGTTCCAGGGCATTTGGTATTTATTTTTTTTATTTATTTTATTTAAACAGTAGTTTGGAAAACCTTTGAGCCATAGGCTCATTTACAAAGGTACCTTGTCACAGTAAGACAAACCAAAATACACAGTATAGCAGTACAACACATAAGTATAACAGTAAAATTAAGACATAGATACAAACAAGCTGGTACCGGTAGGATGGATGCAAACAATACCAGAGTTATGTCATCCTTAGCAGCTTAGTAATAAGCTTTGTCATAAGTATTGAGTATATGGCTTTGCTAGTGGCAGTTACAGCATCGGGTGTTAATAAGGTGGTTACGTGCAAGTTTTGGAAGCACGATATAGTTGGAGCTTCGGAGATGGAGGGGGCAGTGTTGAACCAGGAGGGGCCCTAAAGCTGAAGGCTCTTGGCCATGAGAGGTCCTAGCTCTAGGGATAACAAGAGAGGTTTTCCCAGAGGTCCGAGTATGAACTAGTGGAACAGAGCGGCATATGGTGGTGGTCAATCCTGGTGGGGAAAGCCCAAGGAGGGTCTTTTGTAAGGGTACAGGTAAGATATTTGAGGCGCTTCGAGATCAAGTACCAGCGCTTTAGCATACAGTGAACAGGTGTGTGTCATCCTAGGTGCTACAGTAATTAACCTGCAGGCCTTATTCAGAGAAAAGTAATTTTATGGAGTGCGGTCTGATCAGCAGCACCATACACCGGCAGTCCATAGTCCACTAGGGACAGGATAGAGGAGGTGATCGAGTCGAAGAGCCTCCGGGGAGGCAGTGTTTATACCGGCGTAAGATGCCCAATCGGATATTAGTGGCAGGTGGCTAGGGCAGCGATGTGTCCATGGAAGGAGGGAGGGGTCAAAATGGATCCCTAGGTATTTATAGGAGCAAACTTGTTCGAGTGGGAATGAGGACCCAGAGTGAATGAGGAGTTTGAAGTTGCAGGACTTGTTTTGGGATGAGTGAAGAACATGGTTTTGTTTTTAAGATTTATCACCAATCTATGTTCCTTGAACCAGCCCTCGGCTTCAGTGAAGGACATCTGCACGGCGGTCCTGGAGGCAGTAAGGGTTCTGATTTGAGGCAAAGATGACTGCATCATCAGCGTACAATAGAATGTTTCCGAGCAAGAGCGTGGAAGGGTGTTAAGGTAAAGGGAGAATAGTAAGGGGCCCAGAATGGAGCCCTGGGGAACCCCAGAAAAGATGGGACAGATGTCTGAGTAGGTCCCATTAATTTTTACACGCCAGAGCGGTCAGACAGATAACTGGTGCACCAGGAGATAGGCCCAGCAGCAAAACCAGAGAGACTAAGGGCATCAAGAAGGAGGGGTGGGAGACAGTGTCAAGCTTTCGAGAGGTCAATGAAGACAGCACCAGCCAGAGAACTAGTGTCTAAGGAGGAGTGAGAAAGTTGGAGAACTCTAGGAGGGCTGTGTTGGTACTGTGGCCCGCTCGAAGCCATGCTGCTCAGGACAAAGGACATTGTAGGTGGAGAGGTAGTCAGAGATTTGAGAGGCCACCACTTTTCCAAGGCCTTGGAGAGAGGAGAGAGAATGGAGATCGGTCGATAGTTTCCAGCCACAGTCCTATCACCACCTTTAAAGATAGGGGTGACAGTGGCGACTTTCCAGGCAGTTGGAACCTTCCCCAGGCAAAGAGAGTGGTTGATGAGGCATGTGATCGGGGTAAGGACTGTGTCTAAGACCAGCCGTAGGATACACGGATCCAGGGTGTCACTGCCTGTACTATTACTCTTGAGGGCAGTGACAAGGTGCGGCCTAAGTTCTTGGGCAGAAACACGGCGGAGGAGAAAATAAGGGCGAGAAAGATTTACGGCAGGTGCTGGGGGAGGAGGGTCAAAAAAATTTGTAGGGAGGATAGGGCTAAGGTCAGTGAATGAGGTGTTGAGGTGGTTGGCTATGAGGGCTGGGTCTGAGGAGATCACACCATTAATGTTGATCTGGGTGGGGGGGAGTGTGCACTCCCATTTAACTGTTTAATGTTATCCCAGAAGGTTCTGGGATTCCCCATGAGGCAGTGGTGAGGACCGATGGTGCTCAGACTTGGCCTTTCTGATGGCCCAGTGCACTTGTTTCGGCGGCAGCATATAACCGCCTGTCATTGGGCGGCCAGTCTCAATGGCACGGTGCCATAGGTTGTCCCTATGTTTGAGCTGGTGGATCAAAGCTGGGGTAACCCAGGGGCATTCTTCCTTTTTAGAACGCGGGTCAACACTGGGGCAAGATATCACAGGCATTATTAAAAGTTTGGGTAAAGAAGGAGAGAGCTGTGTCGATGTCAGGAGTTGCCTGTATAGGAGACCAGTCAATTTGGGACAGAAGTTCCTTAAGTTTTATCAGTCCACCAGGTATTAGACGCCGGCATGTGGACTGTGCTATGGGTTTGGGACTGAGGTTGACCAGTGAATAGAATGGGGAGTGATCGCTGAGAGAGTCTGGGAGGACTTGTACATTGAGGATCCGATTAGGGCGGTTGGTGAGTACCACATCAAGCAGGGTACTGGAGCCTCTCTTGGGGTTAGTCCTGGTAGGGTGGGTAACTAGTTGCGTTAGGTCTATTGCAGAAAAGGAGTCTCGGTAGAAGAGGAGGAGGGGCTGAGCCAGTTGACATTTAAGTCACCCACCAGAATTTGATCAGCGGAAGGAGGTAGAGGTAAGGTATTCTGTAAGAGAGGCAATGGCCTGCGTTTGGTCCCTGGGGGCACGTATGCAGTAGTCAGATAAAGGGTCCCTTTAAAGGGTCAGGGTTAGTTTCAACATAAGCGCCTGGGCCCTGGAGTCAAGGATGGGAGTGGCAGGGCTGATGCGGGAGAGATTCCTTGACATAAATAAGCGCAGCGCCGCCCTGTCTCCCAACACGGTCGGGACCGGAAAAGGGTGAAACCAGGAAGGGAGACTAGGGAGTCAGGGAGGATTGAGAGCCAAGTCTCAACCAGGGTGATGACATCAGGGTTAATTGATGTGACCAGGCATTGTAGTGAGTCAAACTTTTTAGGAGGCTACAGATATTCATGGAGACCATGCAGGCCTGTGGTGCGAGTTGGGGAGCTCCTGGGAACCGGCCAGGGTTTGGATGAATGTTCCCTGACAGGAGTAGTAGCATGACTAACACTCTGGCTGGGAGATGGTGAGAGGTTTTCCTACGATTGACATGAGAGGGAGGGAGGGAGGCTAAGGGAGCAGGGGGTGGGCAAGGAGGTACAGGAGGGGAAAGCAAGAAGAAGACGACACCCAGATGTGCCTGAGGTGAAGAGAAAGCTAGGGGAGGGCAGGGGATGGGGACACACAGAGGTCCCAAGGGGCAGGAGAGGAGGTTCAGGAGCAAGGGGAGGGAGGGGTGCCAGGGCACAGTGTGGACTAGCAGATGGGTAAGTGGGTAAGTGCACTGCTAGTGGGGATAGTACTGTTGGTGTATCAAACTATGGAAGGGGGTATTACAAAATCCCAGAGTAGGAAACGTGAGTCTTTGAAGGTGTACATTATCTAGTCCAGATTTTATATCTTGGTACCATCTTTATAATGACTTCATTTATACTAGCATGGAAAATGTGCATGTTCCTAGCTGATGTATGCATTATTTTGCAGTAGCTTTAATTAAAGCGCATGTTTTACAATAGATTTTTTTTTTAATTGCATGTGAATTCTAACCAGTGGATTACTTTATCTTTGACTTTATATGTAAAATGTTATTCCCTATTGTTTCAGTTGCTGATAGCCCTACCCCACCCCCTCCACCACCACCTGATGATATGTCAATGTTTGATGACTCTCCCCCTCCCCCACCACCACCACCGGTGGATTATGAGGATGAGGAAGCAGCAGTTGTGCAGTACAGTGATCCATACGCTGATGGAGATCCTGCTTGGGCACCTAAGAGTTATTTGGAAAAAGGTAAGAAACTCCCATTTAATTAGTTACCATATAGTAGTGCCAGACAAGATGCATGGCAAAACTGCAGCATGCTGCAATTAAAAGGCAATCCCAGTGGCAGTTGATCCCTTTTGTCTTGCAGTAACTCGAGACACTGTGTTGCATCTTAGCTGGCACCACTGTGCATGTGTGAAGTTACTGTACTTTGGCTGCCTGATGGTCGATTGTAAGTGATGCAGCTTACCATGTTGACATCCCAGGTTCGAATGCTGAGACAAGGTTTTTGTATATTAAGTGGCAGAGAATCTGCAGAACCTTTATCTCCTATACCTCCTGCCCTGGAGAGAAGGAGAGTGAGACCTGCCGTTAATGGTTGCTTTGTGGTGGCTTAAAGCAGTATGTGGATTGGGATAGAAAATTCCAGACTGGGGTGGAGGGGGTCAAATCCTGCCACTGACATGATTCAGGACACAGCTGTATGATGGCTGCCAATTGGGACACAATCCTATTTATTTGAATTTTGGTAACTGGGTGGGCCCGCTGAGACAGTACAGTCCCTCTTTCAAGGGTGACCTGGGAAGTGCGGTACAATTGACAAAGGCAAGGTAATTACAGTAGTTCCATTCCCACCATACATAGATCCACAAGGTTTACATTATATACAGAAACCTATAACATGCGCATTGCATATAGATAGAACAGTTATATGATGTTTACATGACAACATGGCAATTCATGAAGGTTGCTTGGTTAAAACATGAAAATTACAGTAGCAACAACTACATCTCACATAGGTTTAACTTAAGCAGGTACACAGGGCAGAATTACACAATCATGCCATATGCGGTGCAGGATGTAACCATATGACAACTTCAAATGGCTGAAATCTTGCTACCACTTGGTTAATTTCAGTTACTGATCTGTGTGGTGCGCTGACCTACTAAGTATAAAACGGGTCAAATAAAAATAATGGATCATACTGTTCAACTGAGCTTAGATTCGTAGAACAGTTTAAAACCATTATAACAGTGAGCTGGTTATCCCCAAGGTAGGAGAAAAGGTGGGTCAGAATTTAAAACTGTGTGGCAGTTCTCCCACTCTCAAATGAACACTGCTACTGATTGGTATAGGATGCTGACATACAGTATGACAGCTCCAGATGTGGGCTTAAATCCAGTCACTGACATGGTGTAGTACTGATATATGACAGCCTCAGATGGTGGCTTACATCCTGTCACTGACATGGTGTAGTGCTATGACATGACAGCTTCAGATGGGGAGGAAATCCTGTCACTGACATGGTTGTAGTACTGTGACATATGACAGCTCCAGATGGGGGGCTTGCATCCTGTCACTGACATGCTGTAGTTCTCACCCCAGGAGTCCTTTAACATCAGTAACTGTTGCAGTGAGCTAACCAGGTAGTACTGCTGTGGAGGTTATGGTAATGTGTGTATGAATTAGCCAATCAGAGGCTGTGAGGAAGGCACCAGAATTTTTTCTCTGCCCGACTGAGCAACACTGCCTCTGAGGTGCTCTCTTTCTTGGCCAAGGAAAACGCATTTTACTTCTTGGTAGCTGTAAAACTTAATTTACTTTTAATAGTGTGCTGAGTAGCCTTTTCTGTTTTTAGCGGTTCTTCGGAACCACGCTGTTCATCCAGTTTCGCAGTTTCTTATTCTTTATTTTCTAACTAAATGGTAACTGTGTGTGTTGTATTCGGTTCCTTTTCTTAATTTTATCACGGTTCTTTTTTTTTTAGGCTGTAACCAATGTTTTTCTTTTTATTTACTGAGTTTTTATCTCAGAAAGTTGTGGTTCTTTACCACGAGTGAACCGACCATTTCTTTATTTAGAACCCTATTGAGTTTTGAGTTTTGGCATGTCGGAAATTCCTAAAAAGAGGACTGGACCCTCAGGGTTTAAAGTGCCACAGAATAGTGGGTAAAGCTGACACCCACAACCTGTGTTTAAGGTGTTTAGGTCCAGACCACTGTTGTTCTCTTTGCACTAAGTTTTGTTCAGAGACCTTAAGGAACAGAGCAAAAAGGCTTAGAATGATGGCTGAAGAAGGGTCTTCCTCTGTCCCCAGAGACCCAAGGCTACTGATGAGGGGCCTTCAAAAAATAAAAATTCTAATCACGGCGCTGATGAGGCATCTTCTAAATCTAAGCCTACCAAATGTGCTGATGAAGTGCCTGCTAAAACTAAGGCTTCTAAAGGGGCTCATAAAGCTCCTTCTAAACCAAAAAATTCTAAAGGTGCCTGGTTCAAAAAGAATGCCTGACTAAGTCATCGATGAGGTGGCTGCAAAGCCTGTAAGGAAAAACGTACCACTGCCCCATCGGCGGTGCTAAAGGCGAGACAGCAGTGGGTAAAAAAACAAAGATGAATCCAAACACACAGCACCTCAGGATAGTAATCCCCAAGATACACATGGGGAGTTACCTTCCATGGAGGATATGGCTAAAACCTGGCATATTTTTCAGACCTTACAGTGGGGTCTTTCTTCAGTACCCTTGCCTTTCCTAGGATAACCCCATCTGCAGCTCCTTCTGATGCAGGAGCTTAAGATGGGGATGATGATGATGAAGATTTTTATGATGCTTCAGATGACATATCAAAGGACAAGGTCCCCTAACCCCAATTTTGGTGCATCTCCTACAGATCAGGAGGCTGCCTCCTCCATGCTGACTTTCCTGCAACACATGGTGGACACCCTGAACCTCCGTTCTCAGGAGTACACCCAGAAAGAAAAGGAAGACCAGGATTGTAGAGAGATGAAGGTTCTCCCTCCTCCTAAAAAAGTTGTACTTCCTATTTATAAAACTTTTAGGAAGAATACCATGAAGCTTTTCCAGACCCCTATAGCCTTGCCAGGAGTGGAGAAGAGGACAAGAAATAGCAGTTATCCAAAATGGATGCAGCTTTCCTGCCTGTACATCCCAGCCACGAAGGAGTGGTACAGCAGGCGGCATGTGACAAAGCAGGAGTCCCTCTCTCTTCCCAGCCTCTTGAGAAGGATTCCAGAAGGTTGGATCTTATGGCTAAGAAAACCTATACCTCAGCATCTCTTCTCCTTCACCTGTCTTCTTATATGGCTTGCACAGCCAAGTACCAGAAGGCTCTCTGGAATTCGGTTCTAGCCATAGTTAAGCAGTGGTCTGACTCTATGGCAAAGGACTTGGTAGAGACAGCTAAAACTGCCCTGGAAGCCATGAAGTACCAGTTCCATATGGCAAATAGCAGTAATGATGCATCCTCTAGGGTGATAGCCCAGGCTATCTCCCTTAGGCGGTTTGCATGGCTGAGGACAACTAATCTGACGCAGGACACTCAGTTTAGGGCCATGTATTTTCCTTGCGACCGGAATGTTCTGTTTGACTCCAGAACAGAAAACTGCATGAAGAAGGTTGATGAATATAAAGCAGCCTATCAAAGTAACACAACAAAAGTGAAGTCTTCTCAAAAACCCCAGCATAAGGAAATGGGCAGGGGATACTTCCCTAGACCCTATTTTTCCTTTCCTCCTCAGTTTGACTACTCTCAAATGAGAGGTTACTTAAGAGGAAGAGGCAGGAGAGGTCAGAGTAGAACTACCACAACCCCTGCTCCTGCAGCTTGGCATAAGCCCCGACTTCTCTATCCAGGTCGCTTTCCCTCTGCCTGTAGAGGGCAGGCTCTCCCACTACCTCAAGTCCTGGACCCTTATCACATCACGTCCTTGAGGTTGTGGAAAACGGCCTGCCACTTCAGTTCATAAGGATGCCAGCCGTCAGGTGTACCCAGCTGTCCAGGTCACTAACTCCAACAGAAAGGCTTCTGTTGGAGCTAGAGGTGAAAAACGTTTTGGCAACAAGGGTGATAGAGTGAGTATGTGCCCATCAACAGGGCAAAGATCTCTACTTCAGATACTTTCTGAAACAAAAGCAAAATGGGGAGTGGTGACTTATCTTAGACCTCAGATACTTAAAGAAGCATCTTCTGAAACCCAAATTCAAAATGGTCACCCTGAAAATGGTAATACAGTCTCCTTAGCAGGGGGACTGGCTAACCTCCCTAGACCTCAAGGACACCTACTTTCATATTCCAATAAGGCAGTCACACACAAAGTTTCTGAGGTTCAAACTTCCATCAGGACATTACCAGTTTGTAGCTGTGCCCTTCAGCCTGACATCTGTATCAACAGTATTCACCAAATGTCTGGCTGTAGTGGCAGCACATCTAAGAAAAAGGGAATCTCAGTCCATCCTTACCTGGACAACTGGCTCATAGTGAGGAGAAAATCCTTTAAAAGTAGAAGAGGCCCTCTCCTTCACAAAGAACACTCTACACTCATTGGGGTTTCTTATAAACCAAAACAAATCCTATCTGGAGTAAACTCCACTTCTTACTTTCATAGGAGCACAGTTGGACACACTGCAGAGCAGAGCTTTTCTTCTTCTGGAAAGAATCCAAAACTTTTTGTCGGTGGTAAATTCCTTCATTCTGGGCCAGGCAGCCAGACACTTTTTAAGGCTCCTAGGACACATGGCATCCATGACAGCCGTGGTCCCAGAAGTCAGATTCAGAATGAGAGACATACAGTATCACCTAAGGTCTTGCTGGTCCCAGAGGAGCAATTCACTACCCAAACTGTTTCCAGTCACAAAGACATTCCTTCAGGCTCTGCACTGGTGGAAGGAAACAACCAACCTTTCTGTAGGAATTTCCTTCCAAGCACCTTCTCCCACAAGAATCATCACTACAGATGTGTCTCTGCTGGGATGGGGAGATCATATGGACAGTACTTTAGTCAGTGGCTCCTGGACTCCAAAGGAGTCACAGGCTCACATCAGTCTGCTGGAACTCGGGGCCATCTACTTGGCACTGAAGGCCTTTGCTTCACAGATAAAGGGCCACTCAGTGTAGATCAGGACAGACAACACCACTACAATGTTTTACATAAGTAGGGTAGCACAAGGTCCAGCGTCCCGTGTTTGGAAGCCATGAGGTTCCGGGGTTTGACTTATTCGCTGGATGTCATATTCTAAACTTTGAATTACATTTGTTGTTAGTCCTTTTTCTGCTTCAGGGAATCTGCCGGTGTTTTTTTTTTTTTTTCTTCTTCCTGACGTTCCCCGAGTGTGAGACCACCTCCCCCCCCTTATGCCCCACGACTTACCCCTCGTGGCAGGGGCTGGGGAATGCCTCAACCCACCAGACCAGATCCAAGTTTGGGAAGGTGTCTTCCCGGGGCGGCGCTGTGGGGGGGACAGTCGTCATGCTTTCATGCGGCAGAGCTCCCTGTTTTTCCATTTTCTCCCCTCGGGAATGAGTTTGTGCAATGATGCCAGCGGCGCCGTTCCTCCAGGCATCTGCTTCTTCCCCACCCACATCTGCAGCGATGGCATGCTGCCCCTCCCAGCCTCCACTAGGGGCCAGGCGTTCACCGACTGCTGGTACCCCCTCTCCCTGGACAAGGAGAGCAGTCCTTGGGACGCTCGATCCTTCTTCACCTCTGCTGACCCCTAGTGGCCTGTGCTCATTCCCGAACACGGGTTGCGAGCGTGGCGGAGGTGTGGTGTCCACCGCCTCAACCCTCAGTGCCACCGCGCCAGTATGAATTACATTTGGAGCAAAGTTTTCATGTTCTATATTTTTAAATCCTGTTTCATACCTATGTGGGCATGTGCCCATTCTAGCGCCTTCCTCACAGCTTCTATTCAGCACATCCACAAGCTTCTCTCTGATTGGCTAATTCATAAACTCATTACCATAATCCACCTCTGGAGCAGTATTACCTGGTCAGCTCACTGCAACAGTTAATGATGCTAAAAGGACCCCTTGGAAGAAAGAAGATTACTACAGTAATTTTTTCTACTGTGACATTTGACAGCTTCAGATAGGGGCTTAAATCCTGCAACTAACATGGTTGTAGTACTGTGACATATGACAGCTTTTTCAGATGGGGGCTTAAATCCTGTCAATGACATGGTTTAGTACTGTGACATATGGCAGCTCCAGATGGGGGCTTAAATCCTGTCACTGACATGGTGTAGTACTGTGACATGACAGCTTCAAATGGGGAGGAAATCCTGCTATTGATATGGTGTAGGACGCCAACATAGTGGCACCAGAGATGAAATACTGCCACTGATGTAGTGTAGGATGCTCAGGTATGACCCCTCCAGACAGGATAAAATTCTGCCAATAACTTGGTACGAGATGCGCCGGTATAATAGCTCTAGTCAGGGATGACATCCTGTTGCTGACATGCCTATATGACCACTCCAGATGTGATAAAATCCTGCCATTGGCATAGTGTAGGATGTGGACATATCACAGCTCTACACAGGAATTTGATCCTGCCACTGACGGTGCATAGGATGTAGACATATGAAGGCTCCACATTTTGGGGAGGGATAAGTTCTGGTCACGGACATGATGTAGTACAGTGGCATACGACAGTTATAGATGGGATGAAATCCTGCCACTGACATGGTGTGGGATGCATCCATATTATGGCTGTAGTCCAGGAGGAAATCCTGTTGCCAGTGTGGTGCAATACACACCTATATAACATGTACAGACAGAGATGAAATCCTTCTATAGGCCTAGCACATGATGTTCTTAGGACGGGATGAAATCCTGTCACTGTCATGGTGCAGGAAATGGCTGTATGATGTGGTGCAGGACATGGCCATATGAAATTTGCAAAGGTAAGCCTGCACTCCCAGTCAAGTTACTTAGAACATGAAATAATGGTGCCACCCTCTAAAAACAGTTGAGAATAATAATTTAAGGATGGCAAAAAGTGATGGTACATGAAAACGCACCAGCAGGTCTGTACCCCAGCAATTCAGACCTACCCAGTTCTTCATCAGAGGGTGTGGTCGAAAAAGTGATACATTTTTAGAGTGCCCTTGTTAAAGGTACATCTGAATAATTTACAACCTATAAACATATACATGCTTACCAAGCCAGGGGTGTAGCCAGTGATTTCAGATCTGCACACCAGGTGGACTCACTGCTAGCCCCCAGGATGTAGCCAGACAATATATAAATGTACACCAGGACCGTGTTTGTTGCCTCATTTGGCACAATAAAAACTTTTGTATCTCATGACAGTGGTTGTTGCCATGCATGGGTAAATACAAATGCCATGCATTGTTCCCTAAGACACCCACATACCAGCCCAGAGCCTGTAAAGTTGTATTTTTCACGGGAGGCAAATAGAATATCAGTGACTAGTCCTTCTAGTTTCGACTCCTATGAATAAAATTACAGAAAGTTTCAGTATTTTCTTTGTTAGTTTTCATGGAAAAAGGAAGCAGTTCAGAGCCTGTTTGCTACCCCCCCCTTAAATAAAATTGCACACCATGGAGTGCTTGGAGTATGCCTGCCTACATCCATGTGCCAAGTGTCAGCACCAGAGGGCCTTGGACCTGGGTGACTCGTGTGTCTGTGTGGCAGCCATGGCCATGCACCGACACGCCTGACTGTGGCTCTCACATTTATGGTACGGACCCAGCACAATCTGGCCAATGTGCCCTTCCTGGGCAATGACCTCCTCTTGCCTGGGGTGGAAAGACATCTGACATGCATTAAGTCCAACACCACACTGGACTCCATGACTTCAGCTTGGCATGCTAAGGTCAAGAAGAAGAGCCCATTTCGTGTCTACGGGTACCAACTCTGGCAGCACCAGCTTCAACAGCAGACGCTGTTTCAGTATTATCAGCCTAAGCTGGACAGTCAAGGCAAGAAAAGGTGAGCTGTGGTAGTCCATCTGGTGCCAAGTCCAGAGCCCCCTCCAAGGATGCTAACTGGTTGCAGGGAAACATTCCATCTGCCATTCAGTACCTTTTTATTTTTATGTGTGTATGTATTTTATTTATTTATTGATTTTGTTAAGCAGGTGAGCCCACTGAGACCCTTTTTCAGGGGCAACTTGGAGTTTTACATAGACAAAGCAAGAATTTATAGAGACTCAAGGTCTAAACAAAACATTGTATTTATATAACATAGGGAATAATGTATTGGCACCTGTACACAATGAGCCTGTGTTTACATCAAGGGGTTGAGATAGCAGCGTATGGACTGAGAGCAAAGTTTGAGAGGTCCATGCTAGTATCTCAACCCCGAGATGGAAACACAGGGTGATTTATGTTTGGGCTCCCATACATTATTTGTTATAATATATGGTTCCCCGAGATGTTAAAAAAAAAAAAAAAAAAAAAAAAAAAGTTGTATTTCTAAACTTTTTAGTTTCACAAGGTTTCTTACCTTGTGTTCGCACTCCCATATGTGTGGACAGCTCATATGCAGTTTCCTTTTTACAGCAGGCCTTGTAGGGTGACCATCCTGAACTTTCTGTACTGAATATTGAAGTTCAGATCTCTTGGTTCCAGGACAGGTCTCAAATCCCCTGTGGATTTGAGGACTAGAAAGAAGTGGGAATAGAATCTTCTGATATGCAGCTACAGCAGTGTGCAGCCTTCTTCCAGTAACACTGGTATGTGATATGGAGGGTAGCCTTAATGAACAGGAGGAAGTTCTAGAGGTCACTCTAGAAGTTGTAGTGTGTGGTCTTGCTCTATGAGATGCAGGACTCAAGCGTCTGTGATGATCTCCCTCCACTTGTCCAGGTAGAGGGAGAAGCAACCCCCTACCGCCACCTCCTGGAATACTGGAGGGTGGGGATCTGGGAAGGAGTCATGCTGGAGTAGAACCCACACTTGGGGCTGCTTCTCCACCTCTAGGGGCTTTTTCCATGGTGGAGGTAGGGGCAGGCAAGGCTACACTTGCCCTGCTGATGGGAGCCTGGCTTGGGTCTGTGGGGGCACTACGAAAGGGCACACTCTACTCACTTTTTGGCTGGGTGTGGTAAAGGGAATGGACTGCCCGCAGGTTCCTCCCTGAGGCCTGTAGGTCAGACAGGATATCCTGCACATCTGCCCCACAGAGTTTATAACCTCTGAAAGGGGGGGGGGGCATTCAAAATGGACTGCTGGACATCACTAGCAAAGCCAGACACATGAAGCCAAGAGTATCTTCTGAGGCAGATGCTGCCCACAGTTGCCCTGGCAGAGGCATCTGAAATATCGTAGGTAAACCTCAAAAGGTACTTGCCTACATCTGTCCCAGTCTGGAGGGCCTTAAGCATCTCCCATTTCTGGGGACCTTCTGGAAGGGCCTGAGCTGCTGCTTTGGCCTTCTACCAGAGTGCTATGGAGTTTGACCATATGGGCCTGGTAATTGACTAGCCTAAGGCCCAGGGTGACAGAGGCAAAGGTTCTCTTGCCTAGGAGGTCCAATTTCCTTGACTCCTAATTTGGGGGAGGAGAACTCGGCTATTGGTCTCTACTGTCGTGGGCTGCATTTATCACTGAATCAGCCAGTGGTTGCCATGCAGAAAAGGGCTTCCCTGAGGAAGCCTGGTACAGTTTGTCTGCCTTTCTGGGCATGGCAGGGGCCGTGCTTGGTCTATACCCGGCAGCCTTGGGGGCATCCTCCAATGCAGCAAGCAGAAGAGGAATAATCAGCAGGGGAGAATCTGCTAATTCCAGAAATTAGACCAGGTTTCTTCTGGTAATATCCTGCTCCTTAGCATCAAACCCCTAGCCATTTTGAGCTGCTTCATCACTGAAATGAAGGGAAGGGGATTGGGACCTCGGGGTATACCTGGGGGAATCCTCACCCACTGAGGAAACAGTGGAGATAGACCTAGATGGGCTCCTATTCCTATCTTCCTCTTGTGGGATGAGGTCAGGAATATACTCCAGATCCTCGTCGATGCACTCTGAATGGTGCAGAGAAGGCAACAAGGATGCCAACACATTGGAGCGAGCAGGGCGCATCAATGTGGTAGATGTCGACACGGGCTGGCCTGGTAGGCCCTGGCAACGTCAGGCCCGGAGGAGGTGCAAGGTGCTGAATGACCTCCATAAAGGAGGAGATCATCATCTGGACGTCGATGGGAGAGGCTGGGTGCTGACAGGATAGGCAGGAACCTTGCCATCGACTAGCCATCCCTGGCCAAAGAAGGTCTGGCGGAACTTGCTGCCAGCCGCTCCTGGGGGAGCTGGGGTCTGAGCGGCAGACGTTGCATCGACAGTGGGTGTGTCAGTAGGCCTGTCGCCAGCCATGGAAGGTTCAGCGGAACTCAGTCAAGGCCGACACTGTGGGAGTGAGGGTTTGTGGGGCAGGAGGTGTCTGCGACAGGGGAACTCCCTGCCGCTGTAAAGGACCGTTCTTATTCTTGAAAACTCTGTTGCAATGGTTCTTCTTTTACTTCACCTCTATCCTTGTTGATTTAGTCTGAAAAGCTGGCCACCTTTGGGCGACCCCCTTCTCTCTCTAATCTATATCCTGCTTTCTTTTCCACATTCTCTCTTAAATGGTCCGAATATAGAGAGGTCATGATGATTACCTCTGTGACATGTTTGAATTATAAGTAAATAGTGTTACCAGAAGTAAAACAACCGTGGGCATAAGGTTGCTCAGGATATGACAGTATAGTTGGTGTTTATGACGTTATTAGCTGCTATAATATAGCCACTTGGCTTTAGTCAGTAATGACAGTAAAGGTTTGAGTGTGCTATTAGAGCGGGTAGTGCTGACTAAGGATTAACGGAGAGGCATCCCCTGCCACTCCGTAGAAGGTTTTATTTATTATAAAACGTATGTTTTTAGACCAGGTTAAAACCAAAAGGCAGCTATCTCCTTATGTCTATCTCATGTACATTGCAGGGCAATTGCCAAGTATGCTTACTAATATAGAGATAAAGGGCGTGGGAACTTTGCAAAAGCATGGAGCGGCATTCTCCCTTCGTTTTCTCCACAAAGAATAGAAGCTATGATTAAATGGTACCTGGTTTAGTTTATTGTAAGGGTTCAGCACCCCCTCCTTTTTTTTATTCTTACAGCATCTGGCGGTTCTCTGTGCACAAAGCAAGTTTTCTTGGCAGCTGAAAGAAATAAACCAAAATGCAGTGCAAAACTTTCCTTGTATGCTGACACGGCTCGAACATGTGTAACTGAGCCGTTCTCTGACCCGTATTCCTCGCCATCTCCCGCGCTCTCTCCACAGCAGGTGTCTATGCTGGTGCAGTTTACAGCCTGAGTGGCTTTTTTTTTTTTCATTCACGCGCTGCACCTGTTATGCAGTTTTACAGAGCCCTGTAACCAGGGCATTAACAGCCTAACTGAATACAAGAGTGTACAATAAACTTACAACATAAAGCATACATTTTTAACAGAGTGGTTTATGTTAAAAAAAACCCACATGGTTGCCGACATCTAGCAGTGGTATGCTTTTATTAGTATAGTAAAAAACAAAAGGTCTCCACAATAGCAACATTTTCCCAGGGTCTTGCTTCACTAACAAGTATGAATCCTGTACTTCCCAAGGGGAGCCTCCTTCTATACCGAGCCCCTTAGGGCAGCAGCGGCCCCTAGGGAATGCTTTTATATTGTTAAAACTGTCAATCATGTTGAAAGGGGGAATATTTCAGCTGTTATAAGCCTTATTTAGCCAATATGGGGTTTTTATATTGTGGGCTTTAGAGAGAATTCTAATATTGCCTAGGTGGTTGTCTAGCTTTATATAATTTAAAAAGAGAACCTAATTAAAATGTTAAAATCAGGAGCTCAGAAACACATGACCTCCTTAGGGCTGTTATAAAAGATCTACCTTTGCTCAGCATAGACATATAGGGTCAGTAGCTGCCGACTGGTGCAGGCGAAGGACTGGGGAGAGTCTGTTGCTGCACAGAAAGTGGAAACTGAAGAGTTTGCCACGTTGAAGCCATTTGTTTTGTGTTTTAATTTTCATTTATTTCTTTTGCATTTAATTTGTTTATGAAGCAATAAACATCACACAAGCAAAAGTGCGTTAACCTTAAAGATATGAGTTGTGTCCATCTATTGTCCCACGCTTCTGCAGTGTCATTGCTGAAGCAGATGACACTGCAGTGGCTGGCGCCTAGAGCAGTGACAGAGAGTACCGAGGGGGACTTATCCCTGCTTTTATCCCTCTCTCTGTGTTTGTGTTTCCCAAATGATTTGTCTTGGGCCTTAGAGGAACGGGAACTCGTGCACGGTGCCGACGATGCAGAGAAGCTTCCCTCTCCATTCTGGCCACCTATTTTGGGAGGAAGAACTGCAAGGCTTTCTGACGGCACCGCTAGGTAGCCTGGTTGAAACTGCAGCAGATCTCATAGGCCTTAATGTTTTGAGCCTCGTCTATACAGTGGGTGCAGGTGTCATGGTCATCTTGGTTGTAGATTTTCCCACCGCACTCGCAGTATCTCAAGAATCTCTCAGAGTCAGTCAACATACACGATGTAAATCACTTTACACAATACAGTCATGACTAACTAGCATGAGAAAATAAGTTGAGAAATTTAAGGATTTTGAAGTTTTGGTGGTCGACTGGAGCAGCGCTGTATCCATGGAAGGGAAGGGGAAATAGTTTAACTAGGAGAGTCGGTGGGAAAAGAACTGAGTGCGTGAGGCCGTCCACATTTATATGGTGGAGAACATCTAACATAGTCATGGGCAGCCTCTAGTAGACTGCTATTTAAAAAGTTTCCATGTGGTACTACTGCTTGGTGACTCTAGTTCCATAGGTGTGGCCTGATGAAAGCGATGCCCTTGAAGATCATCTAGCAGTATCCTATTTCTTTAGCAGAAGCTATGACGGAAGAGACCTGTTCCTTCAAGCAGAAGAAATGATCGGCGGGCAAAGGGGTGGAGCTGTGAGAGCACATGGGTGGTAGGAGAAAAACTTACTTGAAGGGTTTTCTGGTGTCTGAGTAGGTGCAGTGGGAAAGCTACTTAAGTGTAGCTAGTGAACCAAATCTAGGCAATTAGAAATGCTAAATTTTTAATTTTTTTTGGCAAAGTTTAGAGAGACCAGTGTTTTGATTCCAACAGCATTCCTTTAGCAGGAGTGTGACAGGGTTGAATATGGCTCTGCCTCATTTGTTATGCAGAGTGTGTTTAAACGCTGTTCTATCCTCTCTTCTGTCTGGTTGCGCAACCAAATTTTCTTGTGAGACCTAGGAACTAATCACTCTGACGGTTTCACAATTCTCTGCCTCCCCTTGCTGTTTCTATCTTTTCTTCTCCCTTTGCATATCTGCGGGTATAAAAATATATGTGAATCTTTATGTGAAAATATCACCGATACTGGGATCCCTTGCCTGGTGCTCTTCATTTGGACCCGAAGTTGGCTGACCGTTACTGCAGAGCGTATTGGATTTCTCTGCGGACAGATGCCTCAGCATGACCTTCCCAGAATTGTTCTGATGGAATTAATACCCGGGATACCATCTTCCAAGTGGCAAGGTCAGCGGATTGCCTGAACTTTCAGGGACATACAATACACATGTTCCCCAATCTATCCTTTGCATTACAGGCCCGCCGGGAAAAGTTTGATGGGGTCAGAGCTAAGCTCCACAGCTTGGGGGTATCTCATTCTTTGTTAATACCACCTCGCCTCAGAATTTACTATGGGGGCTGCTCCTACCAGTTCACGGATCCTGAGGAGGCTGGGGGTCGGGCTCAACAGATCGAGCAGGAGTTTGCTGCTGCCTGCAGGGAGGAGGAGACCTGAAGTGAGTGGTGAGAGGCCCTGTACCATTCCAGTTTGGACTGATGGGATGTTGGCTCTGTAAATTAAACACAACAAAGTGACTGTTATGGAGCTAGTGTGATTTATTCTCTAGGGGAATTTCTTTATTAAAATGCTAAATCCATGTATGCTAGCTTGTTGCTGTTCTGATCCCTTAAGCACAATTTAGTAATTAAGTGCCCTGCTCATATGTACAGCCACTCATTTAGTTAGCGGCAGGCAGTTGATCTAGTTATTTATTTATTTTTTTACTATTCATTACTTAAAATGTTGTAATGCCACATGCATAGGCTGTGGCCTGCTAAATATTTTTGAAGGGGGTCATATCAGCTAGACTGGCTGAATTCTGCTTTATGATGGGACTCATTTTATTTGATCTCTATACTCGTCTAAGGTGCAGCTATCTGACTGAAATCTCGAATTAGCTTAATTTCTATAGGTATACCCCCCCTCCAATTCATAACCTATATGTTAGACTACTTCATTCTGTACCATTGGATGGATCTGTTGTAAGGTGTGATGCCTGACATATGTGAATGTATGTTTCGTTTTTTGAGTAATACAATAAAAACAGGTTACTCACCTATAACAGTAGTTCTAGGAGTGGTACATGTTGTTCATCCACACTTGTTGGCATATCCTTTCCCTTTAAGATTCTTGCCAGAAGGTCTAAAAGCTGGCTCCTCCCACCCAGGTAGTATATGCCTTGGTTCCGCACCTTGATGCCAGATCTTGCCCGCTGGAAGCAGAGGAGGTCAGGTTTGTCCGTGTGGATGAACAACATATACCACTCCTAGAACTACTGTTACAAGTGAGTAACCTGTCTTTCTAGGATCGTGGATATGTTGTTCTTATCCATACTTGGTGGTAGACTCCTAGCAGTTCTCTGGAAGGAGGGAGGAAAGGTGCACACCCCCTACTTGGGAAAAGGAGACTGGAGAACTGAGGCCCGAAAACCAGCATCCCGGCATGACTCTAGGTCGATGTGGTAATGGGTAATGAAGGTGTTCGCTGACTTCCAGGTAGCAGCCCTGCATATTTCCTGGATAGGGATGTCCGTGGAAGCAGTCAGTGATACAGCAGTATGGCGGGTGGAGCTCTTACCCCTCTAGGAGGCTCCTTGCCTATAGCAGAGATGAAAAAATTACCTTATTAATTGTGTTTCTTCTAATGGAGTCTTGCTGTATTCTGACAATTGTAGTTAGCTCCAGCACTTGAACTGCCCCAGAGAGTGAAGGGTTAAAATTCTAAGCCAGGCATAGAATGTTGGGCTCTAGCTCGGTTGAAAACTCTGTCTGTGACACTTTGAAACCAAACCGTCTGATTCTTATGAGCTAAAACTCACTGACTATATAATGTGGAAATTGTAAAATTCCTACTAGCCAACTAGCAACAAAGACTTTAGATTCCTAAAAGACTCAAGTCAGGAAACCCAAAGACCAAGCAATAAGAAATAAAAAAAAAAAAAAAAACTCTTAACTAATCAAATACAAGGCACCCAACACAACAGAAAGTGGGCTAAAGACACCCCAGGGTGCAACACTGCATTTGCCCACCCACTTCCCAAAACAGGTTCTGAGAGGGGAGGCAGATCAGACTACAGTAAGACTCCATTAGAAGAAACACAGTTACTAAGGTGAGTAATTTTTTCTTCAAACAACATGAAGTCTTGCTGTATGCTGACAATTGCAGATTACCAAGCAGTACCTCCAATGAGGAGGGACTGAACCTACTTTGGGAATAGGCTCTGCAGTACTGCTGTGCCACTCCTAGCCTTGATATCCAGAGAGTAATGCTTGGTGAAGGTATGAACTGTTTTCCAGGTGGCTGCTTGGCAGATTTCTAACAAAGGAATATCCCTGGCCGCAGCCAGAGATGCAGCTGTACCTCTAGTGGAATGAGCTCTCAGGGTGAAGTTTTTCCCAGTTTCTCATAGCAGAATTGGATACAGGACACAATCCACCTGGCAGTGGTTCTCTTGGTGGCAAGTTTGCCCTTACCTACTTCCCCAAAAGTGAGGAAGCACTGGAGGGAGTCAAACCTGTGACCCTTTGTACATTCTATGTAGTAACTAAGGGCCCTTTTAACATCTAAACTGTGTAGCTTCCACTCTCCTGAGAAGGTGTGATCAGTGAAGAACACAGGAAGAGACATAGATTGGTTTAAGTGGAAATCAGAAACCACTTTGGGTAAGAACCTTCTATTGGTTCTAAGGACCACCTTATCTCTATGGAATGAAGTCAGGCTCCACTGACAGGGCTTGCAATTCACTGATACATCTGGCAGAAGTAACCACCACCAAAAACACAGTTTTCCAAGTCAAGTACTTGAGCTCTGCTGAGGACATAGGCTCAAAGGGGGGGTTGCATAAGCTGAGCAATGCAAATATTCAAAGCCCAGGCAGGAGCAGGATCCCTAAAAGGGGGATTCTTATGAACCAATCCTTTGAAAAATTTACAGGGTGAGATGACAGAGAGGAAGACTTCCCCACTGACAGGAAAGCAGAAACAGCTGACAAATGAACTTTGAAAGTAGCTGGTTTGAGGCCTAGGCCATTAAGGTGAACCATATAATCGAGAACTGTAGACAACTCAGCAGTGTCTGGGGATATATGCTTCTTGGAACACCAAATACTGAACCTTTTCCATTTTGAGTTATAAAAGTTTTCCTGGTGGCAGGCCTTCGAGAAGCTTTGAGAATATCCAGAACCTCTTTGGACAGATCTAAGTCTGCATACTCTTAACTCTTCAAGAGCCATGCCTTGAGATTGACTGACCGGAGACTGGGGTACTAAATCCTCCCCTGAGAGGAGGGTAACAGGTTGTGATTCCTGGGAAGAGACAGGGGAAGATGGACTGCTAGGGGCAGATGACAGCAACAGGAGGTACCAAGGCTGCCCGGCCCAGTCTGGAGCAATCGGAATCACTTTGCAAGGTTGTGACCTTACCTTGACTAGAACCTTGAACAGTAGAGGGAAAGCATAAAGAAATTTCCCTTCCCAGTTCAAAATCAGAGCATCCAGAGGGACTGAGCCCAAGACTGGGGGTCTGCAACAAAACAGAAGAAGTTGGTCATTGTCTGGGGCTGCAAAGAGATCCATCTCTGGAGTGCTCCACCTTGAGAAAATCACTTTCAATACCAAAGGATCCAGAGACCATTCGTGATGGCCCTGGGAAATCCTGCTCAATGCATCTGCTATCACATTGTCCTTTCCTGGGAGATGGACTGCTACCAGAGAGGTCTGTAGGGAATAAGCCAGGGACCATATTTTCATGGCCTCCGTGCACATGGCCATGGACCGAGTGCCTCCCTGCTTGCTGATGTACCACATGGTGGTAGTGTTGTCTGTCCTGACCTGAACCACCGTGTTCTGTACTGAGAGAAAGCTTGTAGGGCAAGAAGTACTGCCCTGAGCTCCAGGAGGTTGATATGAAGAAGGGATTCCTGAGGAGACCACAGTCCCTGGGCCATGACAGACCCCAGATGGGCTCCCCACCCCAAAAGGGAAGCATCTGTGGTAAGAACCACAGAGTGAGTCTGAGTGACAGATGGAACACCTTGCCTCAGACTGTCCAGGCCCTGCCACCACTGAAGGGCCTGAATTAAGGTCTGAGTAACAGGAATTAGCTTGGTAAAAGGATCTTTCCTTTGGGACCAAAAGGTCCTTGGATGGAACTAAATGTCCCTCATCTGAAACCTGTCCCCTTGAACCACTGCCATGTGGCCCAAAAGCTGAAGAAAATGCCTTACTGGTCGAGAAACCAGAGGAAGGAAGAGGCCAACTGAGAGATGGCTTTTGCCTTTTCCAAAGGAAGGAAAGCTCTTGCCTTGAGCGTGTCCAGCTCTGCTCCTATAAAAGTGAGGCGTCGTACTGGCTCAAGAACTGACTTGGGAAGATTGAGAAGGAACCCCAGGGAAGTGAGAACTTGCTAGGTAACCTGCGGACTGGCCCACAAGGAGCCAATCATCCAAGTATGGAAAGATAGAAATCCTTTTCCTTCTTAAAAAGGCCACCACTACTGCTAGGCACTTTGTAAACACCCTTGGAGCTGAAGTTAGGCCAAAGCGCATTGCTCTGAACTGGTAATGGCCTGAGGGCAATTCGAACCTGAGGTACCTTCTGTGGGAGCACCTGATGGGGATGTGAAAATAGGCATCCTTGAGGTCAGGGAGGCTAGCCAGTCTCCTGGCCTGAGAGAGGGAAGGATTGTTCCCAGAGTCACCACTTTGAAATTTGGCTTTAGCAGGTGCTTGTTTAGGTATCTTAGATCTAGGGTGGGTCACCACTCCCCTGTCTTTTTTGGGGTAAGGAAATACCTGCAGTACAGGCCTTTGCCCCTGTATGAGTTAGGAACTCTCTCTGCGGCTCTTAAGGCCAGTAGAGAGGCAACCTCTGCATCTAGAGCAAGGGTTTCTGGTGTATTTGTGGGTGGAAAGGATCTGGGTCTCAGTTTCGGAAAAGTTTTGTAACTGAGAACTAGCCCCTGGTTTACAACCTCCAGGACCCACTTGTCTGAGGTAACAGACATCCAGTCCTGGACAAAGTAAGCCAGCCTGCCTCCTACCAGAATGGGGGGAGGGTCGACCCGGGCTGACACATCAGGGTGCCTGCTTGGCAGGAGCCTTAGGCTGAGGGGTGGATGCAGCCCTGCTCATCCCTCTTCTGCCTCTCCCTCTGAAGAACCCCCTCTGAGAAAAGGAAGAAGAGGCCTGTGCTTGGTAGAAAGGCCTGCCCCTTGCTTGCTGCCTTTGAGGAGTTGCCTGCCTCTCCTTGGCCTGGGCACTCCTGTAAGTGGTCCTGTACTCATCCATTTTCTTCATGTAATTCTCTGTCTGCTCCTCAGAGAATTACCCACCACAGGGAAATCCATGACCTTAGCCTGGGTATCCTGCGAAAGGTTAGTACATCTGAGCCAAGCCATTCTCCGAAGAGCTACAGGTGTAGCCATGACTCTTGACACATCATTGGAGTCCATAGCAGCATGAAATTGCACCTTTGATGCCTTGATCCCATCAGCAGCCACCCCCTCCAGCTCCTTGGCTAGCTGAGGGGAAGCCTGTTTAGCCAGTGCCAGTACAGTGTCCCACCTAGACTTCTGGTACCTGGCTGTATAGGCCATATAGTTAGCCTGCCTGAGTCCCAAAGATGATGCCATGTACTGCTTCTTTGCCATGGCATCTATCTTCCTGGAGTCTTTGTCTGAGGGGTGTGAAGCCAGTGGGATGTTTGCCTTGTCACAGGCTGCAGCCTGCACTACCCCAACATTGCTGATAAAGAAACTCTATATCTGAGCCTGACAAGGTGTACTTCTTGTCCATTCTGTTGTCAACAGGAGGTACAGAATTAGGAGACCTAAGAATTTTTTTGTGTCTATTCCTCTCCATAAGTCCGTTGGGAAACACAGTCTTTTAGACTCTGGGATATCCGTCATCTCAACAAAATCAGGCTCCTCAATAGAAAGCTGCAGGGTTTGAGCCAGTTTTCTGTAAAACAGAAAGTGGGAGGGGACTCAGAAATCCTAGAGGGGAAACACCAGAAGGTCTGTCTGGGGAGATGTCCAGTTCCACAGGTATATCCAGACTTTCACCGTCGTAATCATCCTCTTCAAAATCCCCCTCCTCATCAAACTCTGGTTCATAAAAATCTTCAGGTGAATAATCCTGAACCAGGGGAGCCAACTGAACTGAACCCCTGCCAGAAGGCGCCGGATTGGTCGGAACCAGACGAAGCAATTCAACAATCTGAATCGCTTTGGCTATCTCTTTGGTGGTCGGAACATGAAGTTCTGGATCCGAACTGGCCAATTTATTCTTGCGCTTTTTCTTTGTAGGAACCGATCCCTCAGGATCGGCTCTCCTCTTGCTCGAAGAAGTATCGCCCTGGTCAGAGGGCACTCCTTCTGGTTCGGTACGAACCGAACCAGGCTGGCTTTCTGGGTCAGCGGATTTCTCTGCCTCCTTATCCCTAAGTCTACCTAACTTTTTATCCAACGTACACTTAGGGAAATTCTTGCAAATTTGGCAATCTGAATCAAGGCGGTCAAACCCCAGACAGTAAACACAGGTGGTGTGGGGATTGGCCTTAGCAAAGACCTCCCCACACACACTGCAGTGTTGAAACCCAGTGGGTCCATTTTTTTTTCCCTTGGGTTTCTCACACATAGCCAACCTAACAAAACTTACCCTTTGTAAGGCAACCGCCAGGCAAGACTCCCCTATCGGTTGGTTTCTTACCATGTTACGGGTGTTGGAAAAAAAACGTTTATTTTTTTTATTTAAACCGATATGGACCGGTAACCACACACTAAACTTTTTGACAAAATTTTTGTCTAAAGGATCGGTTCAGCCGAACTGATCAAAAAAGCTTTACAATTTCCACACAAATACTATCCTACGTACTTACGTTACCACAGACAGTCTCAAACCGATAAACGGAACTTAATGCAGACTAAAACTGACAACTTTAACAAGAATCTGACGGTTTGGTTTCAAAGTGTCACAGACAGAGTTTTCAACCGAGCTCGAGCCCAACGTTCTATGCCTGGCATAGAATTTTAACCCTTCACTCTCCGGGGCAGTTCAAGTGCTGGAGCTAACTGTAATTGTCAGAATACAGCAAGACTTCATGTTGTTTGAACGATGCATGATGTAATCTGTCTGCTTTGCTGCCGATCTGCCAGGTGCGGCTTCTGCATAGGTGACAAACGGCTGGTGAACCTTTCCCCAAACTTCAGCTGTCCGCTCCTTATAATAAGAAAACGCTAGTCTCCGGTCCAAAGTATGGAGCCTGTGCTCTTTCTCCGAGGTGTAATTAGGGTAATACACCAGCAAAGTCAACACCTGGTTAAGGTGAAACTCTGACACCACCTTCAGAAGGAATTTTGGGTGGGGGCGCAGGACAACCTTTTCCCTGTGGAAGACCAGGTAAGAAGACTCGACAGAGTGCCTTTAGCTCCCCAGTCCTTCTGGCTGACGTGATAGCCATCAAGAAGGCAGTCTCCTATGACAGATGTGACATCTCACACCTGTGCAGCGGTTCGAATGACTTGCTTATGAGCTTTGCCAGTACCAGCAGTAGATCACACAGTGGTGGTGGTTCATGCACCATAGGGGAAATATCGTCTGGGCCTTTAAAGAGGCACCAGACCATCTTCTGCTGACTGGCCCATGCCCGGTAAGCAGAGATGGCTGTTAGATGCACCTGAAGGGTTGCTGACTGAAGACCCCCTTTGGACAGGGACCAAAGGTAGTAGAGGATGCTAGCCACCGAACAGGACAAAGGATCCAAGCCCTTGCCCTGACACCAAGTGGAAAATCTTTTCCATTTGAAGGCACAGCACCTCCTGGATGCCTCCACAACTGTGAGTACATCCTCAGAGAGACCCAAGTCTTGGAATTCTAGCTGCTCAGGAACCAGGCTGTCAAGTACAGGGAGTGAAGGTCCAGATGGAATACCTTCCCCCGATTGACTGATATCAGGTCCAGGTGTACTGGAAGATGCTGAGGAGCTCTGGATAACAGAACTGGCAAGGCCAGTCTGGGACTACCAGTATCACCTGTGCCTTGTCCCTCCTGACCTTGTGAACTAAGGGAACTGGGGGAAAGGCATAGAAGAGGCCTGGGGTTCACAGCCTTGAGAAGACATCCCCCTGCAGGGAGCGGGCATGAAACAGCCTCAGCTTTGAAGCCTTCTTGGAGGCAAACATCTGTCTGAGGTTTGCCCCAGTGGGAGAATAGGCTGTGTACTACCTCTGGATGGAGAGCCCACTCGTGGGACGTCTTGCCCACATGGCTGAGAGCATCTGCCAGTTGGTTTGAGGCTCCTGCCACATGGATGGCTAGGAGATCTGCCTCCGGTCGGCTCACGGTCGGCTCCAGATGTGGAGCGCTTCCCTGCACAGAGGCCGGGAGTGCTTGCTGCCCTGCACAGAGGCTGGGAGTGCTTGCCGCCCTGCTTGTTGAGATAGAAGGAGCGAAGTGAATGCTGACGGTGCCAGCTGGACTGCTCTGAGCTCCAGCAGGTTGATTTGACATTGGGATTTCTCAGGGGTCCAGAGCCTGTGGACTCTTGTCATTCCCCATCACCCCAGCCCACGAGAGAGGCATTGGTCATGAGAACAACAGTCTTCTCGGGATGGACAGACTGCATCCCTTCCTGCAGATGTGCTAGGACGGTCCACCACTGGACTGCGTCCCACATCTTCTGAGTCACAGTGACCAGCTGGTCGAAGTGACCATGTCACGGAGTCCACTGGTTGGCCAGCTCCCATTGTAGGGGCACATATGCCACCAGGCCATGGCGATGCAGGCCGCCATGTACCCCAGAAGGCACAGGAAGTTCCAGGCAAGGGTGCAAGTGCCCAACCAGAAATTATTGGGCAACAGAGGAGAGAACCTCTGCCCCTGTCCGTCGGGAGCCTGGCTCTGGCTCTGCAAGAGTCGAGCTCTGCTCCGATGAAGCAGATCACCTGCGAAGGTACAAGTTCTGACTTGGTCTGGAGGGCCAGATGCCTGGACTGCTCCACCTCCTGTCTGGAGGAACCCTCAATGAGCCAGCCATTGACATCAAAGATAGGCCGCCACCACTGCAATGCATTTGGTGAAGGCCTGGGGGGCCCATGACAGGCCGAACGGCAAGGCTCAGAACTCAGAGGGCTCCCTTCCCTCAAAAGCAAAGGAAACTTTGGTGAGACGGATGGATCAGGACATGAAAGAACATGTCCTGGATGTCGAGAGAGCAAAACCACATGTTCTGCTTGAGAGACGATATGATCTGCACAAGAGTTACCATCCTGAGCGGGTGGGAACTTAGAAATTGGTTCAGGTCATGCAGATCTAGAATTGGGAGCCAGCCCCCCCCGTCAGGTTTGGGACCAGGAAGTACCTGGAAACGAACCCTGGGTTGACCGGGTGGTCCGCGACTCTGGCCACCACCTTCTTGTGGAGAAGTTGGGCAGTGTCATCTCGGAGAGTTGACTGAGTGTGTACAGACACCATTTCCTTCCGTGGGGCGTGGGCTCAGCTTGGTGGGTACTGCTGGAATTACAGAGGCAGTCCCTGGCCAACCACTCCTAAAACTCACCTGTCCATTGTAGCAGTGGACCAGGTGAAAGGAAGTGGTGGAGCCGGCCCTCCATGGGAGGACCCAGAGCTGGTGTGACGGGTATGGGGTTGGCCACCCCCATCCCGTCACTAGGCAGGCTTGGAGGAAGAGGGTCCAGCTTGGGGACCACCTAAACCCCATCCTCTGGGTTTGCAGGCCAAGGGCGAGCCTGCTGCTGTTGCTGGAATGGGGCTGCAGAGGCAGAAGGCTGAATAGGCTTTCTCTTCTGTTGTTGGGAACCCTGGGGTTCCTTCTGAGCAGAGGTCACTGAGTCCAAGGTGGCATTGGACTGTTCTCTGTGCTGGGGGTGACCGTCCACACCTGTGCCGAAAAGGTCGGTACCCAGGAAAGGGACATCTGGAGTGTCCCCCGTGAAGGTAGAGGCCCTGAACCAAGCCCTGCAGCGCATGGCAACAGTGGCTGCCACCGAGCGGGCACAGGAGTTCCCGAGGTCCAGAGCAGTCTGAAGTTGCTGGTTTTCAACTGCCCCACCCTGGTCGTGGACGTGCTTGACCGTGGTCTGGAGGTCTGCGGGGAGGTGAGGAAGAACCTCATCAAGAGAGCCCAGAAGGGCATGAGAAAAATGTGCCACGAGGACGACCAAGCTTACCAGATGAAGGCCCAGCTAAGAGGTGGCATAGACTTTCCGGGCCGAACAGTCCAATTTTTTGGATTCTTTGTCCGGGGGTCTATAGGTGTCTCCCGAATGACCCGAGCACCTGAACACAGATTCAGTCACCAGTCCCTCTGCTGAGGGGTGCTGGGTGAATCCCGAAAGGGAACCAATAGGTACTGCATACTTGTGGACCAATTGGGCTGAGGGCGCGGGCCAGGAGGCTGGGTGCTGCCACAGCTCCAAGGCCGGACCAACAGTGGCCTCGGCCACTGGGAAGGCCTCCATCAGCGAATCCCCTTGTTTATGTCAGTGAGAGGGTATTCGGCCTGTTTCTGAATGGGCTCTAAGGCCAACCCCATGGATTCGGAGATGAGACTGAGGATGCTCATGAAGGAGGAAGGGCCTTCCTCTGTTGAAAAACTCCCGCCAGATTCCTCATCCACGGGGTGAGATTGCAGGTTGGACTTTGAGGAGTCCAGATAGATTGGCTGACCACCAGAGTCTCCCTCCACCCGCCTAGGATGGTTTGGAGTGAAGGTGACTGATGGCCTACGTGGGAGGCTGGGAATGAGCCAGGAGTCCCGGAAGGAGGCTGATTAGCTGTCGGCTCCACCATAATTGAAGAGGCCAGTTTCAGCCAATCCGGAATGGTCTTGACTGACTCTGCAGGTGGAGGAACGGTACAGACTGGTTCTTGAGGAGTCGACGTCTGATTAGAGGGCGACAGACAAGTAATGGCTGGAGTAGATGCCGGAGTCTACTTCTGGCCAGACATAATCAGCTGTTGCCACATCAAATTATCATAGCATCAACGTAGTTTTCATCGAAGCTTCTTCTCATCCAAGGAAGAGTGGCGGTGGCGCCACGTTTTGGAGCGCTTATGCGCCTTCTTCGACATGTCGGTCGATGGAGTCCGAGACCTTGACTTGGACTGTTGGGGGGGGGGTTCATAAGGAGCTGGGGAGAACTGTGGCTCTTCCTGGTCAAGGACCAGGACCACGAGGGGATGCCCAGTGGGCTGGGTCTCCTCCTTTGTAGCAGGCAGGACTGGGGTCCTGAATGAGGAGTTGTCAGCCTCATCGAGCGACAGGTTGACAGGGTCGAGAATATTCTCATCTGGGTCATTGTCCCACATCTTAGCTGGCTGGCCTGATGGGGGTACCATGAAGCCAGTGGCCAAGGCAGCAATCCTGACTGAAGTAGAGACAGAAGATTCCTGGGACCAAGATCTCTCACGGTCCCAAGAACGTCGTCTGCGAGATGAAGAGTCCTTGTGTTCCTTGTCCTTCTTACAGGACCGAGAGACTTGCATGCCCGAAGGGCCCTCTCCCTTGTTAGGGATGGACTGACATTTCCCGAAAGGAGCCTGAGAAGGTGGAGCCCAGATTGAGCAGGACGAAGATAAACATGGGAGAGGATCGATCAGCGGCCCGAGCCGCCTCCTCTTCAAAGGCCTTTATCTGCTCCAGCTGCTCAGTGGACCCTGCAGCCACGGAGACTGCCCAATGGTCTTCCTTGGATTTGACCGGCGGATTCTGTTTTTCCAGTCTGCCCAATTGCAGTCATGTGAGACTATCATCCAAAACGTTTTGATGAAAAGCACGACACATTTCACATGCCTGGGTGTCATGATAGTGACCCAGGCAATAAACGCACAAGGCATGTGGGTCGGTCCGAGACATCTTCTGCCTGCACAGGAAGCGGCAGAAACTGGGCGAGGACTTGTCCTCCATCATGGTCAAGCTCCAAAAAAGCGATAGAGAAACTCGTAACGAGTCTAAGTTTGGGTAAATCTGTAGATTTATGCGCAATGGCCTACAGTAACGTGTGAGCAGTAGAGAGGAAACCTGAATCTTCCAGCGCAAAGGAAGGTCTGGTGTCAAGTGGTGGAGCCAAGGCATATACCACCTGAGTGGATGGGAGGAGCCAGCTTTTAGACCTTCTGGCAATAATCTTAAAGGGAAAGGACATGCCAACAAGTGTGGATAGAACAACATATCCACGCTCCTAGAAACACAAACTACAAAACAAAATCTGTATATAGTTATACTGTTGAAATGTTTGAAAAGCTATTTGGAACTCAAGGGGTTAACATGAGAATACTGGATGCAGAATCTCTGCAGAGCTGGCTACACATGGTCAGTTCTGGGTCACTGCTCTTTTTGCTGCACCTGCAAGGAATGAAACTGACAAGAACATTCTGTGAAAAAAAACTTATCTCCTTAATGAGCTCCCTGCGAAGATTGGTTATAAAAAGAGCAGCAATGTTTTGCAAGAGAGATTGAAATTGAAAAGAAACACTCAGAAGGAGGATTCTATGTTCTCTGTACCACCTTTGTAAATAGTTTTATTTTGCTGTTGAGAAAAATAAAACGCTATTTGCGAATTTTGAAACTGCTACTGGTTTTCTTATATTTCCTGACCTGTGCCTTGACGACAAGGAGCAATTAAGTTTCACTGCACTTTGTTAGGATTGGTGTGGCTGTGCAACTGTCGTGCTGCCTCCACTGGGTTGTTACATTTGTACTGACAAGGTATTTTTCCAAGATACACTTATGATTGTAAGCCATAACCTAACAATTCAGTTATGATTTGTGAACATTATCAACTAAGGATGGCTTGCTTTGACATTCGCTTTAGAATTAGTCATTGTGATGCTGCTGTGCTTTTGCTAAACTTGTTTTCTTTTCCATTCTCCCCCCCAGTTGTTGCAATATACGACTATGCCAAGGACAAGGAAGACGAGCTGTCTTTTATGGAGGGTGCAATCATTTATGTTATAAAGAAGAATGACGATGGCTGGTATGAAGGCGTCAGCAATGGAGTGACTGGATTGTTCCTTGGAAATTATGTGGAATCAGTCATGCACTATGCTGATTAAAAACAAAGCAAATGTACATCATCTTTTATAATAAAAAACACCTGGGATTTCATTCAGTCATACCAAGTCAACTAGCTGACTTGAAAGGATAGTCCTAAAATAATTTATAAACTTATTACTAAAGCATTTAACCAGAGCATAGTCATGGTTAGTATGTGTAGCTTGGAGGTTTTAAAAGAATTCATAAAAGTGTAATGGTATGATTGAATAGTGCCATCTATAAAAGCAAGTCTCTCTGAACCTCCCCTTTTTTTTCTGGCAGTACTTTAAACAAGCAAATGGGCTGTCAGTGTGTCTCTCCCTTCCCCCCCGTTGTAGTTAAATTTGACCAGCCAACAGGTGGGTGAATTAGGGGATAGGATTTTTATGAGTTATGTTTCAGGTTGTGCCATAATTTTTTCAGTGCAGCATGCTAACACTCTGTTAGACTAACATGTTTAAAAATCAGGTTAAAAGGGTCTAATTGAAATGCTGGTCCTGTTTTGTTTAAACTATTGCTCAATTTTTTTTATTAAAATATTTGTTTAAAGCATGCATACAAAAATCAATGTATTGAACTTTACTTTTTAAATCCAAAATGCTTCCAACTTATATTTGCTATGAGCACTCACACTAAAATCTATTAACTAAACGTCTAGTCTATAAAAAGCATTTTATGTAAAATGACAATGGGAGTTCTTGTTAATATAAATGTTATTTGTACTTAAATGCATTTTATGAGTATGTTTGCATACTGAATTCCACCCATTGTTTCATAAGTGAACCCAAGTTACTGTCCATTATCTGTTGGTTTGCTTGTGCAGAGAAAATCTGGAATGTTGGCTTTGTGAAATCCCGCTGCTGTACTTTGAAAATATTTACTAACCTAAAAAGAAAACAAAATTAACAAGTATAGCCTTACCTGTTAAGCCTTTTGCCTCAGTAAAGTTCAGGTTTCTAACCTGAACGTTTTGTTCATGTTGGATATGACAGTTAGACATTTTATAATCCTGGATTTTTCAGAACAAATTGGAGTATAATGCGGAGGGAAGCTCAACAAGCTATATTTTACAAATGTACAGTAGTCACTGCCGAGGACATGGCTTTTTTTTTGTCTAGATTGTACCTTTACCTATTCTTCCTTTTTCCGTTTCTGTGTTTAATAATTCAGATAACCTCTATTTGCTGCACCCATTTTAACTTACTTTTGTAAAAAGAAAAATCAGTGGACCATGAAAAAAAATGTAATTATTTTGCAGTTTTTGTAAGAACTGTGAAGTTGTGCACTGGCTCCAGCTGCAGAACTGACACATAGCACTGCATTGTGTTCAGCAGAAACATCATGCTGCCTAAGTAATGTCTACAGATGAAGCTGTGAGGGCACAGAGTCTGTAGTCTTCATGCTTGCATTTCAGTAGCTCAAGATGGTTGATGTGACCAAGGCTAGCAAGCCTTTACTTACTCCGCCTTACACAGAATGGCTCCAAATGGTTCCTCAACCAGCCTGGCATAATAAACATTTTTTTGTAATAATTTATTATTGTAGGAAGTTGTAGACCTGTTTGCAACAGCATTATCATTGAATTTTACTCTTGCGGGTGCTATAACATTTCAGTTCTTGAAAGTATGACTATCACAGTAAAACTCTATGATCCTTAATCTGTCCGTTATAGCCAAATTGATTGTAAACTATGTGGGCATTGCAGTGAACATTTTTTTCTTCTTTAATATGCAACCTGCTTTGTTATAATTCAGAAATGCAGTAGGGTAATTTATCCATGCTTTCATTTAAAAACAAATCTTTAATTTGTATATAACCTGTTAAAATGTATGTACAGTCTTTTATAATAAATCATTCTCCTGTATAAAACTCTAGGTACTGTGGTGCTTGAAAAAAGGCAGACCTTAGACATTTAATTAAAGTATCTTCTTATTGCAAGATGGACTTTATAGTATTGATTATATTAAGGCCTTGCTTTGGAAACATAATGCTTGAACAAGTTTACAGACTCAACATTTATTCTTGAGCTTGTCTGTGTGAATGGATAGTAGAGTAAAATGTAAACACATCCATACACATATTCACCTCCTAACAACAAAGTCTACTCACAGTTGAATAAAACAGTATACAGGAATCTCCTGGACTTCCTTGCATAAAAAAATACTTTGTTTTGTATTGAACAGTGCTGCCATTTTACTGTGCAAGGAAAATTACATAGTAGCAGGCTGACTGTAACATGTCGGTATCTCTCACTGTGAGCAAACCAAGTTGTCAGCCTAAACGTTACACATTTTAGGCACAGCCTGGTTTAAATAGCTGCCACAATGAATGTAGAATCTCAGTTATTTGTCCCGTGTAAGAATGATTTCTGTAAGTTGAAGAAGGGCATTCTTCTCCATGGAAGGGCGCAGTTTACTTAGGTGTCTGATGGCTTCATGGCAGTACCGCTGAGCGAGGTAGATTGTTTGTTGAACACCATCACTCTGATAAATGGAAACAAAAAAAAAAAAGTCTCATGCTCCTTTGTATATTAAATTGAATGCAAGACAATCTCACCCAGCTTTATTTATACGTTTCACCAGGAAAGGCAAACTGCTCATTTCCAGATGTGTCCTGGGGAAAGGGGAGGATAACAACAAGGCATGGTAAAATAGGTCGTATACTTTCGCAACAGCGACACAATTATGGCACTGAGTCAATACAGCGCCAGATTATGCCAACAGATATTTTTGGCAACCTCTCAGTCCCCTCCCCTGGAGTTGGTATATTTACTTAAAAAAAAAGGTGTTGCAGAGAGGTCGCCAAAAATTTGTCAGCACAATCTGGCACTGTACTGACTTCCATGCCGTAATCCTGTCACCGTGTAACCAGAATAGGTAATATGAGATACGTTTTCAAAATATAACAAGTAATACATGGTGAGAATTACAAAGATGGAAGTGCTTGATTGCTTGGTGAAGTACAACTGAAAAAAATCAGAGCGGTGAATATAGGGAATTAGGATGTGCCAAGCACATAAGGAGACAGGTGGGAGGGGAGTATGAGAGAAATGGGAAAGGGAGAAAAGAGGGGAGCCAGGGAAAGGGGCAGCAGTTAACAGTGGTGGAGAATTGGAGAGATCAGATGAGAGAGGGGGAAAGGAGAGGGGCAGCGGGGGACAGATAATTGAGACCAGTTGCAGGACGACGTGATGAGGTCACAAAGGAGGAGGCATTTTGGATGGAGTTAGTTTCGGGAAACGGTGGCTGAAAGCAGTTGGGCCGGTGCACGTGGAAGTGGAGGGTAAAGCCAGGGTCCGAACATTGGCACCCTTAAGGGCATGGGAGGCTGAGAGGTAGGGAGGGATCCAAACCAGAACTTACTAGCAAGGTTGATGCAGTGGGCTCGGTATCTGTCCACAAGAGAGGGGAGAAAGAGTGGCGGGAAGTGGCGAGTGTGAGGAGGACAGTCAAGTGCAAAATGGCGAAAAGAGTTGAGAGTGTCCAGTAGTGGCACTGTAGACCATATCACCATAGTCAAAGATTGGGAGAATCCGGCAGGCGGGATACAATTGCGATTTTCTTTCTTTTTTTTTACTTTACCATTTCTTTCCTTTTTTTTTTAGCTCCTTCCTTCCTCCAGTGCTCCCCCCCCCAGCCTCATCACCTGGCTCCCTCGGGGCTTACCTTCACCGAGGTCCTCTGCCACCACACCTTTGTGCCTGGCCACCAGTGTGGCGCCTGCAAGGGGTCAGTCTCATCCTGCTGCACAGAGGGGTTTTTCCTCCACTTTTGCTTCCCAGGCCCATAAATGTGCAATGGGTGCAACGTCCCGGCTCCAGAACCCTGTATATGGGATCCTCCCTGCATTGCGGCGTGCAAATGCTACCGCATCCCCCCTCCCCGAGGAAGGAGAGCTGTCCTGGGATGCTCCATCCTTCATCTCCTCGCCGGCCTCTAAGCCACCAGAGTCCGTTCCTGACCCCAGGCCATCGGCGTAGTGCAAAGTATGGCGTCCAGCGCCTCAACCCTCAGTGCCACTGGGCCGGCCTGCAATCAGGATTTCTGTACAAGGCACCGAGCTCGGGCTGCAGTTTTTTTAACAATGGTATTGACATGGATACAGAAGGTGAAGTGTTGGTTGAGCCACACCCCTAGATACCTGAAGGAGGTAACATCCCCCGGGGTGAGTCCCATCTAGGGTATGGAAAGGGGGAAGTCTAGAGAGTCTCTGCCTCGTGCCAAAGGAGATAGAGATGGTCTTCTTGACATTCAGGAAGAGCTGGTTAGAGTGTAACCAGAGCCGAACTGGATCAAAGTTGAGCTGGAGCCTGTATGCCATGTCAACAGCGGACAGGCCAGAGGTATACAGGACCTGTGTCATCTGTATACATGTGAATGAATGCAGATGAGCAGGCAGAGGGGAGGTCATTTAGAAAAATGGAAAATAGCAACGGTCCAAGTACTGAGTCTTGCAAGGGCCCCTGTGGTTATAGGGAGGGGCGAGGAGAGTGTCACTACTTTTAATAGATTGGGTCCAACTGGTGGCAGTTCCTGAGAGGCCATCAATTGAGAGTTTGGAAAGGAGGAGGGGGTGAGAGACAGTGTTGAATGCTTTAGCCAGATCAACAAAAATGGCTGAGGTAATGTGGTCCTGGGTCCATGCCCGTGAGGATGGAATCGGTGAGCCTGAGGAGGGAGGTGGTCGTAGAGTGATACTTCTGGAAGCCGGATTGGTAAGAAGGAAGAGGAGTCTAGGAAGGGAGATAATTGGGACAGCACGATGCGTTCCTGAAGCTTGGCCAGGATAGGGAGGAGGGAGATGGGGCGGTAATTACTGGTAGGAGAAGGGTCACCTCCTTTTGGGAGTGGAATAATGGTGGCATGCTTTTAATTTGAGGGAACACAGGTAAGGGAGGATAGGTTAAGGAGGTCGGCAAGTGGTGAGGAGACAGCTGGGGCAGATAGGTAGAGGAGTTTACAGTCTAGCCTGTCAGGACTCTGGCCTTTAGATGGGTTAAGGGTGAGGAGGGCATCAAAAACGACAGTGGGGGGTACAGGAGAAAAGGGCTGTGCTGAAGACAGGAGAGGTAGGGAGAAGAGAAGAAAGGAGGTACAGTAGGTAAAGGATTTAAACTCTGAGGCAACCAGATAGGGTGGAGTTGCCTATTTTGAGGACAGGGTAAGGTGGTTGAGAAGGAGGGGTGAAAAGTGTGTGGACTACTTTCCAAAATGTATAAGGGTGATTGATGTTGGATTCAAAGATGTTTGAGTTTGGCCTCAGCTAACCTGACAGCCCTGGTGCAGGGACTGCACAGGCACCAGTACCTCTGTTAAGGCTGTGGTGGAGGGGGTACGTTTGTGTTCCAGCCAGGACTGATCACAGGCATGTAGACAGGCTAGTAGCTCTGATGTGATCCCCTTACACTAGTGTGGCAGAGGGGGTCGTGGAGATCCCAGATTTAAAAAAAAAAAAGTGATTTTAAGTAAGGGCATTTTCAATGGAAGAGGCTGAGGAGATCAGTGATCATTCGGTGCTACTTAAACATTTAGTAAGGAAGCGAGGTCTAGTGATCTGAAAGACTGAGTAAGTAGTATTTTAGAAGGGGCTTTGGGGTGGTGAATTTTGCAAACGCAGAAGGTCAGGTGATGATCACTTAAGGCATCGGGGAGGATGCCTGCCTTGATGAGGGAATGGTTGAGGGGGGTAGGCTTGTTGATTGATTGGGTTAGGTTCAGGGAGACTATGTTGTTACATGTTTGGAGTGGGTAGGGGAGAGCCTGTTCAGGTTAAAATCACCCAAGATGAGGATCTCACCAGAGGAAGCATGGGACAGGATGGTGGTCAGAATGTCAGTAATGCCAAGGGGAAGGGGCAGCAACAAAAATAGGAAGGGAGTGGGTTGGGGGGGGGAGAGCTTTATTAGTAGCAACTCATAAGCAGAAGAGGTGGAAGTAGCTAGGACTGGAGTGAAGCGGTAAGGTATATGGTCACCCCACCACCCCTACTAGGGTGATCCTGATGAATTAGTGTATATCCAGAGACAGAGATGCTCTTATCTGGAGTTTTGGGGGTATGCCACATCTCAGACAGAATTAGAACGTCAGATTTGAGGGTTGGCAGGAGGGGTTGAGTTTGGGGAGAAGACTTCTAATGTTTTAGTGAGCAACCTTCAGACCCCGGGGGAGGTGGGAGGGGAGGGTAAGGAGCAGGGTTAGTTTCAATATCCCCAGTTTACAGCAGCAAAAGGGAGATCATATGAAAAGTAAGGGAATTTAAACATTTCTTTGGCAAAGACTGAGCGTGGGGGAGATGCAGGGAGGCAGGAAGAGGGTAGAATTAATGCCCCGGGGATCCATGGGTAGTGGGAAGATAGGATATGGGGGGGGGCTGTGTTGTGAGTTGGGAGAGTAAGGTGGAGTGGCGGAGGAGAAGACCAAGGATAAGCAGGAGCGTGGTGGAAGGAAAGAAGGGTAGTAATGAGGAAGAAGAGGGATTATTAGCAAGCAGACCAGCAGGTAACTTGACTTTGATAGATGGAGGGGAAGCAGCCCTGAAGAATACGGCAGGGCAGGTAGAAGAGTAGGAGCCGAGGAAGCTGCTTAGAGGGTGGCAACTGCAAGGAGTGGGAAGCTAGGGCACAGTATGTGAATCGCAGGTGGGAGCCAAGTAGACTAATAGGGGGCGGGTCTCTTTACCAAGTGGAGAGATAGGGAGGGGTGAGAAAGTGGGCTGATTGGTTCAGAGATCACGGGACCAGTTCAGTCACTATTAAGAATAACAACATCCATAGTGGGCTGGCAGAGGGGCAGGTGGGAGGGAAGTACTATGCAGTACCACTGCAGGAACCTGTACTTTGAACTTGCTGGGAGGCACTGTTTAAGCGTCAGGGAAGGCAACGAGATGGCACCCTCACGACCCAAATCCACCAGGGGGTCTGCTGTGAAGTATACTGCTGCGGAGAGAAAATACAAGCAGATCACTGTAACCAGAGCCTGGTGGGAGGATTGGATAGGAAACGGGAGAGTTAGGGACAGAAGAAATGCTTGGGAGAAGAGAAAAGACAAATGCACTGAATGAGATGAGCTGTATGGCAAAAGGGCATTAATTCCAGTAAAAATGCAAACTAGCAAATAGTGAGGTGCTAAGCTGTAACACAATTAAAAATGCAATATGCTTGAACAATTGAAGCTGGCAAACAGAGGTAGTGCAATACACTAAAGCAGTAAACCAGAAAAAGAGTTACATAGAAACATAAGACTGACGGCAGATAAGGACCGCTTGGCCCTCCCAGTCTGCCCATTTCCCTACCTATTTGATAAGCTGCAGATCCTAATTAACCAACAGCCTACTCCCTACCCCCACCAGAATTGCCTTATGTCTGTCCCGTGCATTCTTAAATTCCCCCACTACCTCCTCAGGAAGGCTGTTCCATGCATCCACCGCCCTCTCTGTGAAACAATACTTCCTCACGTTGCCCCTGAGCCATCAGGTAAACGGCAAAAGAAGTAGCGAGGTGGGCAGAGAGGCAGGCGGGAAATTCATTCAGCAGAGGTATGCTGACAGAGCCAAGATGGCACTTTGAGCTTCCTGTGGAGTGCTGCTTGAGCGTTGGAGAAGGCAATGGGACGGTACCCTCACGACCCAAGTCGACCAGGAGGTCTGCTGTGAAGCGTACTGCTTGAGCTTGCTGGGGAGTGCAACAGGGAAAGGGGTGGAAAGCTGTGTAGTTCATTGCAAGAAATTAATAAATGGCCCTGTAGAAATTAGCAGTTGTCAGTGTAGTTATCTCTAGATGGTGTGAAAATTACAGCGCTCACAGGTCAGGGGCACTGCATGTTGAGGGCTGCTAACCCAAATAATTTCAACAAAAAGAAAACCAACCACACTCACCATTCCATGAAATACAGCCAGATTCAAAAGCACAAATGCCTCTGGAAATGGAAACAGTACAAAAATAGCTTCATTTAATGTAACAGATTACAGAGGAAGCTCGAAAAAGTGAGGTGCCGGGGCATTTGGTAGAGTGGTCTCGAACTCTCTGTGGAAGAGCCATGAAATAGCCGTCACTGTATCTGTTACATTAAATGAAACACTTTTTGCACCATTTCCATCTCCAGAGGCATTTGTGCTTTTGAATCTGACTGTATTTCATGGACTGGTGAGTGCGGTTGATTTTCTTTTCGTTAGTATCTCTAGAAGCGAGTTATCTGTTCTGCAAATATTTTCATTCATCTTCCTCCCCCCCCCAAACGAGGTGTCCAAGAGAGAAAAAAAGGATTCAATGTACTTAAATCAGCTGTCTACTCTCTTACCTGTAACACATACTGCCATGCTTGCTCCACGTCACCTTGCGAACGAAACCGTCTCATTATCATGGCATTTAACTCAGGAAACTGAAAGTTAAAGAACAGTTATTTGTCAGAAGGCTTCAGCATGAATTTTGCCTAGAAAGGTAAATATATTTTAGAAACAAAGCCATAAAAATGCAGTTATGAATGAAGACAGACTAACAAGTACTCATATAAAATCTGTAAAGAGATGAGTGGCTAAGGTGGTGATTGAGGAGCTAGCTGCAATAAATGCAAAAACTCAGTTCTTCAAAGAGGGGCTCCCACTACCAGTAAAGAGGGAAGAAAACAGCATCAGAAGTATCCAACATTCCAAAGTAACACTGGATTTCAAGGCCATCCAATGGCCAGACATATTGCTGCTGTCAATGTATAGCTGTACTGTCAAGCATTTGGCGAATACACAGTGTGAAAGAGTTGCCAAAGGTAACCACAGGTATTGTTAGGTATCTCTGGACATGTTTGTGCAGATATGCATCCTCTGTATCTACTGCAAACATCCAATCTCCCTGGGACAGCATATGGAACTTTTTGCAAGCTATATGAGTACTCAGAGCTTGAAGGTCCAGAATGAGATGAAACCCTCCTCTCTTTTTTTGGTACTAGGAAGTATCTGGAATAGTACCCCAATTGTCAGTGTCAGTGGCTCAGTATGTAGCACACTCGCCTCTGAGGCCGGGAGATCAGAGGGCTGTGGGTTCAGTTCCCACATCTGGCACTTGGGTTAATATCCCAGTACTGACACTGAGTGCAGCATGAGAGGGGTGCTGTCTTTCGGATGAGAAGTTAAACTGAGGTCCCATCTGCCTGGACTGGTGGTAGTTCAGGTGGATGTTAAAGATCCCATGGCACTTATCGAAATAGTAGGGAAATTTCCCCGGTGTCCTGGCCAAATTTCCCTCATTCACTAAAAATACCACCAACAGCTTAATCTGGTTCAAGGTCAGTTGGCATTCATCTGTATCCCCCTCCCCCGGGTCGCCTGAAAATAGGCAGGATTTATCTAGTGCACTTAGCCAGTCAACAAAAACTAAATATAAATAAAAAAAATAAAATTCTGTTCTCGTAGGGCACTGGCCGGATTGCCCTTTTCTTCCAGTAATACATATATTTCTTTTTGGAGGACAGTCCGTTGTTCTGTGGACAGTGGCAAGGCCTGGGGCCGTCTCTAGGGGTTGAGACCAACTCCACTGCATAGCCTGATCGAATTATTTCCAGGACTCACTTATCAAAAGTAATGCTCTGTCACTAGTGCAGGACCACTGAGATCAATGGGATGCCAGGGTGTGGTGTAGTGGGAAAGCGTACAGAGTCAGAGGAAGGTGAAGGGGGTGACCTGCTGTCGACCACCTCTGCCAGAACCACTTGAGGCCTTGTAAAGGGAACCATTAATAACTGCTGCTGGTAACCTCAGCCACCTCCACTGCAAGAACGGAAAGGACATGAACCCCACTGAAAAGAGGCACCTCGACCCAACTGCATTGGAGGGACTTGCTGAACCAATGGGTCTGAGGGAATTCCTGGCAAATCTCAAGTCATAACACTGCAAGAGAGGTCTAAACAATTGACACACAATATGTGTCATCGTAAATCTTTTCTCCACACTTATAGTACCAGAACAATGTCATTGGTTTTGGCGTCATGCAGAGCCAGCGGCATTTAAAAAAAAAAGAGTGATTACTTGGCTAAACGACAAAGGTTAGTTGGTCAGTGTTTCCATGGTAGGTCCCACGAGTACAATAGACAGTGAGAAAAAGAACTGAGGTGAGATGGGGCCACCCACATTTATGTAAATGCTGATGCGTGATGTTGTAGATGGCCTCCAGCTAGCAAAAGTTTCCATGTGGTCCTAGCACCGACGCAGGTATAGTTCCAAAGGTGTGGCCTAAGAAGAGATAGCTTCGAAGATTACCCTCTTCTCATTTAACGTGGCCTGCACAGTGGGGCCAAATTTGTCAACCCCAAAGCAGAAATTCAGCACAGATTGTTGCACATCAGTGGCAAAATCAAAGTCTAAAGGCAGCTACCCAGGCAAAAGCATTAGAGGCATCATAAGCAGAACGCATCATGCCTTGAGCTACGTACTGTTGAGCCTCTGTTATGGCCAAGACTTTCGACAAATTGTCCACTATTTTTGACATTTCTTTCCACAGGGATTTTTTTTTTGCTCTTCCAACCCCCTAGCCAGCCACTCCTTCAGGCTTGCCAATGCACCCTACCACCGCTGCAGAGTTCTGAACGCCATCCACCGCCCCTCGCTGTTGTGTCCCCGGGTAACCCGACATGACCCTTTGGCAGGAGGACCCCTACCCCTGCGGGGGCTACTTGGGGAGGAGAATCACCCCAGAGGGCTTCTACATATCCCAGGCATGGCAGGGGTTGGCATAGATACTTGTCTGGAGCTTTGGACGTGTGGAGGGACTGGCAGCTGTCATCCAGTTGGCCAGGCGGGTGATTTCCCATTTTGTGCTCCACCCACCCCTCCTCCCTATTGGCACTGCACCCCCTGGCCAAACACACCTACGGCATGTGGTCACCCACATCACAAGGTGCGTCACCACATGGCGGCCAGCCACTAGGAGCCGCTCAAGGGCAATGCAGGCTACAGCCCACCTCCCACCCCAGAGAAGAGCATTCCTGCGAATGCTCTGAGCCCTCCACGTCTCCGCTCCTGTCGTCCCGGGCTCGGGCATGAACCCAGGTCATCAGCGTGCCAGGCAAACCACAGAGAATTCTGACATTTCAACCAGATACATGTAGGAATTTCCAATTCTGAGACAAAGCATGGCCTAATCAAAAGTCCTTATCCTTCTTCGAGAGTATCTCTTTCATCAGGCCACACCTATGGAACTTGCAGCCACCAGGTACTAGGATCACATGAAAACTTTTGTAAGCGGTCCACCCACGATGTCAAAAGTCGGCTGCTACATAAATGTGGGCGGCCCCTTCCCTCCTCAGTTGTTTTCCTGCTAACCATACTCGTTGAACCACTCACAGAAATGCCGTTGTGACTGCCACTGCTCATTTTTTCTATATAATAAAGCATCCACTTTAACAAGTGATTTTCGATGGTGTGTATGTTGTCAAATTAACTGTTGAAGCTGTTCCAGTATTGTGAATGTGGTGAGATTTATACCGACAATTCTCACGCCGTCTGCATCTGTTGCCAGAGCTTGGACCACAACGTGCAAGCCTGCCTGATTTGCAGGGGTTTCAACTGTGCCACCCAACGCTAAAAAAGGCCCCCAGAGAAGCACCTATTGAAACAGCAGGTAGCCCATGTGGAAAAGGAACTCAAGCGAAAGAGCACCACTATGTCGCAAGCCCACTCCTCCAGGTCCACATCTTCAAAATCCTGGGAGAAATCATCTGGGCGCTATAAGCACTGGGAGAAGGAAAAGGAGAAAATCTTCCCGTTGTGGTGCAGATCACCCCTCCGTGCAGCAGGTACGACCTCCACTGTGCCATCGACTGTTCTGACAGTGATGCTGCTCATCCCCACCATCAATATAACTCTCAGGGCATGGTGTTGGTGCTACCAGGCTTGGAGGCCATGCCTCCTCCATTGACCTCGACCAGCGCACCTGTTGACCAAGGCGCCGACATCCAGGCAGTGCTATCGTCCTTTATGAAAATGCTTAGATGTCTACTACCTCCTCCTTCTGTGCCAGGAGGCCTGTTAACAGGGCTTGCTACTCAACTCCCCGTGACGATGCACACTAGGGCCATGCCTCAACTGCCTCCTCGAGCACCGACAAGGACTTCAAATACAATCCTGATTTAATAATGCAGGATGAAGAGGACTATGCAGAAAGTCTCAAGAGACACTAGTTCCACTGTGTCCACCTGCAGTGAGGACTCTGTGGTTCACACCCCAAGGTGTCTCCTCCCCCAACTTTCCTAACCATATGCTGCAGTTACAGGCTGCCATGGATTTTGATTTAGAGGAGCAGGATACCACCAAGAAAAATTTAATAGATTTCTTGTGGAGTTACCCGATGCCCCACCTGTTGTGGTACCACCTCTCCTCCCTGACTCTAGAAGATGTCACCTTTGCTGCCTGGTATAGGCCAAATGCCATTCCAGTAGTACCAGGAAAGGCAGACAGAATATATATGGCTCCCTCGGGAAAACCTTTTTTTTGCTAGCCAGACTGAGGAAGACTCTGTGGTATGATAGGTCAAGGCCACCAAAACACCTGACTCCCATCCTCTTGATTAAATATCCAGGAGGTTGGGTATGTATGGTAAGAAGTATTTTGCCTCAGCTTCCCTGGGCCTTAGAATTGCTAACTATCAGGCCCATCTGGTAAAGTACCACAGTACTCTTCTGGAAAAAGGTCAAGGCAGCTGCGTAAGCTTTTTTCCTTCTATTCTGTATTTTCTTGGCAGGGCCACTGTCATTCTTCAGCCCTAGTCACGGCCCTCGGGACTTCTACCATCATCCATTGCCAGGTAATCCCCCAGTTACCCCCGGAGGGTGGGGCGGCGGCAATGGTCCCCAATCTGGGCCACGGGACTGGTGACTGGTCGGGGGATGTGGCGATGATGGCTGATCGAAGCCCTGTGGAGGGCTTCACTTAGACAGTGGCCTCTGCCTGCCTACTCTGTTTTTTCTTAGAGGCGGGGACGTGCAATGACGCCAGTGTCTGCCCTGCCTCCTGTGACACTAGCGCCAGTGGCACAAGCATCTCCCGGCCTCCACCAGGAGCCCTCAGTGCGCTGGGCACTTTCTCACCCTCCCCTGGAGAAGGAGAGCCGACCATGGGATGCAACATCCTTCTCCCCCCCGGCCGGCCCTCTGACGACTTGGGTCCGTTCCCGAACCCGGGTTGCCGGCATCGCAAGCAGAAATCTAACTGCTGTGCCAGCAGACCAGCTGCTGCGTAAGCTTTGCCAGAGGGCACCCCCTAACAGGAGCTCCTAAAGGTTCTCACAGCTGGAGATGATGTAGGAAAACACCTGCTTTGCATGGCCTATGATGTTTCTGATGCCTCAGCAGTATGTCTAAAGAGGTACTCCTGGCTTACAGTGGCAGTGTTTGCGAATGACAGACAATAGTCCATTCTCAGTGCCCCTTTTAGAGTATATAAATTGTTTGGCTCGGATGTCCAGGATATTTTCTCTAACCTTCAGGCCTCAAGCAGGACCCCAAGTCCGTGCATTCCCTTTACCATTCCCAACCAAGGGGTAAGCAGAGGATATCTTTTTACCATCTGGCGCTAGGCAAGAGTAAAGGAGCAGGAGCCTTGCCCACTCCAGGTAAACACTCAAAAACCCCTAGAGGTGGAGGCGCAGTAAGAGCCACCATAATGTACACCCCCCAACCACCATTACATCCAGGGGTAGCTGTAGGGGGTTGTCTCTCTCGTCACCTAATGCAGTGGAAGGAGGAGACATCAGATGCTTGGGTCCTGGAGATCATAACACAAGGTCATGCTCTGGAACTTCTAGACTTCCCTCCAGATTATCCACCGGTGCCAACACACTATCCTCCAAACCACATTACTCTGCTCTTGGAGGAAGTTCAGACTTTGTTTGAAGGGCACAGGCTCTATGGCACTCTTCTGAAGTAAAGAAACACAGGGTTCTATTCTCATTACTTCCTAGTCCCAAAATGGACAGGAGACCTATGGCCTGTTCTGGATCTCCAGGACCTGAACTTTTCCACAGAGTAAGAAAAAGATCAGAATGGCCATGCTGCAAGTAGGGGATTGTATCTGTTCCCTCAACATGAAGGATGCCTACCTTCATATCAAAATTCACAAACCTCACAGAAAGTATTTAAGGTTCCTGTTTCAGGGGGGGAACACTACCAATTCAGACTATTGGTCTTTGCCAGATATTTGGCAGTGGTGGTGGCAGCAGCCCTTTGTAGGGAAGGCCTCCATGTCATTCCTTACGTGGATGACTGACTATTGAAAGCCCACCCCAAGAAGCAGCTCCTGCGTACCCTAGTTCGAACAAGGCAGATGTTCAATGCTCTGGGATTTACTGTCAACGCACCTCAGTCTGTCTTGATATCTTGTCAATGCCTGCAGTACATTGGAGCAGTCTTGGACACAGCTCAGCCTTCCTGCCTCTGGACAAACCAAATATCTGACTGCCCAGGCCCACCTTGTACATGACAGCCAGTATGTCTCAGCCAGGACATTCCTTCGGTTTTGGTCCTTATGGCAGTGGCCACAGTCGCAGTACCTCTGGCCTGACTGCAAATGAGGAGCCCTCAGTGGACCCTAAGAGTCTAGTAGGACCAGCTCATTAACAATCTAGAACAAAGGATTCTAGTAACCTCTCCTGTACGCAAAGTGCTCAAGTGGTGGATGGAACCCAGCAACCTTTAAAGGAGGTCCCCTTCCTGATCCCCTCCCCAGATTTTAATGGATGCCTCAAAGATGGGCTGGGGTGCACATTTAGGGCCCCATCAAATGCAGTGTGGAGGGACCACAGTAGAGAGCACCTTGCACGTAAATGGTCAAGAAATGCGAGCTGTCCTGTATGGACTACAAGCATTCCAGGCTCATCTGTCTCTAGGTCCTCTGTTAGTAGACAGACATCAGTGTGATGCATTAATTACATCAACAACCAAGGGAGAACTCACATTTACCCCCTGTGCAGGGAAGCAATGAGAGTCTGGTACTGGGCTCTGGAACATGGTCCAGCACTGCCAGCAGTACATATTCTAGGCATCCAAAATGTCTGGACAGGCTAAGCAGGTCACAGTCCAGGATGCACGAAGGGGAACTGCTATCCTCTGCAGTTGCAGACCTGTTCGACAGATGAGGTTATCCAGAGTTGGACCTTTTTCATTCCCATACAACACAGAAACACACGTTACTCACCTGTAACAGTAGTTCTAGGAGTGGTATATGTTGTCTATCCACACTTGTTGGCATGTCCCTCTCCCTTTAAATCTCGCCAGAAGGTCTAAAAGCTGGCTCCTCCCACTCACCGGGGTGGTATATGCCTCGGCTCTGCCCCTCAACGCCACATCGTGACCGCTGGAAGCAGAGGTTGTGCGTCGGGGGGGTCAGTGTGGATGAATAACATATACCACTCCTAGAACTACTGTTACAGATGAGTAACCTGTGTTTTTAGGGATGTGGATATGTTGTCCTTATCCACACTTGTTGGCAGACTCCTAGCAGTTCTCCGGGAGGAGGGAGGCAAGGTGCACACCACCTACTTGGGAAACAGAGATTAGAGAACAGAGACCCCAAAACCAGCAGCACGGCGTGACTAGGTCAATGTGGTAATGGGTAATGAAGATGTTTGCCGACTTCCAGGTAGCAGCACTGCAGATATCTTGGATAGGGACGTCCCTAGAAGCAGCCACCAATGCAGCTGTATGGCAGGTAGATGAGCTCTTATCCCTCTATGAGGCTCCTTGCCCGCCAACCTATAGCAGATATCAATGCAGGATGTTATCCATCAGCCAATCGTCCACTTTGCTGCAGGTCTGCCAGGTGCAGTTTCAGCATAGATGACAAACCTCTCCCCGAACTTCAAACGTTCGCTCCTTGTAATAAGAGAGCGCTCATCTCAGGTCCACAGAATGGAGCCTGTACTCTGCCTCCAAGGTGTAATTAGGGTAGTAGACCAGCAGAGTAGACACCTGATTAAGGTGAAACTCCGACACCACCTTCGGAAGGAATTTCGGGTGGGAGCGCAGGACAACCTTGTCACTGTGGAAGACCAGATAGGGAGACTCAACAGAGAGCACCTGTAGTTCCCCAGTCCTTCTGGCTGACATGATAGCCACCAAGAAGACTGTCTTCCATGACGGATATGACATCTCACACCTGTGCATTGGTTCGAATGGATTCTTACCTATGAGTTTTGTCAATATCAGCAGTAAATCCCACGGAGGTGAAGGTTCACACACCAGAGGGGAAATGTGGTCGAGGCCTTTAAAGAAACGCCATACCACCTTTTCCTGTGCCACCGTCTGCTGACTGACCCGTGCCCAGTAAGTGGAGATGGCTGCCAGGTGCACCTTAAGGGTTGTAGACCGAAGACCTCCTTTGGAGAGAGACCAAAGGTAGTAGAGGATGCTAGCCACCGGACAGGATGAAGGGTCCAGGTCCTTGCCCTGACACCAGATGGAGAATCTTTTCCATTTGAAGGCATAGCACCTCTGGTCGACTCCTTCCTAGATGCCTCAACTACATTGAGGACATCATGAGAGAGACACAAAGCCTGGAACTCTAGCTGCTCAGGTGCAGGGATTGAAGGTCCAGATGGAATACCTTCCCCTGATTGACTGAGATCAGGTCCGGGCATGCTGGAAGACGCCTCGGGAGTCTGGTGCTGAGGCTGAGGAGATCTGGATATCAGAATTGGCGGGGCCAGTCTGGGACTACCAGGATCATCCTTGCCTTTTCCCTCCTGACCTTGAGGAGCATCTTGTGGACCAAGGGAAGTGGAGGGAAGGCACAGAAGAGGCCTGGGGTCCACGGCCTTGAGAAGGCATCCCCCTACAGCAAGCCGTGCTGGGGGGGTGGGGTGGGCATGAAACAGCTTCAGCTTGGTGTGCTCCCTGGATGTGAACAGGTCCATCTGAGGGGTGCTCTACTGGAAGAACAGGCTGTGAGCTACCTCTGGATGGACAGACTACTCATACGCCAGCTGATTCAAGCTCCTGCCACGTGGATAGCTAAGAAATTTGCCTCCAGTTGGCTCACGAGGGTCCAGATGCAGAGAGCTTCCCTGCACAGAGGCCGGGAGTGCGTGCCGCCCTGTTTGTTGAGGTAGTACATGGTCGTGGTGTTGTCAGTCTGGACTTGAACCACTTAACCCCGAAGGAACGAAGCGAATGCAGCCAGCACCAGCTGAACTGCTCGGAGCTCCAGAAGGTTGATATGGCATCATGATTCCTCGGGGGTCCAGAGCCTGTGGACTCTGATTCCCCATGTGGGCACCCCAGCCCATGAGAGAGGTGTCGGTCATGAGGACGACTGTTGGCTCGGGGCAGACAAACTGGATACCTCCCTGCATTTGTTCCTGGACGGTCCACCTCTGAAGGGCGTGGAGGGCGTCAGACATCTTCTGGGTCACAGTGACCAGCTGGTCGAAATGGCCGTGTCGCTGACACCACTGGCTGGCCAACTCCCATTGAAGGGGGCGCATATGCTACTGGGCCCATTGGACCACGGTGGTGCAGGCTGCCACGTAACCCAGAAGTGGAAGGAAGTCCCAAGCAGGGTGCAACTGCCCAACCAGAAATGATTGGGCAAAGGAGGAAAGAACCTCTGCCCTGACTGTCGGGAGCCTGGCTCTGGCTCGGCAAGAGTCAAGCTCTGCCCCGATGAAGCAAATCACCTGCGAGGGCACAAGTTCCGACTTGGCCTCGTTGACCAGGAGGCCAAGACTGAGGCAGGTGTGGAGGGCTAGATCCTTGGACCTCTCCACCTCCAGTCTGGAGGGACCCACTATTAGCCAATCGTCAAGATAGGGGTACATTCTGACTCCTCAACGCCAAAGATGGGCCACCACCACCACTGCTATGGATTTGGTGAAGACCCTGGGGGCCGATGACAGGCCGGATGGCATGGCTTGAAACTCATAGAGGGTTCCCTCCACCCTGAAGCAGAGGAACCCTCGGTGGGACGGATAGATCGGGATGTGAAAGAACGCGTCCTGAAGATCCAGTGAGCAGGTCCACATGTTCTGCTCGAGGGATGGTATGATCTGGGACAGAGTTATCATCTGAAAGCTGCGTGACCTGAGAAACTGATTTAAGTCATCCAGATCTAAATGGGGCAGCAGCCCCCCCATCCATTTCAGGACCAGGAAGTACCTGGAAATCAACCCTGGGTTGATCGGTGGGTCAGTGACTGACCACTACCTCCTTGTGGAGGAGTTGCCAGATGAGGATGAATGGTGGCATCGCCTCTTGTGGGATTTCCTCAGCCTATTGGTCGAGGGGGACCGGTACCTAGAAGATGACAGTCGGGGGGGCGGGGGGTGGACCGACGGGGCTTCTCGGAAGGAGTCTGGGAAAACCGTGGCTCCTCCAGATCAGGGACCGTGACCACGGGGGGCGGAGGGGAGCACCAGCAAGCTGGGTCTCCTCGTTGGTCGGTAGGACTGGGGTCCTAAATAAGGAATTGTTTACCTCATTAGACGACAATGGATCGACGGGGTTGGTTACAATTTTGACGTGGTTGCTGTCCCATATTTGAGCTGGCTGGCCTGATGGGGTACTGTGAAGCCAGCAGCCGAGGTCTCAATTCAACCAAAGTCGAGATAGGAGACTCCTGTGACCGAGATCTCTCTCTGTCCCAAGAGCGTCGATGTGAAGATTCTTCTCTCGGCCCTCTGTCCTTTTTACGGGACCAGGAGGTATGTGAACTGGACGGGCCCTCCCCTTTCGGAGGGACAGACTGGCACATCTGTTTGAAGGAACCAGAGAATGAGGTGCCCAGTTCGAGCAGAACAAAAACAGACAATGAAGAGGATTGTTCGGCAGCACGGGCTGCCTCCTCCTATAAGGCTCCTCCTATAGGCTCCTCCTATTTGTTCCAGTTGGTCGGTGGAACCCACAGCCACGGACACCACACAACAGGGAGCCTTCGATTTGACCGGCTGGTGCCATTTTTCTGGTTGTCCAAAGTTGTAAACGTGTGAAACAATCATTCAGAACCTGAGGATGGAATGCTCGGCAGAGATCGCAGGCCTGAGGGTCATGTGCATGGCCCAGGCAGTAGACGCTAGTGGAATGCGGATTGGTGTGGGACATTTTCTGTCCACAAGGACACTGGCGGAATCCGGGCAACGACTTGTCCTCCATCACGGTTGCAATCACAAAGTTGCGTGGAGAAACTTAAGAGTTTTAATTTTGGTGAACTAGTCGAAGTATTAAACGCCAGGGCCTACTCAACATGGAGCGGTAAGGAGGGAACCTTTTACCAATTTACCAATTATTTTACCAGGTGAGACACACTAAGCTGAAAGCTTGTTTGCAGGTGCAACCTGGGAGCACAAGGAAGTTAAGTGACTTGCTCAGGGTCACACAGTATGCACCTAGGGGGCTGTGGGATTCAAACCCAGGTCTCCAGATTTGCAGCTCAGAGCCTTAACCCACTGCACCATACTGCTTCCTTAACCTGACTCTTCCAAGCGGAAAGAAAGATCTGGTGTCATGGGGAGCAGCCGAGACATATACCACCAGGGTGGGTGGGAGAAGCCAGCTTTTAGACCTTCCGGCAAGATTTAAAGGGAAAGGGACATGCCAACAAGTATGGATAAGAACATATCCACATCCCTAGAACTGCAGCTTTTCCGCTTACTCACTCCATGGCCTGGAGTTTTCTGGCAAGACATGTTCTCCCTCTCTTGGAAGGGGAGGTTCCTGTATGCCTTTCCTCCCTTCCCTCTAATTCAGAGAGTGCTACTCAAGCTCCAGATGGAGGGAGCAACTCTGATCTTTATTGCTCTCCTATGGCCTCGTCAGATCTGGTTCCCCCTGCTGCAGCAGCTGGCAGTGGAACCACCAGTGCCTACTGTCACAGGAAACCTTGGTCCATCTAGACCTCATCTTCATGCATGCTCCTGAAAATATAGCCATTCCACAGTTTGGGGGTTCCCAAAAGGTGGCTAATGTTCTGGTGGCTGCCAAAAAGCCTTCCGCCAGATCCACTTATTCCATGAAGTGGAAGCGGTTTGCTTTGTGGGCTGCTTCTCATCACTTGGATCTGTTTACCTGTTAAGTTAACCAGGTTCTAGAGTATCTGCTGTCCTTATTGGATGATGGCATGCAGTATTCCTCTATCAAGGTGCACTTGGCTGCCATTTTAGCTTTCCATGTGCCTACTGAGGGACGTGTGGTGGCCCATAAGTTCTTGAGAGGCATTCTACATTTGAAGCCTCCTATCAGTGATCCAGTCCCAGCTTGGGACTCGAATTTTGTTTTGGAAAAGCTTACTTCGGCTCCTTTGGAGCCAGCCCTGACTTGTGGCTTATGCTTTCTTTCTTGGAAAGTGTTTTTAGTTGCAATTACTTCTGCTTGAAGGATTTCAGAGCTACAGGCTCTAATGTGTGAGCTTCCTTTTTTGATTTTCCACAAAGACAGGGTGTCTTTGTGTACTAATTCTAAGTTTTTACCAGAGGTGGGGTCTGAGTTTACTTTAAATCAAACCATTCACCTACCAGTTTATTTTCCTGAGCAATGCTGACCACATGGAAACTGCTGTAAGCAGTCCACCAGGGGCCACCCATGACATTGGCTGCTACATAAATGTGGGTGGTCTTCCCTCCTCAGTTCCCTGTCAGAGGTAATGCTCAGAGGATCTCCCTGCAGGGAACCAGGAGAGAACATAGGACTCAGCCAACCAGGCAAGGCAAAGAGCAACAGGTAGACCCTTAAAGAGAAACTGACACCATCTGGCCAAAAGTGCTACATAGCAGAATTAGAATAAGCATATCCCCAGTAAATCTCATGCCAAAAAGTAGATTTCTGTGTTACTTCATTTTTAGCCATTTTGTAACCCTGATTTCACTACCTGTTCAAAAAAAGCCTGTTCCAGTGAAGAGCTGCTGCTGATGTCATCTAGGGACCTCAGTCTAGTATTCCCTGTCAGCAAGCTTATAGGACCGGTTTCTCTAAAGTTGTAAAGATCACGTGCAATGGTTTTCACAAGTAAAACAAACAGCACGAGTCAGTAAACATTGCTTTAAAAAACTGTGTGTGTTTCAGGTTTTGTAACAAAGCTCACAATATTTTGTCTGGGTGCCTTTTTGTTGTGAGGTTTGCAGACTGAATTAGTTTCTAATGTGGTGAAAGGCTGAGATCATTCAACTAAGGTGATTTCTAAGAATGGCACTTTAAAACAATTATCCCATCTCCTTGTCATTGGGGGTGGGGAAGACTCATCTATGTTTTACTCCAGTAGTTCTCAAGTGGTGAGGTGCGGGCCCGTTGCAGGGGAGGCGCAGTGAGTTTGCTAGGTTTGTTGCAATACTGAAGTACTGTACTGCTAGAACACTGCCTCTGTACGTTTCAGACTCCATGTCTAATGCTGGAGCTAGGGGGATCCTGAGCCAGCCAATCTGAGGGCGAGAAAAGGTCTTGAATAGACCATCTGGGAGTGGGAAAAATGTGACCAATGGCAGGGGAGGTAGCTGCAGCCAATTGGTGCCAGAGTCTCCGAGCCAATGAGGTCTTTGCCTCCTATGTTGACATCATCGGTCCCGGAAATAAAGGAGCACACCATGTGTGTGAAGGAATGGATGCTGGATTCATGTTGCTGCCGCGATCCCCTGCAAGCTGCCTTCCTCAGACTGCTGAACCCGTCAACCGCTAAAGACGTTGCCCTCCACCGCTAAAGCAGCCGACCGCTAAAGTCGCTGCCCTCCACCGCTGATGCTGCTAGACCGCTAAAGTCGCTGTCCTCCACCTGCTGAAGTTGCCGATCGCTGAGGCTGCTGCTCTCAAACTGCAAAAGCCTTCTGACTACCTGCAGTTGCCACCCCAGAACACCGAGCTACTGATATTAGGAGCTACTGAAGCTGCGACTGGGAAAACCTGTGTTTAGTGCCGCTTGCTGACCAGACCCTTCTTTGGTAAGCAGAAAACCGTAATGCTGTGTTATATTTTTGTGCTGGAAGCCAAATGTTGTTGCGAAGAGGAGGGAGGGAGCAGCAACATACAGCAGCCAGCTATTTTGAATAATTTACAAAGTTGTTGTTTTGCTGCTTGTATGGAACACCGGGGGGGGGGGGGAATCAGCAGCAGCATGCGTGACGCCTATCTCAGCAGCCATCAAACTCTTTACAAAGCTGCTTTTTTGCTACTATCATGGGAGCATGGGGAGGGGTTTGAGGTGATGGTGGGGCCAGCATACATGATTCCTCTCTCAGCAGCTGGTTGCAAAGCTGCCGTTTTTCGGCCCAGATCCTGACGGGTTTGAGGTGGTGGTGGTCATATATGGTGGCATACATTATGCCTCTCTGTGCAGTTCACCTGTATTTCATTGTGATTGTTGGGACAAAGGCCATGGAAGGTTTTGGGGAAGGGGGGGTCATACATGATGCATCATGTTGCTGTGCAATTGTAATTTTCTAGGAGTGTGGATACGTTGTTCATCCACACTTCTTGGCATGTCACTTTCCCCTTTAAATCTTGCCGGAAGTCTTCAAGCTGGCTCCTCCCACCCACCCAGGTGGTATAAACCTCGGCTCCACCCCATGACGCCAGATCTTCCTTTCCACTGGAAGATACAGGTTCCCTCGTGCTTCACAGCATTTTGTAGACCCTGGATTCAAAGCGTTGGTTTTTACCGCAACTTACCTTAAAACTTGTTCGAGTTAACGATTCAGATAGCGCATCGGACATGGAGGATAAGTCTGCTTCCATATTTCGCCGGTGCTCCTGCGGCCAGAAGATGTTGCACACCGATCCTCACCTAACATGTGTCTACTGCCTAGGTGTCGGACATAACACCTCCACCTGCACGTTCTGCCTGGCCTTCCATCCCAATGTCCTGGATGACCACTTGGCGCGCCTAAAATTGGGGAGACCGCCTGTGAAATCGAAGGAGGTGAGGTGGGCGGTTTCCGCGACTGCGGGATCTGCTGAGCAGTTGGAGCAAATGAAGGCTTTCGAGGAGGAAGCGGCTCAAGCTTCGGCCAATCTGAGCTTTTTTGTTCCACTGAACCTTGGTTCCACCTTTTCAGGCTCCTTCAAGGAGTTGTGCCAGTCTCTCCCCACCTTGGGTGAGGCCTCCTCAGGCTCGCACTCTTCCCGCCCTCGGGAGAAGGACCCGAAGTCTTCGTCCAAATGGAGACGTTCTTAGGACAGAGAAAGGTCCGAGTCCCAGGAACACACGGTCTTGACCTCGGTCGAGATCGCATCCTCAGCCACCAGCTTCATGGATCTTCCAATTGACTAAGAGATCGAAGAAGTGTCCGACGAGGTTGAGATTTCTCTCGATCTAATCGACCCTATTGCGCCGACTCTGGTAGATGATTCTTTGGAAAGTACTCTGGTCCTTGACTTTCCTGATGAGGAGACCCAGCCTGCTGGTGTCACCATCGAGGAAACTGTTCCGGACCCTCGGTTTTCACTGACCCAGGTGTCTCCCGATCGACCGAGTTGGCCAGCCTGATCTCAGTCGAGGTCCAGAACCCCCTTGGTCGAACGACTGAAAAAGAGGCATCACTGTAGATCCTCATCCTCCTCGGACGAGGAGAGGCTTCGATGGAAACTCCGTCGACGCTATGAGGATCTTATGTGGCAACAGCTGATTTTGACCGGGCAGAAGCTGGCTCCGCCGTCCACCCTGGCCATCACTTGGCTACCGCCTCCTGGGCCGACGCCGACCCCTCCGGAACTGAAGTTTTCGATTCCCCCACCTGCGGGGCTGGCCCGTATCCCGGCTCAGCCCATCTTGGTCTCTCCAATGATTCTGGTGGAACCACCGCCTAAGCAGCCTCAGGGAGGGGCTCCCTCAAAAGAGGACTGTACAGACACCGGGCTTCCCCGACATCTGTCCATCACGGTTACCCCTGACCGCCCCGGCAGATCGAAGGGGACATAGGCAGGAGACCGTTGTACCATGACTCCTCAGACTCTGACGTCACAGGACTGCACTCCCATCCTGGGGATGATGAGTCCTCCATGGGGGGTTTAGAGGAGGGTCCTTCCTCCTTTCAAGGCATTCTCCGCCTAATCTCCGAATCCACCAGAATGCCCCTGGAGTCTATCCAGAAAAAGGTGAAGTACCCCCTTACAGACATCCTAAAAAGGGGGGATACCCCGACGGAGGCCTTTCCAGTGGCCAAAGCCCTCACTGACCCGGCCCTTGGGCTCTGGCAGTGCCGTCTGCCCGCATGGTCTGCAAGTATGCGGTGCCTATGGGGTCCCTGCCAGGATTCACAGAATACCTTTGGTGACTGCTTCTGTGTTTAGATGTACTGGTAGCTCGGCCGACACAGACCGACCCCCGGACAAGGAGTCCAAAAATATGGACCACTCTGCCCACAAGGTCTACGCGGCCTCTTCCTTAGGCCTTCATCAGGCCAGTCTGGCTGTCATTATGGCACACTTCTCTCATGCCCTCCTTGGGTCATTAGATGAAGTCCTCCCAACAGACATGCAGACCACGGTCAAGTAAGTCCGTGATCAGGGCCGTGCTGTTGCAAAACAGCAGCTCCAGATAGCCCTAGACATCGGGGATTCTTGTGCCCGCTCTTTAGCAGCCGCAGTGGCCACTCGCCACAGGGCCTGGCTAAGGCTATCCTCCTTCCCAGTGGATACCCAGCACAAGTTAGCTGACGTTCCTTTCCTTGGCACTCACCTGTTCGGTCCAGGAGTGGCTGGTCACCTTCAGCGTATCGAGCAGTCCAGTGCCACCTTGGATGCTACCTCTGCAAAAGGTTCTTCGGGCAAGAACCAGTAGAAAAGAAAGAAGAAGCCATTTCAGCATTCTTCCCCTGCGATCAGGCAGCTCTCCTATCAAGGAGGCCAGCAGCAGCAGGCTCAAGCTTGGTGCCCACGGCCCAAGCAGGGTCCTCAACAGCCCCGTAAAGGAGGCCAAGGCACAGGTCCAGGAGCCTCCTCCTCTAAGCCTGCTCAGTGACGGGTTGGGGGTTGCCACCCCTACACCTGTCACGCCAGCTCAGGGTCCTCCCGTGGGAGTCTGGCTCCACCACTTTCAGTCTGCCTGGTCCGATATCGCTTTGGACAGGTGGGTTCTCGAAGTGGTCAGTCAGGGACTGCCTCTAGAGTTGAAGAAGTACCCTCCTAGCCAAGCCAAGCCCCTCGGGAGGAAAGGATCTCAGCTTGCACTCAGTCAGCTCTTCGAGAGGACATAGCTCAGCTCCTCCACAAGGAGATGGTAGCTCCAGTGCCAGATTCTCCTACAGACCCAGGCTTCGTGTCCAAGTACTTCCTGGTGCCCAAGTGAACGGGGGTTGGCACCCCATCCTAGATCTCCACGACCTGAATCAATATCTCCAGTCCCGCACCTTCCGGATGGTAACTCAGAACTGGAGCATACCATCCCTGGAGCAAAACATGTGGTTCTGTTCACTGGATCTACAGGATGCGTTCTTTCATGTCCCATCAGCAGTTCCTCCACTTCAGGGTCGGAGAGACCCTGTACGAGTTCTGAGCCATGCCGTTCGGCCTATCATTGGCCCCTTGGGTCTTCACCAAGTGCACTGCAGTGGTGGCAGCCCATCTTCGGTGTCGAGGAATACGAATCTACCCTTATCTCGACGACTGGCTCTTGGCAGGAGCCGCCCTTCAGGAGGTGGAGAGGTCCAGGGATCTGGCTCTACAAACCTGCTCCCAACTCGGTCTCCTGATCAACGAGGCCAAGTCGGAACTCGTGTCCGCTCAGGTGATGGGCTTCATCGGGGCAGAACTCTACCCTTGTCAAGCCAAAGCTCGGCTCGCAGCGAACGGGGCAGAGGTTCTTTCCTCCTTTGCCCGATCATTTCTGGTCGGGCACTTGCACCCTGCCTGGGACTTTCTGTACCTTCTGAATTACATGGCAGTGTGCACCTCAGTGATCCGTTGGGCCAGGTGGCCGCCCAGTGGACTCAGCGCCACGGTCATTTCGACCAGCTGATCACTGTAACCCAGAAGATGTGGGATGCGCTCCAATGGTGGACCACCCCAGAACGGTTGCAGGAAGGGATCCAGTTTGCCCACCCCGAGCCACCGGTTGTCCTTATGATCGATGCCTCTCTCATGGGCTGGGGAGCCCACATGGGGACAACAGGGCCCATGGGTTCTGGACCCCAGAGGAGTCCCAATGCCACATCAACCTGCTGGAGCTCAGAGCAGTCAGACTAGCACTGTCAGCTTTTGCTCCTCATCTCCGGGGTTAAGTGGTTCAAGTCCAGACGGACAATACTATGACCATGTACTACCTCAACAAACAGGGCAGCATGCACTCCCATCTGCTGTGCAAGGAGGCGCTCCGCATCTGGACCCTCGTAAGTCGAATGGAGGCGGATCTCCTAGCCATTCATGTGGCAGGAGTCTCGAACCAGCTGGTGGATGCTCTCAGCCACATAGGCCAGACATCCCACGAGTGGTCTCTCCATCCAGAGGTAGCTTACGGTCTGTTCTCCCACTGGGGCAAACCGTTGGTGGACCTGTTTGCCTCAAGGGAAAACAACAAGCTGAGGCTGTACCATGCCCATCGCAGAGGGATGCCTTCTTGAGGCCGTGGACCCCAGGCCTCCTCTACGCCTTCCCTCCATTTCCCTTGATCCGCAAGGTGTTACTCAAGGTGAGGCGGGACAAGGCAAAGGTGATTCTGGTAGCCCCAGATTGGCCATGCCAGTTCTGGTATCCCGATCTCGGCCTCAGCTGCATGCCCCCAGAGCAGCTTTGTACATGCCCGGACCTGATATCACTGAACCAGGGGAAGGTATTCCATCCGGACCTTCAATCCCTGCACCTCACAGCCTGGAACCTGAGCGGCTAGTATTGGCCACCATGTTGCAATATTTACAATGATTGCATCGCTTATACCTAGGATTGGGCGAAGGAAGACCCCAATTATTTGTCCTGGGTTCCAGGCTCTGGATCTTTCTGAGGATGTCTACACTGTGGTGGAGTCATCTTGTAAGGAATCGACCAGGAAATGTTATGCCTTCAAATGGAAGGGATTTTCCATTTGGTGTCAGGGTAAGAGTCTGGACCCCTCATCCTGCTCTGTGGCTAACATTCTCGACTACCTTTGGTCTCTCTCCAAAGGGGGGTCTGCGGTCATCGACCCTTAGAATACACCTGGCAGCCATTTCTGCTTACAGGGTGTGGGCCAATCAGCCAGCACTGGTGCAGGAGACAGTGGTCAGGCGCTTCTTCAAAGGTCTGGATCACAAATCCCCTCCGTTGCGTGAACCTCCACCTCCGTGGGATCTGTTGCTGGTTTTGGCAAAGCTCATGGGTAAGGCATTCGAACCTATGCACAAGTGTGCACTCTCACACTTGTCATGGAAGACGGCCTTCCTGGTGGCTATCAAGTCAGCCAGAAGGACAGGGGAGCTCCAGGTGCTGTCGGTGGACTCCCGTTATCTGGTCTTTCACAGGGACAAAGTTGTCCTGCACCCCCACTCGAAATTCCTTCTGAAGGTAGTATCAAGAGTTTCACCTTAACCAGGTATTGGCTCTGCTGGTTTACTGCCCTAACTACACCTCGGACGCAGAGTACAGGCTCCATACCTTGGACCTGAGATGTGTTCTCTCCTATTAAAGGAGATAACAGGGAAATTCGTGGAGAGGTTTGCCAGCTGTCTGTCACCTACACTGAAGCCACTTCTAGCAGACCTGCAGCCAAACGGACCACTGCAAGGTGGATTACATCATGCATAGATCTGTGCTATGAGTTGGCGGGCAAGGAGCCTCCCAGAGGGATAAGAGCGCATTCTACCCGCCATACTGCTGCATCGGTGGCTGCTTCCAGGGACATCCCTATCCAGGAAATCTGTTGGGCTGCTACCTGGAAGTCAGCAAACACCTTCATCATCCACTACCACATCGACTTTGAGTCACGCAGGGATGCTGGTTTTGGGGCCTCGGTTCTCCAATCTTTATTTCCCAGGTAGGGGGTGTGCGCCTTGCCTCCCTCCTCCTGGAGAACTGCTTGGAGTCTGCCAAGAAGTGTGGATGAACAACATATCCACGCTCCTAGAAGAACAGGTTACTCACCTGTCACAGTAGTTCTAGGAGTGGTATATATTGTTCATCCACACACACACACACACACACCCGACCTCCCCGGCTTTAGGCGCACAGCCTGGCTTCCAGTGGGCTAAGATCTGGTGTCATGGGGTGAAGCAGAGGTTTATACCACCCAGGTGGGTGGGAGGAGCCAGCCTGAAGACTTCCAGCAAGATTTAAAGGGGAAAGGGACATGCCAAGAAGTGTGGATGAACAACATATACCACTCCTAGAACTACTGTTACAGGTGAGTAACCTGTTCTTATTGCTGGTGATTGTTGGGACGGTGGTCGTGGGTGGTTGGGGGGAGGGTCATACGTGATGCATCATGCTACTGTGCAATCCCATTTTTATTGCTGGTGGCTGTTGGAACTATGGGCCTGTGTGGTGGGGGTGGGGAGGACCATACAAGATGTGTCGTGCTGCATGGGCTCGCATGGTGGTGGTGGGGGGTAAACATGATGCCTCTCAGTGTTGTGCAGTGTTGAAATGGCACCCTTTTCTGTGGTCACAGGTATTTTACGATGTGCCTGCATTGGGAGAGCTATGGGCCTGATGGTGTGGGTTGGGGGGGGGTGTCTGTTGTAGAAGTGCCAAAATCCAACCCCTCGTCTCCCACCTGTGGCCCTGCTTCTCAATGAAACATAAGTGAAATGCAAAGAATAACATTGGTTTTATGATGGAAGGGGATATTGTGCTTCTTTGTAGTGCGGGTTAATATGACACACTTTTCTTAATTGTGAAGTGTTGGAATGAGGATACTCCTCTGTTACTGTGGGGGGGCTTTGGAGTGAAGGGCCTAATGGTGTTCTTTGGAAGCGATGGGGAGCCTTCTGCAGGTCTGGATGAGTGCTCACACCTTCAGCCCTTCACTTCAAAGCAGTCATTTGTGGTAGTGGTGGAGGGGTTTACATATGTTCTGTGCTGTGTGGGGTTCAAATTAATAGCAAGTTTTCTGTAGTGCTACACATCGTCAATGGCTGATCATAAACAACTGGGTATTGTGCACCCCTACCTGCTGGCTAAAATGCTGGACAACTGAGGATTCCATGCACAAACAGAAATTCCCCAGTTATGCTGTGCCATTGCAGGGACCAGAGCTACTGTCTCTTCTCTCTGAAGAGGTAAAGATCTCGATTCAAGACTTCAGTTGGGTCTGCAATTCTGCTCTTCTAGTTGGGGCTACCTGTTCTCAGGGAGGACCCCAAATTTAAATTATGTCTGAGCTGTAGCTCTGAAATTGAATAACCTGCCTTTTTCTCATTCCCTTTGTGTGCTGGGCCATGTATATGTTGCCATGGTGTTTTTAATTATCATAAATCAAGATGCCACAGGTAGGTATACCTATTTTTAAGAATGTAGCATATTTTTTTTTTTTTGGGGGCTCAGCTCTAGTGTTGGTTCCTGTTGGGATGGTGGGGCCTTTGTTGGAGTGAAGGGCCTGGTTGTGTTCATTACCCATACAACTCATCACTGACAATGCTGGAGTTAACAGAAAAGGAAATCATGGTATGATTTTTCTTGTCCTCCCCCTCCACCAAATGCCATCAACATAGATCTGGTGTATGGATCAGGCCTGCGCTGTGGAGGTGGGGGATTTGTTGCAAAAAAACTGTTTCCTTCTGCTGACTTTATTAAAAAAATATCCAGTACATTTGGTGATGCCTTTTTTGACTGCAAACAAACCACCCACAGGCCACCTTTACCTGATTGATATACAGCACTTTTGGTGCTGTCTTTTAATTACAGTTTTGCACGACAGCTGTGATGTACAGTGCAACATTTTATAAATAGTTCATTTTATCTGTTTTGTGATTGTGCATGAAATTCATTATCCATTGCGGTGTATGCTAATGTGCTTGAGACTTGGGAAGGCCTAACTTGGCAAAGTCTGAGAACCCCTGTTCTACTCTACATTACAATGATTATTTTACCAGAGCTAACACTTCCACCCCTAGTAGGAATTAACACATATAAGGCCCCTATTAAAATTTATCTCTACGCTTGCTAAGGTCACAAATGACTGGCAGATAGCACTGGACTCTAAAAACCATGTACATTCCTTGTTCCTTGATTTAAGCAAAGCCTTTGATGCAGTGGACCATGAGCTGCTCCTGGCTACCCTACGTATCATTAGAGTTGACCCTCCGGCAATAAAATGGTTCACCAATTACATCTCGGAGCGGTGCCAACAAGTCAAAGTGGAGGGTAATCTCTCCACGCTGAAAACCCTTCAAAGGGGAGTGCCCCATGGATCCATCCTAGACCCATTACTGTTTGCCATCTATACTAATAATTTAAACACTGGCATCAAGTCAGCAAGCTTTCACCTGGTTGCGGACGATAGTGTTGTACTTAGACAGGCCTACTCCTGAGCCGGCTTATAAAGACCTTCAGAGCGGATTCAACTTGGTGCAGGAAAACCTATTTCACCTAAAACTCCTTTTAAATGCAAACAAAAACTAAAGCTATGCTTCATGCCCCTTCAGCTAATGCACATAAACATAGCTCCACAAACACTACCCCTCAAATTTTGACACTGCTAGGTGAGCCACTCGAATTTGTATCGAAATTTAAATACTTGGGGGTGTGGATTGATGATAGGCTGTCTTTTACTGAACATATTGAGGAGCTAGCAAAAAAAAAAACTGAAACAGGCTTGGCATATTCTTCAGGATCAAGCACTTACTTCCACAGGAAGCCAGAACCATATAGTACAAACTACCATCTTGCCGCTATTGGACTATGCTGACATACTGTATGGAAAAGGCCCTAGTGAAACTTGACACTTTACCATAAGGCAATCAGGTTTATAACTAGTGCTTCATATTCTACCCATCAGTGCACCCTTTATAATATGATAGGATGGAGCTCACTTACCTTCAGACACCACAGAAATGTAGTCCTCTGGACTTTCAAAGCCATCTCTAATATGTTCCCTCAATATATCTCCGACTGTCTGCCTGTATGCCCTGCAGGGAATTACCTGATAAGAAGTCTTTCGTATACCTTTCTTCTTATTCCTATGGCCAAATCACATTTTGGTGGAGCGGCTATAAGCCACTCTCTCCCTGTTCTCGAACAAGATGCAGAAAGCATTGAAATTTGCGCTTCCTGTGAAGTTGACATTCTTTAAAACTTTTTTTGCACGGACCTTTAATGAAGCTTGCAACTGTCGCCACTAACAACCTCTACTATTGCTCCTTGGCGTCTTTATTCTAGGTTTTCCTACTTATGTGATATTCATTCAATTGTATGAAATGTATAGTGTGTAGAATAAATATTATCCGGTATTAGATTGCTCTGTACATATTCTGTTTTTTTTTTTTTTTTTTACTGTTTCCTTTTTATACTGTACTGTATTTGCCTTGAATGTGACCCCAGGTCCACCTTGTAAATGAGTTGTCTCGATGGTGTTTCGCCTGGATAAAGATTGATTGTAAAGCAGACACTGACAAACAGCAGTGAAGTTACCAACATTACAATACTAGCATCAGTACAATTTCCTAACAGGCACAGTAAAGTAGCACTCCAAATGGCTTCAGCAGCCTGAAGGCATGCTGACTCAGCATCCAGCAACCCTGGAGAAATGGACCACACCAAACGAGCATTAAATAATACAGTTTTGTCACGAAACCTGACCACATATAGTTAGTATAGCAATGTTTACTGACTGTTGCTGTCTGTTTTACTTGTGAAAACCACTGCATGTGATCTTTACAACTTTGGAGAAACAGGTCCTATAACCTTGCTGACGGAATACTAGACTGTGAGGTCCCTAGATGACATCATTAGTAGCTCTTCTCCGACATTTGCTTTTATTGTACAATCAGGATTACAAAATGGCTAATGACTTTAAAACGAAGTAACGTAAAAATCTAGTTTTTGGTATGAGATTTACTGGTGTATGCTTATATGGATTTTGCAATGTAGCACTTTTGGCGTCAGTGGCTCTTGGGAGGAGGAGGAGGAGACAGCACTAACTAGAGTCTCAGGATCCTGCAGTGAGCGGGGGCATGGCATGATGAAAGAAATTCTGTTGAAGATCTACTGTTAGTGAGTACAGAACTGTTCTGTCTTCGACGATATCTCTTTTATCAGGCCACACCTATGGAACAAGCAGTACTGACCATTAACAGTGTGGGTGGCTGGAGCCTGCAGTCCCTGAATCACAGCTAGGCCAAAGCCTGTCCTTTTTCAAGAGGCAACGTCTAGACTATAGTGTTTAGTGAAAGTGTGGACAGCACTCCAAGTGGCAGCTGCACAGATGTCTGCAGCAGATACATTTCTGAAACAGGCAACAGATGTGGCCATACCTCTACTGGAATGATTATGAACAATCCCAGGAAGTTCCTTACCGTACATCCTATTACAAAAAATAATACAGTTTGCTAACCATTTGGACAGGCATTGTTTAGAAACTGCAGGGCCCTCTTTCCCACAGGCGAACGAAACAAGCTGTGAGAACTTTCTTAAGTCCTTTGTGTAGTTTATATAGTACCTGAGTATTACAGTAAGTACGTAACTATTCTTTTCCTAGACTCCTTATGGGGCAAGGGGGTCATCTAGGGTCCATGGGTCAAGGAATTTTTGACCTTTCATGAGCTGCCATAATAACCAGATTCCATTCCGAGCTATGTAAAATAATGCTTTTTTGGGCCAATAAGGTGCTACGTCTATATCAGGATGTCATAATGGTATTTTTTTTGTTTGTTTTTTTGTTTATGTTTATCATGTCACACTTTCTACCCCCAGCCTCGTCACCCAGAATTACCAGGGCTTACCTTATGCCCAGCCTGGAAGCGATGCCTGTGGGGAGTCGGTCTTCATCCTGATGCCGGCATTTTCTCCTCCGGTTTTCTCCCAAGGGCCCCAGGAGTAGGAGTGCATGTGCGTGGAGGTGTGCATCCGATTTACAGCCCAGGTCACGGCCCCTTCCCCCATCCCACTGGCCTACTGCCTTGGCACCCTCTAAGCCCGAGCTACCCCTAGCCTCCACTAGGAGGCAGCCATCAGCCGAGGAATGCCGCTACACCTCCCCAACAGCTCCATCCAGCTCTGCACCCCCCCCGCCCCGTTCGCGAACCCAGGTCACCGGCATGCCACGAGTTAAGGCGTCCAGCACCACTGTGCCAGCAGATCTCTTAAGTCAGAAAAAATGGGTGGAATCCTCAACAATGATGTAGAGGAGACCTTAAAAAAAAAAAAAAGATTCTTTTTAGAAAATTTCCTCCTCCATGAAGTAGTAGTGAACCCTGAAGAGTGATTGGAAATGCCTGTTCCTTTTCTCCCCAGTAAGCAGACATGAACTCTGCATTATACGCCTCCTCTCTCTGGAGTTGCAACCAGACTTGGAAGAAAGGGTACTCGGGACCTCAAGACCCTTAAGGTACACACAGCATGTGGTCCTGATGGGTTGTACCCTAAAGTGGTGAAGGAGGTTGGGTAGGCACTGGCAGTGCTACTGGCAAATCTGTTTAACTTTTCCCTGTATATGGGGGTGGTTCCAACAGAAAGGAGTGTTGCTAATGTGGCGCCACTTCACAAGAGCAGGGATAACTGGGGAACGTTTAGTTACTTACTAGTAATAGATTTTCAAGAGAATTGCAAGTGGCACAGAGCAGGAGTGGAACATCTACCACAGATAGTCTGCAGGAGTAACACCAGGTCAAGGTAGGTGATAACAGTACTGTGATAATACATGGAAGCAGTCAGCTTCAGGGTAGGTTGATACTGGTAGTGGACTTACCATCTAGTGAGAAGGAAGTAGCTCTTGCTATTGGAGCAAGGCAGCAGCTAAAATATTTTAATTAGAAGTCTAATGGTTATTGTAAGGATCAGTAGTGGGATGAGGTTTAGCGGAGAGCAAGTCAGTTGCAGGGACATAAGGTATACCCCTCTGGAAAAGGAGAGAAGAGGAACACAGAGACGAGGAGGAAGGGATGGCATGACCTACTACAAGAGATTCTCTCAAAGATCTATTGTTATGGTAAGTTCTTGCATAACTGTTCTATCTTCTTCGAGGGTATCTCTTGCAGCAGGTCAAACCTTAGAAGCAAGTCCCAAGCAGTATGGAAGAAAGATCAGACTGGGTGGATGGAAAGCAGGGACCTAAGAGAGGAAGCCCTGTAAAACAGCTAGGCCGAAATCTGCCCGTCTTCTAGAGGTGATGTCTAGACCGTAGTGCCTAGTGAAAGTATAGACAGTACTCCAGGTGTTAGCAGCACAGATCTCGGCTGCGGACCCCCCCTCTGAAACAGGCAATGGAAGTGGCCATGCCTCTGGTTGAGTGGCCCTTGACAGCCCTAGGAAGTTCCTTATCATACTTTCTGTAACAGCAGATACAGTTAGCCAACCATTTGGACGAACACTGTTTAGGAACTGGTATGCCCTCTTTCCCAGGGCGAACGAAACAAACAACTGCAAGGACTTCCTGCAGTCCCTTGTGCAGTGAACATAATACTGAAAAATTCTATGTACATCTAATGTATGGAGTGATGCTTCCCATGGATTGGCATGCTCCAGATAATAGGAAGGTGGATGGTTTGATTCAGGGTAAACTCAGACACCACCACTCAGGATTGGTATGCAAAGACACTCTGTCTTTGTGAAAAATCAGATAAGGCTGCTTACACATGAGCGCCTGTAGCTTGGAAATCCTCTGAAATGCCTTCCACAACAGAAAGCATAGCTCACAAGTCGCGGCAGGCACAAAAGGAGCCAAAGTAAGTTCTTCTAAAATGAAGTTCAAGTCCCACGACAGGACAGGGTTACGCATGGGAGGCTTCAGCTGCAGGATGCCTCTCGGAAATGTACAGGCCATGTCCAATTGGGCTACAGTACGACCCTCAATGGGCACATGAAGTGCCGATATGGCAGACAAGTGCACCTTCAGGGAAGAGCATTTCAGTGCAGCGTCGGACAAAGACAGCAAGTATCCCAGAATCTGGTTCACCGGGCAGGTGAAGGGGTCCAAGTGATGAGAAGCCACCCACAGAGCAATGCACTTCCACTTCATGGAATAGGTCACCCTGGTGGAGGGCTTCCTGGCAGCCACCAGGATGTCGGTGACTTTAGGTGAAAAACCAAACCTGGCGATGGCTATGTCCTCAGGAGCCATGCATGCAGATAAAGAGAGATCAGGGGTTCGGATGAAGAAGAGTCCCCTGTTCCTGTGACAGTAAGTCCAGGCACAGGGGAGGGGGCACCGGAGGCTCCACTGCTAACTGCTGCAGTAGTGGAAATTAAATCTGCTGAAAGGGAGCCACCATAATCAGGCTGGCACTCTCCATCTGGAGCTTGACTAGCACTCTTTAACTCAGAGGACAGGCATAAAAGAACCTCCCTTTCCAAGAGAGGAACAATGTGTCTCACCAGAAAACTCCAGGCCTTGGATCTAGTGAGCAGAAAAGTGGCAGTTTTGTGTTGAGTAGGCAGCAAAAAGGTCCAACTCTGGGCAACCCCACCTGTTGAACAGGTCTTCTACTACTGAGGTGAGCAGCTCCCACTCATGCATTCTGGACGGCGACCAGCTTAGCTTGCCTGCCAGGATGTTTTGGACACCTGACATCTCTAGGCCATATTCCAGGGCCCAATACTAAACTCTCATTGCCTCTCAGCATGAGGGCTAAGAATGTGGTGGAGTACACTGACATTGTCCATCTGCACTAGCAGCGGCCTAGGGCCAGATGAGACTAGAAGACCTGCAGGCCATAGAGGACAACTCTCATCTTGAGGACACTAATGTGGAGTTGAAACTCAAGTAGAGTCCACATCCTCCCCAGTCTGGCAGGGACCCAGATGAGCACCCCAGCCCTTCCCTGAAACATCTGAGGTGAGGACCTGCTGAGGGGTGAGTATGATGAAGGGAACCCCTTTTAGTAAATGGCCGAGTTCCATCCACCACAAGAGAACCTTCCTGACTGGGGAAGAAACAAGGACCATGTGCTTCAGACAGCTGGTCAGCTGATCCCACTGTACCCTCAAAGTCCACTGAGGATGTGCATGTGTAGGCATGGCAATGGCAGCAGCCATCAGGCTCAGGAGTCTGAAGTATGTCTTGGCTGTGACATACCAACTGTGATAGATTTCCTGGGCCTGCGCTAGCGAGCATTCTGCACTGTCTGGGGGCAGAAAGGTGGAGCCCTGGGCTGTGTCCAGTATGGCTCCTATGTACTGGAGGCATCTTCTGAGAGTCAGTACCAACTTGGACAGATTGACTGTGATCCCCAGCTGGCTGAACAACTGCAGGGTATGCACCAGGGTCAAGGACAGTTGCTCTTTGAACTAGGCTTTGAGCAACCAGTCGTCCAGATAGGCAAAGACATAAAGGCCTTCCCTCCTGAGGATCGTTGCCACCACTGATAGGCATTTGGTGAAGACCCAGGGTGGCGAAGACAAGCCGAAAGGGAGGACTCTGAACTGATAGTGCTCCCCTTGAAACAAGAACCTTAGGTACTTGGTGTGGGGAAGGCAGACCTTGATGTGCAGGTACATGTCCTGCATATCCAGGAAGCAGATCCAGTTTCCCTCCTGGAGCAAGGGCAACAGGCTGCAGAGTGTGACCATCTTGAACTTCCTGTACTGAATATAGTAGTTCAGGTTTCTCTAGTCCAGGATGGGCCTTGAGTCCCCTGTGGACTTGGGGACGAGAAAGAACTGGGAGTAGAACCCTGTGTTGCGCTGATTTACAGGGATGGGTTCTATGGCCCTTTTTCGCAGCAGCATCTGAATCTCTTCCAGCAACACAGGAACGTGATCTGGGGGCTAAGAGGAAGGTCTTGGAGGGAGCTCTGGAGGGATCTCCACAAACTCTAGAGCATGCCTTGTTCTATAAGCTGTAGCAACCAGGTGTCGGATGTGGTCTCCCACCACCCATCCAGATGGAGGGAGAAACTACCATGTCCTGGGGAACCAGATGGAGGGAATTGGGCCTGGAGTCAGGCTGATGCTGAGCCCACGTCAGGGCCCGCTCCTCCACTCCTTGAGGACTTTCCTGTGATGGACAGGGGGTAGGCAGGGCAGTGGTAGCTTTGCATTTACTGAGCTACTTGGTGCCAGTCCTAAGTCTATGGGTGGCATGACAAAAAGGCACCCTCTGCCCACTGTTCTGATGGGTGTGATAGAGGGAGTGAACGGACCACAGGGGATCTTACTGAGGCCTGCAGGTCATTAACAATGTCCTGTATGTATTCCTCAAAGAGCTTGTAGCCTCTGAAGGGAGCATTCAGGATGGACTGTTGGACATCAGTGGTGAAGCCAGAAACCTTGAGCCAAGAGTACTTCCTCAAGCAAATCCCCACTGCAGAGGCCCTGGCTGGGGCATCTAAAGCATCATAGGCAGCCCTCAGAAGATGCCTACTCACGTCAGCACCAGACTGGAGGGCCTTGGATAGCTCCTGCGTCTGAAGACCCTCAGGGAGGGACCAGGCAGCCAATTTGGCAGTCTCCCAGAGATCATTTTGGTACCCGAGCATGTGGCCCACATAACGCCAGCATGGAAGAGGCAAATACCCTCTTGCCCACAAGGTCCAGTTTCCTGGACTCCTTGTCTAGAAGGAGGGAGCGAGCCAATGTGCTGGGGCCTCTTGGCCCGGTCATGGGCCACATTTATGACCACTGAATCCGCCTGATGGCCCCCCTGCAAAAAAGGGCTTCCCTGAAAGGGTCTGGAACCATCTGCCTGCCTTCCTGGGCAAAGGGGGGAATCTGGTTTTGTCTATACCCCGCCGCCAATTTGGCATCCTCATATGCGTCAATCACAGGAGGAATAATAACAGGACGGGATTCAGGCAGGCCCAAATAGTGGGCCAGGTTCTGTCTGGCAATGTGTCCTGCTCCTTGGCATTATGGCGTCCTGCAACTGCCACATCACAACGATGAAGGAGGGGTCGTCTGTGGGACCTCAGGACATAATTTCTCCCCTGCCGAGGAGACCATGGAGGTGCTAGAGGGAGTCCAGGCCCTTGCATCCTTGTCTTCTTCCTCCTCCTCATATAGTTGGGGGAAACTGGGGCAATAGTCCTCATTTTCCCCTGGTTCAGAGGGTGGTATCGATTGGGGGGGGGGGGCAGACTTTGACGATGTGTGATGCGGTGGCATCAAAGGCCCTGAGACGGGACAACCTATCATACCAGGTCCAGGACAGAGGAAAAGAAAGCCTGGACATCAGTGGTCACTGTCATCGGTATGACTTCCTGCGACATCGATGGGAAGGGGTTGCAGCAATGACAGAATGGGGGGGCAGGCTGAGGGACCAGCTGTAGCTCCAATATCATAGGGATGGTAAGAGGCATCAACAGAAAACGTCTAGCACCTGACGACGCATGAATGCCACCAGTAGGCCAGCACCACTCCCCAACTGCGGCCCTTGAGAGGGCGGAGAGGCATTTAGCAGGGGCAGCCATGGGCAGGCGCATCAGCGGGGGCAGAGAAGGAAACCCCAGTGACAAAGGGCCAGCATCTGCAGCACTTACTGGCCACACTTTTCAGTATGCCCCCCCCCAATAGCAAATAGAGACAATGTAAGGCCCCAGATCCTTTACTTTGAGGTCAAAAAGTCCTGCTATTGATTTTGAGAGTAGTTATTTTGGCTCCCAAAGCTTGAAGCATCTCCACCTCCTGATCTTCTGCGGTCTATTGGAGGGGAACATGCATCCTTACCAATGCAGCCTGGCAACTGGTGACCTCTGCCCTCAGCCCAGAGAGGCAGCTGCCAGAATACCCTCCTGAATACCGCTGCCCTACAACCATTGCACTGCACCACTCCAGTCACCATCAGTTCTTGTTGCTTGTTTTATCCACTTGCCTTTACTGCCTAGTTCCTACTATAGGGTAGGACTAATTTTCTTTATTTTTTAAACCTACAGCGATGTAATTCTTGTGTCAAATGCTAGTGCAAAATAGTCAATTCAGCTTTATTTTAAAAAAAGCGCTATTCAAATCAAATCAACTTTATTTTTATAGCGCCTTTCAAAACCAAGGTGCTGTACATAAAACCAAATACATAAAGATAAAAATTTAGAACAAAAACATTAAAACAGATCATCTGTGACTAGGGAAAGCTAAGCTGAATAAATAAGTTTTTAACTCAGTTTTAAATCTATCGACAGTTGGGCATTCTCTCAGCCAACGAGGTAGAGAACCCCGGCGTCAGGTACCCTGATGTATGTACCCAAGTGTCGAGTAACCTGGCAAAGTGTAGGCAGGCACATACCCCAATGTCATAAAGCCTTATGGCGGGTAGCCTGACAGAGGGTAACCCGGTGTATATTGTGGTACCGTGTAACCGGGCGGAGGGTAACCAGGAGGCCCTGAAGGCGGTGCTGTGGAACCAAATGGGGGACCCTGAAACTTGACCCAGGAGGACCCGGAAGAGTAGGGTGAGGCACGGAGAAACAACGGGTGGCAAACCCGGCTTTGGCACAGATGGCCCTGCTGAACGAACCGGTTGGGAGGGGTCCAGAAGGTAAAACGTGAGGTCTGGAGGTGACCCAGGAACAATGTCACCTGCTGGATGACCCCCGCCTCCTGCTGATCTGGGGAGGGCAGAGGAAGCTCCACGAAGGGAGAGGAGGGGGTACCCCAGTGGGAAGACCTGACTGGTAAGGGCTGCATTGAGATCAGCAGTTGGCTCTTGTCTGGCTGGATGTCGTCTGGTCCTGCGCAGGAAAACGACATAAGCATGTCGGCCAGGCAGTCGTCGGAGGGTCCGACAACCGGCTTATCGACCTTGGCCATGTGGACACTGGAATCCCTGGTGCCCGATTTATCAGCCCAGGCTGGGCGCTCGTTGGGAGGTGACACAAGCGACTTATTGGCCCTGCCTGACTGCTTAGACCCCATGGAATAAATGGGCCTAAGAGTGGCAGAGGCGACTGACTCGGCCAAGGCGCCCGTGACCAGTGGCAGCGAGGGAACTAAGGGCTACTCCCGGGAAGGTGGGGCAGACTTGCAGGCAGCAGCGGTCTTCCCAGAGGAAGAGGGCCGCTGGTCACCCAAGGGTGGCCACGGGTGAGAGGGAGACCTGTCCTGGTCCCAATGCTTCTCCTTGTCCCTCTTCTTCTTATGCTTCTGAGAGTCAGTAGGAGAGGATGAAGCGCTCCTCAGCTTCTGCAGCTCTTTTTCTGTCGTGGCCATCTTTTTAAGCAGGAGGCCTTGAGGGCCTGCTGGCGGCGCTTCCGTGTTACCCGGCTGAATCTCCGGCAGGCCTCACAATCCTCGGTCTTGTGCTCCAGGCCCAAGCAGAAGAGGCAAAGGGAGTGAGAATCCTTGTGCGGGAGCTGCGTACCGCAACAACAGCACTTATTCTTATGTGACTCTGTGGAAGACGTGCACAAAATTAAGTTTTGAACAAAAAAGAAAAAGAAAAAACAGATACTCATCCGAAAAATGGCGGTCGAACTGCAGCAACGATCTCCGTGAGGTCCGACATGCATAGTTCAATGGCAGGAAAGAACTGGAAGGCGGGCGTGGGGACCACCCACTATATAGTGTCACGCTGACATCAGTCACGTGATTTCGGGTGGGCGGTCCCCCATCAGACACTGCTAGTTGAAGTTTCTGTGTGGTCCTGACACCAGGGGGCGCAGTCCTCAAGGTTATTACCTACTGCCACAGCCCTCTCGAAGTAAGAACTTCTTTGTCCTTATCCTTAAAGAAGGACCACCAAGCAGTTCATTAAGTCCCTGAGGTAATCCAGGTTTGTCTGGTGCTTGGGGGTCAAGTGCGAAAGGACCCGGCCTCTGGTATTCTGGCTGAGGTAACCCCGGTGTTGGGGTAGTCTGACCCTGGCCATCTGGCATTGGGGTAGACTGGCCCTGATCATCCAGTGTCTGGGTCGAAGGAGTACCCTCAGGCGCTGGAGGAACCTGATCCGACATTCGACCGTCCGTTGAGTCCTTGGGCATCGGTTTGTGAGGAACGTCTGCATCAACTGGCATCTGCGGAGGCACCAGGTTCTCTCGAGGAGTCTGGGTAGGGGAATTAGCTGGTGGATGCCTAGGTGGAGTCGCTTGGGGAGGAGGCATCACTCCTAAGCGGGACGTGCGTCCAGTGCTCCTGGAGGGAGAGGACGACGGTCCCAGGTGTCACTTCCCAGCGTCGGCCCCTGATGACAGGGCGGACCTAGCAGACATCCTGGGAGGGTGACAGACAGCGGCCTGCAGCTATCTGTCACCCAAGGAACCACCGGCCGAGTCCCCAGGGTTGATGGGCTTAAGCTTGAGTGGCTAAGAGCTGTGGGAGGACTTCCCATGCCCTGAAGAGCCCTCTCCCAAGACAGAGATGATGGAGGGAGGCTTCGTCACCAGGAGCCCAGAGGCAAACCCGGAAGACAAGGAGGTCGCTGACTTCTGCATCGGGGACGCATGGCGGCCTTCTGTTTGAGATTTCACCTTGTCCCGCTGCTTATGTTTGCTGCCTGATGTCTTCTCCTTGTGGGAAGAAGAGGACAAGCTCTTGCAGTGAAGTTTCTTCTCCATGGCAGATACCTGTTGCTTTAGCAGGAAAGCTTCAAGAGTCTTCTGGCGCCTGTACCTCGTGCACTGGTTGAAGCTGCAACAGTGCTGGCAGGCCTCGATGTTGTGGTTTGGGCCTAGGCAGAACAGGCAAGCCAAAAGGCAGGATCTGCTAACCACATGCGCACTTGGAGGGGCGCCTCTCGATGGAAGATGTTGGAGACGAAAACGACATGCACGAGAACTATCAAACATTGAAAATTAAAAAATAAATTGGGCGTTAAAAAAACGCAAGCAAAATGGCGGTCAACTAGCTGAAGGAGTTTGTGGAGATCTGACTTGTGCAGTTTACAGCACGAAAAGAACTGGGGATGGGCCGGGGGACTGCCCCTTTTATACCATACGTAACGTTGGGGTATTGCTAGCTAGAAAGTTTCTGTGGGGTCCTGGTGCCTGATGGCTTCAGTCCTAAAGGTGTTACTTGCTGCAAGAGCGAATCTCGAAGCAAGATCCTGTGTTCTTCTCTTCCCAGGGAGCTTCTACTGCCATGCTTCTGAGAAGGCCTTGAATCTCTGAAGAGTAAAGGTCTCACTGAGCTGTTGACAGGCTGTGATGTCGCTTTGGTGGAAGATCCAGTTGAATCTCTGCAAAATTAAGAATAACATGCCGAATAATCCTGAGGACCTATTTGTCCATGGTGATAGACTTCTACTGATTGTAAAAATGAGTCAGACAGCCTCCCACTACCATGGAAATGTCCACCTCAGGTAGTTGAGGAGAGATCGGGGCCAGATTTTCAGAGGGTGGCACTGAGCACTTCCAGGCCTTGTGCTGCATTTTCTTTTGCAGCTGAGGAGGCTGGTTCCTGTTAGGGGCTCTTTGGACTCTTCCTTGAAAGTGCTGCCTGTTTCAAAAAAAACTGACGGATCTTGCCTCCCTGTGGAGCTGGCCTGACTGTTTTAATGGCAGCCCTGGTCTTCTGAGAGGTCTCCAAGGCTTGCTTTACTTGTGGGCCAAACAGATCAGTGCCATCAGTGGGTATACTCTTAACTTGTTGCTCAGCATTAGAGGAGAACCCAGATGTCCGAAGCCATGAATGTCTCCTGGTACAGATTCCATCAGCGGCTGCTCTAGAAGCTGTGTCGTAAGCATCCATGGAAGCTTTAAGCTGATGACTACTGCATTCACTTCCCCGGATAACAGTCTGTAGCATCTCCATTTTGGAGTCAGACTTCAGGAGATCTTCTATTAAGGCTTTGAGAGAGTACCAGACGACAAACTCATATTAAGAGAAGTGCCTTTCATAGCTGGTAATACACACACCCAGGGTTGCGGCAGCGAATGTCCTCTTGCCCAAGGTATCTATCTTGCGAGACTCTTTATTGATAGGATGTGCTGACACTTCGTGAGGAAGAACAGCTTTGTCATTCTCAGCATGGACAACAAGCGCACCTGCGATGGGTTGTGAGACTAAAATAGGTCTCTCCTTAGGAAGGACATACTTCCTGTCTATAGATTTTCAGATAGAAGGAATACAGGCCAGTCATGCCCACACTGCCTCAGACAATGTCTCGGGTTGGGGGGACTGGAGGCGTAAGGCTCACTGGAATGTTAGTAACATGGAGCTTCTTCAGATGCAAAAGTCTTCCTGGGTCCACAGAGGTCAGCAGGTCCAGGGTTGCCCTTATATTCTTGAGGAGAGACTGAAAGAAAAGGCCCTCCACTGGGTGTTCAGTTGGAAGCGAAGGCTTATCCAAACTATATGAGTCTTCATCACCTTCTTCAGAGATGATAAAGTCTGGATCAGACTCATCCTGCTTCACGTCCCTTTCAGAAGGGGTTGTAGCTGCCTCAAAACAGGCCATAGCCAGGCCTCGGCAGAGAATATACAGGAGACATCGGAACTGGCACCAGACAGCACCACAGAACCTGGCACTGCCCCAAAAACGGCACTGGCTGTGACACAGAGGATGTCACCAAACCAGCGCATGCAGATCCAAACCAACCCTAAGAGAAAAAGATGGTACCTGTGCCAGCCCCTGTGAAGAAACAGAGTGAGGGGAAGGGCACATAGAACCAGCATCAGTGGTGTGGGCACCAGTAAGGGAAGAAAGTCCGTTGTTGGTACCGGATGCTCAACCTGTCCCAAAGGTCCCAACCGCGGTTCCGAGGCTCATAGGCCCAAAGGCCCTGGAACCCAATCCACAGGGAGGGGCAACCGGGACAAACACTGTACCCACTGCTCCATAACAGTGGCCCACTGGTGAAATTGCCCACTAGAAACTCCACCAGGGGACAGAGAAGGGCTCTAGTGTAGAGAACCTGAACAGTTGAGAATGGAGGCTGGAGATGGCCTATCACTCTCAGCCAAAGACCCCTTGGCAGACTTACCTCAAGTGGTACTTTTCTTCCCCTTCCAACAGGAAGAGGAAGCGCTCAAGGCTGAGCAGTGCCAGGTCCTGGACCTGGATCGGGAATGGGCCCGCTTCTTTGTGTTTACAGGAGGACTGTCCTCCCTCCCTAACACTGCACTGTCCGTAGTCGGATCCCCCCCATAGAGAATGGCGGACCGGATACAGCCTGGCTGCCAGAGCAGCATTCCAACATTAAGTCCCCACTGTCACCATCCATGCTCGACTCCCTTGAATGGTAGAGCGTAGAGGAAATATGAAAATTTATTTAAAAAAAACAAACAACTAAATAAACTAAACAACAAACGAATTAAATCTGAACGCTGTTGTAGTGACATGAAAATTTGACTCTCGGCAGGTAAGCGACATTGTCACTGAAGACAACTTGGTGGGGGAAAAAAGGAACTGAGGTGGTCGGAAGATCGAAGCCGAGATAGCCTACACAGGTGGGAGCCTGCTTTGGGGTGCTGCGCATGCGTAGTCCTATCTCGGCACCAGCTCTCCTTAAGATTTTTGGCTCCTGCGGGGTCCTGGCGCCTTTGGTTTAGACCCAGCAGTATGAATGAATGGTGAAGACTTTAAGTCCAGGAAGATCAAGTAAATGCAACTCCTCTGCCAGCAGAGGTACAATGTGTCTTCCCAAAAAACTCTAGGCTCTAGAGTGAGCAAATACGACGGCTTGGTGGTGCTGAGGTTTGAGACACTGGACGCCACACCTCGCGCCATGCCGGCGACCCGGGTTTGGGAAACGAGCCCTGGCTGCTGGGGGTCGGCAGGAGAAGAGAGAGAGAGCTGAGTGTCCGGAGGACTGCTCTCCTCTCTTGGGAGGAATCCAGGGACAGCCTGGCACTGCAGTGGCCTCAAGGGGGAGACCAGAGGCACTGCAATGCATAGGGCCAAGAGTAGTGGGGCGCACAGTCGCGACGGACGTCCCTGGCATCATTCATGCTCCAGGCTCTGCAGGAGGGGGAAGAGGGCGTGACTAAGAAAACCCATTCTCTCGATAGGCGTCGGCTCCTCGCAGTGCTGGCTGCCACATGCCCAACACAGAGTCCTCTCTCCGCCTCTTCGGCCTCTCGGTGGCTCAAGCCGGGCAATCTGGATTGTAAGACAGTGCACCGGAGTGGATGGTGGCCCTGCCCCGAGGGGCTCAGAATTGGGGGCTTGCTGGGTGTAGGTTATTGAGGGGCAGTGACATATATGAGGAAGGGAGGACCATGGTGGGCAGTAGAGCAGACCAGCGAGTCGAGGCAGCCCAAGAAAGTTCAGGGGGTAAGGCGCATAAACAGAGTTCGGGGGGCAGGGGGAAGAGTGAGCAAATACATGGTGGGACACAAAAAGGCCCAGCTCAGTTTGAACACAACAGGCAAAGAACTCACTGACTACACAGTCCCACTCATGGAATAGTGCCTGACCTGCTGAGAACAGCTGCCAGGATGCTGACAGAGCCAGGCAGAAAGGTGACCACTGTGTGTACATGGTGTACCAAATTTCACTCCCAGACCTGCATCATTTCTCTGCAGATGGGAAAAGAGTGGGCACCTGATTGTTTGTTGAGGTAATGTGCATGACACATTGGTTTTCATGTCTGCACCACAACAAGGCAGCACTGAATGTGTGTGGCGAAAGCCTGAAGGCCAAGAAGAACAGCCCACATCTCTTAGAATGTTGATGTGGAGAGTGTGTTTGGCCAGAGACAAAACACCCTTGGCTTGGAAGGAACCCAGGTGGGCACCCCACCGCATCAAGTGATGGATGGAGGAACGGGTTACTCCGCAACAGTGGGGAGCAATCTTGCCAGCAGCAAAGAGTGTTTCTTAGGGGTGCTGCGACACAGATCAGGTGATCCAAGGGTTAAAGAGAATGGGCCCACTGTGCACGCAGCACCCACTGGGGAATACACATCTGGTGACAGGCCAGTGGAATGGTGACAATGGCCGCAGTCATGAGTACCAGTAACCCAAGCACGGACTTGGCAGTGAATCGCTAGAAGCAACCAGACAAGCTTGCTTGATTAGGGAGGTGGCATGGCTCACTCGAAGGAATGCCTTTGGCCAGAGTGACATGTAGGACAGCACCTATAAACAGAAGTCATTGGCATGGGGTCAGAACTGACTTAGGTTTGGTGACCAAAATACCAAGTTGGTTGAACAACTGACACGGTCACCATAGGGTCTAATACAGCCAGATCCCTGGAGGAGGCACTGTGTAGTCAATTGTCCAGATACGAGAATACCAGGGTATTTCAGTGAATGGTCACAGCTGCCACAGGAATGTATATGATAAAGACTGGCAGTGCTAAGGACAAGCCAAAGAGGCATGACACAAAATTGATAGAGCTAGTCCTCCAGCATGAAGTGCAGGTGGCAGAACTTGATTTTTGATATACAGGTAAGCATCCTGCATGTTCACTCAACCCCGATAACAGAGGAAGATGCTTCATTCAGGGCTAGGCAATCTTAAGATCTCCCATTTTCTGTGTTATAAGAAAGTACTGGGAGTAAAACCTGCGACTGTACTTGGAAGGGGGAAAAGGGCTGAAATGCTCATTTCTCCAAAAGAGTGTGAACTCTGAATTGTAAGACTGATAAATGTGCCAGAGTATAAGGAGGACTGGGAGGATGCACAGGATGTTGTCCCTGTAATTTCTGTGCATGACCCTCCTGAATAATATCAGTGTTTCTCCCAAGAAAAAATGGAAAGGATAGGGCATTTGTCAAGAAACAGAAACGATATGCGATATGTACCATCACCATTTTTTTTACTCAAGCTTTATTGACACGTTCCAGGTAGATACAAGTATATGGCAAAGATTATACAACATTAACCAGTACCATAAAGTTGATATCCATGTCATTATGGTTTACCCACTTCAAGTTTGTCACCTTCTTTGTTCCTGGACTTTCCGTCCAATCGTTTCTCTGAGTCCCTATGCTTTTCCTCTTCTTTCTGCATGTTTCTTTGTTAGGCCTAGGTCACCTTTCCTTTCCTGTTTTACTTTAAGCCCCTCAACTGCTGTAACTGGGCTCTGTTTTAAACATGGGGGAAGGATGGGGTCTTAAAACAAAAGAATAGGGGCACCCAGTGCATAGATGCTTCAGGGGAAATCCTGAATATCCAGGCCCCACCTCTCTAATGTGACTTCCTGCTACTTAAACAGGAACAATGAGACCTTCCTTCCAACCTGAACCCCTGGTAACGGCCAAGAGGGGAAGGAAAGGAGTCAAGTGGATGGGAGGACGTAGCTAAAGCACCACCATTGTCCCTGACCACTCGGGGTGTTGAAGGGGCAATCAAAAAGTGTTACCACTGAGAAGGCATCTGGGTGACTGATCTGCTCACAATATTGGCGCAGAACAGGTAGAAGCCTTTATGAAATGAGAAGCCACCCCATCCACAAGGGGGCTGGGGAATAAAGCATCATAATAGATTAATACAATTCCCTGAGTCCGTTCCACATCATGACAAAACAGTTTGAAGCCATGGACTAGTGTGTTAAGTTGTGAAAAGTGACACATGAGTAGAAAATCCAGAAACTCACAGCCACAAGTGTCAGCAAACACAGATACCAGAGGCAGGGACACTGGTAGAAGCATCAGCGGTGTCATAACCAGAACAGAGTAAATGCTTGCCACCCTGTAAGCCATGATCAACACAGCAACTGGCTTCTTTTTTAGAGGAGTTCTCAGGCACTTTATTTAACAAGCTGGACATGGATTTCCACAGGCCATTTTGATGTTGTATTGTTTAACCTGATCATAATTACAAATACAGAGGCCTGAAGTGGCAAAGGAGAAAGTCCATTTGTCCACTGTGTCTAATTTTCTGGTTTTCTTTGTCAGAAGCTTTAGTGTTCTTATGAAGAAGTTTCTTGGACCTATCATGAGCTGCTATAATAACCACAGGGTCCATTCTGGCCAAGTGCTATATAATAAGGTTTGGCAGAAGGGGCAAGATACTTTATGCCAGGTTGCCATGGTGTCATTATCAAAGGCAGGATAGATAGGATGGCCACAGAGGTGGCAACAGGGACCTCCAAGACTTCATGTAAATTTTCTTTTAGTGGAGTCGTCATCTTCAGCAGTGAACTGGAGCTTCTGTCCTGCATGATGCATACAAGATTTTGGAATTCAGCAGGATGCCTGGCAGTATGTACCAGTGTCCTCACAATTACATGAGACAGTGGAACTGGAGACAGCCCCATGGTAAATGGGAACTTCTTCCTTCTCTCCTCTTCCAGCAGGTTTGAACCACATTAAACCTCCTCATTAAGACGAGGAGAGCACTGAGGAACCAGTAAAGCCACAATCTGGGCAGCAGGTGGCTGTGGTTGAGGGATAGGAACAGGAGGTTCACTAGTTGCAAGCTGTGTCAACAAGGGTGATGTCAACTGTGATGTTTGTCTGTGGCAAGGCAGGCAACAGTCTTTGGATCAGTTCAGAGAATGTAGCCAGTACACAGTCATTGGTATCAACATCACTGATGGGCAATGACATCGTCAGCATCAGCAGGGGAGTGCCTATCTATGACATGCCTGCTGATAGTGGTAGGATTTGTGTTGTACTAAAGCCAGTGCCAGCACCTGACCTTGGTGTCTCAGCGACGATCTGGCTGGCAACAGAGGTCAATGATGCGGCCTTAAACTTAACCTCTAGCATCTTTAATGGAGATTGGAATTTTGAGAGGGAGATGCATGACAGTGATGCCCCACCGAAAAGTCTTTGTCAACTTTTTCTTTTGATCAATGACACTTTTCTTAAGGAGGCAAGAGCCTTGCCAAACTGCAAGGAGTGTGGCTGGGTTCTGACCAATCTCACTCTTTAGAACGTTGAGGGGACCCTTGAGATGTACTCATCAAATGGGGTATAAAGCAAGAAAGCAGTGAAGGAGACAGGTAATGGAGAAGGCAACAAGGAAAGAGGTGGGTCAGAGGGAGCTCTTCAGGGAACAAAACAAGCGGGGGGGGGGCAGGCAGGGAGCAAGGTATGGAGCGCCATGTGTGCCAATGTAAGGAGAGTCTTGGAAATAAAATTCCAGACCTGGAGGCCATCACGGCAGAAGCTAGCCTGGCTTTGGCAGCCATAACTAGAGCCCCATGTTTTCTGCAATTCTGCGGTTGCAGCAACTGCTGCAGAAACAGTATTTTGTGTTGCAGTAAAAATGGCTGCCACCACTGAAAACCCCAACTAAATGGCTTAAATGATTATGAGCAAGATTAAAATAGCATTAGTGTGAGTTGTTGGCAGCTCCATTACACATCCCCCAGGTTGCAATAGTCAGTGGGGCCACCCCTTTCCAATCCATCAACACTCAGCCCAGAAGCTTATGACCATTACAGCCTTCTACAAACACTGAGGGAACTTCAGGAAGTCTATTTCATAAGAAAGAATGGTGGTTCTAGTTGCCAATTGCAGAAATGTGGAATGAAAAAGCATCCGTAATTACTGCAGACAAGAAAGGGGAGGCTTTCTGGACCTCTGTCTAATGTAAAATGGTCCAGCTACTCTCTAGCCTCACAGAATAGGAGAGAAGAAGATATGAAAGCCAAGTGGTATTGACACAAATTACACCACCAGTGCTGAACTGTGCGAGCAGGAGGAAGCAACTAGAGCAGCGTTACAGCACAAACCATCACCACCAGGCTTCAAGCAAGGGGGTAGGAGGGAGCCATTGGAGCAGCACTGTTTTGCAACCAGGCAATACTGGTCTTCAAGCAACTGGGCAGGCAGAGGGAGAAATTCTCAGGAGCATAGCTGTGGTAAGCCAGCACTTGCCAAGAAGGAGGGAGACATGGGACAATAAAACAGACCGCAGTAAAAAAAAATTAACCCTTCAATTTCCCCATGCCTTACTTCCAATCCAAATCATGATGCCAGAATTGCTTTGCATTCCCTTGCCTGTGCATCTGTCAAACTGCCCCAGGCTGACTTTTCCTGAGCATTCTTTCTGTGCAAGTAGATTTTATTCTGGTGCTCATTTGAGCTGCCAGAGAATGTAAAGCTCATCACAGAACTGCTGCAGAATTGCTCACAGCCTGACTGCAGCAAGCATGAGGTCCTGCCGCGGAATGTAGATCCAGTTTGCCACAGTTAACGCCAAGCCCTGGCCATAATGGAGTCATGGTGCACTGACAGCCACGACTGGGACATGGCCGTACCAGCCTACTCTCTGTTCAGAAGAGACAGGGAGGGGAGCAGGGGTTATAGTATACGTGAGGAAGGGAATCAAGGCCCTGGAAATACAGGAAAAAGAAGGGCTGGAGGTGCTGTGGGTCATCCCTGAGACTGGTACTATGGCTGCTATCCATAGAGGGGTGATATACAGACCTCCAGTACAGAGACAGGAGTTGGATAAAGCCCTTGGAGAAGCCGTCATCAGGATGGCAGTAAAGGGGAGGTGCTGCTAGTTGGGGACTTCAATCTGAAAAATGTGGACTGGAGCTTTCCAACTGCAGCTTTGGCAAGGAGCAGGGCCATCCTTGATGCCCTACAAGGGGCTTTACTCGGGCAGCTAATCAAGTAACCCACTAGGGATGGGGCAGTGCTGGACCTGGTGCTTACACACTGAACAGCACTGCAGACATCACAGTGGGCAGTCCCCTAGGTACTAGTGATCACTGTACAGTGTGGTTTAACATTAAGGCAAGAATAAAAGCAAACCACACTAGGACGAGGGTCCTGGACTTCAAGAGGCTGAATTTTAAAGAAATGGGAGACTGCCTCAGAAACTGCCTCATTGGGGGGGATTGCCAGGGAAGAGTAAAGGCACAGCGGGGAGAAATAAGGGAGGGCATAATTAAGGCAATCAACCTCTGTGTGAAGAAAACAAGTAAAAGTAGCAGGAAAAATACCATTTATGGTTCTCTAGCAAAGTGGACAAGGTGGTGAGGGGATAAATACAGGTTACTCACCTGTAACAGGAGTTCTAGGAATGGTATATGTTGTTCATCCACACTTTCTGGCAGGTATCCTTGCCGCTTTAAATCTTGCCGGAAGGTCTTCAAGCTGCCTCCTCCCACCCACCCGGGTGGTAAAACTCTCGGCTCCGCCCCATGATGCCAGATCTGGCCCACTGGAAGCGCAGGTAGTGCGTTGAAGCCGGGGAGGTCGGGTGGGTCGTGTGGATGAACAACATATACCATTCCTAGAACTCCTGTTACAGGTGAGTAACCCGTTATTTCTAGGGACATGGATATGTTGTTCATCCACACTTTCTGGCAGACTCCTAGCAGTTCTACGGGAGGAGGGAGGCAAGGCGCACACCTCCTACTTAGGGAACAGAGACTGAAGAACCGAGGTCCCAAAACCAGCATCCCGGCGTGACTCAAGGTCGATGTGGTAGTGGGTGAAGAAGGTGTGTGCTGACTTCCAGGTAGCACCCCTGCAGATTTCCTGGATAGGGACATCCCTGGAAGCAGCCACCGATGCAGCAGTATGGTGGGTAGAATGAGCTCTTATCCCTCTGGGAGGCTCCATGCCCGCCAACCTATAGCAGAGATCTATGCAGGAGGTGACCCACCTGCTTATCATCCGCTTGGCTGCAGGTCTGCCAGGTGCATGACTTCAGGCGTGGGTGACAAACAGCTGGCGAACCTCTCCCCGAATTTCAGCCGCTAAGCTCCTTATAGTGGCGGCCTTCTGGGGTCAGAGTATGGAGCCTATGTGCCGACCTCCGAGGTGTGATTGGGTAGAACACCGCAGAGTCAACACCTGGTTAAGGCGAACCACACCACCTTCGAAGGAATTTCGGTGAAGTAGAACAACCTTGTCCCCTGTGGAAGACCAGGTAAGGAGACTGGCGGAAAGCGCCTGGAGCGCCCCATCCTTCTGGCTGACGAATAGCCACCAAGAAGGCGGTCTTCCACCACAGGTGAGAGAGATCACACCTGTGCATTGGTTCAATGGCTTGCCCATGAGCTTTGCCAGTACCAGCAGTAGATCCCACGGAGGTGGAGGTTCTTGCACCAGAGGGAAATGATCAAGGCCTTTGAAAAAGCGCCAGACTACCTTCTCCTGGCGCTATCGACTGCTTCTCGCCCGCGCCTCGCAAGCAGAGATGGCTGCCAGGTGCACCTTTAGGGTCGCCACCAAGCCCTTGTGAGAAAGGGACCATAGATAGTCCAAGATGCTTGCCAAGGAACAGGAGGAAGGGTCCAGACCTTGTTCTGACACCAAATGGAAAACCTCTTCCATTTGAAGGCATAGCATTTCTGGTTGACTCTATGGGACGCCTCAACTACATTGAGGACCTCGCCGGAAAGACCCAAGGCCTGGAACTCTAGCGCCAGGAACCAGGCCGTCAGGTGTAGGGATTGAAGGTCCGGATGGAACACCTTCCCTGATTGACTGAAAGTAGGTCCGGGCAGCTGGAAGCTGCCTCGGGAGCCTGGAGCTGAGGCTGAGGAGATCTGGATACCAGCATTTGCGGGCCAGTCTGGGGCTACCAGAATCACCTCTCTTGTCCCTCCTCGCCTTGAGAAGCACATTGTGGATCAAGGAAATGGGGAAAGGCGTAGGAAGAGGCCCGCCACGGCCTCGAGAAGGCATCCCCTGCAGCAAGCCCTGCTGAGGGGCAGGCATGGAACAGCCTCAGCTTCGCGTTCTCCCTGGAGGCAAACAGGTCCACCTGAGGTGTGTCCCAATGGGAGAACAGATCTTGTACTACCTCCGGCAGGAGAGACCACTCGTGAGACACAGCCCCTATCCGGCTTAGGGCATCGGCCAGGGTGTTGGAGGCTTCTGCCACATGAATGGCTAGGAGATCCACCTCCAGGCTGCGCACGAGTGACCAGATGCGGAGAGCTTCCTTGCACAGAGGCATGGAGCGCGTCCCGCCCTGGCGGTTTAGGTAGTACATGGTCGTGGTATTGTCCATCTGGACCTGAACCACTTGACCCTGTAGGAACGGAGCAAAGGTGGTGAGAGCTAGACGGACTGCCCGAAGCTCCAGCAGGTTGATATGACATCGGGACTCCCGAGGGGACCAGAGGCCATGCGCTTTGTGCTCCCCCAGATGGGCACCCCAACCCATCAGAGAGGCGTCGGTCGATAGAGAGACCGTCGGCTCGGGGCGGACAAACGGGATGCCCTCCTGCAGATGAGCTGGAACGATCCGCCACTGGAGAGTGTTCCACATCCCCTGGGTCACTGTCACTAGCTGGTCCAATGGATCGCAGCGTTGAGACCACTGGCTGGCCAACCCCCACTGAAGGGGACGCATGTTCCAGCGGGCCCAACGGACCACGCTGGTGCAGGCCGCCATGAGACCCAGGAGGCGCAGGATGTCCCGGACAGGGCGTGATTGCCCAACCAGAAATGACTGGGCAAAGGAGGAAGAACCTCGGCCCTGTCCACCGGGAGCCGTGCTCTGGCTCGAAGAGAGTCGAGCTCTGCCCCGATGAAAAGAATCACCTGCTTCGGTTCGAGTTCCGACTTGGCCTCGTTGATGAGGAGGCCGATCTGAGAGCAAACCTGGAGGGCCAGATCTCTGGACTGCTCCACCTCCCATCTGGAGGGGGCTGCTATCAGCCAATCATCAATGGTAAAGGCCACCGGACCCTCGGCCGCAGAGGAATGCTGTCACCACTGCCATGCATTTGGTGAAGAACCTGGGAGCAAGAGACAGGCCGAAGGGCATGGCTCGAACTCAGAAGGGATCCTTCAGCTCGAAGCGTAAGGAATCTCTGGTGAGACGGACGGATAGGGACGTGAAAAACACGCCCTGTAGGTCCAGAGAGCAGAACCACATGCCGCTGCTCCAGGGATGGTATTATCTGAGCCAGAGTGACCATCCTGAAGGTCTGAGACCTTAGGAACTTGTTTAGGTCGTGCAGGTCGAGAATGGGCGCCAGCCCCCGTCTGCTTTTGGGACCAGGAAGTACCTGGACACAAACCCGGGTCTGAGGGAGGGTCTGCCACCTCTCTGATCACCTCCTCTCGAGAGCAGAGCGATGTCGGTTCAGCAGCCGATGAAGGGTGACTTTGTACTTCGGGGCAACAGCTCGAAGGGCGGGCCTGCTCGAACTCCAGAGGCAGGCCCTTTCCCACCATTTCCAACACCCACCGGTCTGTAGTGATAGCGGACCAGGCGGAAAGGAAGTGGCGGCTGCCTCCAAGGGGAACCTGGGGTGGGGTGACGAGGTTGGGGGCGGCACCCCTCAACCCGTCACTGAGCAGGTTTGGAGGATGGACCGGCTGAGGGACCACCTGGGCCTTTACCTCCCTGCTTCCTGGAGGAGGAAGCCGCAGGCTTGGGTTTGGGATGCCAAGCGCGAGCCTGCTGGCCCTGATGCTGCTGGGCCGGACCTGCCGCGGGCGCAGACGGACGAAAGGGCTTGGGTTGCGGTCTGTGGCCCTTGTCCCTCTGGGCAGACGAGATCGAGTCCAGAGTGGCACTGGACTTTTCGATCCTCTGGAGGTGACCTTCCACTCCAGGGCCGAAGAGGACGGTCCCCAGGAAGGGGACATCCACCAACTTGTGCTGGGTATCCGCTGTGAAGGTGGATATCCTCAGCCATGCCCAACAGCGCATAGCCACTGCGGCCGCAACTGACCTGGCGCGTGAGTCACCGATGTCCAAGGCAGTCTGAAGTTGCTGCTTGGCCACTGCCCTGCCCTGGTCCCGCACCTGCTTAACCGTGGTCTGCAGGTCAGCCGGGAGATGAAGGACTACCTCGTCCAAGGAGCCCAACAGGGCATGAGAGAAGTGTGCCATCAGCACGGCCGAGCTGGCCTGACGAAGGCCAAGGGAGGACTCAGCGTAGACTTTGCACCGGCGTGAGTCCAACTCCTTGACTCCTTGTCAGGAGGCTTGTCCACGTCCCTGGCGCTCTGGAACGCCGAAGACATTATCGGTAACCAACCTCGGCTGAGGGGTGTTCCGAAACTGGACAGAGAACCGGTAGGGACAGCATACTTCCTTGCCATTCTGGCCAGGCGCAGGGCAGGAAGCAGGACGCTGCCAGAGCTCCAGGCCGGGCCTACAATGGCCTCGCCACCGAAAGCCTCCGTAGGAGAATCCCTCAGTCCAATATCTCCGTTAGGATACTGGCCCGCTTGATACGGGCTCGAGCTGCATCCCGTTGGACTCCGAGATGAGCCTAATCAAACCCATGAAGGACGATGGGCTATCGTCCAGCGACTGACCACCTGAGGACTCCAAGTCAACCCGCCTGGAGAACAGGGAGTAATCGTTGTCGGACTCTGAGGAGTCCGCAAAGAGCTGCCTTGGGCCTGAGCCACCCTCCACCTGCCGAGGGCGATCGGGAGTGAGGGTGACAGACAGCCTATGGGGCAGACCCTGGGCCGACCGAGAATTCTTGGTTGGGGTTCCAAACAACAGCTGTGGAGGCGGAGGTTCCACCAGAATCGGTGGGGCAGCCGGTTTTGGTCGAGCAACAGGCCTGGAAGCAGGCGCCTCGGCTAGAGCGAGGGGTTGCTTCGGCCGCTCCGGTGACAGCCACTTGATAGCCGGGGAAGGCGACGACGTCAGCTTGCTCCCGGACAGAAGAAGCTGTTGCCACATGAGGTCCTTGTAGCGCCGACACAACTTGCGTCGAAGCCTCCCCTCGTCCGAGGACGAGCGGAGACGCCGCGCCACACGGTACCGGGACAGAGACCGCCTATGATGGCAGGGTCGGCTGGACCGAGAAGAAGTCCGAGACCGAGAACCTCGGCTTTTCCGAGGAGGGTTCTGGGGCAGGGCGGGGGAACCCGCTCTCCCCTCGGCTCAGAGGGTTCAACCGTGGACTCCGGAACCGGAGGCACGGGCAAGTCCACGGAACCTCAGTCTCCACCGGGGGAACCGGGGAGTGAGGGTTTTCGGCTTCACCGGTCGACAGCCCGTCCAACGGGTCGAGAAAAATCTCGACTGCGTTGACGGGAGTCTCGGTCAACTGACCTGACAGGGACACCGTGAGGCCAGTGGCCGAAGGATCGACCGAAGTCGATGGTCGACTACTCGGTGAGAGGGACCTCTCCCACTCCCAAGAGCGTCGACGGAGGGACTTACCTTTGTGGTCCTTCTTCTTGGACCGGAGGAAGGCCCTGAAGATGTTGGTCCCTCTCCCTTAGTGGAGAGGGACAGACAGAGCTCCTTAAAAGAAGCTGAATAGGAGGATCCCAGGTAGAGCGGGATAAAGGCCGCGGCCGAGGAAGACGAAGATGCGGCCTGCGCCGCCTCCTCCTCGAGGACAATCATCTGCTCCAGCTGTTCCGCCTAGCCCGCTGCCGCGGAAACCGCCAAACGGGCCTCCTTCGACTTTACTGGAGGGTAACGTTTCTCGGGGCGCCCAAGTTGCAAACAGGCGGCGCGGTCTTCCAAGATGTAGGCCGAAAAAGAAGAGCACAGGCTGCAAGCCTGCGGGTCGTGCTCAAGGCCCAAGCAGTAGACGCACGTGGAGTGCGGATCCGTCCGAGACATCTTCTGCCCGCATGGGCACCTCCGAAAACTGGGAGTCGATTTGTCCATTGCAGCCGCGAGGGAAATAAATGACCGAAGTCTTGAAAACCTTAAAAGTAATTTTGGGTAAACCGAAGAAATAGGAACCAGTCTTATATGCAGAGCGTTAAGGAGGGAACCTGAGCTTCCAAGCGATAAGGAAGATCTAGCGTCATGGGGCGGAGCTGAGAGTTTTACCACCCGGGTGGGTGGGAGGAGCCAGCTTGAAGACCTTCCGGCAAGATTTAAAGCGGCAAGGATACCTGCCAGAAAGTGTGGATGAACAACATATCCATGTCCCTAGAAAAAGGTGTTATTCTGGAGGTATAAGGACACGCAAAGGGAAGAAGACGAGGATGTATATCAAGTAAAACAGAGGGAAGCAGGAAAGGCAGTGAAACATAGAAGTTGAAAGTAGATAAGGACTGCAAGGCCCATCCAATCCCCCTTAGTAAGGGGAGTGAAGGCACAGACTGAGAAAGGATTGCCAAAGGGGTAGCCAAAAGGGGAGAACACTTTTTTCAGGTACGTAAGTGAGACATGAAAAACAAGGGGAAGGATAGTGAAGATGAGGGCAGCAAGAGAAGACTGCACAGAAGAGGATCAGGAAGACGACATCCTGAATAAGTACTTCTGCTCAGTTTTCAGCTGTGGGGGAGGACACCAGGAAGCAGCAGAAATGGCTTTTTGGGGGGGGGGTGGATGGACACAAGTCCATTTTCAGAAGAAAGAATCCTGAAGGGACTTGCAGCTGTGAAAGTGGACAAGGCTATGGGAATAGAGAGGATACACCCAAGGGTACTAAAAGAACTCAGAGGTGCTAGCTGCCCCACTGAATGCCTTATTCAACAGCTCACTTGAAACAGGCATGGTTGCAGGCGACTGGAGGGTAGATGTGGTCCATCTCCATAAGGGCAGCAGCAGGAGGAGGCTAGCAAGTACAGGCCACTAAGTCTCACATCAGTGGTGGAGAAATTAATGGAAACCCTGTTAAAGGAAAAGTTGGCGGAAAATCTTGAATCCAGTGGGCTACAAGACCAAAGACAGCATGAAGTCACGGGCTGGGGATCATGCCAGACAAATCTGATTAGATTTCTTCAACTGGGTGACCAGGGAAAAAGATTAGGAGAGGGTAGGTGACGTGATCTGTCTGGAGTTTACCAAGGTCTGTGACACTGTGCCTTGCAGGACACTGATGAAGAAATTGAGCAGGTTGGGGGTGAGACACAAAGGAGTGAACTGAGTAAGGAACTGGTGAATGGATAGTCGACAGAGTGGTGGTTAATGATACTCACCCTAACGAGGGGAGACTGACCAGTGGAGTGCTGCAGGGCTCAGTACTGGGACTGGTCCTCTTTAATGTCTTCATAAGTGACAGTACCTAAGAACTGGAATGGAAGGTATGCCTTTTTGCAGAGTACACCAAAATCTGTAATACGGTGGACACACAGGAGGGGGTGAAGAGAATGACTGGAGATCATGGGGAAACTCAAGGAGTGATCAAGAACATGGCAGTTGGATTCAATGCCAAAAAGTGCAAAATCATGCACCTTAGGACACAGGAACCCAGAAGCTGAGCACAGGATGGGGGAGGTACTCAGTCGCTAAGTGGGAAAAGGACCTTTGGGTTATCATATCTGATGACATCAAAATGGTAGGGTAGTATGATAAAGCAGTGGGTAGGGCCAGTGGGATGCAAGGATGAATAGGGTGAAGTATCTCCAGCAGGAGGAAGAATGGTGTTGTCACTGCATCGCTCGTTTGTGAGACTCCACATGTAGTAGTAGTGTTTTTTGGGGGGGCGCCTGTCCCCAAAGGCTCAGGGCGCCCTTACAACAAATAATAAAAATACAGATATAGCAAAGAAAACAAAACAATCATACAATATATAAAACTTTCCTTAACCCAATAAAATCTAAAAACAAGCTGCTACATAAATAGGTAGTCCCAAACTAGGCATCAGGCTCCAAACACCTGCTCAGACAGGAAGGTTTTCATATGTTTCTTAAAAAGTTCTACAGATGGCCCCTCCCAGAGGTACCTCGGCAACGAGTTCCAGAGGGCCGGGGCCACCACCTCAAATGCCCAGTCCTTGGAAAATTTTAACCTAGCCCTAGGTACCTCCTGGAGGGCCTCATCCGCCGATCTAAGAAAGCGAGCTGGAGTGTGCAGAAGCTCCTTCAGGTAACCTGGACCCACTGTACTATGCGACTGTGTGTCCAGTTCTGGAGGCCACACCTCAGAAAGGACACAGACAGAGGAGGGCAACTAAAATGGTACACAGTTTGAGGGAATTCAACAGGTACACCCTGGAAGAAAGGACAGTGAACAGGGGATATGACAAGAGACCTACAAGTACCTCACAGGGGTGAACAGGGTGCAGGAGGGAAGACTCTTTTCATATGAGAAAGAGCACCAGAATCAGAGGGCATGAAGCTGGAGAGGGGGAAGTTTAAGAGAGTTGTGAGGAAGTACTACTTCACTGAAAGAGTGGTGAACACCCAGAACAGACTGCCAGTGTAAATGGCTGAGGTGGAAGCGTGTGATACAGACACAGGGGGATACTGGTAAATAGCCAGGAAGAGTAACCAGAGACCAGTCTGGGTCTAAGAGACAGACTAGGCAGGGATCATCTGGGCAGAATAGGTGGGCCAAGCGGTTCCTTTCCTTCCAACAAATTCAGTGTTTCTACTTTGGGAGTTTTCCATTTTCTGAAAAAAGTTCTCTAGAGACTTTCAACAAAGTCTCCTCATGGCCTGGTTAAAACCTTGGCAGACAGAGCAGGACAGAATGTCATGTAAAAGGCCTAAGCAGTGTACCCATAACCGGTGAGTGTTGTCATAGAAAATCTTCACGTTGCATTAACAGAGGAAAAAAAGCAGCTGCTTCTTTGACAGCGTGAGCATAAAATATTATCATAAGAAGTGAAAACCTAAAGTAGAAAAGCTTCAGCGGCTCAAATCGATGAAGGTGTCTATGGTCTGACAAGAACTGTTGACAACAGTGAGAATGAAACTGAGGAGGTATGTGGTCACCCACATTACATAGACACCGACAATATACTTCATCGTGGACAGCCCCAGCTAGGTAAATGTTTCTGAGTGATCCTGATTTACCAGTGGCTTACTGTTCAATACGTGTAGCTTTATGGAGGGAGATGCCCTCGTAGATTATAAAGACAGTATTACTGAGCCTTACCTGTTGGCAAGCAAATAAGACCGGTCCCGTGGCTAACCCAAGTTTGAGATCTGCTGCTGTTGGTTTTCCTAACTGGCTGGCACAAGATGTAAAATCTAACACATCATCTATCAACTAGAATATAAAACAGGCAATTAGTTAAGTGACAAATTAATATTATTTTTAACACAAAGATTATAAAATGAATGGCACATAAAATCAGTAAAACAAAAGCTCCTATTATACATGAACATTTACAGTATTATTTAAGGAGACACTGCCAATAAAAAAAAAAAAGACTGTGCTCACTGGGGGCAGATGCCTCTAATACATTCCTTGTGACAGAGCAACACATGCAGTTTAATCATGCATTACCCATGAGTGCTCTGGAATTGGGGAAGGGGGATTCTAGAAGGAAATAAGGGGGGAAAAAATGGTGTTCCTGGAACAGTAAATAAATACATGGAGTGCCAATTTCCCATAAACCAGAGTTTAATTTTACATTTCAATAAACGTTTTCTTTCATTCTCTTTTTACCTACCCCTTGCCTCAAATGACTTCCTCTCCTTACAATTTGTCTAACTTGCACCCCTCTCATCAGCTTTGTAAGTCCGCACTCTGTTCAGTCACCATCACAGATCACCTGGTGTGCCATCACCCAGTAGAGAAAGCATCCATGGCGAGTCCCAGGCAATGGGGGCTGCCCAGGCTTACATTTTGTTCGTGGACACATCAGGAGAGAGCTGGTGGAAGAGACACCAGGATGGAGACTTGGAGGGAGTGGTGGCCACATCCATCTATCTGGTTGTTTTTTTTTTTTTTGTCTGGTTATGTGCCCACCTCACCTCACAATTACTACGTGTCCCTGATGCTGCTCCTTGATTGGTGGGGGACATCACACGGACACTCACAACGCCCAAGATCTTCCGCCATCTACCAAAGGGATGTGCTCATGTTGCAAGGAGACACCCTCACTCGACCTTTGCAGTGCTCCGCAGACTCGACAGCCATGGCACAGCTACAAAACAGATTAAGAAAAACTCGGGGGTCAGGCATGCACTGCAACCCCTGACTGCCTATATGGGAGCACAACATTCTCTACCAGTGTCACTGGGCCAGGCACATTTTTTTACTTATTTAAAAAAAAAAAAAAATTGAAGTTGCTGTGTTATTTTGTATATTTGTGAGATCTGTCATTGACGCTGTGCAACGCGGGTGAAATATGGCTGAGGGAGAAAAATTCTCATTAGCCAACTCAGTGATGGAGGACAGCACTCTCGGGCCCAACAATGCACGCGAAGCTGAGCATCAGTACTGGGGATGGTAGGCCTGCTGCAAATTTTGGAAATCAGAATAGTAGGCCTGAGGAAACAGGGTCAAGACAGCCTGCAATAAAGCTTGCCACTCTGTGTTAAGGGCTGACAAGCGCACCCACAACGGTACCCTTTATGCACAAACCAATTGGTTACCATTACCTAGCCCTAGAAGAATAAAGTTACATACCTGAATACTAGTCAAGAAAGCACTGCTAAGTCTAGCACCCCCTGCTCTAAAAATCTGTTTTCACCCTGTCGCAAACCAACATAATATGAGGAATATGGCCAGGAACACCCCAGAACTCAGCTGGGGTAAACACTCTTTCTGTTAGGGTCACAGGCTGGTTAAATGAATTGCCTGAAACCACGCTGAACCTCCCCAGGATTTATTAATTTATTCGTTAGCTGGGTGGGTGCATTGATCCCAGGGACCATTTTCAGACACAACCCAGGCCATAAGGATGACACAAACACGGTAAAAAGAAAAACAGGTACAAAAGATACAGGGAACAACCAGCAGTTACAATACATAAGTGAAACATTAAGTGATACAAAACAAATGGTACAGAACTGAGAAAAATTGGGTATAAAGTGACCAGAATGCCAGCAGTTATAGTGCACAGAGTTTAAGTGGCAGTGCAGAGCCCAACATATTTCATTACAGTAAAAGTTTCCAAATATCAAAAAGCAACAATTTCCAGAGTCACTTTGGCACGCCAATTGCCCTTGGATGGGGTCTATCATCTTCGGGGGGAGGGGGGGGTGTATACAGGTGATGGTAGCAGTGAGGGATGTCTTATAGTGGGATTTAAATAGGGGGCGTGAGCCCAGAGTTCACAGAGGAGCAGACAGGCTGTTCCAAACATGCAGGGCAGTTGAAGAAAAGGCCTTCTGGCTCATACACATGGTGACCTGTGGGCACTCCAATATTAGGCTAGAGGAGGTCCAGAGGCCTCGATGGCAGGGCTTTGGCCTAAGCAGGGGAACCAGGGGGACACCTCCTTTTCTCTGCTGGATCTGTCAACTAGGCAGCCTAAGAGGCAGCCCTGGCGGGCCTGAGGGAGGAGCCATCCTAGGGCCTGCCAGAGGGAGCAGTGATAGCATGAAGTAATGTGCCATCAAGGCAAACCTACAGATGCTGTTGTAGGTTGTGTTTAGTCTGGACAGGCCAGAGGATGAGGTCTGTGTGTAGATGGGGGAGCATTAGTCCAGCAGGGGGATTAAGATTTCTGGGCAATGGCGAGTCTGACTTCTGGGGTCATAAAATCCTTGAGCCTGTACCCTACGCCTAGTCTCTGGTTCACACGATTGAGGGCGAGTCCGATGTGATCAGAGAAAGTCAGGGCAGGGTCAAGGGCAGCTCCCAGGTATTTGAAAGAAGTCATTAACTCAAGGGGTGAGCCATCAGGGGATTAGATGCAAAGAGAGGTAGTGTCACCAGCCCACCTTCCATCAAACACAAATCAGCACCACAACAGTATGAAAAGTTGCATTACTTACATACGGACATGTAATTCAGAATTCTAGTGCAATATTGTGCTAACAGTGCATAAAGTGTGGTATAACCGAATGGGTGAACCAGAAAACAAAACCCCGACCTGTTTTGTGAGTCTCACCAACCCGATGCCTAATTTCACTGACTAAGAACTGCCTATACCCTCTCTCACTAACTCTCAATTCCAATTCTCTTGCTCTCTTTGCAAAATCACTGTGCTTCCCACAGTTATGGCGTATTTGCATAAAGTGAGATTTAGGTATGTTCCTAATGGTGTGGCACAGGTGACAACTGGAGGTATGCAAGAGAGTACTGTGGTCAGTAATCTTTCTAAATAAATTCATGGACATCACTGTTCCTTTGAAAAGATGCCATGGGCAACATAGTGATTTTGACATTTTTACAGATGTGTAGATTTAAGATCTATATGATACAAGATAAATTGTCTAGTATATTCTGTATGCCTGTGTAACAGCTCTCTTCAGATTGCTGCTGAAAATGTGTTGAAAATCACAGTAATGTTTTCATTCATTTCTGATGCCTTTATCAATTACTCACAGATGTGCCACTTCAAGTCCAGCACAGACACTGTTGTACCACTGTCAGATTCCAGACTCCCACAACAGGCGTTAAGACACATGAAACGGATCGGCATTTTGCTTTCTGGTTCTCTTTCATTTAAATTTTTACCCTGGAAAAGCACATTGAGCAAAACTGCCCTTTTTCAAGCGCGACCAACATTTACAGACTAAAACAAAATACGCTGAATAAGACAAACAACACAAAATTACAACAAGACGACCGAGCATCTAAAATACTTAAATGTTTCCTAAAAACAGGTACAGAACTAGTAGTCCTGACTGAGTGTGGTAAATGATTATAAGTGCTTGGACAAACAAAATCAAAAACTCTTTGCCCAAAACAGGTCTTGCAAAATGGGATTTTGAACAAAACTGATTCCTGGGATCTAATAAAATGATTTTTATACTGTAACAGAAATAGTTCTACTATTGAGCAAGAAGCCTTACTCAAGATAACATTGTGGAAAAAAACCTAAGATTTGTAGCTTTATTTAAAGTGAACAATGCTGGGTGTTACACGGGAGGCCAGTTTTGAAGTGACAAATGGCATTATACACTACTCTTACCCTATTCAAAACCCTGCCTCCTGCACATGAATAAAGCATTAATCCATAGTCTAAGACAGTCAACAATAAACTGTTTGCCAAAAGGGCACGAGTTTCAGGCAATTACTTCAGACCCTATTGTTTTTATGATACTATCAATACGGGGTTCGTAGGTCAAAGCACTATCCAGTGTACCTCCTAAGTACCTAACTTGGTTAACTTTCAATAAGCTCACCATCCACAGCTCTCAACAAGAATTCACTATTCCCAATTTTTTTTAGTTCTACTAAAAACCATGGTTTTAGTTTTCTTAGTGAGGACTATCCCCCAGGCTTTGAACCAAAGTTGTAAATGAAATTATTTTTGTAGGATGTCATTTAAGGCTCCCACATCATTCCAGCTCCTAAAAATGACCACATCATCTGCATACAAGAGCATTTCTGAAGAAGAGCAGGCTGAAGGCAGGTCATTTAAGAAGAGGGAGAGAAGTATGGGTCCCAATATTGAACCCTGTGGGACACCACAATTACATTTGAGAAAACCAGAATGAGGAGTCTGACTGGTTCTATGCTCGTGGCCCGAGAGGTAGTCCCCAAACCATTTAATTACATCCCTAGAGAAATTACAATGAGGCAGTGCCTCAAGAAGCAGGCTGTGATCAACAAGATTGAATGTCTTGGTGAGGTCCATGAACACAGAGGCTACCATATTCCCAGAATCTGTGGACTGATAGAGCTGGTTTGTGAACCTCAACCAAGACAGTCTCTGTGTTATGTAGTGCTCGAAAACCATGCTGTACATGCTAGCAAGTCACATTTTGACAAGAATTCAACCATTTGGTCTGTTACAATTCATTCACAGAGCTTTGACAAGGGAGCCAACAGAGAAATGGGCCTATAGTTATAAACAATCTGTTTAGGACCAGATTTATGTATAGGGTGTATCATAGCTACTATTCAGTTATACCACACTTTATGCACGGTTTGCACAACACTGCAGTAGAATTCTGAATTGCATGACAGTATGAAAGTAAGAAAACTTTTCACACTTCTGACTTTAGTGGTGCTGATTTTTGTTTGATGGAAGTACACTAGCTGGGCAAAGCTGCTTTTGTTTGTTAGCTCATCAGCCCATCTAGTTAGGACTGATCAGTTCAAAAGATCCCTGCAGGCTGCGTTAGCAAGTCAGTGCAGCTGCACTTGTTAACAAGCTAGCTCTATCACTTTGTGTTTTTACCAACTGCCTCTGTACACAACTTGCTGCCTTGAACTTTGTCCTTATTTAATTTGTATGATGTTCAATTTTATATACTTCACAAAGAGTACAGTCAAAAGCACGGGACTCACCATGGATCTCCAAGGCTCTCCTGGATAGTATGCGCCACCGGGATAACCTTTGGTATAAAGCCCTTGATTCTGGCTGACCCTTGGACAGGCAGTTTTATAGGGCTGCTAGGAATCTATGCACCAGGGAGATAAGACAGGCCAAGGCCGCCTACTACCAAGAAACCCTCACGCCCACATGGGGTCCAGGACACAAGTTCTGGAATAACCTTAAGGAACTTAAAGGGACCTCCGTGTCCCCTCCTCCATCCTTGCTTAACATTGATGGTACCCCTTCTCAGGACCTTCTGGTCATTGCTGACTCTCTAAACACATCTTTCTCAGACCTCAGCAGTGTTTCTCTCCCCCAACTTCTTTGACTCTTCACCCCATTCTCCCCCCCCATCTCCAGCATCCCTCCCTTCCACTTCAGAACTATATCTACCCATGAAGCAAAATTATTTCTTACCAAGGTTCTAGGTAAAACATGTCATAGTGGTGATTCCTTAGATCTTAAGCTCCTTCATCTGACCATTGATGTAATCCTCTCTCCTATCACAAAAATCTTCAATCTCTCCCTTTATCTTAGTCAGTTCCCCTCCCACTGGAGATCTTCTGTTATCATGCTTATCTTTAAAGGTGGTGACCGCACCCTTCCAGAAAATTATCATCCCATCTCTATCCTCCCTCCACTTTCCAAGGCTCTTAAAAAAATAGTTGCTGAACAGCTCTCTAACTAAACACAACCTTCTTTGCCTGGAACAGCATTGTTTCCAGAAGGGCCTCAGTACCACCTCTGCTCTCCTGGAATACATCACTTTCATTCACCGGGCTCTAGACAGAGGACACCTAGTTGGGTCTGTGTACACAGATCTGACTAAGGCGTTCGATACTGTAAACCACGCCCTCCTCATCAGGTCCCTCCTCTCTCTAAGGCTATCACAGGGTGCCTCCTCTTGGTTTTCCGACTACCTAAGGAACAGGACCCAGCAAGTCCGTATGAACAATACCTTCTCCTCTAGCCTCCCTGTGAGGTTCGGGGGTTCCCCAAGGCTCTATCCTTGGACCACTACTGTTTAGTTTGTTCTTGAAATCTCTTCCCAAGGCCTGCTCCGGAAAACTTCTACTTTATGCAGATGATGCCATTCTCTTCAGCTGCCACCCGGAACTCACCCCCCTCCAGCAAGCCCTGCAAAATTTATTCTCTGAGGCTGAAACCTGGTTCTCTGCCCACAAACTTATACTTAACTACAAGAAAACTAAGGTCATGGCCTTCTCTCACCACCAGAATAAACATAATGGTGCCCCACTGCAAATCTGCAACCATCATAACTCCTACCTTGATCAAGTTAACTCCTTTAAATATCTCGGAGTCACACGTGATTCTGCCCTTACTTTACATGAACATATCCACCTAATTAGCGCTGCTATAAACACTAGAATTAGACTTCTGTACCACCACAGATGCTGTCTGCCCCCTGATGCGCTTCACCTTGCTGTCTCATCTTCCATCCTCTCTCTTGTGGACTGTGGGATTACTATCTATGGAGCCACTGATCAAACTGCCCTTTGTAGGATTAAAGTGTCACTAAACAAAGCCTGTTGACTTGTCACGGGCTGTGACAAGCACACCCATACTTGTGATCTTTACAGTCTGTCTAACTGGCTAAATTTTGACAGCAGGTTAAAATATCAGACCTGCCTGCTCACCAAAAGATCTCAATCAGCCCCCGGCTTCTAAATCTCCTTCAAACTGCCCTGTCGCAAAGATCCATTAGAAGTTCATCTAAAGCCTCCATGCTGGTTCCCTGCTGTAGGACCTCCCTTGGACAGCGAGCTTTCTATTATAGGGTCCCCGTTCAGTTAAACTCCCTACCAGCTGCCACCTCACCTGTATCCAAACTTGGTCCATTCATAACTCTCCTTAGGGAACACATCCTTTCCTCCAGCTCCTGCCATTGCTTTTACTATAATTTTCCTCATGCTTCACTCTATTCCCTTTCTTTATCTCTCCCACCTCCCTTCCCCTCCCCACTCCCTCCCTAGTTGTACACCATACCCACCACTGTCTCCTGGTCCCAGCTCTGTCTGGAACTATTTACATAATTTCTAGCTTGCTCTTGTCAGACTACATAATTTGTGTTTAACTGACCTTGGATAGCTTTTATCCTGCATAATTACTGTGTTGTCCTTTTTGTGCCAAATATGCTTGTCATCTTCTGTATCATCGTTTTCACCTCTCTGATGTGCAGCCTTTGCAAAAGAGTCTCTAATGCAAAGGTTTGTAATTCAGATTCATTTAATAAAATAAATAAACATATGTATATTGAGTACTTAAACATTTCCTCTGGAATTTTCTTTCCTTGCTATGTCTTTGTCTTGACTGTAACTACGTAAATTGACATGGAACCTTTGTAAAAGAGCACTTATTCTCAAAAGTATTGTCCAAATTTTCCAATCAATGAATAAATAAAACTTGCCATAACAGTAAATCTTACAAAATCTCCTCCAATGGGCCACACCTTTAGAAGTGTAAAGCTATCAGCTTCAGGACTACTAGGAAACTGTTGTTAGCTGGAGGCTGCTCACAGTGACACACAGTGTCACCTCCTACGTAACATGGATGGCCCCAATACTCCTCAATTTCCTGCTGGAGATGAGCCTCGAAGGGCCTCTTACAGTGAGGAACCCAAAAAAAAAAAAAACAGTACCAGTCAAACATGGAGAGGCATGGGACTGGAAACAAAACGCATGGAATGAGGCCTTAGGCATAGCATCTAGTTTATCCCTCAGAAGAAGGCGGAAAGAGGGAGGGTACACTATGGCCCAATGGAGAAGAGACTCTTGAAAATCTACTGTTACCGTAAGTTCCTATGTAACATTCCTATCTTCATCAAGGATATCGCATCCATTGGGCCATACTTCTGGAACAATTCCCAAGAAGTACAAAGCACTCAGGGAGGATGGCAGTTTGATATGTGCTCAAGACAGAAGGCCTTGCAATACTGCAAGTCCAAAGCCAGCACATCTACGAGAGAAGACATCCAGACTATAACACTTAGTGAAAGTATGGACAGTGCTCTATGCAGTTACAACACATATGTCAGCAGCAGGGGACATTCTGAAAGCAAGCGACGTAAGTGTCATATCCCTTGCAGAATGACCACAAACAGCACCAGTAAGTTCCTTACTGTACTTCCTTTAACAAAATTATACAGTTAGCCAACCATTTGGAAAGGCACTATTTGGGCACAGGTGCACCCTCTTTTCCAGGGGCAAATGAAACAAAAAACTGAAGTCTTTCTGCAGCTTAATGCGAGTAACACAGAATTTCAGTATTCTATGTACTTCAAGAGTATGGAGCAATTTCTCACCCCTACTGGCATGCTCAGGATAATTCGCAGGAAGGTTTATCATTTGGTTTAGAGTTAATTCTGATACCACCTTCAGTAAAAACTTAGAATTGGTACATAAAGAGATTCAATAAGAGGTCTCGCTCATTAAAGCCTGATGCTCGGGTATTCTATGAGCAGAGGTCATGGTAACTAAAAATAATGTTTTCCATGAAAGGAAACGTAAGCCACAAGTTGCAGCAGACTCAAATGAGCCACGGTCAATTTTTCAACTATGAAATTCAAGTCCCAGGGCAGGACTGGTTTACAGCTTTGTTTCATATGAAGGATGCCTCAGAAAAGTACAGGACACATAGTTGTGCAACCATATGTCCATCAATAAAGGCATGAAATGCTGATATGGCAACCAAATGCACCTTAACAGAAGTATACTGCAGTCCTGAATCCAATAATGAGAGCAAGTATTCCAGAATAGAATTCACAGGACACGTAAAAGGGTCCACATTCTGAGACGCATACCACAAAGTGAAACACTTCCATTTCAAGGAATAAGTATGTCTGGTACGTTTCTAGCCGCACTCTGGCCGCAAGACATCAGAAAGCTTAAGTAACACCCCAAAATGGGCAATGGCTGTTTTTCAGGAGCCATGCATGCAGATGTAGGGACTTTAGATCCAGATGGACCAGAGACCACAGATCCTCTGACACCAGACTCCGACACAAGGGTAGAAGAACATGATGCTCTGCTGCCAGATGCTGTAGGAGTGGAAACCATATCTAGCGAGGCCACAGAGGAGCTATGAGGATGAGCGTGGCACTCTCTGCGCTTAGCTTCAGCAGAACCCTTTATATCAGAGTAATGGCGGGAAATGCAGAGTTATTTCCCTTTCCAAAAATGGGAATACGCAGCTCACAAAAAAATTCCAGGCCCTGGAGCGACCCAGCAAAAAAGCGGCAGATTTGCACTGCATGGGGATGCAAAAAGGTGCAATTCTGGACAATCCATATTGAGAAGAGGTCATCTGCCACGGAGGTCAGCAGTTCCCATTCATGAATCAGGGACTAAGATCTGCTTAGTTTGTCTGCCAAGACGTTTTGAAGACCTGAAAGAAAAATGGCCAACAGAAGTAGGTCGTGAGACATCGCTCAGTACCACACTCTCATTGCTTCCCTGCACAGGTGATAGGAGTAAGCGCCCCCTTGTTTGTTTACGTAGTGCATGACACAGACATTGTCCATCTGTATTAACAGAGGACTGGAGCAGGGATGATTCTGAAATGCCTGCAGGCTGTAAAGGACAGCTCTCATTTGAAAGACATTTATGTATAGGTTGGCCTCCACTCTATACCAGGACCCTTGGGTCTGGAAGGAGCCCATATGAGCACCCCCACCAGAGCTTGAGGCATCCATGGTGAGCATCTGTACAAGACCTGGCACAAGGAATGGAATGCCCTTCAGTAAGTTGCTGCAACCCCTGCACCACAGTAGTACTTGATGAAGTGGGGAGGTGACAAGAATCATTTGTTCCAACTTATCTGTCAATTGATCCCATCGTACCAAGAGTCTCCTCTGTGGGATCTGCATGTGGAGCTGAGCAGATGGCATTGTTACTACACCATTAGACCCAGGAGAAGTAACACTATCCTAGCAGAAACATAGGGGCTCCTGAGTATCTAATGTGCTTGAGCAATAAGGGTCTTTGACCTGTCTTGTGGCAGGAAAGCATATCCCTTGTACATGTCCAGTACCACCCCAATGTATTGCAGGCATTGGCATAGGATCAGCACTGACTATGGCACATTTACTATTATCCCCAAGGTCTCGAACAGTTGTGTCATTTGAAAAAGTGTGTGAATAAGAGCTTCCCTGGAACTGGTCTTTTTACAACTAAATTTCTTGCCCCTCAGCCTGGAACTCTCTCAGGCCTCCTGCTCATGCCAGCTTGCTCTACCTCCTGCTGTGTTCCCCGACCATCTTCAAGGTCGTTGCGGTTCCCCAGGTCAGGCAAGTCAATCCAGAGAGACCGCAGGGGGCAGTGGCAGGGAACCAGTGTTGGGAGTGTGGCACTGGCTATAGCAGGGGCCATCGCCTATCCAGGGCTGGAGGGGGTATTTTTTGGTAGTTAGCCCTGAGATCCCCCCCGTGTGGGTACGTCTGACGTCGGTGCATGGCAACCCTGCCTGCATCAGCCACGCTGTAATGTGCAGCCCTGCGGCTTGATGGTGCCTCCAGTCTCCATTGGGGGTCACCAGAGCACCGGGCGTCCCTAACCCTCCCACCGGAGGAGGGAACTGCCCAGAGGGTGCTCAATCCGTCTCCCTCCCCTGCCGACCTCCGACTCCTGAGCTCACTCCTGAACTTGGGTTGTCGGCACGGCACAAGGTGTTGCGTTCAGTGCCTAAACCTGCAGCGCCACTGGGCCAGCCCTGGAACTGGTCTTCAGGAGCCAATCGTCTAGATAAGGGAAGACATAAAGCCATTCCCTGCCAAGGGGTGCCATAGCCACTGCTAAGCATCTGTCGAATACTTGTGGCACCAAGGATAAGCCAAAATGCAATACTCTGAACTGGTAGTGTCTGCCCTCCAGCATGAAGTGGAGGTATTGTCTGTTGCACTGTCTGATCTTGATACAAAAGGTATGCATCCTTCATGTCCAAGAAACAGAGCCAGTGCCCTTTTTGCAAGAAGGGAAATTGGGGCTTGCAGAGACGCCATCCAAAATGTTTTCTATTCGATGTACAGATTGAGGTCTCGGAGGTCCAGCACAGGATGGAGATCTGTCCACCACTCAAACCAGGAAGCATCTGGAATAGAACATTTTGTTTCTGTCTTGTGGGGGGTGGGGGGGGAGAAACAGGTTTGATAGCATGTTTTTGAAACAGGGTCTGAATTTCCTCTTTCAGAAGGGACAAGTGGCCTGGAGGACGAGAGGAATGGGATGGAGGATGAACTGGAGGGGTTTCTATCAATTCTACAGCATGCCCCTTTTCTATTATTTCCAGGACCCATTTGTCTAAAGTGATCTCCTTCCACTGCTTTAGATGCAGGGACATCCTTCCCCCACTCTCACTCTTGGGAGGCAACAGCTGGGGGGGAGGGGAAGAAAGTCAGGTGGAACTGGGGATGGCAGGGTCGGTGGGACCAATTCCTTTGGGTGCTTTTCCATGGGCACCAGGGATAGTGGACCTGGGAGGGTGCCACCACCCCCACTACAGGATTGCTAATTGTATGTACAGTTACCTCTGGCAGCAGGCTTATGAAAAGATCATCTACCATGCGCCCCCTGCTGGGTGCAGGATAAAGGGCCTTTGTAGACCTTTAAGTAAAGTAATTTTGGAGGCACGAAGGTCATGAAGTGCATTTTCAACATCATTACCAAGTAGTCTGGGGCAGCCGAAAGAAGCATTCAAAACTGCCTGTTGGACAGCAGTAGCAAAGCCAGCTTACTCTAATGCAGATACCAGAGGCTGCAGTACTGGCAGAAGCACTTGACATATCATATGCTGAAACCAGTTGATGTTTACCAATTTCAGAACTAGCTGACATACTGTAGCTATAGGCAAGTCAGTCTTGGCAGGACCATCAGGTAAAGCCTGTGCTGGAGTTCGTGCAGCCTTCCATAGGCTATTCTGATTTTTTACCATATGGGCCTGGTAATTAGCAATCCACAGGCCTAAGGATGCTGAGGCATAGGTATGTTTGCCCATTACATCCAACCTCCTAGATTCAGTAATCTGAGGGTAAAGTACTCATGTGTCTCTAGGCCCTAGAACTATCATAAGCAGTCATAATGATTACAGAGTCAGTTTCAGGCTGTGCAGCATGTGGTGAGCTACCCAATTGCTAGTCCTTATTTGCACATACAATTCTGTTGTGTGTGTATATACATTTTGTTTTCTTTTTGATGTAATTCTGTATATGTGTACATGCCAAGAAAATGCCAGTGCTAATTCAAGGCACCTAGAGAAAAAGACTGGATTAATTTTTCTTTTATAGGGGTTTCACCTTCTTTTGACCTGCAGGCCAGCTGCTTGCCAGGAACTGAGATTTCATTCCCAGTTTTTTTTTTTTTTTTTAACAGAGATATGCCAAAATCTATTTGTAGGTCATAAAACCATGCAGTCAGGAAAAAATGCTTTGATCCAAGTGTGGGACCCCGACACATCAAAGGATAGCTAGAAAGCAGGTTGTAAGGAAAGAGCAAGGGTGCCATCTACTGGCTTAAATGTTGTAGGATTTTCACTCACTATCTCCAGAGCTGAAATGGGTATAAATAGCCCCAGCTCAGGGCATTTGGACACACTTTTCATCTGGACTCCACCTGACACACACCAGAAGCCAAACTGCTGAGACCCAGTGTGGCTGCCAAGGACTAAAGAAAAATAAAAACCTTCATCCACTATTTCTGGACTTCAATTTACTGCAAATATAAAGTAGACATTCAGGTAACAGTTTTAGTGCATTTTTCTGTATATATTTTTCCCATTTTATTTCTGCATACTGTAACCCAAATTATTTTTTAGTTGTAATTGCATTTAAGTATTTTAGTAAAACATCTGTTTTCCTAAAGAAGTCTGCCTACGTGAGAGTTGCATATTTGCATGTGACTGCAGACGGTTTATTAATAATCTGTGACAACTGTTAATTGCTTAGAGGGGCCATTATAAGCAACCAAATTGAGAAAAGGGATCTGGAAGGATAGGGAGAATACCAAAGTCTCAGGGATGAGTCTGCATAGATTTTGAACCAGGCTGTTCCACGTCCTGTAGGGAGAAGGCCAAATCTGGTTTTACACTGCTACCCCTGAAGAGACTGTAATGCCTGGGTCTTCCTCCTTTGTATAACAGCCAAGGAAGGGTTCATATTCCGCCACAAGACTCAAGACTGGTATTGTGCCCTAATCCAGAGTTTGGATGGACGCCCTGGGTCCTCATGGCAGAGGTGCTGTCGTGACCTTAGTGAGCAGCTTAAAAAGACACGAGGAGGGTAATCCTGCCCCCCCCATTGCAGACTGCACTAAGAGGTTGGCACTGTGAGCTCAGTGGACCTGACCCCCAGGAGTGGGTTCATGACAGATCTGACACAGCATACTAAGGCCTAACAGATGGAGCAGGGTACTGTTTATTAGCCTTCCTTGAAACTGCAGGCAGAGTACTGGGACTACACCAATCAGCCAAGGTAATATCCTCTAGCGCAGGATATACAGGAGGAATAATAATTGAAGGTGTGCATGGAACCTCCAAAAATTCCATGAGATTCCGTTAAGTAGAATCATTCTCCTCAAAAGTAAAACCCATGACAGATTGCATCAGTTGAAGTACAGCCTGAAAAGATGGATCCTTTTTTTGGGGGGGGGCTGGGTGTATATATCACAGTGTCTTCACTGCAGGATGAAAGGGTGGAGCTAGAAGGAAAGTTACTTTCTTCAAACTACTTCTCACCCTTGTATTCCTCCTCTAAATCCGCCTCAATACCCATGAGGTCAGGACTGTATTCCACATCATCATCCTCATCATCAGTGATGAAGGGAGCGATAGAAGTGTGGAGGGCTGAAGCACTGGCGTCTTACCTCCTATCACAGTGGTGACCCGGGTTTGGGAATGGATGCGGGTTGCTCAAGGGTCTCCCGGGGGAGGAAGGGAGGATTGAGTGTCCAAAGGACAGCTCACCTCCCTTGTGGCAGGGGGGTTTCTGCGACCTGCTGCAACACCACCAACTGGAGATGTCCAGGTAACAGTACAGGTCTAGGTGCATTAAGAGGCAGGGCCATGGCCAGACGTTATAGGATGTCTCCACAGAGGTGGAACTCACCTGCCACATGCATTGCACAGTCTGGGCCCTAGGGGAAACCTAATAAAAGAACAAGGTAGAAAAAAACCTTAGCCACAGGATGCAAATCTGGTCACTCGCAGGCTCCACACTAGTGACCGGGCATATCATCACAGTCCAGAAGCCAGAATGTCAGTGGGAAGGTACGTTCCAAAGAAGCTGGATGATGGGGTGGGGGTACAGGATGGAAGGGGGTGCACCAGGGGTGAACGGGGGCATAAAATGTATATGAACAAAAAAAAGAAAACGGAAGAAGGGCCTGGTGACACAAGCAGCATCTGAGAAGGAGGAATCAATGGCACGCTTCTGGAATTCATCAACAATCATCCTAGTTCAAGTGGCCTGGTCAATGACAGAACTACCGCTGGCGGCAGCGATGGTAGAAGGCTATGTAGGATGTCAGAAAACAATGCCAGTACAGCTTGGGAGTCGACGGTACCCTGAAAGGGGTTGGGGACTACCTGTGTTGAAGGGTCACAGCCCAATAACGGCGGCAACATACTGTCCATAGTAGGTACAGCGGTGCCCGAGCCAAACCCTGACCTTGGTGTCTTAATGACGGTGGGGGGGGGGCTACAATTGACACCACCGGAGCGAGTGCTGATAAGTACGTACCTTATTTTAATGGAGACCTCACCAGTGAAGCAGACTTATTATCTTTGTGCTTGTGCTTATGGCTGGAAGCAGAGGAGGCCCGTGATGGCAACTTTTTTTTGTCTTTTGATTTCGATGATTGTTTCTCAGTTGAATGTGCGTGAGGAGCAGAATCTGCAGCCTCTTCCATGGCTTTCAATGCTTTTTGGGCGAGGAAGGTTTCTAAGGTCTTCCATTGGCATCGTCTTGTAGCCTGGTTGAAACTCTGGCAGATCTCATAGGCCCTCACGTTGTGAGACAGGCCCAAGCAACACAAATAGTGTGAGTGTTGTCCATGTAGATTTTGTAGCTGCAGGACCAATATCTGAACAAAGCCTCTTTTTTGTTCAGAAGCACACAGAGACTATGAAAACAGAAATGGGTATTTTGATATTGTTTCTCAGCAGGTCTGATGAAGATGATAGACAGTGGGAGGAAGAACTGAGGAGTGCTGGGGCTGCCCACATTATATGGGGCAATGCTGCATGTCACTATGGGCACCCCCCATCTAGCAAGCTTTCGAATGGAGCGCCCACCTTGCAAGCTTTCAAATGGTCCTGATGCTGACCGCTGACAGTCCCAAGAGTGTGGCCGAATGGAGGAAATGTCCTTGATGAAGATCATGATATTCCACAAAAATTAACACATTAGCAGAGCTTGGTCTAGAAAATAAAAAGTAGGATATTCAAACCTGAAAAGCCATTCCAACATTTTTTCCATACTGGTATGCAATCTCATGAACCTCTGGATCCGAGTTCCCAAGAACAGAGACCTTAAAAATGTTAAAGAGAACAGGTTTTCTCCAATAACACAATACTAATTTTCATGATTATTCTGTTTTTTTTCTATATTCTCTTTATCTCCCGGTTCTCCCCAGCAGCCCCCATCCGACTGACCCCTCAGCCCTGTTACCTGGCTTCTCCATGGCTTACCTTGACCATCATCCTCTGCCACAAGACTGTGGTTGTGTCCGGTGGACCCTACGGGGGGAAGGGGTGTCGATCATCATCCTGCTGCCTAGGGTGTTTTTCCACCATTTTTTCTCCCTTTCCCTGTTGCTGGGGCGCGACATGTCAGCATGTGCACGTGCAGGTGTAAGCACGTTGCGGAGTCCCACAGCACCCTCCCTTCACTGGCGTCCCTGACCAATTCTACCCTCAGGCCTCCACTTGGGGGCTGTCATTCAGCGGGACTACCACGCCAACCTCCCCATGAGAGGAGAGCTGTCCTCTGGACGCTCAATCCTCTTCCTCCCCAGGCGACCCCAAGTAACCCTCGCTCACCATCAAACATGGGTTGCTGGTGTGGCAAGAGGTAAGGCGCAATGCCTCAGTCCTCCATGCCACTGGGCCAGCCTAATTATTCTGTTTTCAAGTTCACAAGACATGCAACAGCAGGTCTGGTGGTGCACTGTAAACCCCTTGGGCGCACAGGTTTTTTCAGGTTTCAGTTTTGCAGATGAGACATGCAAGCAACAGAACTGACTGCAGAAGTCTTGCACCAAAGGGCAAGGAATATCCCATTAAAGGAGTAGTACACCCAGAATTTGTAAAAACAAATGTTGTGCAGAGTGCTTTTGATTTGTGTGAGAAGTCCTAGTGTGTCCTTCCCTCTGTCTACTATCAGGAGCGTTTCCTAAATTAGCCTGCTAGCTTCATGGTAGTTTTACGACCCCTGGGGATCTCCATCTCAGCTAAGTTTAGTGCTTTTCTTGTACCTACAATGCATCCTGTCTCATGTGACAGTGATGTAGCCGAGCCCATAGATTCAGCAACAAGCACCGGTTTACAATATAACAGCAGAGATGGCTATATTTTAAAAACTATGCTGAGTTCAGCTTAGTGACTACTCTCATTGTAAAGGTATTTTTGTTATAAACAGTTTTGACACTGGTTGTGTATGTATAACCTGTGTGGTTTTCAAGATATTTACATTTGTTTGGCACGTCTACTTGAGTGTTCACGCGGAGAGACAAAACGCAACTGCTGTTTGCAAGCGCATCTGCACACATGCCAAACAAATTTAAATATCTTGAAAACTTTACATGCTACACAAAAACACCCAGCAGCAAAGTTGTTCATGACAAAAAGACCATTACAATAAGGGTAGTCACTAAGCTGAACTCTGTATGGTTTTTAAAATACAGCCATCCAATTAACCACATTTTCATGGTTTTTTTTTTTTTTTTTTTTTTTATTAACCAAATTTCCCACTTTGGATAGGCAAATATTTTAAAAAGTGTAAGGAGTTCAGCATAGTGACTACCCTCATTGTAACAATATTTTTGTCCTGAACAACTTTGTTGCATGTTGTTTTTGTGTAGCTTGTATAGTTTTCAATATATTTAGATTTGTTTGGCATGTGTGCAGGTGCGCTTACAAACTGCAGATGCTTTTTTTCTCTCTCCGAGTGAACACTCTAGTAGACATGCCAAACAAATGTAAATATCTGGAAAACCACACAAGTTACACACACACACACACACACACACACACACACACACACCCAGTGTAAAAACTGTTCACAACAAAAGGACCTTTACAATGAGAGCAGTCACCAAGCAGAACTCTGTATAGTTTTTAAAATATAGCCATCTCTGCTGTTGTATTGTAAAGCAGTGCGTGTTGCTGAATCAATGGGCCCGGTTACATCACTGCCACATGAGACAGGATGCACTGTAGGTACAAGAACAGCAATAAACTTAGCTGAGATGGAGTTCCCCAGGGGCCATAAAACTACCATAAAGTTAGCAGGCTAATTTAGGAAACACTCCTGATAGCAGACAGAAGGAAGGACAGACTAGGACTTCACACACAAATCAAAACACTCTGCACAACATATATTTTTACTAATTCTGGGTGTACTAGTCTTTTAAAGTGAATGCCTTAGCATGTGAACAATGTACACATGTACCAATTGCTGGGAAAACAAATCACAATACTGTTTGACAACTGAAAATCTGTAACAAGCTGCAGCATGATGCAGAAACACAGATTTTGCATGGATTTGCAGGGAAGTGTTCCATAATATAAAATAAATGCTACAGAAGTGTGGTCTACGAGGAAATTCCATTAAGGGGACTGATGAGCTCAAAGGTCACTTGCCCTCCAGGCCTGTGGTATTATACGAGCTCAGTAGCCCTTGCCCCCCCCAATGGTATTATTTCATGAGCACACACTTTCTATGGTTTTCTTTGATGTAATAGATATGGTTAGCCAACAAACTGCTTGATAAACTGTTTTTCAGAGTTTAAAAAGTTTCCAGCACTACATGAGTTAAGCAGTTCAGTAAATCCTTATAATTTGCTATAGCTACCACAGTTGCTGACTGAAAAGACCAGGAGGCAGAGTGGCAGCTGACTGGTGACATGGCTGCATATTGTGAAGACATTTATATGGAAGTGATGTCACTGTAAGAACTATGATTTCTATGCAGTTCAGGTGTCTGAAAATTGCTCTGCCTTTTCAACTATGCTAAAGATAAGTTGCTTCTTCCTATCTGACTGTTTCGTGATTATGTAGATTACTGCTATTAAATGAAAAGTTATGTTTTCTTACCATTAACTTGGTTTTGTACAGTTTTTGAATGTTTAAAGCTGAAGCTCCCCAATTTCTGCTCATGTGATTTTTTTTGGGGGATGTTGCTTGGAGGTGGAGGAAATTATCTGAATCTCTAGAAGTGGTATGCTATGATTTTTTGTTGTTTCTGCAGTGAAACAATGTGTCTGAAATACTAAACTGAAAAAGCTGCCCATTATAAAAAAAGTCTGTTGATTTAAACCAATGCTTGCAGAATGAATTACTAAAACCGGTTAGAAACCTTTTTTCCCCCATTATTAAAGTTAATTTTTTCCAAAATGAAGAATGCAATTTTTGTTGGGGGGGGGTGCTCAAATGCTATGATAATGAACAGTTACATAAGAACTTGCCATAATAGTAGATCTTCAAGACAATCTCCTCTATCAGGCCACATCTTTGGACTTTGACATCTTTGGAACTTACAGCCGTCAATTGCTAGGACCACATGGAAACTTTCGCTTGCTGGGGGCCACCCACAATGATGTGCCATGTATATGTGTATGTAAGGGTGGGCGACTCCTTCACTCCTCAGTTCCCCACCAGACAGCAGCCTTGGAGGACTTCCAACTATGGGCAACCAGGAGATGAGACAAGCACCAGGCATACAGGGAGAGGTATGAGACTAGATACAGGATGGATGCATGGAGTCTGATTTGGGCACAGTATCTGATATAACTCTCACTGAAAGCAAAAGGGGGAAGGAGGGAGGGACAGCATGGCTTAGTGTAGATTCTTTTGAAGATCTACTGTTAAGATAAGTTCTTGCGTAACTGTTCTATCTTGTTTGCGGATATTGCGTCCATTAGGCTACACCTTTGGAATAATTCCCAAGCAATACAAAGTAAACTGGGAGTATGGCAGTCTGATATATAACCAGGACAGTAGCCTTGCAGTACAGCAAGCCCAAAGCCAGCACCTCTATGAGAGATGATGTCCAGACTGCAATGTTTAGTTAAAATGTGGACAGTGCTCCACGTGGCTGCAGCTTTTATGTCAGCAGCAGGAACATTTCTGAAACAGGAAACAGAAGTGACCATACCCCTTTTGGTGTGACACTGTACCAGGAAGTTCATTACTGTACTTCTTATAACAGAACGTAATACAATTTGCCACCCATTTGGACAGACTTTGTTTAGACACAGGAGTGCCCTCATTCCCAGGAGTGAACTAAACAAAAAGCTGAGAAGACTTTCTGCAGTCCTTGGTGTGAGTGATGTAGTACTGCAGTATTCTATGTACAAAGTATGGAGCAGTACCTCACCCTGGATAGCATGTTCAGTATAATATACAGGAAAGTAAATTGTTTGGTTCAGTGTAAACTTAGATACCACCTTCAGCAGAAACTTCGGGTTCATACGCAAGAGGCTCTGTCTTTGTGGAAAATGAAATAAGTAGGCTCACATCTGAGCCTCAGGCTCAGAAATCCTTTGAGTAGAAGTCACAGCAACTAAAAAGAACAGTTATGTACTTACCATAACAGTAGATCTTCGAGAGATTCTCTTTCATCAGGCCACACCTGTGGGATATAGCCGCCAGGCTCTAGGACTGCATGGAAACTTTTGCAAGCAGTCCACCAAGAGCCTCCCATGACAACGTCCTATGTCACCCTTCCATATATAAGTGTGGGTGGCCCCATTCCTTCTCAGTTCCCCACCAGAGATCATGCTTGGAGAAGCTTTCCCCAGGGAACCAGGAGAGAATGTAGTACTCTGCCGAACATGAGAGGTAGAATACCAAACATGAGGACATCCGATATTCCTTCATGGAAAAAGAGACAGCATACATAATGCCATCAAACCCCATAACCTCTGTTCCAAGGAACAGAATGATAACGCACGACTCTGCTGAACAAGGGAGGCAGGGAAACCCAGGATGAAGTCATCTGGTAAACCTTCCTAGAAAGGGAGATGGCATGTACAGTTCTGAGAGTCCCTGGGGCCTCTGTGCAGGGAACCAGGGGGAAAAGAACAAAATTTAAATACCTGTAAATTTTCTTTCTCCAACGGCTGGTCTCCGGCTTCCATACACATGGGCCGTACCTCCTGATGCAGACATACAGGCTGGAACCGAACTCTGCAGCTGGGGATATCCAGTCCTCCACTTCCTGTTTCCACCAGTTCTTCTGAAAGCAGTCCAAATGTGGCAATACTATATGAACCTGGAAACAAAAACAAGAAAATTAAGCCATACACGGTTGATTGGCAAACTTTAAACATTCTGGGAAGGAAGCAGAAGCCTGGAGACCACCCGGAGAAAGAAAATTTACAGGTATTTAAATTTCATTTTCTCTTTCCTAAGCTGGTCTCTGGGCTTCCATACAGATGGGATATACAAAAGCAGTACATCCCCAGATATCCCAGGTGGGAAAAATGTAAGTGCCCTTAAGGGTCCAACACACTTGAAGAACTCTGTGGCCAAAGGACGCCTTTGCCGAGGCAGTCACATCCAGCTTGTAAAATTTTGTGAACGTGTGAATGGATGACCATGTGGCTGCCCTGCATAGGTCTGCTGAAGATGCTTCTCTGAAGTCCACCCACGAAGTGGCCATTGCTCAGGTTCAATGAGCTCTCACTGGGCCAGGCAAAGTTACTCCAACATGATCATAAGCAGTGGTGATGACAGAACAGATCCATCTGGCTATAGTGTCTTTCAAACCTTTTTTACCCATATTTTTGACCTGTAGTTAGAATGAACAAACTGGAAGTTTTTCGAATAGAATCCGTTCTTTTAATATACACTTTCAACGCTCTTCTTGGATCCAGCGTGTGAAATTCCCTTTCCTTTTTTGGGTGTGGGCAGAAGGAAGGCAGAATCAACTCCTGGTTGCAATGGAATGGAGACATAACTTTTGGCAAAAAACCTGGATCCGTTTAGAGTACCACAGTGTCCTGATGCAAAACAGTATATGACTCTCTGGTGGACAAGGCTCCCAGCTCAATGATTCTCCTGGCTGAAGTAACAGCTATGAGAAAAGCGACCTTCATTGTGAAATGCATGAAGGATGTCTCCTTGAGAGGCTCAAAAGGAGCCTAGGTCAAAGTCATGAGAACCAGATTAAGTCTCCAACGTGGTACTGTTGGCTTGATTGAAAGGAGTTTCAATTCTGCTGCCCTTAGAAACCTCCTGACATGGGGATGTGAACCAGACCCCCCTCGACTCCACCAACAAGTGTGCCCCCAGCGCAGAAACCTTAACTTGTAAGGTGGCTGGTTGCTGTCCTTTGCCAAACCCTAGCCTCCCGGTGCATACATACATGACTGTTCTGTCTTCAAGGATTATCTCTTTCATCAGGCCACACACGTATGGGATGAGTACCAAGCAGTTCTGACCACCGAGAGTCGAGTGGTTGAAGGGCTACAGTCCTAAGGAAGAAAGCCTTGAAGATTTGCCAAACTTAAGCCTCCCCCCCCCCCGAGTGCAATGTCCAGACTGTAAATTCCTACTGAAAGCGTGGACAGTATGCCAGTTGTTATCTGCACGTCCCCGCAGCAGATACAGGGTGAAACATGGAGATGGCATGTCACTAGGTAAACGGGGCATGAACACCGCAGGAAGTTGCTCACCATTCCATTTGCAACTGGAATGAACGCATATGACCAGCCCTTTGAGCAGGCACTGTTCATAGATAAAGGGTCTTATTTTCCAAAGGCTGAAATAAAGCTATGAGGACTCCTTGGAGGCAGTTATACAGCATACAGAACACCTGAGTATTCTAGGCCTCAAAAGACAAAAACTCAGGGTAAGTACATATGAACCTGTCAGCAGATACACGCCATATGGTCTATCAAGTCTGCTAGAGTGTGCAGTTAGCACCCTTACACTGCAGCTTCCCTTCCCTCCACTCCCCCCTCACGCTGACCCTCCTCCCTCACTTTGTCCCATCCCCCTTTTGAAATTGCCCATCGTCTTACAGGACACCACCTCATTGGTCAGCACATTCCACACAGACACCAAGCAAAGACTTGCGGTCTGGGTGCAGCAGGCAAACAAGAAGGCTAGTATGTCAGCCTGAACCTGTGGGCCTTCAACTAGAAGGTGAAAAAAAGGAGCTCTCTTCAAGAAAGAGGCCTACTTCTCCGCCAGCTCAAAGAGAGCCAAGGTAATGTTTTATAATGTAGGCCGCTAGTCACCGCTGGTTCCAAAGAAAGCCAAGGTGATGGTCTCCAATTCAGGCCTCCAGTTAGGACTGTATTATAAACTAGGGGCTTCTAAGATTAAAAGTCTCTGCTAGATATAAGGGTCCCTATCAAATGGATTACCATGTAGCCTGCAATAGGCATATGGAAAGCTGGGGCAACAGCCTAAGTGTACTATAGAAGTCTGCCTGGGAGAAGAGTAGCAGATGCTGCGGTACAGGAGCTGTAACCCAAATGAGTCTGGTGTAAGGCTTTCCCAGTTGCCTCCCAGACAGCAACCACTTGGCAGGAGACTCCAAGTCAACCCATGGCTATGATCTCGAGAGCCTGTCAGGAGCATAACTCCAGATGGAGTCCTGATGGGCCATGGCACTGCACTCATGAGAACAGGCTTTAGTATGAGAGCAGGAGAATACAGGTCCACAGCCATTTTCACCAGTCTGTGGAACGGGTGTGTGCAGCTCCATGAGGAACAGTGGATGCCCAAGCTACCCCTCCATTGGGAGCATAAGGGGCACTTTCTGCCTGAAAAGAAAAAAAAAGAGGGAAAGGCATGTAGGCACCTCCCTAACCAATAAAGGGAGAATGTGCTACATCAGGATGAACTCTAGGTTCTGGAGTGGGTGGATACAAATCCATCATTCCTTTTTTTTTTGCAGTTAGGAGGTATGCCAAAAGGGAAAAAGGATAGATTCTGTGCTGTCCCATCTGCCACTATGGGTGTCGGGAAGGTCCTGTTGTGATTACTGGACCATGGCCTGCCTAACGTGTTTTTGGCTAGGCATGTGACACCTTCCGAAATAATGCTCATCGTTGGTTCTAGGTCATCAACTAGAGGCCAACTCTAGATTCTCATTATTTTGTTTCATAAAGGAAAAAGGAGGGCGCTCCCCCTGATTGATACTACCCATCTGAATCCACAGAGGGCTTGATGACATCTGCAGGTAGAGGCTGGGGGCTGAAGGACCCCTCCAGTGTACCAAGACACTAATCTCCTTTGCTGCTGTAAGCGTTGCTGCAGAAAGGGACGCAAGAATGCTCTACTCCAGAGCTTCAACGTGTAGAGGTCGTGAATATCAGGAGAGTGGCCATTATTAGAAGGTCTAGAGGCCTGTGAGATGGATCTCCTAGGGCTGTGTTATCAAACAGTCAGCCCATTCAGTCAGAGAAAGGATGGGTCGTAAATAAGGTCCCAGTCTGCCTCCCCATCTCGCAAGTACTGCCAAAAGCTGATCAGGTCTGAGGCATACTGACTGTACGGCCTAGAACAGGAACATGTAGCTAGTCCCTGCGGGAATATATAAAACCTGTAGCTTGGAATGAGCAGACACCGTTAAGTGTCCGGGGGAAACCTGAAACCTTTGAAAATGATAAGGCCAGGGAACACCCTGAACTGACAGCGTATGCTCTTGAGAACAAGAACTGTGACCTGAAGGCATAACTCCTACCTATCCCGGAGAAGGAGGCAATGCCCTATATACAGCTGTGGTAGCTGGGCTCACAATGTGACTATTCTGGACTTCTTGTGCTTGAAAAAGAAAGGTCCAGGCTCTAGGATATCGGGTATGCCTCAGATCTGCTGTTTCTTTTGAGGACTAGGACCTCAAAACTACCCCTATGTTCCCTTGTTCCCAAGGAGCAGGGTCACCAAAGCTTTGCTTATAGCAAGGTAAGAAAAGTCTTCCAGATACACTATCATATGCTCTGGGAGGTAATGAGGAAAGTTTTGGTAGACAGTCGGGAACCAGTACACAAATATCCAGAGCATGTCCTTATGCCAGCATTGATAGGGCACAGGCCTCTGGTATCACTAGCAAATGAAAGAAGAAGCACACATCAGCCCCTTGAAGGTGCACCAGCCAAAAAGTACAACAATCAGTAAGAAGAAGGAAGACCGGAACACACCAAAATTGCTGGGAAATAGAAAAGATTTATTTATCCATGCCTTACAAAGCATGGCTGAGCTTCTGGGATAACACACCTACGTACTGACCCAGTCACATGGGTCTTCCTCAGGTGTGTGCCCAGCTTCCTTCTTACCTCTGGTGTCACTATCCTGCCCTAAATTTGCCTAATGACCACCACTGTGAACAATGATGCTGGAATCAGCAACAGTGACTCAAGCACTGCTTCTGCTGTCCCCATTTGTATGGTTAGGAACTCAAGGGAAGGAAGGTTGGGTGGGTAGGTGCCCTACTACTGGCTTGAAGGATGTTGTCTGGCAGTGAAACAGTCAGAGACACTGACCAGGCAAACAAACATCTATCTATGCTTAAACTGGGTATGACAGAAGAAAGAAAAGGGTTCCAGGCTCCATTTAAGGCCTACAGGCTGGATGGATAGGCCTGTAACCATTGTCCCTTCTGCTCTATCCCCTTTTGGAGTGGAAGGCATGCAGGAGGGTCTTTCGCCTGTCAATGGCAAAGCTAGCCACCCTGAATTAGGTGAGTCTCTTAAGACATGAACCAAGGGGCAGGCACTCTGGCAGCAACTGAGGTGTCATAGGCCTTGAAGGATGGGAGGCCTATGACAGACAGGGTGGCCTCCTCCCTTGTAAACCAGAGGAAAAGGAGAATGACAGATGGGTGGCCATACCCTGATAATGGACTTTCTCTGTAATGTCAGCCCCCTAGCAGCCTGTTGATGGCTGCAGTCGTAGTGCAAAGGTGGGACTTCGAGGGGACCCAGGTGTAAGCTATGAGGTCCTCACTCCTTGTGAGCATACTGGTCCAGAGGGGCACTGCCAAAGTCTTCCTCTTGGTCATCCTCCTAGGTGGCACTTCTGGACATCGTCAACAGAGTAAAATAAATGAGCCTGCAGGGGCCATCAACACTCAGGAAACAGCTGATGTGATGGCACAGAAAGTGCTGTCGTGAGGCTGTACACTAGGTACCTAGTCAATGGAGTCTGTGTTACCAGAGGAAGAGGTAAAAAGTTGTCTTACCGTATCCATGCTGGGCTAGAGTACTGCCTTAATGTAGGCATCCATATCATAGACAGAATGCCTGGGTATGTCAATGGTGGGGGGGGGGTGGCAGAGGTGCCCCCATCGACTATGGATGCATAGGAACATCAACTTAGGATGCTGCAGTGCCACCGTCGCTGTAAGAGTCCAGGAATCAGTGCATATCGATAAGGGAGGCCAAGAGTGCCGTCGATACTAAGAACCGACATAAATAAGTTGATGGGGTGAGGCAAAGGCACCACCATCGATATGCAAGGTTTAATAGCCAGAGCAAAATATTCGATGGGAGAGGCAGAGGAATCACTGGTGATGTCACTGTATGGTTGTGGTACCTAGGAGAAGATACCCTCCCATACCCACTGTTATGTCCCATGTGACGGTTGGGATTGGGGGAGCAGTGTCGCCAAGATGAGCAACCGCTAAAGAGAAAATCATCCTGGAAGAGGAGGTCAACCAGGCTGCCCAGTGGCGCTAAGGGTTAAGGCGCTGGATGCCACTCCTCGCGCCACACCAATGACCAGAGTTTGGGAGCAAGCTTCGGCTGCCAGCGGTTGGCTGGGGGGGAGGGGGGCTGAGAGGTGATTGTAGTGGCCGCTGGGCTGCTCTCATCTGCGGGACTGGGGAGGTACAGTTCCTTGCTCTTGACCGACACCCAGTGGAGGCCAGGTGTCACAGCAGGGTCGAGGACTGACGTAACGTTGGGGAGGTGGAAGGAACAGTTGGTTTTCAGGAGCGCGCAAGCGCCTCCCTGCCTGCACACTCACCATGTTCGCTGTTACTCTGGGGGGCGGGGAGAAAACTGGAAAGACCATGTCTCCCCGTGTCCGTCTGATGGACCTTGCCATTCTCGGGCCCTGATCCTTGAGGATCCCCACCGGCAAAGGGCGATGGTGGGAGAGGCAGACAGGGTTGGGGATGGTAGGGGGCTCAATGGCAGGCGTAGGTAGCCACAGGGAGCAAACAGCTATATTATTAAAAAAAAAAAAAAGAGGGGGCAACCTGGAGCACACCCTTGAGGGCCTTCTCCTGCCTGAGTCCTGGGGCTAGAGCTTGATATTCCTGTAGTAACTGGCCAGCTGGTTAGCATGGGAGAGGCCGCCATTTGTTCTGAGGGTAAGTTCTTCACTTCCAGGGGTGTCGGCAGGCATACACACTGTACTCAGCAGAGTACAGTAAAAAATAATCAGACAGGGGCAACAAATCAGGCAGGGGCAACAAAGAGAGGAAAGCAAGGACATTGTGAGTCACATTGCATCTGTGTCGCACTGAGACCTTTTGCTTTTGTTGTTCACTATGGTGCACTGATGCCACCAGCCAAATACACAAACAAGAACAACTTACCAGGCAGGCAGAAAAACAAAGGAAGGAGGATTACAGGAAGAAACTGACTACTTGAACTCAGACATGACAAATGGGAGGGGCAGGCCTATTGTTGGTGTGGCGTGGCAGCACATATTTTAGTTTATGTTTACATAATGGGGGGGCAACAGCGCATCAGTTTTGAGTACAAGTTTAAAATTCCTGGCTACACCCCTGTTCACTTCCCATCATGGGTAGACATCACGCGACATGCCAGGGATGAGAAGGCAGTGAATCTGGCATTTTCATTACTGAAAAAAAGAAGAAAAAAAAACAGCGGCCGAAGCAGCGAGATTTCCACTGCAGTCTGATGAGTTCCGATCGCTAGCAGGAAAAGAACCAAGGAGAGATGGGGCCTCCCACGCTTATATATGGAAGGGCGACGTAGGATGTCATCATGGGCAGCCCCTGGTGGACTTCCTGCAAAGGTTTCTGTGCGGTCCTTGAGCCTGGCAACTATATCCCATAGGTGTAGCCTGATGATAGAGGGTATCCTTAAAGATAACATTTTTCATGACAGGAAACATAAGCCACATCTTGCGTCAGGGTCAGAAAGAGCCAACGTCAATTTCTCAAGCACAAAATTAAAATTCCAAGGCAGGACTGGATTACTGATAGGAGGTTTCAAATGAATAATACCGATCAGAAACGTACAAGACAACTCTAATTGGGCAACCGTACGACCATCAGTAGGGGTGTGGAAAATTAACATAGTGGCCAAATGTACCTTCAGTGAGGAATACTGCAAGCCAGAATTAGACAAGGAAATCAAGTATGCCAACACAGTACTTACAGGACACACAAATGGGTCCATATTCCTGGAAAGAGCCCAGAAAGTGAACCGCTTCAATTTCAAGGAATAAATATGTCTGGTAGAAGTCTTTCTAGCTGCAGTCAGGATATCAGCAACCTTACGGGATATCTCAAAACATGCAATGACTATGTTTTCAGGACCCATGCATGCAGGTGTAGAGACTTCAGGTCTGGATGGACCAGGGATCCAGTTTCCTGTGAAAACGGACCTCAACACAAAGGTACAGGGATAGAAGGCTCCATTGGCTGATGCTGAAGGTGTGGAAACTGTATCTGGCAAGGCCATAATGGAACAATAAGGATGAGAGTGGCACTCTCCACCCGCTGTTTGAGCAGAACTCTCTGTATCAGAGGAATGGAGGAAAATGCATATAGGAATTTCCCTTTCAAAAGAGTGGTAAAACGCACCTTGCCAAAAACTCCAGGCAACGTAGCAAGTGAGCAGAAACATGGCAGTTTTGTGTTATGTGTGAATACAAAAAAGGTCCACCTCTGGATGACTCCATCTTTGTAAAGAGGTCACTTACCACAGAGGTCAGCATTTCCCATTCATGAACCATGAACTGTGACCTGCTTCATCTGTCTGCCAAGACACTGTAGAGACTTGGGCGATGCACAGTCAATAGCGGAGGGCCATGAGACAGAGTTCAGTACCATACTCTCATTGCTTCCCTGCATAAAGGATAGGAGTGAGTGCCCCCTTATCTGTTGATGTGATGCATCATACTGATGTGATCTGTCTGGATTAACAGAGGACTGGGGCAGAAAAGGTTCTGAAATGCCTGGAGGCAACATAGGACAGCACTCATTTCCAGGATGTTTATATGAAGCTCAGCCTCCACCTTGGTCCATGACCCCTGTGTGTCTGGTAAGGGCCGAAATGAGCACCACAGCCGGAGCCCAAGGCATCCATGGTGAGGATCTATAGAGGAGATGGAACAAGGAATAGAACGCCATTCAACAGGTTTTCGTGATCTACCTACCATAACACTTTGTGAAGCAGAGATGTGACAAGAACCATTTGGTCCCGTTTATCAGACAGCTGGTCCCACTGGACACAGAATGTCCACTGGGGATCCTCATATGAAGGCATGTCAGAGGCACAGTCATTATGGCTGTAGCCATGACACCCAGGAGATGGAACATTGTTCTTGCAGAGACACAGTGGCTCCTTTATACCAATTATGCCTGGGCAACCAGACTGTGCGCCCTGTACTGTGGCAGGAAAGCACATCCATTCTCCATGTCCAAGACTGCCCCTAAATAATGCAGTCTTTGGCAGGGAGTCAACACAAACTCTAGCACACTCACTGTGACCCCCACATTATCAAACAACTGATCTGTCCGACACAAAGTATATAGCAGAGCTTCCCTGAAGCTGGCCTTCAGAAGCCAGTCATACAGGAACACATACAGGCCTTCCCTGTGAAGGGCTGCTGCTACTACTGCCAAGGATTTGTTAAAGACCCATGGCACAGAAGACAAGCCAAAGGCAGTACTCTGAACTGATAATGTTCGCCCTCTAGCACAAGGCAGGGGTACTGTCTGTTTTGGAATAAAGACTGAGCTTTCTTCAGAAAGGACAAATGGCCTGAAGGATAAAAGGAAGGAGGTGGAAGATGCTCTAGAGGGATTCATAACAGCACCAGAGCATGTTCCCGTGCAGTTCTTTTCAGTACCCACTCATCCACGGTGGTCTCCCACTACTGTTTCAGATACAGGGAGATCCTGCCCTACACACTCATCCCGGAAGGTAATGGTTGAGGAAGAGGGAGAAATGAGTCAGGTGGTATTGATGGAGGCAGGGCCACTAGAACGGATTTCTTTGGGTGTTTTTATATGGGCACCAGGGGAAGGGGCCACCTCCTCTGCCACTGCCTTGCGGACAGCAGGCATGGTTACCTCAGGCAGCAGGCTGACTAAAGGAGCCCCGACTTCTAGCAGAAGTGAGATAAAGGGCCCATCGGCACAGTGGTAGCGCTAATGCTCACATCAGTGAATTGGGTTCAGAAGCAAGCTATAGCCATCAGGGACTTGCTGGGGGGGTGGGGAAATCAAGCAGCCCAGAGGACGTGTGCTACTGCCACCTGGGTGACCACAGGTAAAAGTGCAAGTGTAGCTGCAATGGGTGGGTGGGCACCTCCTGACTGGGGCCATGGGCATGTTCATGTGCAGACATCCGCTGTAGTCCAAGCCCATGAGGCACCGGGGAGATGAGGAAAATCCCCATCCTGCAGAATGAAGCCACCTCTCCTCATAGGCCCTGCACCAGAGCTAAACTCCTCACGGGCTTGGGAAACTGGGGGGGTCACAGAGGGGGCAAACTGTGAGCCACTGCAGGGTTGGAAGGCAAGACCCAGGGACATGGGGTGATGGGGCTGAGGAAGAGGAGGCCGACAGGGTAGGCTGCATGTCAAAAGGGCATAAAGTACAGTAAATAAAAAAAAAAAAAAGGGAACAGGAAAGTTACAGATCCTAGAGTCATTTTTGAAGTCTGAAAGCCACACAGGGCTTCTTCTACATCATATGCAAACTGTTTTGTCCACTTAAACGGAGCATTCAAAACTGCCTGTTGCACATCATTGGCAAAGCCAGCATCCGTAATCCAAGAGCATCTCCTCATACAAATAGCAGACGCAACAGCCCTGGCAGAAGCATCAGAGACATCATAAGATGAGCGTAGTAGATGTTTGCAAACCTCAGCACCAGTAGACAATGTTTTAAGTAGATCATTCTTGGCGGAGCCATCAGGCAAAGCCTGAGTTACAATTCGAGCAGCTTTCCACAGGCTATTCTGATATTTTATCATGTGACCTGGAAGTTAGCAACTATAAGACCCACTGATGCAGAGGCAAAAGTATGCCTGCCCATCACATCTAGCCTCTTAGATTCTTTATCAGGAGGCAAAGTACTTGTGTGTCTAGGGGCCCTAGACCTATTATAAGCAGCCATGACCACCACGGACTAAGTTCCTGGCTGGTTAGCATAATAAGGCTTAGCAGATGGTGCAGGATACTGCTTATCAGCCTTTCCAGGAACTGTGTGCAGTGAGTTTGGTCTGTACCATGCAGCAAATTATGGAATTATAATGGAGGGGGAGCGAGGCACCTCCAAAGACTCCATTAGATTAGTTTTTGTGGAATCTTCTTCTTCTACAGCAAAGCCCAAGGCGGACTACATTTTCTGCATCATGGCTTGGAAAGTTGGATCCTCAGGAGATCTCGAGACATAAACCACAGAGTCTTCACTGCAGGATGACAGGGTAGAACTAGAGCAAGGTACTAAAAATTGTCCTCCCTTATAATCCTCCTGTAAATCTATGAGGTCAGGATTGTATTCCACTTCATCGTCATCAGTCCAGTAGACCACGAGAGCCACATAATGTACCAGTGACGCTGGCAATGGCTGAAAAGGAGGAATCTGCTGCATGCTTGTGGAAGCTGCAGATGAGGACAGAGTACCAAGAGGCCCTGTTGCCGAATAACTGCCTGCACTGGTAATCCAGGCAGAATGTGTCATTTCTGAAAACTACAACAATAGCATTCTATTGTCCATAGTAGGCTCTGCAGTGCCTAAGCCAAGCCCCCACCTACGTGTTTCACTGATGGCTGAAGGGGGCTGAAGTGAATGCTGGAGCAGACGACAACGCAAGTTTACTTAGTTTCAATGGTGATTAGGACCTTGCTGGCAAAGCAGATATTTTTTCTGTGTTTGTGCTTATGGCCAGATGACAAGGAGAGCCACAACAATTGTTCCCTGTCCCGATCCATCGACTTCAGTGGCCACTTTTTGGCCAACAGTGAGGGAGAAACAAACCTTGGACCCTGTTCCTTCTCCATGGCTTTCAATATCTTGAGAAGGAGGATATTTTCTAGAGCTTTCTTACGGCATTGCCTTGTAGTCTGGTTGAAGCTCTGGCAAATCTCTTAAGTCCTCACGTTGTGAGACAGGCCCAGACAGCACACAGAAAATGGAAATTACGTACCTACCATCATTTTTGATCTTCTTGGACGAGTCTCCACCACTCATTCACACTAATGGGATCTGCGCCGGAGGCACTAGGACCCAGTGGGAGCAAACGTTTTTGCTAGAGGGTCGGTGCCAGAGATGGAGCAGCGAGGAGCGGCACCGCAAGCCTTGGCTCGTGTGGTAATGACTATCTCGGTGTTGATCCTCCAACTGCCTCAGTACCTTTCCCCTCTCCCCCCGAGGAGGTGCAGCGTAACCCAACCTAGAAGGATAGCCTAACCAAAAAAAAAAAAAAAAAACAGACACAAGACAGTCCGGACGACCCGTGTAAGAAGGGTCAACACAGACGTCTTCACAGCCTAAAGACTGAGTGAGTGAAGACCAATACCAGAGGTGTGCGCGGGGGATGGAGGGTGGGCGTGTGAATGAGTGGTGGAGACTCGTCCAAGAAGGTCAAGAATTACGGTAGGTACGAAATTTCCATATCTTCCTGGATATAAAGTCACCGCCACTCATTCACACTAATGGGAGAGTACCGAGCTAATAATCCCCCGTGAGGGAGGCAGGAGACCAACAGCTCACAGTTTTAGGACAGGAGTCCATTAAGGATGGTTCTGCCAAAAGAAAGATGCCGTCTGGCATGGACATCCAGGGCATAGTGTTTGACAAAAGTATGCACTGAGCTCCAGGTAGCCGCATTGTAAATGTCTGCAATGGGCACATTGCGGATTTCTGCTAGGGATGCCACGACCGCTCTAGTAGGGTGAGCGTACACTCTGCCCTCCAGCTTAACCTGCGCCATGGAATAACAGTGGTGAAGGCATGCCACCAGCCATGCTGAAATACATCTGATAGCGACAGGTTGACCCAGACGGGTCTCGCTGAAGGAAACAAACAGTTGTTGAGCTTTGCGGAAATCTTTTGTTCTATCTAGATAGAAGCGCAAAACTCTCTTGACACCCAAGGAATGAAGAGCACGCTCTCCTTCATTTTGGAAATTCGCAAAGTAAGTGTGAAGGACCAAAGGTTGGTTTAGGTGGAATTCTGAAACAACCTTAGGGAGAAACTTAGGATGGGTCCTAAGAACTACTTTGTCTTTATGAAACACCGTATACGGTGGGGTCTTTGACTTGGGCATGTATCTCAGAGACCCTGCGGGCTGAGGTAATGGACACTAAGAAGGCCATTGTCCAAGTGAGAAATTTTAACTCACAGGTAGCTAGAGGCTCGAAAGGTTTTCGAGTGAGCATGTCTAGCACAAGATTAATGTCCCAGGCTATGACCGGATGTCTTATTGGAGGTCTGGTATGCAGAATTCCCTTAAGAAACCTCTTAACCACAGGTAACTGAGCCAGTGACAAGGAAAGTACTGGCTCACGATAAGCTGAGATGGCACAAAGGTGAACCTTAACTATAGAGTATTGCAGACCTGAATTTGAGAGGTCTAAGAGGTACTCTAAAACTTTATCTGGTGGGCAGGAAAAGGGGTTCAAAGAGGATTTTACACACCAGAGCGAAAAAACACTTCCATTTGGCTGTGTAAGTTTTCCTAGTGGCTGGCTTGCGTGCAGCCAGAAGAATATCTGAAACCCTGCGAGAGACATTGAACCAGTTCACTTCTATCTCTTCAGGAGTCAAGCATGAAGGTGAAGCGACCTCAGGTTGGGATGGACCACAGGCCCCTGAGTCAGAAGGTTCATCTGAAGGGGGAGTGGTTTTGGAGGGGCTTCCGACATACTGTTGAGTAGTGGAAACCATATCTGTCAAAACCAGACAGGAGCAATGAGGATCATTTTGTCCCCCTGGGACTCGAACTTGAGAAGTACCCTCTGAATTAGAGGAAGAGGTGGAAAGGTGTATAGAAAGCATTTTGTCCACTGCAGCCTGAACGCATCCTGGCAGAAAATGCCAGGCCCTGGATTTCTGGAGCAGAAGAGAGGCAGTTTTGTGTTGAGTGGGGATGCAAAAAGGTAAAGGTCTGGAGTTCCCCACTCTACGAATAGTGACTGAACTATGGCTGAGTCGAGAGACCATTCGTGAGGATCTGTCTCTGTTCTGCTGAGACAGTCTGCCAGTTCGTTCTGTACTCCCGGCAGGTAGACCACTTGAATTAGAGTCTTGTGCTCCAAGCACCATTCCCAGACTCATTGCTTCCCTGCATAAGGGGTAAGAGTGAGCACCGTCCTGCTTGTTGATGTAATACATCACTGCTTTGTTGTCTGTTTGAAGGAGAATGTTCCTGTGACAGACAATGTCCTTCAAAGCCCGGACTGCATAAAGGACGGCTCTCATTTCTAAGACATTTATGTGAAGATGGGACTCATCCTGAGTCCACATACCTTGAGTGTGGAGAGTCTGACAGTGAGCTCCCCACCCCATCAGGGACACATCTGTGGTAATGGAAATCTGATGATCCAGAGGAGCAAAGGGATACCCTTCCAGAAGATTGTCCTCTTGCGACCACCAGGTGAGTGATCTCTTCAGAGGTTCTGTCACCTTGATGAGAAAGGACTGAGGTTGAGTGGTCAGGGACCACTGAGTACTGAGCATCCACTGAGAGGTTCTCATGTGGAGGCGTGCTAGAGGTACAGTGAACACCGCGAATACCATGAGACCTAGTATCCGTTGCATCGAGACAGCTGAAACCGAGCTGTTCTCTCATATGTATTAGGCCATCTGAATGATATCGCTCCTCCTGTCCTCTGGAAGAAATGCTTTCGCACAGGAGGTGTCCAGAAGGGTTCCTATGAAAAGGAGCCTTTGGAAGGGCTGCAGCTGCGATTTTTTAGGTTTAGCAGGACTCCCATCGACGTGAGAAAGTGTGAAGCCGTGGCTCCGGCATCGAGAGTTCTCTGTCTGGAAGGGCTTGCTAGAAGCCAATCGTCCAGATATGGGAACACCTGTACTCCGATTTTTCTGAGATGCACTGCGAGACTTGCACAACACTTTGTAAAAACTCATGGCGCTGATGAAAGCCCAAAGGGCAGGACTCTGAACTGATAATGCTGTCCCAAAGCCACGAACCTTAGGTATTTGTGATGCTTTGGGCGAATAGGAATGTGCTGGTAAGCATCCTGCATGTCCAGGGAGGCTAACCAGTCGTGTTGATGAAGCAAAGGTAACAGGGTTCCTAGTGATATCATTTTGAATTTCTCTCTGGGAAGGAATTTGTTTAGCTTTCCGAGGTCCAAAATAGGGCGCTTGCCCCCGGTTTTCTTTGGAACCAGAAAGTAATGGGAGTAGAACCCTGTGTTCCATTGATCCAGCAGAACTGCCTCCACTGCTCTGTTGTTCACAAGGCCCTGTATCTGCCGACAGTCTGGGCTGTCGTCTGGGGGGACGATCCGGAGGGGTCTCCAAAAGATTGAGGGAATAACCCTCGCGGATTATCAGGAGGACCCATTTGTCCGAGGTTATGGACTTTCATTGATTGTAGAAGTGAGTCAGATGACCTCCCACCGCTGAGGAAGAGTCCACCTCGAGCAGCTGAGGTGGGACTTGGGTCATCAAATCAGAAGGCAACAATGGGCGCTTTGGGTCCTTGCGCCTTCTGCTGTTTTTGAGGCTGGGGGGCATGTTTTTTATGGAAACTTCCCCTGCCTTTGCCTCAAAAGGACTGACGGTTATGAAACTGGCGTTTATTAACACCCCTGAGAGGGAACAGGAGGAGGTTGAGCCAATTTAATGGCTGATCTAGTCTTTTGTGTAGCCTCTAGAGCCTGTTCTACTTGAGGGATGAAGAGATACACACCATCGAAGGGCAACGCCATTACCCGTTGCTGAGCATCATTCATAAAACCTGAAGTGCGCAGCCAGGAATGACAGCGGGTACAAATGCCCGCCGCCACCCCTTGGGAAGCAGTATCAAAAGCGTCCATAGCTGCTTTAACCTGCTAGTTGTTGGAATCGATACCCCTGGTTATGGTTTGAAGAAGCTCTGAATTATTGTCAGACTCCGGTAGAGCTTCAACCATTTGTTTGAGTGAATGCCAAAGGATATACTCATACTGAGAGAAATAGCCTTGGTTACTGGCAATACCTATACCTAGGGTGGAAGCAGCAAAGACTCTCTTACCTAAAGTGTCTATCTTACAAGAGTCTTTTGTTAATAGTTCAAGCTGTAGTAGTTTGTGGAAGGATGACCTTATCATTCTCTGCCAAGACTACAATAGGATCCGCAAAAGCTTGGTATGCCAAAATGGGTCGATCTTTGGGAGCAGCATATTTCCTATCTATGGACTTAGCCACCGAAGGAATGAGAGCAGGATTACTCCATACTATTTGAGATAGCGTCTCAAAAGAGGGCTGTACTGGAGGAGTCAAATCCATAGGGATCTCCAGAACATGAAGGTATTGGAGTCTTAACAGTTTCCCAGGATCGATATCTGTAGCTTGGAGAGAAAAAGCGGAATTCAAGTTTTTCAGCAGAGACTTAAAAGACAGGTCTTCGACCACAGGCTCTGCAGTAGGAATAGATCCTGTTCCTTCCACATCATCACCCGGTCTAAGGTCTGGGTCAGGCTCAATGTCATCTCCTGACAGTACCGGAGGGACTGTATGGACAGGAAAGGAGTGAAAAATAGAAGGAAATGAGGAAGGAAAAGAGTTAAAGGAGGAGTCCTGAAGGCTGGATGACGTCCTAACAGGCCTCGGCGCCAAAGAAACGCACAGAGCTGAAAATACGCATGGCGCCGAAGAGCCGGACGGGCGCCGAGATACCACGGCGCCGAGGGACGGTGTTGATGAAGTGCATGGCGCTGACGGCTACACAGCGCCGAAAGTCAATGACGCTTGAGGACGTGCCGACAGATGCATCGGAGCCGGAAGATGGCGCTGAAGCGCGCATCAACGCGAGGGCATTGAAAACATCCCAAGACTCAGAAAACAGGATTTGAGGAAAAAGAAGGATGAATACCAGGAGATAAAGGCATCGGTGTGGCCCCCTGCGCCGCAGCCGTGTGAGGGGGGAAAACACCGAAGCGCGGAGTCGATGGCACCAAAGACGGTGCCGCTCGACTAGGGAGGCTCAACCGCCCTACCTGATGTCCCAAGAAGTCCAAAGGCCCCCCAGAGTGACCGGGCCAGGCAGCTGGACCAACCTCCGAGCCCATTGCTCCATAACAGCAGCTCAGTGATGAAACTGCTCATCTGAAGACCTACCAGAAGGTAGGGTAGGGCTCCGATACCGTCGGCTACCAGAAACAGAAACCGGCAACTCCGAAGGAGGAGATCGGCAACTAGCCCCAATAACTGACCATCTACGCACAGACATATCAGAGGGTGACCTTGAGTGATGCCTTCTCTTTCTTAACCGTGGGTCAAAGAAGAGCTCGAGGCCGAACGGTGCCGAGTGCGCGACCGTTTACTTTTATGCCTTCGAGGGGACCACCCACCCCCTCAGGCATCGGAATGTCCGTTGTCAGACCCCCCTCCGGAGAAGGCAGTGGACCAGACCCAGCCTGGCTGACTGAACAGCTTTTATACGAAGTCTCCCTACTGTCACCTGACCCGCTCATGGTCGACTCCGTCAATGTAGGCTGAGACTTCTTTAATTAAGAATAAATAAACTAAGCGAAACTTATTTGAAATATTACTACAAAACAATAAAACTGAAAAACTAAGCTGCTAGTTTGAAGTTTGACTCCCGGTGGGCGAGTGACATTGTCACTGAAGTGCACTAGACGTCGGGAAAAAAGGAACTGAGGCAGTTGGAGGGTCGACGCCGAGATAGTCATTACCGCACAAGCTGAGGCTCGCGGCTTCACCTCTGGCATTGACCCTCTAGCAAAAAAGTTTGCTTCCGCTGGGTCCTAGTGCCTCTGGCACAGATCCCATTAGTGTGAATGAGTGGTGGAGACTTTATGTCCAGGAAGATTTGCGTATCTTCTTTGTAAATTTTATCTCCACACTTAGAATACTGAAATAAAGGGTCTTTTGACTTCGGAGGCATGCAGAGATAACAAAAAATAAATATCAAGTGAAATAAAAGGCAACGGCTAGGTAGATGGCATTTCCTTCAGCAGGTCAACAGAGGATGATCAACGGTTGGAAAAGAATGGAGTAGTGATGGCGCTCCCCACACTCATATACATATTGACGTGGCATATCATTGTTAGAGGCCTCCAGCTAGCAAAGGTTTACATGTGGTCCTAGTCCTAGATGGCTATAGTTCTTAAGGTGTCAAGGTCAGAAGGTGTGGCCTAATGTTGGAGATATCCTCAAAAAAAAGATTATTTTACGAAGGTCTATAACTTTTTAAAATGAAAATATGTTACTTTTTCTATGTTAAGTATGATTTTTAGGTTCCAATTAGAAATTCAAAATTGTTGTCACTTGGTGATGTCTTACTTGACTGTTCAATGTATTTATGCGATCATTGTTTAACTGTAGGTATGTGGTGTGGAAAACTTCCAGCTCCTTATGTGAAGAAAAATAACCTAACCAGGGCTTGGCAGAGATCCTTTGGATCACATAAGAGGATAGGGGGAGGCAGTAAGGGTAGGAGTGGTGTACAGACCACCAAATCAGGGGGCAGAGGTAGACAGGGAGTTGGCTAGGCAAATACAAGGGATGACCAGCACAGGAGAAATTCTGGTAGTAGGGGACCCAAATCTTCCCCATGTGGACTGAGGGATCCCAACAGCAACATCAGAAAGAAGCAGGGAGCTGTTGGAGTCCATGCAGGAAGCACTTGTTCATCAGCTGGTCACGGAACCGACTAGGGGAGGAGCCATACTGGACCCGGTAATGACAAACTGGGACAGTGTGGAGGATGTGGAGGTCAGGGAATATCTAGGAGACAGTTACCACAGGATGGTAAAGTTTAGCCTTTGGACAGGTTGGATAAGAGCAGGACCATCACTAGGGTACTGGATTTTAGGAAAGCAGATTTTAAGAAAATGAAGGAAATTGTACAGAAGGAACTAAGTGGGAAACAGAACCTAGAGGGCATAGAGGAGCTGTGGGGGGTAATTAAAAGGGGAATTCTGCTGGTGACAGAGCAATGCATCAGGAGAGTGAGCAAACACAAGGGAGGGAGGAAACCACTGTGGTTTACAACAGAGGTGAGGAACTCAAGAGAGAAAAGGAAGGCGTTCAGGGCCTACAAAGTCTTGCAGGGGATGGTGGAAAAGGAGGTTTATAGGGAAAAGCTAAAGAAAGCTGGGAAAATAGTCAGGAGGGCTAAAGCAGATACAGGGGAGAAAATAGCGATGGAGGCCAAAAGGCGAGACAAGAAGCTTTTCAGGTATGTGAGTGACAGAAAGAGAAACAAGCAGAGGATTATGAGACCCAGAGGGAAGGGGAGGGGAGGCTCTGATAGAGGGGGATGAGGAGAAAGTAAATCTGCTGAACTACTTTACCTCAGTCTTCACGGTTGAGGAAGAGGGGAAGGGACCAGAGCTAAGAAGCAGGGGAAGTGTGGGCAGGGAAATAGACACTAGCCCCTTTACAGTGGGCAGGGTATTAAGAGGAGTTAGGAAAACTGTGTACGGATAAGGCAATGGGCCCCGATGAAATCCACCCCAGGATGCTCAAGAAGTTAAGGGAAGAACTTGCGGCACCACTCACAAGGTTATTTAACCTGTCTCTAGACAAGGGGAGAGTCCCAGGGGATTGGAGAAGAGCTGATGTGGTGCCATTACACAAGGGGGAGGAAAGGATAAGCCAGGTAACTACCGCCTGGTTAGCCTTACCTCTGTGGTGAGAAAACTGATGGAGGCACCAATAAAGGAAAGGCTGGTACAATACCTCGAGGAGGAAGGCCTCATAGAGGACAACCAGCATGGGTTCACACGTGGCAGGTCATGTCAGACCAACCTGATTGAATTCTTTGCGGGAGTAACAGAGATATACGATTAGGGAGGGGTGATGGACATGGCCTATCTGGACTTCAAGAAGGCCTAAGACACCATCCCCCACAGTAGACTAATAAGCAAGTTAGGTAGATTAGGAGTGGGGAATAAACTAACAAACTGGGTGAAAATTGGCTGGGGGGGGGGACTCAGAAGGTAGTGGTAAATGGGGGTGCACTCAAAGGAAGGAGTGGTGACAAGTGGGGTTCCTCAGGGGTCCCACACTGTTTAACATATACACTGGGGACATTTCAGAGGGACTGAATGCGAAGGTGTGTCTGTTTGCAGATGACGTGAAGATCTGTAACAGGGTGGACACTGCGAAGTGTGGAAAGAATGAGGGAGGATCTAGCCAGGCTGGAGGAGTGGTCTGGGAAGTGGCAATTACAATTCAACACGAAAAAATGTAAAATTATGCACACAGGGCGTAAAAACCCAAGGGCAAAGTACTGGCTCGGGGAGGGGGGAGTGGAGGTTACAGAGCAAGAAAGGGACCTGGGGATCACCATCTCTGATAACCTAAAGGATAGGAACCAATGCGATAGGGCAGTTGGGAAGGCAACCAGAGTGCTGGCATGCATAAGGAGAGGCTTCACAAGCAAGAAAAAGGAGGTGATCATGCCACTATACAAAATCATGGTCAGACCACATCTGGAATACAGGGTGCAGTTCTGGAGGCCACATTTACAGGGGGACAGGGGTAGGTTGAAGAGAGTCCAGAGAAGAACAACCAAGATGGTTCAAGGGCTGCAATGGAGGTCATACAAAGGAAGGCTGGAGGAACTAATACTGTACACACCGGAGATGAGGCGAGAAAGTGGGGATATGGTGGAAATCTTCAAATATCTGAAGGGAATAAACAGAGTGAGGGAAGGTAGCATATTCAGGATGAGTGAAAACAAATCCACTAGGGGACATGCATTCAAACTGGAAGGGGGCAGTTCTTCACAGAGAGGGTGGTGGGTCCATGGAACAGGCTGCCAGAATGGGTGGTGGGAACAGACTCAGTGAGCAAATTCAAGAGGGCTTGGGACAACTACATGGGGCTAAATAAAAAAGCTGAAAGGCATGGAACGGAAAGGTAAGATTTGGGGATTTGGGAGGCGGGGAGAGATTTTGGGCAGGCTAGATGGGCCAAGGGTTTATTTTCTGCTGGCAAATTTCTGTGTTTCTATGCATTATATAGCAGTTTTCTAAAGTATAACTGTAAGGTAAAACCATGGTTATTGTGTACATATATGGCACTATGGCAGTTCCTGTTTGGGACACTAATAGGCAGATTATCAGGCTACACTAACATAGAAGGGTCCCTGATATGCAAGCTTGTACACGAGAGGGAAGAAGTCATAAACATGGTACATGTTGGCATCAATCTTGTACTGTGGGTTCACAAGAACACTAATGCAGGAATTTTAGGAGCAGGACATCCAAGGTAGAATTCTTCAAGCTCCTACCAGTGCCATGTGCAGAGCCAGGAAAGCAGCAGGAGATTATCCGGCTGAATGCATGGCTAACAGAGTTGGACTGGCCCACCTGGATAGCTGGAAATTTCCAGGTGGGCCCCCCTCTGTTGGCCACCTTCAAAACTCTGAAAATCTTTGCATTAATCATCTATTTCTAATTTAATTGGGTATTTCAGGCACGGAATGTCATGGTAAGATACAAACACAGAGCTAGTGTATCAGATTTAAGTGGAATACTGATATGAGTGTGTCACATTGGGCCCTCCCCTTTTGCTTTTCCACGTGGGCCCCTTTATCAGCTTTCTAGGTGGATCCCCTGTACCCCAGTCTGATCCTGATGGCTAAGGGTTTGATGCAATGAGCAAGGACTTAGGTTCTTTGCACACTGGAAGACCTTCTGGGATTGAAGCCTTTACACTACGTACGGACTCCCCCTAAGAACTGAAGGGGTGGGGTGCAGCACAAGGGACAGAACTGATAGTGAGGGAGGCTTCAAACTAGAATGGGGTGGGTAGGAGTAGGACAGTAAGAGGCAGCAGCAAGGAGGGACAGAAACAAGCTCCCCAGCCCACCACCAGGGGTCAGTGTGGGAGCGGAGCATGTGTACAACCTTACCCAGCAGGGAAGGGCTACCTGGGGCAGCGCTTCTCCCCGTCTGGTCACCCAAGTGCCAGTCACCCAGGTCCACACCCAAACCTGTCACAGGCACCTGGACAGCCTCTTTTTAGGACAATTTTTAATGCAGACAGAATGTATAAAATGTGCCTGTGAAAGATGGAAAATTGTGCTATGTACACAATCAGTCCTAGGTATTGGGAGGGGTATTCCTCTGAAGGGACACTGTCACCCACTTAGCAGGGTTCATGCTTAACTTTTGTTTGCACTGGTTCAGCCAAGAAAGTGGTACCCAGTCTGCACTAGCCCCTGTGATTTACACTGGCCCCAAGCTATAACGGAGACCAACAGGGCACACAGGACTCCCCCATCAGTCCATTTCCAGGTACTCCCTGGTATCCAGTGGCCCCTTCCCTCCCTCTGCCCATCCCCATAAATTCTCCTTGTTGTTCAGGGGCATCCCTCCCTCTCCCCATTCCCTTAAGTTCTCCTTGGTGTCCAGTGATACCCACTCCCTCTCTCATTCCTATCCCCACCCCACAAGTTCTCCTCAGTGTTCAAGTGGCACCCCCTCACACCCCAACCCCACCCCGTCCCCGTGTGGCTAGCTGGCACAACCCTCCCGCTCACCTCCTAGAGCCAGCCACAGTCTGATTCACATAACTGCAATATTAACATACTAGTGGGTATATTAATATAGAAGTGAGATGTCTCAGAAAAGCACTGAAGTGCTTTATTTGCAGCTGCGAGAATCCAACTGTGGACAGCCAAGGAGGTGAGCAGAGTGTTTGTGCCAGCCGCTGTCAGGGACCAGGACGGTGGAGTTGGGGAGCTCCGGGGGAGGATGAGGGTGCCCCTGACACCAGGGAAACTTTTATGGGACGGGGGGTCCTGCATTAGCTGCAGGGAAAGTCTGAGGGGAGTACCACTGATCCGAGGCAATTTTCACTATGCCCTGGGATGTCAAAAAAAAAAAAAAAAAAGCATCAAGATCAAACCCTGCTTAGGCCTTAAAATGTTTAGTTTCAAAAACAAATACATATACGATTCTCCCCTTTTGAAGAATTTGCTTATATACCTGGTTATTAAATATCTGCTTTGTTTTTCTTAGCAGATTGAAAAACAGGCTTATTGGTACACTTATCTCCAGATCTGTTCTGTTTGTAGTTCTCGTTTACTTCAATGATTTGCTTTGAAACTTTTGGACCCCTCCTCCAAAACAGTGCAGCTACTCAGATACAGTAGTCTCCTCTCACTACACTGTGAGTGGCTAAACTGCGTATGGGTGTTCACCACATAGATCCTACAGTAAAGAAACTAGAGAGGGCATAGTGTGACAAAACCGGGGCTTACCCATCTCTTTTTTTTTTTTTTAGTGGCCAATACAATCTCTATTGCGATGTTGTGCAAATAACTGGAGGGATCAAATGATGAGCCCTCTGGTCTTTACTATGTGGGATCTCGATTGTTTTCCTCATGTTTAGGCAGGGCTAACTACAGTTCAAGAGCTGTCAACAAGCAAGTGTGGTTACATCAGTACGGTGGACAGCCACTTCCCGTTTTATTAAGAATAAAAGCAGATACAAAAACACCCAGCTACATCAGGAGACAGATCAGCAATCATAAAATGTTTTTTTTTTTTTTTTTTTTTTTAAATCTGGAGCATTTTGAGGTGGCTGAAAGGGCCTTTTTAAATACATACTTTTAAGTCTTTTTTTGTTTTAAGAAAAGACAGAACGTACATACTGCTTTACAACTATTGGCTATAAGACTGGCAGTTTTCTTAAAGGTCTTTTCGAGGTAGTGAGCAAATCTCTCATTTTCGTTCTCTTTGGAGCCCAACTGCATAAATTCACCTAGATAAACAAAAGAAATAAAACATATTTATACCCAAGTCTTGCAGCTTAAGGAGTATTGAAGCAATGGCAACAAGCAACCAGCATAAACTTACCACGTATTAAATCTTCAATGATTTGCGACACAATCGATACAACAGTGGTACTTCCAATACGTGCTAGGGCCATAGATGCAGCAGAAAGGATAAAATCACCAGCAAGAATAGCCTGGAAGAAAGAAATGTACAAATTTATCACAATGTATATGATGACAAAATACTGCAATACAAGCGGACATAGAAATATAGACACACAGAACTTGCTGGCAGATAAGGACCACTTAGCCGACCTAGTCTGCCCATTTTCCCCTGCGTACAGCATCACTGCAGATTCTATCAGGCCTTCGGCTCATTCAATCCCCACTTCCCTTTCCCTAAGATTCGTTGATGCCTATCTTATGCATTTTTGAACCATACCACTGTTTTTGCCCGCACCGCGTCTGCTGGAAAACTATTCCAGGAATCTACCACTCTTTTTCTGTAATGTGGAGGATGATAAAGAAAAAGTAGAAATCCTCAATGGATATTTTTGCTCTGTTTTCACTAAAGAAGGGGAAAGGGAGCAGACCGCCCATGCCAGAAAAAAAGTACAAGCAGCAGCAGAATTGATTTGGAATCTTTTACAGAAGAAAGAGTCCTGAAGGAACTAGAAAAGCTCAAGGTGAACAAAGTTATGGGACGATGTTCATCCAAGATTACTGAGAGAGCTAAGGGAGGAACTGGCAGCTCCCCTGACCCGGCTATTCAACTTATCTTTGGAACTTCGAGAGGTACCCGAGGACTGGAGGAAGGCCACAGTTGTCACACGTCACAAAAATGGTAGCAAGGAGAGTACTGGCAACTATCGTTCCGTTAGCCTCACCTCAATTGTGGGAAAACAATGGAAGCCCTACTCAAGGAGAGAATTGTATCCTTTCTCAAATATAATGGAAGATTAGACCAAAGAGAGCACAGGTTCACTGCTGGGAGGTCATGCTAGACAAATGTTACACACACACAGAAGGTTATTAAATAAACTGGTCAGCATGGGGGTGGGTCAAAACGTTGTAGACTGGATAGGGAATTGGCTAAAAGGAAGGACACATAGTGTAGTGGTAAATGGCTCCCTATTGGAAGAAATGGAGGTGAATAGCGGCATACTATAGGGATCGGTACTGGGTCCCATCCTATTAAATATTTTTATCAGTGACATATCTGAGGGTTTGGAAGGCAAAATTAGTCTTTTTGCAGACGACACAAAGATATGCAATAGGGTGGACACTCCTGGTGGAGTGGACACTCCCGGTGGAGTGAAAAGGATGAGAGTTGATTTTAAAAAGCTAGAAAGCTGGTCACACACGTGGCAACTAAATATCAACGCTAAAAAGTGCAAAATCATGCACGCAAGGAAGAGTAATCGAGACAGAATACCTTCTAGGAGGAGTCAAATTAGAATCAACAAAGCAGGAAAGAGATCTGGGAGTAATCACATCACATAATCTGAAAACATCCAAACAATGCGAGAAAGCAGCATTAAAGGCAAATGAAATGCTGGGCTGCATAGGGAGGGCAATTACTAGCACAAAAAGAGAGGTTATCATGCCGCTTTACAGAAGAGACCGCATCTGGAGTACAGTGTACAGTTCTGTAGACCACACCTTAAAAAGTATATAGACAGACTTGAGACAGAGCGGAGGAAAGCTACAAAAATGATACAGAGACTCCATGATATAAGCTACGAGAAGCGACTGCAAGGACTCAACATGTATTCACTTGAACAATGGAGAGATAGGGGAGACATGACAGAAACATTCAAATTTGTGAAAGGAATAAACAAGGTACAGGTTTAGGACCTTTTTCAGTTCAAGAGTCACACAAGAACCAGAGGTCACAGCATGAAGCTAGATGGGGGCAATTTTTTTTTTTTAATTTAGTTGTTTAACCAGAAGTAGCACACTAAGCTGAAAGCTTTTTTACAGGAGCGACCTGGGAGCACAGGGAAGTTAAGTGACTTGCTCAGGGTCACACAGTATGCAAGTGGAAGCTGTGGGATTCAAACCCAGGTCTGGTCTGCTGGATGTCACCAGATTTGCAGCTCAGAGCCTTAAACCACTGCAGTATACTGCCTTAAAGGCAACACAAGAAAGTTCTTCTTTATAGAGCGGGTGGTGGATGCGTGGAACTGCCTGCCACCTGAGGTGGTGGAAGCAAAAACAGCTGGAGCATTCAAAAAGGCCTGGGATAGGTACAAAATAATCATAACACTAAATAGCAGTTAGGGGAGGGTGGTAGGCTTATGGGCAGACTAGATGGATCTGGAGGTCCCCTTCTGCCGTCACTTTCTATATTTCTATGTAAAGTACCTCCTCACATCTCTCGAGTCTACCCAGCAGACACATCTACCTTTATTTTATGCACAGTATATTCTTCCCTGGCAGACACTACAAAAAGATGCAGGGGTAGAAGAGTGTTTGTCCTAACCACACCTTTAAAATAGTGATGAAACGATTAATGAAACCCAGGGAATACGTTCTGATATGTTATATTTTGATACCTTTGGAGAAAAGTTCATAAATTGTACAATTTTATTTTAAAAATGTAGTCATGAAACAATGCAAAGAAGCAGTGAATAAGAGGTTTCCGAGGCAATGTAGTACTCTGACCTTGAAAGCTGCTCGCTAATTTGCAAAAAGGAATACTGATTTTTATGAAAACCAAAATTCTGAATTAAAATTAAGCCTGTTCTTCTCTTTATATGTATGCATGATTGAGAAAAGATCATAAAATATTCCTTCTAGAAAAAGCACCTACAAAAATAAATTAAAAAAAATAAAGTTAGAGCGTAAAACCTGGTGGTTCTGATTTTGCATGCTGTTCTGCCTATCTGATTGGAAACGTCAAGCTACGGCTTCACTCAAAATCCGGCCCCCCACTGTCCGCATATTCCAAGAAGCTTCAAACAACATGAAGTCTTGCTGTATTCTGACAATATGCAGTTAGCCCCAGCACTCGAACTGCCCTGGAGAGGAAAGAGTTAACTCTATGCAGAAGCACAGAACGTTGAGCTCGAGCTCAGTTTTTCAAACCCTCTTTCTCTGGTACTTATCAGTGTAACCGTCAGATTCTTTACTTCGCCTAACAGTGAAGTCGCTCCGGAGATTTCTCCTCTGCTCGGTTCAGTAAAGTTTAAAAAAAGCGTTCAGTTTTCTATTGTTTATTATTTTTGGATTTCTAGCCTCTGTCTACAGTACAGGTAGTGTGGTAGATAAATGGTGACTTGTCATATTTAAAAATTCTGTGCAAATTGTTTTGTCTCGGTTTCTCGTCGGTTGGTCCAGTTAGGAACCGACTTTTTTGCTGGTTTTTGATTGGCTTTATTTTCTCTGGGATTTAGTGTGGTGTTCCGGTGCTGATCAGTTTCAAAAGAACCAGACTTTTTCTGGTTCTTTTACAGAACCCGTAACACGGTTTGTACCCGATCGGTTGGTTATTACCTGGCTTAGAAAGCTTTTAAGGGTAATTGTTTAGGTTGACCATGTCTGAGAAACCGAAGAAAAAAAAATGGTCCCACTGGGTTACAACACTGTTTTAAGTGTGGGGAGGCCTTTGCCAAGGCCGACCCCACCTCATCTGTGTTTATTGCCTGGGGTTTGACCACCTCAAAACAGACTGCCAGATCTGTAAAAACTTACCTAAAGCCACTCTAGAAAAAACATTGAGTAGGCTAAAGGAAAGGGAGGCCGAGAAGTCCGTAGATCTGGATGGCCAGCCCGGTTTGGTTGCGGCCGAACCTGAGAAGGTGCCTACTGACCTAGGCGATACCTCCTCAGGCAAAAGGAGGTCCGACTCTGAGAGGTCGTTTCCGTCAAAAAGGAAGCATAAGTCAGCCAGTTCGGATCCAGCACCGCATACTCCAACCGCTGACGAGATAGCCAAAGCAATTGGTATAGTTCACTTGCTTCGCCCGGTTCTATCCGAACCAGTACCGCCGGTTAGGCGGTTGGTTCGGTCGGATCAGACTCCATCGGATTACGATCCAGATGCTTTTCACGAGGAGTGGGAGGGAGATGAAGAGTATCCTGAGGATGAGGATGAAGATCACGACTTTGAAGGTCTGGATGTGCCCACTGAACAGGACATCTCCCCAGACAGACCCTCCAATGTCTCCTGTCCCAGGCTTTCTGATTCCCCTTCACCCTTCTTGTTTTACAAGAAGGTAGCTGAAACCCTCCAGCTCCCAATGGTTGAAGCTGCTGAGGAGGAGGAGGAAGAGCCCGATTTTGTAGAGATGATGGACATCCCAGAGTCCAAAAGATTGTCTATCCATCTTCACAAGTCCTTGGGGAGATGGGCAAAAAAGATTTTACAAACACCTAACTCCTTACCTCCTGTGGATAAGAGAATGGACAGGAGGTATATGCCATCCGGCTCAGGTATGGAGTTTTTATACAGTCATTGCAGTCATGCTGGGGTATTGCAGGCTACAGCCTGTGACAGGGCCAACATTCCTTTGGCTTCACACTCCCCAGACAAAGACTCCAGGAAGGTCGATGCCATGGCCAAAAAACAGTATTTGGCATCTTCTTTGGGACTCAGGCAGGCTAAGTATATGGCCTACATAGCCCGGTACCTTCTTTGGGACTCAGGCAGGCTAACTATATGGCCTACATAGCCCAGTACCAGAAGTCCAGGTGAGATACAGTTCTGGAACTGGCTAAACAGGCCTCCCCCCAGCTAGCCAAAGAGCTGGAGGAGGTGGCTGCTGATGGAATTGAGGCATCCAAAATGCAATTTCATGCTGCTGTGGACTCCAATGATGTGGCATCAAGAGTCATGGCTACATTTGTATCTCTCAGGAGACATGCTTGGCTCAGATGTACTAGCCTTCCACAGGATACCCAGGCCAAGGCTATCGATTTCTCTGTAGTGAGTAACTCTCCATTTGGGGAGCAGATAGAGGCTTACATGAAGAAAATGGATGAGTACAGGACCACCTACAGGAGTGCACAGGCCAAAGACCGGCAAGCCACTCCTCAGAAGCAGCAGTCTAGGGGCAGGGGCAAGCCTTTCCACAGGCCTTTCTACCAAGCTCAGGCTTCCTCTTCCTTCTCACAGAGGGGGTTCTTTTGAGGGAGAGGCAGGAGGGGGATGAGCAGGGCCGTATCCTCTTCCCAGTCCAAAGCTCCTGCCAAGCAGACACCCTGATGTGTCAGCACGGGTCGACTCCCCCATTCCAGTAGGAGGCAGGCTAGATTACTACTTCCAGGCCTGGAAGTTTGTTACCTCATACAAGTGGATCCTGGAGGTAGTAAGCCAGGGACTAGCCCTCAGCTTCAAAAGGTTTCCAAAACTGAGGGCCAGGTGTTTCCCACCTGCATCCATCTCAGAGACCCTTGCCCTAGAGGCAGAGGTTTTGTCTCTTCTGGCTCTCAGAGCCACAGAGAAAGTTCCTACTCAGCACAGGGGCAAAGGCCTGTACTCCAGGTACTTCCTTACCCCAAAAATGACAGGGGGGTGGTGACCCATCCTAGACCTAAGGTATTTGAACAAACTTCTCAAAACCAAAATTCAAAATGGTGACTCTGGGAATAATTCTTCCCTCTCTAAGGCCAGGGGATTGGCTTGCATCCCTGGACCTCAAGGATGCCTAATTCCATATTCCTATCAGGTACTACCACAGGAAGTACCTCAGGTTTGAGTAGCCTTCAGGCCACTATCAGTTCAGAGCCATGCCATTCAGCCTAACATCAGCTCCAAGGGTGTTCACAAAGTGCCTTGCAGTAGTAGCTGCTTTCCTCAGAAGGCAGGGTATTTCCATTTTCCCCATATCTGGACGACTGGCTAATTGTAGGTCAGTCATCCGACCAGGTCAAGCCAGCTTTACAAATCACTCAAGACTTGCTCAGTTCTCTAGGGTTTCTTCTCAATCTCCCAAAGTCTGTTCTCGAACCAGTACAACTTCTTACTTTCAAAGGGATAGAACTGGATACTATCCAAGCAAAGGCCTTCCTTCCTCTGACAAGGGTCAAGGCCCTAACAGATCTTGCTTCCTTTTTCGGCCTCTGGTCTCTCATCCAGCAAGGCAGTTTCTTCAACTCCTGGGCCACATGGCAGCATCCACTGCAGTGGTGCAAGGAGCCAGGTTTCAGATGAGGGACATTCAGTTCCACCCGAAGGTCCTTTTGGTCTCAGAAAAAGAGACTCTCTCACCAAACTGATTCCAGTGACTCAGACTCTGGTCCAAGCTCCCCAGTGGTGGCTGGACCAGAACAACCTCAGACACGGAGTTCCATTTCTCTCTCAGGTCCCCTCAGTAGTCCTAACTACAGATGCTTCTCTCCTAGGTTGGGGAGCCCATTTGGGAGCCCTTACGGCTCAAGGGGTCTGGTCTCCACAAGAGTCTCTCCTTCATATCAATCTCCTGGAACTCAGGGCAGTTTTTTCTAGCCCTTCAGATCTTCTTGGACTCAGTCAGGGGCAAGGTGGTCCAAGTCGGGACAGACAACACCACCACAATGTGGTACATCAACAAGCAGGGGGGCACTCGGTCCACAGCCTTGTGCACAGAAGCCATGAAACTGTGGTCTCTAGCCTATTCTCTTCAGACTTCCCTGATAGCAGTTCACCTTCCAGGAAAGGACAATGTACTAGCAGATGCTCTGAGCAGAATCTCCCAGGGGCATTACAAATGGTCCCCTGGACCCTCTCATACTACAGGTCATCTTCTCCAGATGGGGCACTCCAGAGATAGATCTCTTTGCAGCCCCGGACAATCACCAACTTCCTCTGTTTTGTTGCAGACCTCCAGTCCTGGGGATTGTTCCTCTGGATGCTGTCATTCTGGATTGGAAGGGCAGGTTTCTCTATGCCTTCCCTCCCTTTTTCAGAGTCCTGATCAAAATCGGATCTCAACCCTGCACAGTGATACTGGTGGCTCCAGATTGGGCCAGCCTTAGTATCCTCTGCTACTGTCTCTGGCAGTGTCACATCCCCTGTCTCTTCCCAAGAGATACAATCTCCTAACCTCCTCCTGGGGATGATTTGGTACCCCAGTCTCTCAACCTCAAGGCTTGGCTCTTGAAGAGTTAGAAGATGCAGGCCCGCATCTTTCTCAGAGAGTCCTGGACATTTTGAAGGTTTCCAGGAAACCTTCCACTAGAAAAACTTATAATTCCAAATGGAAAAGATTCAGCATTTGGTGTTCTCAGAAGAGCACTGTGCCTGATTCTGTAGGCATTGCTACAGTCTTATATTATCTGGTTGATCTTAATGGTCTAGGCCTTAGGCTTGCAACTCTGAAGGTTCACCTAGCAGCTGTCTCTGCACTCCTTTCAGTAGGGATGGACTCTTCCCTGGCATCTCATCCTGTTTTCAGTAAATTTTTCAAAGGTCTGGTTCATATTAACCCTCCCTTTTGAGAGCCTACTCCGGCTTGGGATCTCAATGTCTGCATTGCCCAGCTTATGCAGCCACCCTTTGAACCTCTAGCTTCGGCTGAGCTGAAGTACCTGACCTGGAAAACTGTGTTCCTGGTAGCTACTACTTCTGCCAGACGGATTAGTGAATTACAGGCCCTGTCAGTCGAACCATAGGGATAAGGTGGTCCTAAGAACCAATAGGAGGTTCTTACCCAAAGTGGTATCAGATTTTCATCCGAACCAGTCTGTCTCTCTTCCTGTGTTTTTTCACTGACCATTCTTCTTCAGGGGAAAGAAGATTGCACAGTTTGGATGTTAAAAGGACTCTTAACTACTACATAGAGCATACTAAGGCACACAGAAATGACTGTCTTCAATTGTTTCTCACTTATGGTGAAGTGGGGAAAGGTAAGCCTGCTACTAAAAGAACTATTGCCAGGTGGATTGTCTCTTGTATACAATTCTGCAATGACAAATTGGATAAAACACCCCCTCCAGGCCTGAGGACTCACTCAACTAGGGGTACAGCTGCTACTCTGGATGCGGCCAGAGATATACCCTTGCTAGAAATCAGTAAAGAAGCCACCTAGAAAACAGTCCATACATTCACCAAGCATTACTCTCTGGACATCCAGGCTAGGAGTGATGCTAGGTTTGGCACAGCAGTACTGCAGAGCTTGTTCACAAAGTAGGTTCTGCATTCCCTCCTCCTGGGGGAACTGCTTGGTAGTCTGCATATTGTCAGAATACAGCAAGATTTCATGTGGTTTGAATAAAAAAAATTACTCACCATAGTAATGCTGTTTCTTCTAATGGAGTCTTGCTGTATTTTGACCTCCTTCCCTACCACCCCTCTCAGAACCTAGTTTTTGGGAAGTGGGCTGGCAGGTACAATGTTGCACCTCAGGAGTGTACCTTGTACCCTCCCTCTTACGGGTGGGGTAGTTTGTTTTATTGTTACCATTGTTATGTTTAACATATATTATATTGTCGCTACCTTTTTTCCTTGGGTTCTCGACTCGAGTCTTTTTGGGACCCAAAATGTTGCCTTTTGGCCATACAATAAACAATTTTCATAGTTTACTTCTTAGTTTGCACATAAGAATCTGACAGTTACACTGGTAAGTACCAGAGACAGAGGTTTGAAAACCGAGCTCGAGCTCAACATTCTATGTTTCTGCATAGAGTTAACTCTTTCCTCTCCGGGCAGTTCAAGTGCTGGGGCTAACTGCATATTGTCAAAATACAGCAAGACTCCATAAGATGAAACAACATTACTATGGTGAGCAATTTTTTCTTCTCTACTTTTATGCTCTAGAATGTCTTTGTACCCACCTTGAGGCTTCCCAGAGTTCAACCCAGTTAGTTACTGAATCTCAATTACTGCCCCAGTCATCTACCAAACAGGCATCGGTGGTGTTTTTGTTAAAATCTACAGCCCACTCAGACTGGGTGCACATCATGCTGTGCTGCTTCTCCTACTGTTGCACCCCTTCAGCTTTGATGACCTGCAATCACAGCTGAGGAAGTACAGGAAGCAGCACAGCAAGCTGGTGGTGAGACTCAGGAGGCTGAAATTCAGAGCTTCAATTAACTCCACAGAAGAGAGTCCCAAGAACTTTGAACCCCTTGATCAGAAGAGATGGGGGTCCAGTGATGACCAATTATTTTCATTCCAACTTTTGAAATCCACTTAAAGTTTCCATCCGGCATATTTATACCAGCAAAGTAAGTGAATAGGATGGGACTCCTAAACTTGTGTGGGACTCATGAAAATAGACATGGAGGGGTCTGACTCCTAAACTCTTTGGAAACATAGTTAAGTAGGTGCTGTGTTTAAAGGTTTGATATCTTTTGCTGGACCAACATAGTCTCCTGTAGTAGTAACACTTTATTAAACCTTTTCAGTCTTTACAATTAGTGAAAATATACATGGTTATACTTTCAGACAGCATGACATTTTGCTCATCATACAAGTGTTCAGAGTTCAATAAATTACACATGGTTACATAAAGAAAATTTAAATTTGAATATGCATGACCCCTCAAGTTGTCCCGCCATGAACTTTCACATCCTCCATTGTCTTTCATTGTGTGCTTTTAACCACCATTTTTGTTATAGCCGTAAGTTACTGTTAGTTACTGAGTCACCTGAATCCAATACATATGCAAACATTTGTTTAAATGTTCAGTAGCCGGCTGCTGGCGCAGCGGCAACGTGTCCATCTGCAGTGCCGACATCCTGGGTTTGGAGATGGACCCGCGAGTTGGAGGGCTGGCCAGAGGGGTGGGATTGAGCATCCTGAGGACTGCTCTCCTCTCGGGGAAGAGAGTGTCCGGCGCAATGAGGTCTCCTGGCGGAGGCTGAGGGTTCCACGCTGCCAGCACCACACGTTTCGGGGGCGGGGCAGACGCTGGCATCACTGTATGTCCCTGTCCCCAGGGGGAAAAACTACAGAAAAAAATCTCAGCTGCAAATGATGGCCCCGCTCTGCCACCACTCCCCACTCAGACCATTGTCTGCCGGGGGGGGGGGGCCACTCCCGTGATCCCACCCTGGGGGGCAAGTCAGAGCTTGGCAACCCACGTTCCCATGGAGGAGTTGGGGGGAACCTGGAGATGGAGGGAGCGGCAGGTGGGGTTGGGGACCAGAGGTATCGCCGTCCCCCCACCCCCAAAAATAAATAAATGTTCAGTAGCAAGTACGGAACACTGTACAAATACAGTGGAACAACAAGCCTCTGTGACCAATACATGAGTGGACAGACTGGAGGAACAGATACAGGACTTGATGGAATTACAAGCACTGATTATGGTGAGAGAGGAGGATACTGAAAAACATGCCAGAAAAAAAACATTAGGTTGTATGATTAGCCCAAGAGCACAGACGGCATTTGGTGGTCTTCATGGAGAGTTTTCACCACACAGCTCAGGAACTGGACTTGGGTCTAAAGCTAGACACCAAACGAACATACAGAGCCTTACACATTAAGCTCTGCTTGCCCTAGACCCACCCACACGCAGCAACCATTTAATTTTCCAGGTATACTGAAGCTGAAGGGGAGAGGGTAGGCCCCGGATTGACACTTGGTCCTTGGAAACTTTTGGGACAGACTCACTGTACCTTTGGTCTTTTTCTGCGGTCATGTTCTCTGTTTCTAAAGAATTTATCTTACAGAAAGCCTGGCAGGAAAAAAAAAAAAAAAAAAAAAACAGTATTCTGTGGCCAGTCAAAGTTTTTCTTTGATAACGGTTATGGAGTGACCACGATGAAAGCCCCTCCAGAGAGTACTTACCCCTGCTTCAAGTGCTCTGAAAAGGGATAGATTAAATTTCAGACCCCATATCCAGCAACACTGGTGGTCTGGTATCCCAACGGACAGCAGACATACAACTCTGCTACAGCAGTTCAAGAGGACCTCCTGGCATGCAGCTGTACATCCCCAGAGGCGGACACTGATGCCAACAGCAAAACCGACCTCACTTCCTCCCAGATGGCAGACATTTGAAGTGATGAAGCAGGCAGAGTCTACTATGGCGGAGATACCCCCACATCTGAAGACCTTTCACAAAGATTCCCCTTTTACCTGATGACTGACTTTGTATCTGTTTTGTTCTGCTCTAATGTAGGGCTAAGTGCTTTGGCGGGTGGGGGGTGGGGTGCCCAACATGGGGCCCAGCAGGAGTTGGGAGGCTGAAGGCATGGTAGCAGGTCTCAATGCCTGATCTTCCAGAATTTACTAAGAGCCCCTTGTAGGCATACAGGGAAACTATTTACTGGCTTTGTTCAGAGGGGGGCATGCATTGTGCTCTGGTTGGACCACCCTGAGACAAGGATGCCTCACTGAAGTAGGGCTTGCTCTCCAGGCTGTTGAAAAGCACAACTGTAGTCCCTGTACTTAGCCAGCCTGTTGATCCTGGTATATTCAGGCCAAGATACATCCTCTCCTCTCCTTTAACACAGTGGAGATGGGTGCTGTGGGACTGCCCACCCGCAGCCAGACCCCCCCCTCCAAAAAAAACATAAATCTTGCCTCAATTGGCTCACTAATGTGGTGAGCAAGTTGTAATACTCTTGCTTGGGGTTCCGCTGTTTGTTTTCACCCTGCCATGCCCCCGGCAGAGAGCATCTAATAACAATGTTATAATGTGTCCTGGCTGCGCTGTCAGCAGACTCCCTGTTAGTTATTGGCTCCCCTTCAATATGGTGGTAAAGGACTTAGACATCTGAACTGGACATACTTCTTAAAAATACACCTAGTAGTTTCTGCCCCTTACAGTTCGGCTGTGACTTTCTGCCCTTGGGTAGCTGGTATCTGCAGCCTGACATCCAAGCAACCCGTCGTACTGTTAATACCTGGGACTTCATGGTGGTCCTTCCTTCATTTGTTCTCCCCAGTAATGGGGTCACCTGGGAGACGTGGATGAAATTTTGCATTTATGGACTTTGCCCAGGTCATGGTTTGATGCTTCTTTAATAATGCTGCTTGGTTTATTTCACATAATGTTTGAAGTAGCAGTTTTTTTTTCAATAGGAGTATCCCATCAAGTTCCCTTAAGTGTGGGGACCGCCTATTTTTACTGTGGCAGTTCTGTTCTGACTAGCCCTACATGCGCCGCCCCCCCCCGAAGGTCAGTCAGCCCTAATGTATGGGTTTGGTAGTCTTTCTCCTTATTGTGGGACACCAAGGGCCTCCATGATTCAATTAGCTATTACTGCACCCATGAATCTTTGGGATAAGGATACATATACAGAGGTGAGGTCCCTCTCACACATCCCCCTTAAACCTATGCTTCTACAGGATAACACCATGGTTAGAGGAGTAGGGTGAGGGCCCTCAGCTCTGGAGTGTCTAACATCATGATGTCTCACATTTTTTCCCTTTTGTTCCCCTTACTAGGGCTTATAGGTTCCTGGCGTTTACTATTGTCCCCCTTTTCCCTGGAGACCATTTGGTCCCCTTGGATGCCCCAAACACTCAGCTTTCTTGGCTTATCCTCTGTCTCAAATGCTACGTATCCAGCGGTATACTGTCACTCGCTGTGCACAGGGTGGATACCTTGCTGCACCCCTCCTTTGGAAGCTTACCTATATATAGAGTTCTCTGTTCTCCTGAATTTCTGGGAGTTTTTTAGCCCGCTGGGAAAGCGGTGGACTTCCTGTTGAGGCCAAAGGCCTTAGAGGGCCACATCTGACCTTTTAGCACCAAGCGTTTAGATCTAGATTAATCTGATGAGAAAAACTGAGACAGTTAAATGACTTTGAATGCTATCTCCCCATTCTGTTTTGGGTACTAAAGGGGAAACATGTATGCTGTTTGCCTCAGTGCTAAGGGCAGCACCCTATCTTGGTGCCCTGCAGCATTAGGTCCTATGGGACACGCCCTTTGAGGGAGGGGGCTGAGGGCACAAAGGGCAACTCTCAGTGGGATACTGGCTGATGCACTGTATGCTGGGGCTGGCCCCCCCATCTGTGAGGCCATGATTGTAACCCCGGTGACTTCTGTTCCGGAACATAAATGGCCTTAACCCAGTCAAGCAAGCTAATGTTTTTTCACACATTACACAGGCATCAGATGGATATCCTTTTTCCACAGAGAAAACATTTAACTCCTTCAGAACATCAAAAAACTATCCTGGGGGCTGGTACAAGGTTTATTCCTCCTCGTATCATAAAGGCAAGTGACGAAGTATGGCTATTCTTATTCTGGCTAGCATTCCCTTTCTCCTGCAAAAGGAATTTGCTGAGCCCCATGGTCGGTTTGGTGTTTTACAGGGTTTATTACATAACACTGAGGTTACACTGGCCAATGCATTTCCTTCCCAATTCCACCACTGTGGTCTTTCAACGATTCCTGGAAAAACTTCTGGATCTTTTGAAGAATAAGTTTTTTGGGGGTGGGGGAGGGGACTTGAATATTACCATGTCAAAAGACTTAGACACTTCCCATCCCACCAGACACAGGGCCTCAGTGGCTCAAAAATACCTCAGAACAAATGTTGCAAATCTTTGTTTTACTAATGTATGGCATGCATCTTTTCCTACCGGGAAGGCTTATTGCCATTTCTCTACCACACAGAACAATTACACTCACTTTGATTATTTCTTTACTTTCTATGAACATTTTTTTTATCAACTACACAGATTTGGCCTATGGTACTTCCCTTCCCACTTCCCTCCCAGACCCAGACCCAGACCCACCATTGTTCACTATGTTCATTCTTATCCATCCTACCTCTGCCCTCTCGTTGCCAGGCTCACTGTTGCCCCTTCATATCCAGATTCTGGTTTGGTTCCCTTCCCTCTTGCCTCTCTTCTCCCAACTCCCCACATTTCTTGCCCCCCACCCACCCCAGGAAATCTCTTTGCCACTCCTCATCCCTATTTCTCTGCTGGGCAGTCTACTTTCTCATACCAACTTCCCTAACTCTGGAACCATCTCCCTCCTCCCTCTGCCACTCCCCATCCCCTGGCTCCCTCAGGTACCAGCTGAAACTCCATCTCTTCCCCACCGGTTCCTAGAATCCTTCCTTCTGATACCACCATGGGCGAGCATCAACCATCCAGTAAGCAGCTGTCTGGGCCCCCAATCATGCTTTGTGTTACTTCCACATCTCTACAGTTTCTCCCTCCATTACAAGGTCAGACAACAGTAGCCCCTCAGGTCAATCGCCTGCTGTCAGTTTTGTTCTTGTTCACCAAGTACTGCTGCCTCTTGCTTGGCGTTCATGTTGAGCTGTACCACACTCTACTCTCTGCACTTACAGGTTAATATTTATTCTGTGTACTAATCTTTACAAAATGTGTCCAAATGTCTTGCTACTGTGTATTGTGCCACTGTTTTCTCCCTGTCACCCTTCCCGGGTCACACCTGTAAACAAGTGGTTCAAGTTGCTAGCATTGCTTGTAGAGCAGAAAGCAGCTAACTAAAAGAAGCTACATTTTCTTATTAATTTAACACTTATATCTCAGCAGGAGTCAGTGTCTGTTGAGATTAAGCAAGACAGATACTTTATTAGAAGTAGAAGGGGTCTTATTTAGGGTTAAAAAAAGAAAATCAGTGTGTGTTCTGTGCTGTGAAGGGTACTGTATCAACTTACTTTGCTAAACCAGTAGGAGGGGAGAGAGAGCTTAATTAGGGGTGTGGTTTAGACACTATAAAAGCAGGTGACTCAAATTACAACTTTCTGTTGCTAGCCTTTTTTCTTACTAATTGCCCTCCATCCCACCAACCCTAAGTCAGTTCTACTTTTATAGCCACTGGATTTGACTATCAACAGGAACTTCCTGTTTGGCAGAAGGAAGGGAAGGATCATACAGAAACACTGGTTTTGTTAACCCTAAAGGAAAAAAGTAGCTCACTTCCAGCTGGTGGTGGTCTGACACTGAGCAAAGAAGAAGGAGGCTACTGAAGAATATAGGAAATTGCTGTCCCAGAACAGGAAGGGTGAGAGCTGTAAGGAGAGGAAGAGCATACAAAGAAACAGGAGAGGGACACAAAATAAGACATGATAGGAGTGGTGCAGTGCAATGGTTGTGGGGCAGCAGTGTTCGGGAGACATTCTGGAGCTGCGATGCTGCCCTGTTGTAGGCACCTCTCTGGTCTGAGGGAGGAGGTTACCCGTCTCCAGGCTGACCTGGCTGGGATTGTGAAACCTCCTGCCCACCCAGGGACCACCAGGGCCAATGCCACTACCTCAGAGGTTGCCAAGAAGAGAGAGGCTGGACCAGGGTGGGCTCAGGGAGGGAGAGGGTGGTAGAACAGAGTTGCATCCCTCCAGCTGTACTTCTCCACAGTTCATTCGCTCTTCTGGTGAATAGTGGTTCCTCTATGGAGGCACCTGCAGTGGAGACCAAGGAGGATGCTGGGAACCTTCACAAAGGAGACCCAAAGGAGGGTGGCATGGGACCCCACAGGGGAAGGAAACAACTCCTGGTGGGGGACTCTATCATTGGGGGTAGAAATGAGGGAGGAAGGGGAGAGGGAGGTAAGGTGCCTGCCTAGTGCCACGGCTTGGAGGGACAGGAAGCGAATCCTCAGGATCATGGGAGCAGCTGCACGAGGAAGGGAGCTGGATGTCATTGTCCACCTAGGGACAAATGACCTGGCTAGGAATGGGATCAGAGCAGTGCAAGAGGAGTTTGCAGAGTTGGGGAGGGGCCTTAGACAAGTAGCGCATACGGTAACCTTCTCGAAGGTGCTGCCTGTCTATGGCAAGGGTGATGCTAGGCTACTCCTCAAAAGGGAATTCAATAAATGGTTGAAAAACTGGTGTGGAGCTCAGGGTTTTGGCTTCATTGGGGACTTGGGAGCCACCTGGAGGGATGCAGACCTATACTGATGCGATGGTCTGCATCTGTCCGGGGGGAGGGGGACCAGGATCCTAGGTGAGAGGTTTAAATGCTTCATTGGCAAGCATTTAAACTAGCCAAGGGGAGGCACTGAAAAGGGCAGGAAATCAGCCTCCCCCAGCAAAACCGGTATTTAGTGAGGCTAAACACCAAGGTAGAGAAGTCATTAGGGAGAAGGACAGAGGTAAATGTAAAAAAAAAAAAAAAGGCAAAGGCAGTAAGGACAGGAATGGGGCAAAAGGGAGGGTGATGAGTACCAATGCCTGTAGTCTGTGTAACAAGCTCCCTGAACTAGTGGCCTTGATGGAAGAGGGTTTCCTGGATATTGTGGCAGTCACAGAAACATGGTACACAGAGAACCATGACTGGGATGTCAACATACCAGGATACACAATCTACAGGAGGGACAGGGAGGGTAAAAGAGGAGGAGGGGGATCTCTCTATGTAAGACCCCCATCTCAGGGGGAGGAAATGGACAAGAAGATGATAGAAGGCTTCCTTAGAATGGCAGAAAAAAGGGGAGATATTGTTGATGGGGGACCTGAATATACCAGATGTTAACTGGAGCACCTTTACTGCAGGCACATCCAAGAGCATGGTCATTCTTGATGCCCTACAGGGGGCATGCCTCAGACAGCTAGTATTGGAACCCACTCAGAAGGGAGCAATCTTAGACCTGGTACTCTCAAATGGGGATGGAGAAAGAATCTCTGATTTAGAAGTGGGTAGCCATCTGGGAACAAGCAGCACAAACAGTGTGGTTCACGATAAACACAGCCATACAATCAAGCCATACAAAAGCAAGAGTATTGGACTTTAGGAGGGCTGACTTTGGGAAAATGAGAGAGTGCCTCAGAAAAGCACTAGCAAACAGGTAAGAAAGAGGGGTGGAGGAACAATGGGGAGTAATCAAAACAGCCATCACAGAGGCAACAAGCCTTTGTATAAAGCAAATCAACAAAACAACGACGGAAAAAAACGCTATGGTTCTCAAAAGAGGTGGCAGGGAAGGTTAAGGAGAAAAGGATAGCATTCAGGAAATATAAGGAAACACAGAATGAGCAGGACAGAGAACTTTATCAGTTAAAGCAGAAAGAGGCTGGGAAGGCAGTTAGACTAGCAAAGGCCCAAACCGAGGAAAGGATAGCCAACTCTGTTAAGAAGGGGGATAAGACCTTTTATAGGTACATTAGGGAGCAAAGAAAGACCAAAGGAGGGATACTGAGGCTTAATAAAGGGGAGGGAATGTGGGTAGAGGGTGACAGTGAAAAAGCAGGGATACTGAATGAATATTTATGTTCAGTATTCACAAAGGAAGAGGAGAGGGAGATACCTAAACCAAACAAGAGAAACACTCTGAAGACTGGGGTCTATACCAGTCCATTTACAGAAGAAAGGGTTCTGAAAGAACTAATAAAATTGAAGGTGGACAAAGCAATGGAGCCTGATGGGATTCATCCAAGAATTCTAAAGGAACTAAGGGTAGAACTAGTGACACCGCTGACTACTCTCTAACAAATTATGGGAGGATGGGGTGGTACATGAGGACTGGAGGAGGGTGGATGTGATTCCTCTTCACAAAAGTGGGAGCAGGACAGAGGCAAGAAACTACAGACCAGTTAGTTTGACCTCAGTCATAGGGAAAATGATGGAATCACTTCTGAAGGAAAGAACTGTTGAGTACGTAGAGGCCAGTGGGACACAGGACCCAAGGCAGCATGGATTCACGATGGGAAGGTCGTGTCAGACGAATCTAATAGATTTCTTTGGGTGACCAACGTAGTAGACCAGGGAGGGGCTGTGGACATGGCCTTCCTAGATTTTAGCAAGGCATCTGATACAGTCCCACACAAAAGATTAATACACAAGTTAGCGAGCCTTGGAGTGGGTCCCAAGGTGGTAGCCTGGATAAAAAAATTGGCTAGACAACAGGACACAAAGGGTAGTAGTAAATGGAGTCCACAGTGAAGAAAGGAGGGTTACTAGCGGGGTACCGCAGGGTTCAGTACCAGGACCGGTCCTTTTTAATGTCTTTATAAGTGACATTGCAGAGGAACTAGAAGGAAAAGTGGGTCTCTTTGCAGACGACACAAAGATCTGCAACAGGGTTGATACACAAGATGGAGTGGAAAGGATGAGAAGGGACTTGGCAAGGTTGGAGGAATGGTCAGATGTATGGTAGCTCAGATTCAATGCAAAGAAGTGCAAGGTAATGCACTTGGGAAACAAAAACCCAGGGGAAGAGTACACAATGGGGGGTGAGATACTGACAACAGTAAAAATGGAAAGGGACCTGGGGTTAATTATATCAGATGACCTAAAGGTTGTGCAAGCAATGTGAGAAGGCAGTAAGGAAGGCTGCTTGGGGATACTGGGATGCACGGAGAGGCATCAATAGTAAGAAAACAGGAAGTTGTTATCCCTTTGTACAGACAGTTGGTGAGACCCCATCTGGAGTACTGTGTGCAGTTCTGAGACCCCATCTCCCAAAGACATAGAGTGGAGGCTGTCCAGAGGAGGGGAACAAAATGGTGCAAGGTCTGCACCAGAAGACATAATGAAGAAAGACTAAAGGAGCTTAATATGTATACCCTTGAGGAAAGAAGGGAGAGGGACATGACAGAAACTTTCAAGTACCTCAAGAGAATCAACAAAGTCCAAGAGGTAGCATCTTTCAGAAAAGATGTGCAAGAACAAGGGGCACAATTTGAAGATAGAAGGGGACGGCTCAGAGGTAATGTGAGGAAGTATTTTTCACAGAGAGAGTTGTGGATGCATGGAACAGCCTCCCTGAGGAGGTCGTGGAGTCAAGAACAGTGGGGGAATTCAAGAATGCATGGGACAGACATAAGGCAGTCCTAGTGGGGGAGGGTAGGAGGAAGTAAGCTGTTGGTTAACTAGGATCTGCAGCTCATCTGTTAGGTAGGAAAATGGGCAGACTAGGTGGGCCAAGCGGTCCTTATCTGCCGTCACATTCTATGTTTCTATGTTAGGGTATGTCTCCTGGTTACCAGTTTTCAAATAAATAAAATAAATTCTGCAGTTTGGGATCTTACGTACTGCCCTCAAATTCTCTCAGACCATCGCTCTTTACTTCTCAAACTGGACCTGGGCAAAGAAAGAAAAGTCTTCTTTTTGGAGATTCAGTACTTCGCTACTTAAAAAGAGGCACCCTTTCGCACCATGATTCTGGACTGCACTGAACCAATAGTTACTGAAAACACTAATGAGACAGTCTCGGCTCATATCCTGTAGGACATGTTAAAAACTGTCCTGGGGTGGACATTATCTTCTATGCCTCTGCCAAACAACGTGGACAGATGGAGATAGATGACCCCTTCCAGGATCAGTTGCATGCATTGCAACTTCTTAACTGCCAAGGAGACCGGGTTGTTGCTGACCAGATCAAGACAGTGAAGCAGGAGCTTCAAGTTATACTAGATGAACAGGTCCAACAGCCCTCCATTATCTCAAACAATCCCATCATGAGGGGGAGCCCATAGTATCAGTCTTTTGGCTTGCTGGCTGAGGGACCATCATCGTGCTGCCTGTATCCTCAGTCTTAGAGACCTAGTCTCTGGCTACAGCACTCATGAATCACAAGGGATGCAGTCCATTCTCCAGAACTACTATCTAGACCTCTACACAGATCTTCCCTCCTGATCCTGTTAGTTTCCATTTCTCTCTCTCGGCTTTAATTACCAACACTCTGACTCCCAAAAAGCCTCAATGACAGCCCCAATTCTGCTGGAATAACAACATATGGTCTTGGCAGCAGAAAAAACTCAGAAATGGCCTGGACCAGACAACTACTCAGTTGAATAGTATAAATCCTTCACTGGAGGCTGAAGGAGGATGAACTACAGGGCAGAGTTTGTTCCTGCTGTTTGAGGGAGGATGAACTTCAGGGAAGTATTTGTTCCTGCTTGATTTGGTTGTTGTAATAGCTTGCTCTGGGAGGGTGAGATGTGCTTGGGAGTTTAATCAGTGCTGTTTTATGATTTGAGCTGTTACTGAGAGTGCAATTCTGTTCTTGGGAGTTGCACAGGAAACTGCAAACAGATTTAGCCTTGGGGAAGGGGAAACCAGTCAGGAGCCATTTTAGCCAACTGATTCAGTTTGGATCTGGAGGCTGAAGGAGGATAAACTAAAGGGAAGTGTTTGTTCCTGCCCAAGGGAAGGGACTGAGGTGCACTGTTGTGCAACAGGCTGACTGACTCTCACGGGAGCCGAGGTAGGCCCAACCCACCCTCCTACCATTCCACCCTCCCCTATTCCTCCCACCCCAAGCTCATCCACACTTATTGGTGTGGTGTTGCGTGGGATTGGTGGGTCGCACAATCAGGTGTATCCACTAATGTGTCCTAATCATCCCTGAGATCCAGAGGGGACAAAACATTGAAACATAGAATTTGACGGCAGATAAGGAACGCTTGGCCCAACCAGTCTGCCCACTTCCCAACCTGATGGATAAGCTGCAGATTCTAGTTAATCAGCAGCTTACTTCCTCCTGCCTCCCACTAGAATTGCCTTATGCCTGTCCCATGCATTCTTGAATTCTCCCACTGTTCCTGACTCCACAACCTCTTCAGAAAGGCTGTTCCATGCATCCACAACTCTCTCTGTGAAAAAATACTTTCTAACATTACCTCTGAGCTGTCCCCCCTCTATCTTCAAATTGTGCCCCCTTGTTCTTGCACATCTCTTCTTCTGAAAGATACTACTCTCTTGTACCTTGTTAATTCCCTTGAGATACTTGAAAGTTTTTATTCTGTCCCCCCTCTCCCTCCTTTCCTCAAGGGTATACATATTAAGATGCTTTAGTCTCTCCTTGTATGTCTTCTGGTGCAGACCTTGCACCATTTTGGTTGCCCTTCAATGAACAGCCTCCACTCTGTCTATGTCTCTGCAGAGATGGGGTCTTCAGAATTGCACGCAGTACTCCAGATGGGGTCTCACTAACTTTAGAGAGGGATAACAACTTCCTGTTTCTACTGTTGATGCCTCTCCCTATGCATCCCAGTATCCCACCAGCCCTCCTTACTGCCTTCTCACATTGCTTGCCCACCTTTAGGTCATCTGATACAATTACTCGTAGGTCTCTTTCGATTTTTGTTATTAACTCACCCCCCACTGTGTACTCTTCCCCTGGGTTTTTGTTTCCCAGATGCATTACCTATCATTTCTTTGCAGTGAATCTGAGCTGCCATGTATTTGACCATTCCTCCAACCTTGCCAAGTCCCTTTTCATTCTTTCCACCCTACCTTGTGCATCAAAACCCTGTTGCAGATCTTTGTGTCATCTGCAAAGAGGCATACCTTTCCTTCCAGGTGCTCTCCATTGTCACTTATAAAGATATTTAAGAGGACCAGTCCTAGTACCGAACCCTGCGGTACCCTGCTAGTTACCCTCCTTTCTTCACTGTGGACTCCATTTACTATTACCTTCTGCGTCCTGTTGTCCAGCCAGTTTTTTATCCAGGCTACCACCATGGGACCCACTCCAAGGCTGGCTAACTTGTATATTAATCTTTTGTGTGAGACTGTGTCGAATGCCTTGCTAAAATCTAGGTAGGCCATATCCACAGCCCCTCCCTGGTCTACTACTTTGGTCACCCAGTCAAAGAAATCTATTAGGTTTGTCCGACATGACCTTCCTGCTGTGAAACCATGCTGCCTTGGGTCCTGTGCCCCACTGACCTCTAGGTACTCAACAGTTCTTTCCTTCAGAAGTGATTCCATCATTTTCCCCACCACTGAAGTCAAACTAACTGGTCTGTAGTTTCCTGCCTCTGCCCTGCTTCCACTTTTGTGAAGTGGAATCACATTTGCACTCCTCCAGTCCTCAGGTACCACTCCATCCTCCCATGATTTGTTAAAGAGTAGTCAGTGGTGTTACTAGTTCTACCCTTAGTTCTTTTAGTATTCTTGGGTGAATCCCATCAGGCCCCACTGCTTTGTCCACCATCAGTTTCAAGATTTCTTTCAAAACCCTTTCTTCTGTGAATGGACTGGTATCGACCCCCCTTTTCAGAGTTTCTCCTTGGTTTAGGCACCTCCCCCCCCTCATCTGTTGTGAATACTGAGCTGAAATATTCGTTCAGTATCCCTGCTTTTTCACTGTCACCCTCAGCCTACATTCCCTCCCCTTTATTAAGTCTCTGTATCCCTCCCTTGGTCTTTCTTCGCTCCCTAATGTACCTATAAAAGGTTTTATCCCCCTTCTTAACAGAGTTGGCTATCTTTTCCTCAGTTTGTGCCTTTGCTATTCTGACTGCATTCCCTGCCTCCTCCTTCTTTAACTGATAAAAGTTCTCTGTCCTGCTCCTTCTGTGTTTCCTTATATTTCCTGAATGCTATCCTTTTCTCCTTAACCATCCCTGCCACCTCTTTTGAGAACCATAGTGTTTTTTTCCTTTGTTTTGTTTTATTGATTTGCTTCACACAAAAGCTTGTTGCCTCTGCGATGGCTGTTTTGATTATTCCCCATTGTTCCTCCACCACGCCTTCTTACTCATTTGCTAGTGCTTTTCTAAGGCATTCTCTCATTTTCCCAAAGTCAGCCTTCCTAAAGTCCAACACTCTTGTTTTTGCATGGCTTGACTCTATGGCTGTGTTTATTGTGAACCACACTGTTTGGTGGTCACTTGTTCCCAGATGACTACCCACTTCTAAATCTGAGATCCTCTCTCCTTCTCCATTTTAGAGTACCAGGTCTAAGACTGCTCCCTCCCAAGTGGGTTCCAACAATAGCTGTCTGAGGCATGCCCCCTGTGGGGCATCAAGAATGACCCTGCTCTTGGATGTGCCTGCAGCAAAGGTACTCCAGTTAACATCTGGCATATTCAGGTCCCCCATCAACAATATCTCCCCTTTTTCTGCCATTTTAAGGATGCCTTCTATCATTTCCTTGTCCATTCCCTCCCCCTGAGATGGGGGTCTGTACACAACTCCCATGCGGATTGTGGTGCCATTTCCTGTCTCCAAGGTGACCCATAGTGACTCATCAACTTCCTGTTTACTCTAGTTCTGTTGCTTTAATCCCTTCCCTTATGTAGAGAGCTACTCCTCCTCCTCTTTTACCCACCCTGTCCCTCCAGTAGACCGAGTATCCTGGTATGTTGACTTCCCACTCATGGTTCTCTGTGTACCATGTTTCAGTGACTGCCACAATATGCAGGCATCCCTCTTCCATTAAGGCCACCAGTTCAGGGAGCTTGTTGCATAGACTACGGGCATTGGTACTCATCACCTTCCATTTATTTTTTATAGCCCTACCCCTTTTAGCCCCATCCCTGTCCTTAACACCTTTTTCTGCATTTATCCCAGTCCTGCTCCCTACTGACTTCTCTGCCTTGGTGTTTACCTCTCTAACTACTCGCGCCTGTGGGGAGGCTGGGATTTCCCTGCTCCTTTTCAGTGCCTCCCCCCTTGGCTAGTTTAAATGCTTGCCAATGAAGCATTTAAACTGGTCACCTAGGATCCTGGATCCCCCCTTGGACAGATGCAGACCACCGCGACAGTATAAGTCTGCATCCCTCCAGGTGGCTCCCCAGTCCCCAATGAAGCCAAAACCCTGAGCTCCACACCAGTTTTTCAACCATTCATTGAATCCCATGGTGCGGAATACCCTAGCATCATCCTTGCCATAGACAGGCAGCACCTCCGAGAAGATTACTGTACATACTACTTGTCTAAGGCCCCTGCCCAACTCCTCAAAACTCCTCTTGCACCGCTCTGATCCCATTTACAGCCAGGTCATTTGTCCCTAGATGGACAATGACATCCAGCTCCCTCCCTTGTGCAGCTGTTCCCGCGATCCTGAGGATTCGCTTCCTGTCCCTCCAAGCCGTGGCGCCAGGCAGGCACCTTACCTCCCTATCCCCTTCCTCCCCGTCTACCCCCCTAATGATCGAGTCCCCCACCAGGAATTGTTTCCTTCCCCTGTGGGGTCTCGTGCCACCCTCCTGTGGGTCTCCTCTGTGGAGGTTCAACCATCCTCCTTGGTCTCCACTGCAGGTGCCTCCATAGAGGAACCACTCTTTGCCAGAACAGCATATGAATTGTGGAGCACTACAATTGGAGGGATGCACCTCTGTTCCACCATCCTCTCCTTCCCTGAGCCCACCTTGGTCCAACCGCTCCTCTTTCTTGGCAACCTCTGAGGTAACGGTGGTGGCCCTGGTGGTCCTTGGGTGGGGGAAGAGGTTTCACGAATCCTAGCCAGGTCAGCCTGGAGACAGGCATCCGCCTCCCTCAGACCAGAGAGGCGCCTGCAAACAGGCAGCATCCAGCCTCAGAATGTCTCCTGGAACACTACTGCTCACAGCCATTGCACTGCACCACTCCCATCTTGACTTATTTTGTGTCCCTCTCCTGTTGCTTTGTATGCTTATTGTCTCCTCCTCTATGTATTTTTACACTTACTTTCCTACTGCCTATGTGCCCTTACAACTCTCACCCTTCCTGTTCTGGGACAGAAACTTTCTGTAGTCTTCAGTAGTCTCCTTCCTCCGTGCTCGGATTCAGACCTCCAGCAGCCAGGGGTGGATAAAGAGTGTTTTTTTTAGGTTCCGTCAAGGTTGCTAAAACTAATGTGTCTCAGTGATCCTTCCCTTCCTACTGCCAAACAGGAAGTTCCTGTTGTCAGTCAAATTCAGTGGCTACAAAACTAGAACTGGCTTTGGGAGGGAAATTAGTAAAAAAAAAAAAAAAAAAAATCTGTAGTTTTGGACTTCTGTTTCTTGCTCTGCAACCAGTTCTCTTCTGCCAGAAACAGCCGGAAGCTGTAATTGGAGACAGCTGCTTTTGTACACCTAAGCTGCTAAGCCACACCCCCAATCAGATTCACTCTCTGCTCACAGTAAATTAAGGTGATACTGCCCCCTTCCTCACAGAGGTTGGCAGATATCCCAGAACAAGGGGTGAGAAGGGGGACAGGGAGAATGGACCAATATTGCCACCTCCTCAGGAACCTAGGGGTACAAAACCAGGGGGCTGAAAGAGGATTGGGAATAGGGGTAGTAATGGTTCAAGAGCCGGCAGCAAGTGGAAATCTCAGAACAGTTTGCCAGGGGTAACTCAGGGCCGAGTACAAGTGTCAAACAACAGGTTCTCAGTGCTGGCTACAAAGGAATATAAGGAGGGGTAGGAACTTGTGCATGGGGCAGGAAGAATGAAGGGTACTGTCATCCCAGAGGGCAGCAGTACTGCAGATGGAGAGGACGGGGGTATGATGGGTAATGGAAAGAGGGAAATGGGCAGGAGGGCAGGTGGGGGGACTAAAGCAGTGAAAGGGGAAGGGAAGCAAAGGTTAAGTGGTGATGGTAATGAGGGGGCTCAAACAGGGAGTTCATTAAGGGAGTGGAGGGCGGGTCGGCCAAGGGAAGCAATGGGGGAAGACAGGATGAGGGTAGGGACTGGGGAGGAGGCAAGTGGGGCAGGAGGAAGTCTGGGATATGTAGGATAGAGTAAAGATTCAGAACAGGGGCCAGGAAAATGGGATTAAGCAGGGGCTACAACAGGGAAAAAGTGGTGAAGTCAGTGCTGGGAGACTCAATAATAAAAGGGATGAGATGGGGGAGTAAAGAGGAATGGCATAGTTGCATATGGGTGTAGTGCATACCAGGAGTGACAGCAGGTGGAGGGGCAGTTTATTCTTAAGTGCGCAAAGAGGGGGAGGGAGAAACCTCATATCGTGGTGCACTTGGGTACGAACGATCCGGAGGGGAACACAGTCACAGAGGTACAGGGGAGATTCTTGGAGCTGGGGAATTTGTGTGAGGAAGCAGGGAGCTCGGTGGCTTTCTTGGAAATACTCCCAGTACCCAGAGCAAGTGCTGTGAGGAAATTGAGAGTAAAGGAGTTCAACACTTGGCTGGGAGCCTGGTGACAGATCAAAGGGTACTGGCTGGTAGGGGGATGGGGAAGAACTTGTAATAGCAGCACCCTGTATGCCCGAGACAGGTTACACTTGAGCAAGGAGGGCTCAGGGGTATTAAAATGCAGACTGGGAGAGTATATAGCAGCCAGAGTGGATTCAAACTAGATATGGGGGGAGGCAGTTGGGTGGAATTCCAACAAGGTCTCCAGGCAGGGGAGCCAAGTGGGCTTACCCCCCCATACAAGTAGGGATGGAATAAGGGAGGGTACATACAGTGTTGATAACGATAGTGTTCAAAGGGGGAAGGGCACATGTTGGAGGGTAGTCTCCTTGAATGCAAGGAGCCTGGAAAACAAAACAGCTGAGCTGCAGGCTCTCATGGCAGAAGAGGAGGTGGACATAGCTGCCATTACCGAAACATCGGCCACCCGATACCAGCACTGGGACCTGGGGATCCCGGGGTACAGAATATACTGCAGGGACAGGGAAAAAGGTGGGGTGGCGGTCTATGTGAGGGAGGGGAGGACGGCTGAACAGATGCACTGTGGATACAATTACAGGATTCAAGAAACAGGACCCTTAGGATAGTGATGGTGTACAGGCCACCATCTCAGACAGAGGACTTGGACAGAGAACTAGCGGAGCAGATCAGGAGGGTAAGCAGGAAGGGTAACACCATGATCATGGGGGACTTCCAACTGCCAGGGGTGGATTGGATCACCCCAGCCATCTCGAGCACAAGGGAGCAAGTCCTCCTTGAGGCTTTTCTTGACAGCTTCTTGGTACAGATGGTAAACAAGCCGACCAGATTAGGCAACACTCTGGACCGCGTACTGCTAACAGGGAGTGGAGGATCCACTGGCAGGGAGTGACCACCACAGTGTGGTTCTCACTCAGCATGGACAAGGAGGCTGTGGGATCAGCGTTTTGGATTTCAGGCTAGCTGACTTTGGGAGGATGGGGAAAAACAGTGGCCGGGCACCTAGCTGCAATTCATCCGCACATGGATGCTGGCCAGAAATGGGAAGTCATCTAACTAGGAGTTGCAGAGGCCACTAGATCCTGTACCAAGACACAAAGCAAAAAGGTTAGTGCCAAGAAACCTAGCTGGTTAAGTGGGGAGATGTTGGAAAAGGTGAGAGCAAAAAGGGCAGCCTTCAGGAGATTCAAAAGATCCAGGTGGGGTGAGGATAGAGGGGTACCTGAAGAAATCTAGAGAGGCGACCGGAGCAGTCAGGGCGGCCAAGGCTTTCAGAGAGCTTAGCCTGGCACAGGGCATCAAGGATGGGTAAAAGGACTTAATCAGGTACATAAGAGAGAGAAGGATCTGCAAAGATCAAATAGTAAGTATCAGGAAGGATGGGGAGTGGGCAGAGAAAGGGGCACAGCAGGCAGAAGCACTAAATTAATACTTCTGCTGTGTATTTACTAAGAAAAAGGATAGGTCAATGCTTCAGCAGGGTAGGCACGGGGGGGAGGGGGTGACAGATGGGGAAATCACAGTGACCAGTGTACTAGAAGGTTTAAGGGCACTGAGGGTAGATAAGGCACCAGGACCAGAAAGCATACACCCCCAGGTACTTAAGGAATTGGTGGAGGTCCTGGCAGAGCCATTGGCAGTCTTGTTCAATACCTCTCTGGAAACAGGGTGCGTACCCCAGGACTGGAGAATGGCTCACATGGTATCCCTCCACAAAAGTGGACCCAAGGATGAACCTGGCAACTACAGACCAGTAAGCCTCATATCCACTGTGGGAAAGTTAATGGAGACAATCCTTAAAGAGAGGTTAGTAACCTTTCTAGAAGGTAATGGTCTCCAGAGTGGGAAGTAACATGGGTTTGTCTCTGGCAGATCCTGCCAGACCCACCTGGTTGACTATTATGACTTAGTGACTGGGGAACTAGACAAGGGCCATGTGGTGGATGTCCTGTATCTGGATTTCAGCAAGGTATTTGATTCAGTGCTATTCGGAGGTTGATTAGCAAGTTGGGATACCAGGGAGCAGGGACAAAGATGGTGAACTGGATCAAGAACTGGCTGCAAGGAAGGCAACAGAGGGTAGTGGTGGGAGGCGAACTCTCAGCTCCAAAGACTGTAACAGGGCTCGGTACTGAAACATAAAAATATAGAAGTTGACGGCAGATAAGGACCACAAGGCCCATCCAGTCAGCCCATTTTTTCTGCCTTATGAATGTGCCATAGGTCTTTACTCTGCCAATGGCCTATCTATTCGTACTCATCTGTACTGCTCCCTTATACCTATCCCATGCCTGTTTGAAGCTCTGCACTGTATTCGTATCTACCGCTTCCTGAGGTAGGCCATTCCATGCATCCACCACCCTTTCTGTGAAAAAGAACTTTTTCACATTACCCCTTAACTCATTCAGGCCTAGATACGCCTGTAGGTGGCATCTGAAAGCATAGCCACTCAGGCCAATAACGCCTGTAGACGTACTCAGCTGACTTTCACTCAGGCCAGGAAACATCTGAGGAAGTCTGCAGTTTTTACCTAAACAAACCGAATTGCTTAGAATTGATTGCATAGCACCGTTAGAAAGGTAATTTTGTGCTGAACAATTTTGCCGCTGATACTTCGTGGCTACCATGTATACTTCAGGAGTTATTTGCATTTGTTTAAGGTATGGTGTGCCACTGATACTTTGTGTCTGTCATGTATACTTTAGGAGTTATTCACATTTGTTTATGGTATAGTGTGCATGGCTGACATTTGTCTCTCAAGCCTCACCTAAGCTCCTTGAACAAATCTGAAGAAAAAAAACATTTGTTTGGCATTTCAGCTAGTATAAAATAAAAACTAAATGGATTACAACTGATTGCAGAGCACCGTTAGAAAGGTAATTTTGTGCTGAACAATTTTGCCACTGATACTTCATGGCTACCATGTATACTTTAGAAGTTATTTGCATTTGTTTAAGGTATGGTGTGCATGGCTGACATTTGTCTCTGAAAGCCTCACCTAAGCACTCTGAAAAAATCTGAAACAAAAACACAGTTTGGTATTTCAGCTAGTATAAAATAAAAAACAAACTGATTACAATTGATCGCATAGCACCATTGGAAAGGTAATGTTGTGCTGAACAACTTTGCTACTCGTACTTTGTGTTAAGAAGCACTTATGGTTCTTGAGGTATTCACATTTCTTTGTGGCATGCTGATTATGGTTTGATTTTACTTAGCAAGGCCCAGGATGCAGGGTTACAAATATACAGGGCACAAGTGGTGGAAGTCTCAAAGAGCTCTTGAAAGAATGAGTTAATTGGCCTTCCTCTAATCTCATGCCGTGTCCTCTTGTCCTGCTATTTTTCTTAGATTGAAACATCAGACTCTTTCACCTAGTTAATGATGTTTCAATGTTTCGATCATATCACCTCTCTCCCTCCTTTGCTCTAGGGTATACATATTGAGCTCCATTAATCTGTCCTCATATGTTTTCTAATGCAGTCCCTGCACCATTTTGGTTGCCCTTCTCTGGACTGCCTCCATTTTGTTAATGTCCTTGTGCAGGTGCGGCCTCCAGTACTGCACGCAGTGCTCCAGATGGGGCCTTACCAGTGTCTTGTAAAGAGGATTATTACCTCCCTCTTACGACTTGCGATACCCCTACTAATACATCCCAACATCCCTCTAGCCTTACCTACTGCTTAGTGGTCTGCTTGGATGATTTCAGGTCATCTGTGATGATGATGCCCAAGTCTCTTTCTTCCCTCGTGATTGCCAGCAACTCCCCTCCCAGCCTATAGATGGCTTCAGGGTTTCTCTTTCCTATATGCATGATCTTGCACTTCTTTGCTGGGCCCAGTGTTTGGCATTTTCATAGCAGACATCTTGCATGGCATTAAGAACAAAATGAATCTTTTTGCAGATGACACCAAGATCGGTGCGGTGGTGGATGACACAGTATGGTGGCAGGGGCTGCAGGATGATCTGACAAAATCTGAGGACTAGTCAGACACATGGCAGCTAGGGTTCAATGCTAAGAAGTGCAAAGTCATGCACTTGGGAGCAAGGAACCCAAGGAGGTGTTATCAGTTGGGAGGGGTGCAGACAGCTGCTACAGAGGAGGAGAAGTGATAATAATGGGGCAAATGAACCACTCAGCACAGTGCAGGAAGCAGCAGCTAAACCGAACAAGATGCTGGGGTGTGTTGCTAGAGGAATCACCTCCAGGAGGAGGGAGGTGATCCTACCTCTGTACAGATCGCTGGTGAGGCCACACCTGGAGTACTGCATGCAGTATTGGTGCCCATACTTGAAGAAAGATGTTAGATTACTGGAGGGGGTCCAGTGCAGAGCAACAAGGATGATCATGGGACTGGAACACAAACCCTATGAGGGGAGGCTGAGGGAGCTTAACATGTACTCCCTGGAGGAGAGGAGGGATGGGGAGATATGATTGAGAACTTTTAACACATGAAGGGTATAAACAAGACTGGTACAGAGGGATTTTTAATTTGGGGGGGGGGGTACACGAGAGGGCATGGTCTGAGACTGGTGGGAGGAAGATTCATGAGAGAAACGAGGAGGCACTTTTTCACGGAAAGGATGGTGTCTATGTGGAACGCACTGTCCAAAGAGGTGATGTCTTGTAAGTTGGTGGGTAGTTTTAAAATGGGATGTGACAAAGTGAGGGGGAAGGTCACCGTGACAGAGTGAGGGAAGGGAGGGACAGCTGCAGTATAAGGGATTGCTAGCTGCATACTTGAGCAGATCTGACAGACCGTATGGCCTGTATCTGCTGGCAGTTTCATATGTTCGTATGAGTAACTACCCCATCATTTACATTAGCCAATATTGGCTATAGCTGATGATAAAGCACCTCCTCCTTCATGGACATTTATAACATTGTTGACAATTTCAAACCTGGATAAGGACCTCTTGTCCATTCTCCTATCACCCAATATCCTGTGTATCAAACTTTTTATGGCAATATGGGCACATAGGCTCGATCAGATACTTCTGTCATGGATACAGTCGGATCAAGCCAGTTTTATTTGTAAATGTCAAACAATGGACAATATCCTGAGAACCCTCACACTGATGGAATATGTAACTCAAAGATCCATCTCAACAGCTTTCCCTAGTTCTTGACACCGAAAAGGCTTGTGAAAGGGTATGCTGGGTATTTCCCTGGGGCACCCTGTCTGGTTTTGGTTCTCCTGACATCTTTCTCTCCTGGCTCAAAAGATATATACAGTACCGCCAAGTGTACAGTACATCAGGTAAATGTACCATATACCCCCTTATACAGCTTCAGCAAGGCACCATGCAGGGGTGCCCTCTGTCCTCTGATGGCCCTCAGACTCCACCCTGAGGTAGAGGGAATTCCCCAGTGTGGTTCTGAATACAAGCTTGCCTTGTATGCTGATCTTATCCTTTAATTTTTAAGGAAGCCTGAAGGGTCCATAACAGCAGCATGGGCTATCCTGGATCACTATGGATCTTTAACCAGTTTATCTGAATGATTCTAAAACCATAGGTTTATTTATTTATTTCAATTTTGTTAACCAGGTAAGCCCACTGGGCCCAAAGTTCCCTTTTTCAAGGGTGACCCGGAATTAGTTACATAATTTGACTGAGCCAAACGCTCTTCCTGGCTAGTGTGTTCCAACTGCGGCCTAGAGCTGGCTCTGCAAGAAAGGGTAATTGAGCCAAACGCTGTACCCACTGCTTCATCAACACCAATAAGGGGATTGCGTTCTGTGAATAGTTTGGAATGTGTGGCTCCAAAATGAAAAACAGTATTGGGAAACAAAATCACTGTACATGTATTGGGCCCGTATTGTGGAATAAATTACCTGGGAACCTAAGACCTCTGAACAGGAGAAATCCAGGTAAACTAAATAAAAGAGTCGTACACCAAACACATAAACACAGAAGGGGAATTAGTATAGTTGATAAGTAATAAAAAAACAAAAAAACAAAAAACAAAACGGTATTACCTATACTACGAGAAGGAATTTGTCTCATAATAAGACCCTTAATACATTGATAATTTTGCACTTTATTTGTATCATGTGTTATTTGTACTGAGTGTCATATTTGTATGAAGATACCCTACAAATGTAAAGGTTATTTATCTTATAAGTTTTTTTACCATGATGTACTGTGTTTAATGTATTTTGTATGATTAATGTAAGAGTAACTGGAACTGGCTTTTCTTGACCTCACTGTAAATAAGCCTTGGCTCAGTGGAGTTATCCATATTAATTTTTCATGAATAAAAATGTTATCTATCTACCAATAAGAGCTGCCCAGTGATGAAACTGCCCACCAGAGTCCCACAGGAATGCAGGGAGGGGCTCTGGGCCAGAGACCTTGGACGCCCATGAGCAGAAACTGCTGGAGACAGACGATGCTGGGGAGGGCCTCCTGCTCTTAGATGTTGAAGACCTCGTGGCAGACCTACCAAAGGGCAACCTCGAGCAGTACTGCTTCTTCCCCTTCTGAAAGGAAGAGTAAGAACTCTAGGTCGGGTGGCGTTGGGTCCCCAACTGGGATCAAGAACAGGCCTGCTTCTTTTTGCATTTATGAGAAGGCTGATATCCCTCCCAAACACAGGGCTACCTGTCATCAGAACCCTCCCCTGGAGAGGGAAGGGGAGTGGGCACCGCCCTGCTACCGGAGCGGCGTGCCTGAAGAGGCTCCCTATCATCACCGTCAGTGTCCATGGTCCTAGATCGTTGTTTGGTAGGGTTGAGAGAAACGGACAGAACCCCCCTTTTTTTTGAAGACTGCTAAACTGACAAAAACCACACACACTAGCTGGACACTGTCAACCCCCTTAGGTCTCAAAGTGTCCCTAGTTTAAATAACACATTTTACGATTGCCAATGTAGCTGGTAGTTGGATTCAGATTCTTTTTTTCTTTAAAAAAATGAAAACCAGACTATCCACCATACTGGTGCTACCTCACAAACACGGTTTGTTTACATTCCTTGATCAACTCCAGCTGCATCTTTTCTGGATTTGGAAACACTCACAACACAGTCTAGCCCCTCATAATGCAGTGCGAGTTTAGGAGGTTACTGCCTCATGAGTAACTGCATTGTCTCGGTTTCTAATGTTCAGGAAGTATGCAGTAAGAACAGATCCAGTATTGTAAACAAAACAAGGTTGTTTATAAATATACAATAGCATGCGTTTCAGTTCTACTAAACAAGGAGACAGACAAAACAAACAGCAACATCAATGAATTTTGGAGAAGGTAAAGAATCATAAAATATGGGGTTTTAACTAGAAATAATATGATGAAAAACAGGCTGATAGTGTCCCTTTAAACACTAAACCTGAGAAGAACTGAATGCTGTTGTCATACAGACCTGAAGTTCTGACTCCTGGCGGGCGAGCAACATTGTCACTGAAGCGCACTCGATGGCAGGAATAAAGAAACTAAGGGGACTGAGGGCCAGTGCCGAGGTAAGCCATACAGCATGAGTTAGTCTCAAGGTGCCATGCATGCATGCATGCATGCAGCCTACCTTGGTGCCGGCCCTCCTGAAGAGTTCTTGCTCCCGCAGGGTCTTAGCGCCTGCAGCTCAGAACCCATTGGTGTGAATCAATGGTGATGACTGGTTCCTGAAAGATCATGTTAAATCCACTGTAAGCAGTAAACTGGACACCTTGATAAGGAATTTTTTGAACACCATGCTTCGAATCCTAAATGTTTGAATTTTATGGCTCTGGAATGGGTCAAATCACCTAAAAGGCGAGGGGATAGACTAAACGTCCTGTTGAGAAGACAGAACTTTTGGCTTTTTGAATAAATACTGTAAGGCCAGGAGGAGTAAATGAAAATTGGGATTTGAGGCCATTTTTATAGGTATTCAATATGGCCGTTTTGAGATCCTCCAAAAAATGATTGCTGGATTCTTAAATTTTTATTAAAGTAAATAATGTTTACTTACTATAAAGTTCTAAAAATAACTATATTCATAATACCTACCAAATTATCTCTTTTATGTCAGTAATACTTGTTCTTTTCTGTTTATTCTTTTAGATGGGACAAGACTGCCATCAGCTCTCTCTTCTACCCTGATCCCCAGGAATTCCTGTAAAATAATAGGGCGAGCATGGAGTGGCTAAGTATTGGGAGCTGTAACTTATTTTCTCTCTCTGAAAATGAGCAGCACATGCATGAATATTATTTCATAACATTACGAACTGTCTACTGCAAGGTCACTAGCATACAGCACAAACATAATTCAGTGCGTCAAATGTTGTAGTAAGAGTGCATTTTTTTTTCTACCTTTTTGTTTTGTACTGCATACCAACTGTATTAACTCACGCAGGTGCACATCTTTAAGAAGCTAGTATGGTGATGTCACAGTGGTAGGATGATAAAGGAGAGACCACATCTCCATTAACTTTGCCCTCTGATGAAGCTCTCTTTGGGCAAAGCTTCAGAGCGCTTGGCTTCCTACTGTGACCAAAAACACACAGTTGCGCGGCTCAGGAGAAACAAGCTGGAGCCACGACCACCAATGGCACTGCAAAGAAAAGAAACTCCATCTGGCTCAACGGCTTCATGAAACGGATCCAGTCCGCATGCTAGGACACAATAAAAAGGGCTTTATTTATTACAACTGCCCTATAAAGTCTATTACAAAAAGCACATAAAAACGGAGTAGCACCCCCCAAAAAACAAAATAACGTCAAAGTTTCATGCCACCCTGGCACTTTTCAAGATCTTGATAGCGCAGTCGTAATAAATAAAGCCCTTTTTATTGCATCCTAGCGCGCGGACTGGATCTGCTTCGTGAAGCCACTGAGCTGGATGGAGTTTCTTTTCTTTGCAGTTCCTACTGTGACCAGCAGTCTGCACAGTTTTTTTTTTTTTTTTTTAATTTAGTTGTTTAAACAGGTATAGCACACTAAGCTGAAAGCTTTTTTACTGGAGCGACCTGGGAGCACAAGAAGGTTAAGTGACTTGCTCAGGGTCACACAGTATGCACGTGGAAGCTGTGGGATTCAAACCCAGGTCTGGTCTGCTGCATGTCACCAGATGTGCAGCTCAGAGCCTTAGACCACTGCGCTATACTGCCTGCCAGTTGATTTTGCTTTGCTTGTTTTTGCATTTAAGTAAATGCTGGTTGTGAGATGGAAGGCTGAGCTCAACCAAGTTTGAAATGAACAGTATGAAGCACAGCACATTAGAGCAGTGTCTTTCTTTTTACCGTGTGCACTGAAGTTTTTTAGGTCCTTGACCGTAGCCTGGGCCAGCTGCCCCTGAAACTGCACCACCCGGGAACACAGAAGCACGACTGTGTTTGAACCTGCCATCACCGAGCCCACCTGCTGGAATGATACAACTGGAAAGCACCCCTTCCCTGAGTGGATCTTAGCTGGAGCAAACCATGTGGCTGCAGCAGATGCCCTGCCGGACTTCTATGGTGAATACTCCCTCACCTACTGTGCCTAGAAGATCCAGCCCCTCAACCCAAAGGGCTTCCTGTATGATCTCAACTGTCGTTGCTAAATTCCCCTGTCACTAAAAATACCACCAACAGCTTACTGTGGTGCAGCATGTCAGTTAGTAACTGTACCACCCTCCCCTACCAGGACAAGGGTAAAAATAGGCAAAATTGCCTAACCATTCTTTCACGGTCAACAAAAAAAAAGTTCAAATTAAAAACTGTATTCTCTTGGAAGCACTTTAATTTCATCCTGGATGCACAGTTTGCTTGGGTCTTCTTCCAGAATTTGTTCATCAAAGTCTGCTCTCCATGCCCCTTCAGAACTACAAGGGTCAAATGCGAGCACCTTCCCTGGATCTTCAAGAAACTTCTTGAACTTTGTGGCTTCAGGGTTGCTGCTTGGGCCAAGTGCAAGAGAAAGTACAGTTACGCAAGAACATACCTCAACAGTTGATCTTCAAGAGGAGCTCTTGCAGCAGGTAACGCCTTTAGTACTGAAACCGGCAGGCACCAGGACCCCATGGAAAATTTCTAGCTAGCAGTATACAGCGGGAAACCTCCCCTTACGTCGTCCCACCCCCGATGTCACGTATAGTATAAAAGGGGTGGTCCCGCAGCCCATCTTCAGTTCTCCTACCGGAGACCCTGGCAAGTGAATAAAAAAAAAAAAAAAAAAAAGAACACGAGTAGGTTCCTCTAACAGAGGAAAACAAGGTATCTGTGATGGAGAAGCAGCTACCGGGGGAAGGTGGGAGGGAAAAGAGTCAATCCAAAGCCTGCTCTGAGTCAAGATGTAATGTCAAAACTGTAGTGTTCGACAAAGCTGTGGACAGAACTCCAGGTAGCAGCTGCACAAATGTCTGCTGCTGACATTTCTCAAGGAGGCAAAGTATGCTGCCATGCCCCTGTTAAAGTGACCCTTTACTGAGCCGGGTCAGGGTTTGTCATACTTGTTGTAGCAGAAAAATACAGGTTACTCACCTGTAACAGGAGTTCTAGGAATGGTATATGTTGTTCATCCACACTCATTGGCAGTATCCTTGCCGCTTTAAATCTTGCGGAAGGTCTTCAGCTTGCTCCTCCACCACCGGGTGGTATAACTCGCTCCGCCCCATGACGCCAGATCTGGCCCGGCTGGTTTGTGTTGTGCGCGCTGCCGAGGTCGAGAATGTAGGATGAACAACATATACCATTCCTAGAACTCCTGTTACAGGTGAGTAACCTGTATTTCTAGGGACATGGATATGTTGTTCATCCACACTCATTGGCAGACTCTAGCAGTTCTCCGGAGGAGGAGGCAGACGACACCCCACATACTTACTTGGGAAAGAGACTGGAGAACCGAGGCCCCAAACCAGCATCCCGCCGCGTGACTCAAGGTCGATGTGGTAGTGGGTAATGAAGGTGTTTGCTGACTTCCAGGTAGCAGCCCTGCAGATTTCCTGGATAGGGGCGTCCCTGGAAGCAGCCACGTGCGCAGCAGTATGGCGGGTAGAATGAGCTCTTATCCTCTGGGAGGCTCCATGCCCGCCAACTTATAGCAGAGATCTATGCAGGAGGTTACCCACCTGCTTATCGTCCGCTTGGCTGCAGGTCTGCCAGATCTGCGGCTTCAGCGTAGGTGACAAACAGCTAGCGAACCTCCCAATTTCAACCCGTGCGCTCCTTATAATAAGCGGCGCCCTTCTAGGGTCCAGAGTATGGAGCCTATTCGCCTCCCAGGTGTGATTGGGGTAGAACACCGCAGAGTCAACACCTGGTTAAGGTGAAACTCGACACCACCTTCGGAAGGAATTTCGGGTGGGGCGCAGGACAACCTTGTCCCTGTGGAAGACCAGGTAAGGAGACTCGATGGAAGAGCCTGGAGCTCTCCCATCCTTCTGGCTGGACGTGATAGCCACCAAGAAGGCGGTCTTCCACGACAGGTGAGAGAGAGCACACCTGTGCATAGGTTCGAATGCTTGCCCATGAGCTTGCCAGTACCAGCAGTAGATCCCACGGAGGTGGGGTTCCCGCACTGGAGGAAATGTGATCAAGGCCTTTGAAAAAGGCGTAGACCACCTTCTCCTCGCCACGACTGCTTCCGGCCCGCGCCCGGTAAGCAGAGATGGCTGCCAGTGCACCCTTAGGGTCACGACCTAAGCCCTTGACTGAAAGGGACCATAAATAGTCCAAGATGCTTGCCAAGGAACAGGAGGAAGGGTCCAAGCCTTGCCCTGACACCAAATGGAAAACCTTTTCCATTTGAAGGCATAACATTTTCTAGTCGACTCTTACGGGGCGCCTCCAACTACATTGAGGACCTCGTCGGAAAGACCCAAAGCCTGGAACTCTAGCCGCTCAGGAACCAGGCCGTCAGGTGCAGGGATTGAAGGTCCGGATGGAACACCTTCCCTTGATTGACTGAGAGCAGGTCCGGGCGAGCTGGAAGCTGCCGTGAGTCCTGGAGCTGAGACTGAGGAGATCTGGTACCAGAACTGGCGAGGCCAGTCTGGGGCTATCAGGAATCACCTGCGCCTTGTCCCTCCTCGCCTTGAGAAGCACCTTGTGGATCAAGGGAAATGGGGAAAGGCGTAAAGAGGCCCGGGTCCATTGCCTCGAGAAGGCATCCCTGCAGCGAGCCCTGCTGAGGGGCGGCATGAAACAGACTCAGCCGCGTTCTCCATGGAGGCAAACAGGTCCACCTGAGGTGTGCCCCAAAGGGAGAACAGATGCTGTACTACCTCCGGCCAGGAGAGACCACTCGTGGGATGCAGCCCCTATCCGGCTCAGGGCATCGGCCAGGGTGTTGGAGGCTCCTGCCACGTGAATGGCTAGAGATCCGCCTCCAGGCTGCGCAGAGACCAAATCGGAGAGCTTCCTTGCATAGAAGCATGGGAGCGCGGCCCGCCCTGGGCGGTTTAGATAGTACATGGTCGTGGGTATTGTCCGTCTGGACTCGGACCACTGACCCGGAGGAGCGGAGCAAAGGCGGTGAGAGCTAGGCGGACCGCTCGGAGCTCCAGCAGGTTGATGTGGCATCGGGACTCCTGGGGACCAGAGGCCATGAGCCAGTGTTCCCCAGATGGGCACCCCAACCCATCAGAGAGGCATCGGTCGACAGAGAGACCGTCGGCTCGGGGCGGACGAACGGGATGCCCTCCTGCAAATGATCTGGAACGGTCCACCACTGGAGAGCGTTCCACATCCCCTGTGTCACCGACACAAGCTGGTCCAAGGGATCGCAGCGTTGTGACCACTGGCTGGCCAGTCCCCACTGAAGGGGACGCATGTTCCAGCGGGCCCAACGGACCACGCTGGTACAGGCCGCCATGAGACCCAGGAGGCGCAGGAAGTCCCGGGCAGGGCGCAATTGCCCAACCAGAAATGATCGGGCAAAGGAGGAAAGAACCTCGGCCCTGTCCGCCGGAGCCGCGCCTGGCTCAAGAGAGTCGAGCTGCGCCTGATGAATAAAATCACCTGCTTGCTCGAGTCTCGACTTGGCCTCGTTGATAAGGAGGCCCAGTTGAGAGCAGACCTGAGGCCAGATCTCTGGACCACTCCGCCTCCTTCCTGGAGGAGCTGCTATCAGCCAGTCGTCCAGGTAAGGTACACCCGGACCTCGGCGCCGCGAGGAATGCTGTCTGCACCCATGCATTTGGTGAAGACCCTGGGAGCTGGAGACAAGCCGAAGGGCATGGCTTGGAACTCGAAGAGATCCTTCCGCTCGAGCCGAAGGAATCTCTGGTGAGACGGACGGATAGGGACGTGAAAAACGCTGTCCTGCAAGTCCAGAGAGCAGAACCACGCACGGCGTTCCAAGGATGGTATTATCTGAGCCAGAGTGACCATCCTGAAGGTTTGAGACCTTAGGAACTTGTTTAGGTGGTGTAGGTCTAGAATGGGCGCCAGCCCCCGTCCGTTCGAACCAGGAAGTACCTGGACACAAACCCTGGGTCTGAAAGAGGGTCCACCACCTTCTACCACCTCCTCTGGAGGAGGAGAGCGATGTCGGCTCGACGAGCCGCCAGTGAGGCTGGGGATCCAAGCTCTCCGAGGCCACGCCTGAAGGGGTGCCTGCTCAATTCCAGAGGCAGGCCTCTTCCCACCACCTCCAAGACCCACCTGTCCGTGGTAACAGCGGACCAGGCGGAGACGAAGTGCGGGCCGTCCCCACGGGGACCCAGGATGAAGGTGGCGGGGATGAGGCGACACCCCTCAGCCCAGTCACTGGGCAGGCTGGAGGAGGGACCGGCCGAGGGACCTCCTGGGCCCTTTCCTCCCTGCCTCCTGTTAGAGGAAGCCGGCGGCTTGGGTTTGGGATACTGAGCCGAGCCTGCTGGCCCCTGACGTTGCTGGGTCAGGCGCGCGGGGCACAGAAGGGACGAAAGGCTTAGGCTGTGGTCATGTGGCCTTTGTCCTTCTGAGCGGAAGAGACCGAGTCCAAGGTGGCATTGGACTTCGATCCTCTGCAGGTGACCTTCCACCCCAGGGTCAAGAGGTCAGTCCCAAAAGGAACATCCGCCAACTTGTGCTGGGTATCCGGCAAAGGTGGATATCCTCAGCCAGCCCGCCGGACGCATAGCCACCGCGGCCGCCACCGACCTGGCACATGAGTCCTCACATCCAAAGCAGTCTGGAGCTGCTGTTTGGCCACTGCTCCTGCCCTGGTCCGCACCTGCTTAACCGTAGTCTGCAGATCGGCGGGAAGATGAGGATGATCATCCAGGAGCCCAACAGGGCATGAGAAAAATGTGCCATGAGGACGGCCGAACTCGGCCTGTGAAGCCGAGAGAAGGGCAGGCGTAGACTTTGCCCGACATAGTCCACTTCTTGGACTCCTTGTCAGGAGGTTTGTCCACATCCCTGGCGTTGCCGCGTAGCGGAAACGCTGTCGGTAACCAACCCCTCAGCAGAGGGGTGTTCAAAAAAACCGGACAAGGAACGGTAGGGACGCATACTTCCTGGCCATCCTGGCCAAGGCGCAGGGCGAGGAAGCAGAGGCGCTGCCAAAGTTCCAGTGCTGGACCCACTATGGCCTCGCCACCGGAAAGGCCTCCGTCGGAGAATCCCTCGGTCCAGAATCTCCGTGAGGGGACACCTGGCCCGTTGGAAGCGGTTCGAGCTCCATCCAGCAGACTCGAGATGAGCCAAGCAGTCCTAGGAAGAGACGACGGGCTATCGTCCATTGGCTGACCTCCTGAAGACTCCAAGTCCAGTCGCTTGGAGAAGAAGGAGGAATCATCTTCGGACTCGGAAGAGTCCTCGAAGAAACTGCCTCTGGCCTGAACCACCCTTCACCTGCCGAGGTCGGTCGGGGTGAGGGATGACTAACCCGATGGGGTAACCCTTGGCCGACCGAGAATCCTTGGTGGGAGCCCCAGTGGGTGGCTGTGGAGGCGGAGGTTCCACACTTGTCAGTGGAGCAGCTGGTTTGGCGAACAACGGCCTGGTATAGGCTCCTCGGGCAAGTCGAGGGTTGTGTCGGCCGTTCGGTGACAGCCACTTAATGGCGGGCAAGGCGCCGAGTCGGCTTATTCCCGGCCAGGAGAACTGTTGCAACATAGGTCCTCGTGCCGTCGACGAATTCACGCGAAGCCTCCTCATCCGAGGAGGAGGACGAGGACGAGCAGCAGCGCTTACCGCGGTGCCGAGACCGAGACCGCCTATGACGGTGGGGAACGGCTGACCGCCAAGAGACCGAGACCGAGACTGAGGTCCCGGAATTTCCGGGTCGGTGCAGGAGGTGTCGGCGGAACCGACACTCCCGGCTCGGAAGGTCCATCCGAGAGCTCGAACCCGGAGGCACAAGCGAGCTTGCGGATCCTCAACTCCTCCCGGGGGAACGGGAGAGGAATCTCGGCTGCTAAAGCGACAGCCCGTCAATGGGTCGAGAAAATCTCGACTTCATCAGTGGGAGTCTCGGTCAACTGACCTGACGGGACACTCGTGAGGCCAGTGAAGCCGAGCTGGTCGACAAGCCGGTGCCGACGGCCCGGGAGAGGGACCTTTCCGCCCCAAGAGCGTCGACGGAGGGCATACCTGTCCCTCTTTTTGGACCGAGAAAAAGGTCCAGCAGGACGACCCCTTCTCCTTTAGTGGAGAGGGACAGACAGCTCATAAAGGCCGCGTAGGAAGAACCCAGAGGCGGGATAAATGCAGCGGCGAGAAGAGACTCGGCCAGCGCCGCCTCCTCTTCGAGGCGACCATCCGCTCGAGCTGATCCGCCCAACCGCCGCCGCAGACACATCAACCGGGCCCTTGGACTTCACGGAGGAAGCGCTTCTCGGGCAGCCCAGTTACTGTCAGACATACGGTCTTCGGGGCGTGGGCCGAGAAAGATGAGCACAGGTCAAGCCTGCGGGTCGTGCTCAAGGCCTAAGCAGTGAGACACACGTGGAGTGTGGATCCGTCCGAGACATCTTCTGCCCGCATGGGCATCTCCGAAATCCGGGAGTCGATTTATCCATCGCAGCCGCGAGGGATCGAAGACTGAAGTCTTTTTGCAAAATATTATTTTAAATCCGCAAACGGAGAAATAGGAACCAGTCACAAACGCAGAGCGTTAAGGAGGGAACCTGAGCTTCCAAGCGGTAAGGAAGATCTGGCGTCATGGGCCGGAGCCGAGAGTTATACCACCCGGGTGGGTGGGAGGAGCAAGCTTGAAGACCTTCCGGCAAGATTTAAAGCGGCAAGGATACTGCCAATGAGTGTGGATGAACAACATATCCATGTCCCTAGAACAATGCAATTAACCAACCATTTAGATAAATACTGTTTAGAAACAGGAGCCCCTATCATTCTGGGGGCGAACAATACGAACAAAAAAAGGATCAGACTTTCTGGTGACTCAGGTGCGTTCCAAATAATAAAGCAGCCTGTGAACATCCAGAGTATGAAGAAATGCCTCCCCTCAGTTTGAGTACTCTGGACAGCAAACAGGAAGGTGGATGTCTTGATTCAAGGTAAACTCTGACCCCACCTTGGGAAGAAACTTAGGATTAGTCCGCAAGGATATTCTGTCCTTGTGGAAGACTAAATAAGGTTCCTTGTACAGCAGGGCCCGAAGCTTGAAAATCCTTTGAGCAGAAGTAATGGCAACTAAAAATAACACATTCCATGACAGAAAGCACAGCTTGCAACTTGCAGCAGGTTCAAAGGGTGGCAAGGTTAGTTTTTCCAGAACAAACAAAAGATCCCGGCGGGGGCGGGGGGGGGGAGACAGGGTGCCTAATGGGAGGCTTGAAATGCAGAATGACGCATAAGAATGTACAGGGAAGATCCAGCTGTGCAAGGGTTTTACCCTCAATAGGTGCATGATAGGCTGAAATAGCAGCTAGATGCACTCTGAGCGAGGAGTAGCTTAGACCTGAATCCAACAAGGAGAGGAGGCACTCCAGAATCAGATTCACCAGGCAGGTGAAGGGGTTGAAATGCCTAGCGGTGGCCCAGATGCAGAACTGTTTCCATTTCATGGTATAGGTGGTCCTGGTGGAAGGCTTCCTAGTGGCCACCAGGACATCTGCTACCCCGGGAGAAACCCCGAATCTGGATATGGCTAGGTCTGAAGGAGCCATGCATAGAGATGCAGCGATCTGGGATCCGGATACCAGGGTTCCCTGCTCCTGGGACAGCAAGTCTGAATGCAGGGGCAGGGAGACTGGGGGTTCCACTGCACGTTGTTGGAGCAGCAGAAACCAAATCTGTCATGGCCAGAAAGTTGCCACCAGGAGCATCTCTGCTTCTTCCGACTGCAGCTTGTGGAGAACTCGCTGCAGAAGAGGGAAGGGAAGAAACCCATAAAAGAACCTTCCCATCCAGGAGAGAGATAACGCGCCTCCCAGAAAACACCAGGCCCTGGATCTAGCGAGCAAAAACTGGGCAGTTTTGAGTTGGATGGGGAGACAAACAGATCTAGTTCTGGACGTCGCCATCTGCTGAAGAAGTCTTCTGCGACTGAGGGGTGAAGTTCCCACTCGTGTGCTCTGGACTGAGACCGACTTCGGCTGTCGCCAGGGTGTTTTGTATTCCTGGAACAGGGACTGCTGTCAAGTCCAGTTGGTGGTCCACGACCCATAACCAAACTCGCATGGCTTCCCTGCAGAGAGGATAAGAGTGAGTCCCCCCTTGCTTGTTGATGTAAAATATCGACATGTTGTCCGTCTGGATGAACAGGGGTCCGGAGAACAAGACTGTCTGAAAAGCCTGAAGGGCATACATAATCCCTCTCACCTCTAGGACACTGTTGTGGAGATGGCGCTGTTGTTGATACCAGGTCCCTTGAGTCTGATGGTCTCCCAAGTGTGCTCCCCAGCCTTGGCCCAATGTGTCCATGGCTAGGATCTGGCTGGAAGGTTCTTTCCTGAGATAAACCCCTTTGGAGGGGTTGGAGGAATTCATCCACCATGTTAACGCCTGTCTTACTAGGTTCAATACCAAGACAAGTTGTTCCAGGTCATCTGAACACTGGTCCTACTGGACGCTCAGGTTCCACTGGATCACCCTCATGTACAGTCTGGCAAGGGGAACTGTTGCAATGGCAGTCGCCATGTGTCCCAAAAGTCTCAGTACAGACCTGGCCAGGACCTGATGCAAGGAGGAGAACTGACGAGCATGCATCTGAAGCCGCTCTGCCCTGTCTTGAGGGAGAAAGGCTTTGCCCCGAGCTGTGTCCAAGATTGCCCCTATGTACGGCAGCTGCTCGCTTGGCCAAGGAGAGAACTTGGGGAGATTTAAAGTGACCCCTAGGACCTGAAACAGGGAGAAAGTGGCCTGCATGGTGTGGTGGAGCTGGTCCTGGGTGGGAGTGGTCAGCAGCCAGTCGTCCAGGTAAGGGAAGATGTAATGGCCCTGTCTCCTTAGAGCTGTGGCTACAACTGTGAGGCATTTGGTGAAAACCCTGGCGGCTGAGGACAGGCCAAATGGCAGGGCCCTGAATTGGTAGTGCCTTTTCTGGAAGCAGAAGCTAAGGTACCTCCTGTGAGGCTGGAAAATTAGAATCTGGAGGTATGTGTCCTGCATGTCCAGGGAGCACAGCCAATCCCCTTGATGGAGGAGAGGGAGCAGACTGAGCAGAGTAACCATCCAGAAATGTTTGTACTCTATGTATGGATTCAAGTGGCTGAGGTACAGGATAGGGCGAAGGTCCCTGGTCTTCTCTGGCAGCAGGAAGTGGGAGTAAAATCCTTTTCCCTGTTGTGCTGATGGAACTGGCTTTATACCGGATTTTGCAGTAGGGCTAATATCTTCTCTCTGATGAGGGCGCTGAGAGTAATGGGAGGGGATCGGTGGGTTGTCTGGAGGTCTCTCTGAACTCTAGAGTGTACCTCTTTTCGATGAGCTGCATGACCCACTGATCTGTGGATATCTGGAGCCATCCTTCGATGTGCAAGGAAAATCGACCCCCACCACCTCCCCTAAGGCCTCGGCCAGGGTCGGGCAATAAGTCAGGCTGAGGAGTCAGGAAGGGGGAGAGCAGGCTGGAAGGTCCTGGGAGCCAGAGGGGCAGAACCTCCAGAGGTAGGAGTAGAGGCCTTTTGCTTGAATCCTGCTCTCTGCTGTTGCTTCCCCCTAGATTGCTGTCTAGCATTTCTCCAAAAGGACTGCTTAAGCTGCTGTCTAGACTAGGATTTGTACATACTCTGTACAGACCTGATGGCTTTTCCAGATTCCTGCAGGCGAGTGATGATGTTTTATGAGTCCTGACCAAACAAGACTAGTCCACTAAAGGGGGAATCCATAATCTTGGACTGGACGTCCGAGGCAAATCTGGACACTCTCAGCCAGGAACAGCGGCGGATACAGATGGCAGAAGCTGTGGCTGTGCCCACAGAGTCGATGGTATCATAGGATGCTCGAAGGATGTGGTTATCTACCTCCAAGCCCGACTTCAGGATGGCCATGAGCTGCCTTCTCTGGGCAATCTGGTATGGCCTGAGCAACCTCCACCACCTTGTCCCACAGGGCATTCCAATATTGAACCATGTGGGCAAGGAAGTTTTGAGAGCGTATGGCACAAGTGGACGAGGTATACACCTTCCTGGCCAGGTGGTCAAACTGCTTGGAATCCATGTTTGGGGGTTGCGTACTCAAATGCCCAGGGTGCCTTGGGCAATTGTGGTTAGCGTTCATTACCACTGAGTTTGCCTCTGGCTGTTCCCCGTAAAAGGAATCCTCCTGAGAGGTGGCATATAGCCCGTCCAATTGTTGGGATATGGCCGGTGTAGAAAAGGGATGTTTACAGACAAGCCTGTTGGTGTCCTTACAAGATTCCACCACAAGGGGAACCGTTAAAGGCAGGGTGTCTTTCTTCTCGAGGAAGGTGGCCAACCTACCTGGTTCTGGATCCAGCTCTTCTGTATCCCAGCCATTCAGTTGTTGGATGTACCTCATTACATCCATGAATGGCAGGTCATCAGGCGGGGACCGAGGAGTGTCTTTGCTACCCTCTGGCTCCGGCAGCCTCAGGAGGGGACTTAGAAGCCTTCCCTTTAGGGTCTGGAGACTGCTGATCAGACGAGTCCTCAGAGATCTCCCCCCCTCCCCCGAGTCCGGGTTCTGCGAATCATCTATGGGCTCAAAATCTGGAAGACTGACCTCATGAGGGGTAGTCCCCGAAATGTGAACAGTAGAGAGAACTGAGCTCACTGGGGACAAGGAGCTTGGGGGGGGGGGTTAGGAGCCTGCGTAGGGAGATGGCTCTCCAGGTTCGAAACTAGCTCTGTCCTGGCCTCCTCCCACCAGAACTGGATCATAGTCTGGAAGTCATGAATCGGAGAGGGAGGAGGTGGTGTAGGAGGCACATGGGTACAAGGGTAATGATACCCATGGGCACCTAAGCCCTGATAATGATGGTGCGGATACCCTTGGTAAAAGGGGTATCCTGGATAGTGATGTCCCGAGAAGATTGACTATGAGAGATCTGGAGGAGGACCTGCTGGGGGAAGGTCCGGTGTGAACTCATGAGGGTAGCTCGGGATGTTCCTGTACGTCAGGGTACCAGCGCGAACCCTGCCGTTGCGTAGATGGGAGGCGGGGCGGGCGCTGGAAAAAAGGTAGTCTGGACCGGCGCCACCGGACCTAGCGTCGGGGCCGGATGTAGGGGTTCTGACGACGGAGACGGGTCCGGCATCAGGGGAGCAGGCGTCGGGGCCGGATGTAGGGGTTCTGACGACGGAGCCGGGTCAGGCACAGGGACAGGCGTCGGGACTGGATGAGAGGGCTCTGGTGCAGGGTTGGGCCTGGACATCAGAGGAACCCGCCAGATGGGCCCGGCGCCAGACAAAGGGGTCTCAATGGAGGGACCTGTCCCTCTTCCGTCAGGGGTACCGAGGTAGAAAGGGTCCAGAGGAGCCTTCAGCGTAAGGACAATTGGCGGATGGGCCTCTAACCCTTTGTCCCCTGCAGGGGGACTGACTAATGGAAGCCGGAGTAAGGGTCACTTCCAGCTGTTCATCACTCTCTTCCAGACTCTGGGTGGCAGGAAGCGGAGCAGGAGCTACTGGGGGTAGGGGGGAAAAGGGAAGACTCACGGTCTTCTTGGAGCTCAGTTGGACATCGAGTAAATCGGCAGAGGCCACTGACGGATGACAACGTCCAGGTGGGCGCTACAGGCGGCCGACTTACCAGATGAAGGGACCCGGCAGGAGAGGGAAGAACCCCCTGCCGGTTTATCGGTTGTGACCGGGCGAGTCCCCAAAGAGTATGGGCTCGACTTATTGGTCGCCGGGCGGGCCCCAGAGGAGCTGGGGGCCAATGTATTGGCGGATACTGGGCATCCGTCGGAAGAGCCGGCGGGTGGCTTACCTGTTGAAATTGGGAGCAGTGCAGCAGACAGGCCTGGAGTGTCCCCGGATGGAGCCTGGACTACCATTATGGGAGGCGGTGGGGGAGAGGCCTTGCTGGTAGAAGGCCTACTAGAGTCCAGATAGTCTTTATTCTCGTGGCGCTCCCAGTGTTTCTCTTTTTTTTCTTGGGCTCTGAGGAACGTGAAGAAGCAGATTCTCTAAGGCGCTCCATTTCTTTTTCGAGTGTAGCCATCCTAGTTTTTAAGAAATGGGCCTCCAGGGCCTGCTGCCTTCTCTTGCGAGTTGCCCGATTGAAGGGCTGGCAGTCTAGGCAAGCTGCGGTGTCATGGTCCAGGCCTAGGCAGAAAAGACACCTTTGTGATCGTCCTTGTGTGGAATTTGAGCACCGCAATCTTCACACTCCTTCTTGGCCTTAGATGATGGAGAAGACAGAGAGGATGCACAAATCGTTTATATAAAAAAAAAAAAAAAAAAGGGTTTTAAAGGCGATCGACTGGGCAGTTTTACCATGCAGTATCATGCACAGGACGACGGCGGGATAGAATTGGGTGGGCGTGGGGATTGCCCACTATATAGGGTCATGCTGACGTCTGTCACATGACGTCGTGGTGGGTGGTCCCCCGCGAAGCTTTGCTGGAAAAGTTTGCCATGCGGTCCTGATGCCAGGTGGCACAGTCCTATGTGTAATGACCTACTGCAGGATATAAGAAAAGGCATGATAAATGTACCAATAAAAAAAGACATACGAGGAAAGACTGCGGATTTCAGTATGCACACCCTGGAAATAAGTGTGAGAAGAAACATGACAGAGGCATACAAATACCTGCATGGGATAAACAGAGTAGTTTAAAAATATATAGTCTTCCTAAGCACAAATACATGAACACAGGGTAATTCACTGAAACTGGTTAGGGGAAAATTCAAGATGGATGTCCGCAGGCCCTTTTTTTCCACGTTAAGGGTGGTGGCAAAATGGAGAAAACTGCTAGAGAAAGTGATAGCAGCCAAAACAGTATATGTGTGTGTGTGTGTGTGCGTGTGTGCGTGTGCACGTCTCAGACAGGATGAGTGAGTACGGAATGAATGGGTGAAGGAAGAAAAAAAACAAGCATTTGTCAATGCCGAATGTTTGCTTGCTGGTATTGTTATTGATAGTGCAGGAGTTATGGAGATGCATAATACGAATGGCAGTGAGGTATTAAACTAACGCCAACCCCCATCCCCAACCTGCAGTGACTGACTGTTTGGGGGTGTGCCTTTGGGTCACTGGCCATAACGCTCATGCCATTCCACCTCACTCCACCCTGCAGACACTGACAGGTGTGCCTTGGGGTCTTCGGTCTTTACACTCACCCCATTCCATAAGTAAATAAGCTGAGATGGTTGCAGTAGAGGAGAACGGGGTGAACGTTAGTGCCGAAGACCCCAAGGCACACTTCAATGCCTGTCACTGGCTGCACGGTAGGGGTGGAATGGCATGAGCATTAAGGCCAACGACCCCAAGTCACACCCCCAACACCTGTCAGTCTCTATAGAGTGGGACGTTACAGTTGGAAACCCTAATGCCCCGGGCGATTGTTGGTATTTTCACTCCAAATTTTCAACATGGGCTTTCTGGGACCTCCCCTCATGAACAGTGTCACTGTGATTTTGTTAATCTGTCCCGAAAATTGATTTCCCACAGCAACAGCACCATTCTGCGCCACAGGTGTGAAAACACATTTTGGACAAGATGTGAAAAATGACAGCTGTACTGTTCATAAGGAGGTGTGCAAAAATGGCAATGCTGAAAATCTGGAGTAAAAATATTAAAAACTGATGAAGTTATGAGTGTGCGTAGAAACTGTGCAACGCACGCTAGTATTGCAGTCATTTTTTGGAATTTTATTTTTACCAAATTTGCAACATGGGTTTTTTGGGACCCCACCTCATAAACAGTCGCATTAATCAGTCCCGAAATGCAATTCCAAGCAGCAACCGTGAGACCACCTTTTGGGACAGAGCAACCAAATGACAGTGACAGTGTTCACGAGGTGGGGTCCCAAGAATCCCATGTTGAAAATTTTGGGCCAAAATTCCTAAAAATGGCTGTGATATCACAAGTTGAAACCCCCTCATTGACTCCCATTATACAGCTTACCGTCATTTCTTCAGTTTGCCGGTCGACTTTGAAGAGTGCAGATGTATCCCGGTCCATAGAACATCGCTGCTCCCGACCTCCAGAGGTAAGTATGGGGTAAGGTCATGAGGAGGTGGGTCCAGAGATGAGTGTGGGGAGGGAGGAATGGGAGACAACAGGAGCTGCGTTTTCCTTTTTACGGGGGACTTGGGATGGTTTTCTTTACAGATTACTAAAATATTTAGGCACACCGGGTGGGCTCCCAGTGTGCCACAATAGTGTGCGTGTGTGTGGTGGAGGGGCATGCTGACATGGGGACTGGGCACCTCGATGTCGGCACCTGAAATATTCGGGTGGAGGGGTCATCTGACACTGGGAGTGGGCATCCTGGTGTCGGAAACAAATAAATTATTTTGGCACACTGGGATGGGCTCCCACTGTGTCACATTAATGGGGAGGGAAGGGGGATACATGCCAACACAGGGATTGGGCGCCCCAATGTCAGCTTTTCAGGGAGTGTGTGGTGGGTGGCAGGGGCCACCAATGTGGAAAGCCATGCCACGGTTCATTTATTAAAATGGTTCACCAGGACAGGCACACCGAACAAACAAAGTGCTCGTCGACAGGAGCCAACAAGAACCATAACTCTGGCCATGTGCACTACTGTGCACTGTAATGTGCATGGCCGCAGTCTTGTCAGCTGCTGCCAAGAGAGAGAAGGTATGTCTGTATGCCTGGTTGCGAGGGAGGTCCAGCTGCAATAAGGAAACTCTCTCACTGCAGCGGCAGATTACTTTCAAGTGCGGTCCTCTCTCTCAAACTGCTGTCATAGACAGCTCGCCGATTCATTGGTGCCTGAGGGACGAGCCCCATAAAGCATCAACTCGTAACCATTCCTGACCGGAGCAGCACTTTTCTTTCAAGTGAAGCCCACTTCTCTCAAACTGCTGTCATAGACCGCTCACCAATTCATTGGTGCCTGAGGGATGAGCCCCATAAAGCGTCAACTGCATTGGGCAGAAACTCACACACCCCTAAAATGTCGTACTGTCCCAAGGTGTTTTGTGCACATGCAAACATAAAAATACCGTAGTAATGTTATTTCATCCAAAGGGATCCCGTTTTCTGAAAATGTGTACCGTTTTCCAGGTAGTTGGTTTACAAATCTTTTGAAGGGGATACCCCCTGTTGCTGCAACAGAAGCAGAAGTGCCTCTTGGAGAGTGTGCTCTGAGGCCTCTGGGTGGCAATTTACCAGCTTTGTCACAACAGAACTGTTCGCAGGAGACTGTCCAGCAAGAAATTCTACTGGATGCTGGTTTACCTTTCCCCACTTTACCATAGATGATGAACAGCTGTGTGCTACTGGACCCAACATCCTTTGTGTGGTCCAAGTAACTCAGTGTCCTTTTCACCTCCACTCTATGGAGCTTTTGCTCCCTGAGCTGGATTTTTCTGAGAAGAAAATGGGCAGGGCGACTGATTGAGTCAGATGGTATTCAGAAACCACTTTTGGGAGGAATGTCCTGTTTGTCCTTTAGGACTACTTCATCCCCATGGAAGACTGTGTATTTATTTACTGAAATGTTTCCCATGTAGTTAGGATCTGTGCAAAGAACGTGCAGCTCACTCACCCTTCTGGCAGATGTCACTGCCACCAGGAAAACTGCTTTACAGATGACATACTCAGGAACACAGAATCAAACAGTAGATGAGGGCTGTTTGGCCCACCCAGTTTGCCCAGTTTATTTGTAACTTCATTTTTGCTGTAGACACACACGATCTACAGTGCTGTCTCTTTTCCCGTTTACCCCTACAATTCCCCTGTGCCTATTCCAGGCATTTCTGAACCTCACCACTGTTTTCGCCCCAACCACCTCAGCTTGAAGACTGTTCCAGGAATCCACCATTCTTTCTGTGAAGAAATATTTCCCCACATCTCTCCTCAACATACCCCCCTCCAGCTTCACAGGCAAGGCATATTTAATTTTTCAGGCACCCAATCCCAGAGGCTTTGGGCACCGTACAATCAAAACACATCAAAAAACTGTTAAAATACAAAACAGATCTATTAAACACATTTAAAAACAGACCACCTGAAATGGGAGGCCTGACCTAGCAGCAGATAAATGAGACTGTTCTTTCATAATATCTAAGAAATAATCTCTAGAAAACGGTGTCTGGGAATGCCTGGCTGAATAAAAAGGTCTTGAGTCAGGCTCTGAAGACTTCAACTGAAGGGGCCTCCCTTACTGATGGAGAAAGTGAATTCCACAGGATGGGGCCAGCGACACTAATGGCTCTGTCACCGGCAGTTTTTAACCTTATCCTGGGAATTGCAAGGAGGCCTCTAGAGGAGGATCGGAGGGAATGGACCAAGGCAGCAGGTGTTAGAAGGTCCGACAGGTAGCCAGGGCCCAGTCCATGTAGGGCCTTAAAGGTGAGCAAGCCCACCTTAAAGAGAACCCTCCAACGAATCGGCAGCCAATGCAGTTCATGTAGCACCAGGGTGATGTGGCAGTATTTTGGCTGCCCCATCAACAACCTGGCAGCTGTGTTCTGCACTTGCTGCAGTCGTCGGAGGGTACCTCCAGAGACCCCAAGGTACAGCACATTACAGTAGTCAAGCCTTGATGTCACGAAGGTGTGTACCAAAGTGGGGAGGTCCATGTGCAGAACTAGGTGTTTGATCCTGGCGATATTCCTTAGATGGTAAAAGCTGGTCTGGAAAACGGACGACACCTGTGATTCAAGTGTTAATCCACTGTTGAGGATAACACCAAGAGCGTGCACCCTAGAGGAGGCCTTCAACTGCACAGACCCTAGAAACAATCCACTCTCTGTGCCACAGGCCATCCAATCATGCCCCCTGTGCGCCTCCACCACCAGTACCTCCATCTTATCGGGGTTCAGTCGCAACCAGCTGGAGGCCATCCAGTCATTGATCTTGGTCAGGCAGTTGTTCAGTACATCCACTGCATTGGATGTCCTGGGGGCAAAGGATAGATACAGCTGGGTATCATCTGCATAGCAATGAAAATCCGGACTGTACTTCCTAATGATCTCACCCAGGGGCAGCATATACATGGCAAACATTAGTGACAAGACCGAATCCTGAGGTACTCCACAAGACAGAAGGCATGGGGAGGAGGAGAAATTCTCCATCACAACCCGTTGCCTCCTATCTTTGAGACAGGACTCAAACAAACAGATGATGGTACCGGTGAGTCCACAAAATTCCCTCAGGCAGTTGAACAACACACAATGGTCCACCGTGTCAAAAGCTGAAGGGAGATCAAGGAGAAAGAAAACTGTCCCCTCTCCTCAATCTCTCACCCTGAGGAGATCATTGTGCACCCGAACTAACGCAGTTTCCCTACTGTGCCTGGCATGAAACCCAGACTGGAGAGGCTCGTAGATATCAAAGACCACCAGGTGTTCTTTGAGCTGCTGCACCACAATCTTCTCTACTACCTTTCTCAGAAATGGAAGGTTGGAGATAGGACGGTAATTCGCCTTGACGTCAGGGTCTAAAGATGGTTTCTTCAGAAGGGGTCTCACCAGTGCCTTCTTCAAGGCATCTGGGAAGATCCCTTCCGACAAAGAGCACCGGATAATCAAGGTGAACACCGGGCCTACAGAGTCAACACATCCCATTAAGAAATGAGATGGCACTGGGTCCAGTTCGCAATGTGTGCGCTTCAGCCTAGAGACAACCTCAATGACCTCGGCCACCTCCACTGGTTTAAACTCCCCCCAACCAGGTGGAAAGCTACTCAGGACAGCCAGGGCGACCACTGTCGGCCAAGCCGTGGCTCACTGGCAGAATTCCCTGCCCGATAGCGGACACCCTGTCCGAGAAGTCCCCTTGTTGTAGAGAACTTTCTTTTTCTGAAAAATACTCCTCTACTGTACCTTATTAACCTCCATGAGGTAAAGTTCTCTAATCACATCCCCTATTCTCCTTCAGGGTGTGCATATTGAGCTCCTTCAGCCTCTCCTTGTAGGGCTTATGATGTAGACCCTGCATCATTTTGGCAGCCCTCCTCTTAACCACCTTCACTCTGTCCATGTCCTTCGAGATGCGGTTTCCACAACTGGACACAGTACTGAAGGTTGGGTCTTACTAGTGATCTATATGGGGCAACACCACCTCCTATTTTCTGCTGGTGATATCCCTTCCAGTGCACTCCAGCATCCCACTAGCCCTCCCGACTGCCTTGTCACACTGCCTGACCACTTTAGGTCATCCGATACGATTACTCCCAGGTCTTATTCCTGCTTGGTCACTGTCAGTATAATTCCACACATTTTGTACTCCTCCCCTAGGTTTCTCTTTTTTTCTTCTGTTTGTTTTTCCCTCTGGGAGCCTGGCAGGCAGCTCCACCCCCCCCCCCCACCTGGGAGGGACGGTCTCCGGCCCCACCGTTCCCTGCCCGACCCTCCTGGTGATCCCCCATGGGTTACCTCTCCATGATAGGGCCAAGGCGAGGGGCATCTACTTTCCCTTCCCCCCAGAGACCAATATCCAGATTCCTGGGAGCTAGGATGGGTGCTAGTGGGGCCATCATGGAGCCTGCCAGCTCCTTTTACCTCCTCTGTTTTCTCCCTCCCACCTCCCCGCCGATGCCCTACATTGGCAACAAGCCTCCCGACCCATATAGCCCTTCCAGCCACCACTAGAAAGCCATCAACAAGCGAGGCAGCAGTCCTTCCCTCCAGAGAGAAGAGCGCAGTACTCTGGACGCTCGCTCTCGCTCCCCTACCAACCCCCAGCATCCCAGGCTCGTTCCCGAACCCAGGTTGCTGGCATGGCACAAGGTGTGGCGTCCAGCACCTCAACCTTTAGCACCACTGGGCTGGCTACACCCCTGGGTTTCTGTGGTCTAAGTGCATCATTCTGCACTTTTTTGCATTAAAACCCAGGAGCACATACCTTTGACCTCACCTCCATGTTTTTCAGATCTCTGCCCATCCTTTCCACCTCTCGTGTGTCCACCCTGTTGCAGATCTTGGCGTCATCTGCAAAAAGACAGACCTTCCCTTCCCTTCCAGCTCCTCTACTATTCCATTAATAAAGACATTAAAGAGGACCAGTTCCAGCAGTCAACCCTGAGGTATCCCACTGGTCACCCTCCCATCCGTGGAGCAAACTCAGTTTGCCCCATACCCTCCGTCTCCTATCCCTAATCAGTTTCTTACCCAGGTTACAACCTTGTTGCCCATCCCCAAGCTATCTAGCTTGCTTAGCAGCCTCCTATGTGTAACAGTATCGAAAGCCTTGCTAAAATCCAGGTAGCCAACGTCCACCACTCCACCACGATCCAATTCCTTGGTCACACAGTCAAAGAAATCTATAAGATGACCCCTCCCCGTGAATCCATGCTGCCTCGGATCCTGTAATCCGTTGGATTCTAGATAATCCACAATCTTTTCCTTTAGTGGCGTTTCCATAAACTTACCCACTACTGATGTCATGCTGACAGGCCTATAATTGCCCACCTTTTCCTTGCTACCACTTTTGTGAAGTGGGACTACATCTGCCCTTCTCCAGTCTTCAGGGACCACTCCAATCTCCAATGACCTGTTAAACAGGTCAGTCAGAGGTGCAGCTAGCACCTTCCTAAGTACCCTCAGCACTCCTGGATACATCCCATTTGGTCCCATAGCTTTGTCCACCTTCAGGTTAGCATGTGCTTTCCAAACTCTCTCCTTGGTAGCAACCATGGTGAAAGAGAAGCGCATAGCCTTCAGAAAGTACGAGGAGTCAGAGAACAAGGCGGACAAAACAGAATACAAATAGAAACTAAAAGACAGGATAAGTGATAAGAAATGCAAAGGCTCAGACAGAGATTAGGATGGCTCAGGAAGTAAAAAAGTGTAACAAAACCTTCTACAAGTACAGACGAGAAAAAAGGAAGACCAAAGGAGGCACTGTTAGAATTACAAAAAAGGACGGACAACCCACAGAGGAAGACAGGGAGAAGGCAGAGGCACTCAGTGAGTACTTCTGCTCAGTCTTCACACAGGAAGCAGATGGAAACGGACCGACAATAGGCATAAGAAGTGTCTGACTGAAGGAACAGACATGGGTCCCTTCACAGAGAAAAGGGTGCCAGAGGAAATAGACAAGTTAAAAGTAGTTAAAGCTACGGGGCCAGATGGGATACACCCAAGAATACTTAAAGAACTTGGGAGAGAACTGGCAGCCCCCTTAGCAGTGCTCTTCAACAAATCGTTGAGGAGTGGGGAGGTGCCAGAGGATTTGAGGCGAGCAACAGTAGTACCACTCCACAAGAGTGGAAGCAAGTAACAGCCAGGAAACTACCATCCAGTTAGTCTAACGTCTGTCGTGGGAAAACTGATGGAATCCCTGCTGAAGGAAAGAATGGTAGCATTTTTGGAGCAAACTGGTCAGCTCGACAAAAATCAACACAGTTTCACGGCAGGGAGGTCCTGTCAGACAAACCTGGTAGATTTTTTTAATTGGGTCACCAAAACAGTGGATCAGGGTAGGGCAGTGGATTTGGTTTACCTGAACTTCGGCAAAGCTTTTGACTCTGTTCTGCACAGGAGACTAGTCAAAAAAACTGGAGAACATGGGAGTCAGGGCCCAAGGTAACGAACTGGGTCAGAAACTGGTTACATGGGAGAACTCAGAGAGTATTCGTGAATGGCACTCTGTCAGAAGAGGGGAGAGCGACTACCGGGGTCCCACAAGGCTCAGTTCTGGGACTGATCCTCTTCAACAGATTCATCAGCGACACTGTGGATGGACTGAAGGGAAAGGTGTGCCTGTTTGCTGATGACACTAAAATTGGCAACAGGGTGGACACACCAGAGGAACAGCATAGCATGGAAGCTGATCTCCGAAAACTGGAGGAGTGGTCCAGGACCTGGCAACTGAAATTCAATGCCAAAAAATGCAAGGTCATGCACCTGGAAAAACGTTACCAAGGGAAACTGTACTCAATGGGAGAAAAGCAGCTGGTGGCTACAAGGCAGGAGCGAGACCTGGGGGTGATCATATCAGATAACCTCAAGTTCAGTAAACAATGTGAAAAGGCAGCACTAAAAGCTAGTGGCATCCTGGGATGCATAGGGAGGGGCATCACAAGCAGAAAGCATGAAGTAATCATGCCCCTGTATCAGTCCCTGGTAAGACCTCACCTGGAGTACTGTGTCCAATTCTGGAGGCCCTACCTCAGGAAGGACATAGATAGGCTGGAGACGGTACAGAGAAGAGCAACAAAGATGGTGCAGTGTTTGCATCAGAAACTGTACAAGGCAAGACTAGATGACCTCAAATTATACCCCCTAAAGCAATGCAGGAATCGTGGGGACATGATCGGAAACATTTAAATAACTTAAAGGCAACAACAAGGTGCATGTGCAGAACCTCTCAGCTAAAGGACTACAACAGGACTAGAGGGCATGACCTTCGACTTAATGGACGAAAGTTCAGGAGCAATATGAGGAAATTCTTCTTCACAGAGCACGTTTTGGAACCATGGAATAGCCTGCTGGAGGGTGGTGGGAGCCAAGACGGTGGGTGAATTCAAGCGGGCATGGGACAGACAATGTGGGATATTCAAGCAGGCATCTAAGTAAAGGGGGGGGTTAGAAAACCAAGGGCGGACTTGATGGATCATAAGGTCCCCATTTGCCGACCACTTCTATGTTCTTCTAAGGGTTGACGGCTGTAGGCCTAGGGGCTGGAGGTGGACTAAGTAGTCCAGAACTGCAAGCAGACCTGCCCAGGTGGGGTTAATCTGTCTATGGGTACACCAGAAGGGAAATCTTTTTCATTCTGAAGCACAAGTTTTCCTTGTTGCTGGTTTTCTAGAAACCTTCAGTGCTTCCATTACTTTTTCAGAAAGGTTTAGTCCAGAGAACTCTAGCTCTTCAAGAACCATGTTCGGAGGTACAGAATTCTCAGATCTGGGAACACTATCCAGCCCTGAAACAGTATCTGCTGATTGCATCTTCGAGGCAGGTTGACAGGAGACCTGTTGGAGAGGGACAGAGGCAAGGAGTACATGTCTGCTTGGCGCGGTCTGGAGTTATGAGACTCACTGTTGTGGACTCCCTTCTTAGTTTTATCAGTACCCTCAGTAAAAGTGGGAATGGGAGGAAGGCATATAGAAATGTCCCTGACTAGTTGAGGACAAGAGCATCCTCTGGGACTGACACCCACCGCTGGGAGTCTGCAACAAAAAAGTGGGACCTTGTTGTTCTCCCAGGAAGCAGTCTGTTTTGGATGCACTGACTGTCTGAACACTAATGCCAGCACCTGCTGGTTCAAGGCTTGTTCACGATTTCAGTGACTGATCCTGCTCCAAGAGTCTGCCAGCATGCTGTTTTACCCTGGTAGGTGTACCGCTGATAGCCTGAACTTCCAGGGAGTAGGTTAGGTTCCACATCTTCATAGCTTCTAAGTACAACTTTGAAGATCTTGTTCCTCCCTGCTTGTTTATGTAATACATAGTTGCGGTCATCTGTTCTGATCTGCACAGACTGCCCCGAGTTCCAGGAGATTAATGTGTGTCAGAGTCTCCTGTGTGCTCAAGTGCCACTCACAGTAACATCCTCCAGGTTGGCACCTCAACCTAGGAGGGAGGAATCTGCTGTGAGTACAGTTGTAGGAAATTGCTGAAGGAAATGAATTTCCTCCCTGTGACTGCATTCTGCCTTCCACCACTCCAGTGCCATCAGCAAGGCTTTAGTGGCAGGAACAAATTAGGGCAGAGGGTCCCAGCTCTGAGACCAATGGTTCCCCAGGTGACTGAATATCTCTCATTTTGGAACCTGGCCCTGGTACCACTGCAGTGGATGAGACCATGTGCCCCAGTAACTGCAGAAAATCCTTTGGTCTTGGCTGACCTGCCTTGGAGGAGTCTGCAGTTGAGATCAGATTTGCTACCCTTGTTTGTGGAAGGAATGCCTTCCCTTGCAGGGTATTTAGCTCTGCACTGTTAAAGTCCAGACCTCGAACAGGTTCTGTTTGTGACTTTTGAAGGTTTATGACAAAGCCCAAGTCCTTCCAATGTGTTCTGTGTCAGCAGTACAGAGAACCTGGCCTGTGTTTTCTTCCTGAGATCAGCCCATCGTCCAGGCAAGGAACCCCCCCCCCCAACGTGCTGCCACCACAGCAAGGCACTTTGTAAGTACTCTTTGAGCGGAGGTGAGGCCGAATGGAAGGGCTGCAAACAGGTATTGGCAGTTCCCTAGCCTGAACCTGAGGTATTTTCTGTGACTGTGCCTGACTAATATGTCAATGTAGGTCTCTTTCAGATGCAGTGACCCCAGCCAGGCTTCCATTTGCGAAGAGAAGATCACTGAGCCCTGTATTACCACCATGATTTTTTTCCTGTGTGTTCAGATATCTCAGGTCTAAAATGGGTCACCACTCCCCATTTTTCTTGCGGGTGTGGAAGTATCTGGAGAAGAGTCCCTTTACCCACTGTGTAACAAGTTCTTTTCCACTGCATTTGCTTGGAACAATTTTTCTACCTCCATATTCAATGGAAGTTTTTCTGTTGGGGTGTGAGGCTGAAAAAACCTTTGGGTTCTGCAGTTTTGGAAATGTTTTGTACTGCAGGAACAAATCTTGACTTGCTACTTCCAGGACCCACTTGTCTGTGGTGATTTTTGTCCATTCATGGAAGTAGTGAGGCAATCCCCCCCGGTCAATGGATGGGCAACCTGTCCAGAGGTGTCAGGAGTTTTGTTTGGGTTTAGAAGCTGGTGCTGCAGCTGAACTTCTAGTGCCTCTTCTACCCCATGCCCCTATAGTAGCCTTTTTGTGGAGAATACTCACAGGAAAATAAGCATGAGGGTAGTATCCCCTACTCCGACCTCCCTTTTCATAAAGCCTATAGGAAGTGGGCGTCCCTTCTTTGTTCTGTTAATCTTTAATATTCATTCTGCTCATTTGTCCAAACCAGCCCCTTTGATCACCTTGAGCGTCACCCAGGCGTCCTCCAGGGCTTACCTCCCCTTGATGGGGGGCAGGGTTCTCCAACCTCTGCTGAACAGGATCCAGTGTGCTGAACAGGGCTTGGATAGCTGGGCACAGGGCCTGCCAGTGACCGGCGTCACCCCACCAGCCGGGAGATTTTCTCGTTTCTTCCCTGGAGGTGTGGACATGCAGTGCCATCAGGAAGCACGTCATGTGCTTCCTCGCAACATGCGTCAATGGCCACCATACCATTCCACCGTGCACTTCTGGTAGCCCTGGAGTGCCTTCTTCCTAGGCTCCACTAGGGGTCAGGCGTATGCTAGGCTCTGCATCCCCCCACCCCAAAGGAAAGCAGTCTCACAGATGCACGATGCTCCTCTACTTGGCTGACCAGAGTTCACTTCCGAATCCGAGACGTCAATGCTGCAAGCAGTAGTGCTAACGCTGCACCAGTTGGTTGTCGTGGAGGCCTTTTCTTTCTCAGTGTTGCTCGTATAGATGATTTTGTACTCAGCAACCTTTTTCATGTAAGCTTCTGTCTTGTTACCAGATAGGGAATTTCCCTCAAAGGGAAAATCCATAACTTTTGTTTAGGTGTTCTGGGATAGATCTGTAGTTCTAAGCCAAGCTTAACACTGCATGGGCTATAACCCTTGATGCAGTGTCAGTCACTTGTGTCCACTACCATATGGAACTGGTACTCTGCAGCATCTATGGCTAATATTGCTGTGTGAGCCATATTCTGTGCCAAGGCACTGGTAGCTTTTTCACTCAGTGCCAGTATGGAGTTCCACAGTACTTTCTGGTACTGAACTGTATATGCCAAGTAAGCTGAATGCCTCAGGCACAGGGAAATTCCATTTTCCTGGATTCTTTCTCAGAAGGCTGTGATAAGGCCAGAGTGCTTCTTTCCTCCCAGCCTTCTGTCTGGACCACTTCCTCATGGTCAGGATGGGAGTACAGATACTTAGCGCCTTGTCTATCCACCTGATATTTGTTCTCAATTTTCTTGTCAATGCCAGCAGCTGAGGTGGGAGCTGACATGATTTTTTGTGGCTTTGCAAAGGGATTTATGAATGGTCAGCAGCAACCTCCTTGTGGCTGCCAAGCCCATCAATGTATGTGAATTCTACTCCCTTTTGGTGATGCTGAGGCAGACTGAGAAGCCATAAAGTCTTATATTTTTCAGTCTTTTTCTTTTGCATTTTTGGGCAAAACTTTTTTTTTTTTTTTTTTTTTTTAGAGATCACAATTAGAAAAATCGTGGTCTGAACACAGGTAACTTAAGCAAAGCTGGTGGCAGTCTGTCTTTGCCAGGAGCTAAAAACAAATTATACAGTTTTTAAAACCTGCAGGTCCTGTCTTCTTTTTTGGCCTGTCAGTCATGCCAAACACCGAAGACCTAGGTATACTGTAGGTTTCCAGTTCCCAACTTAAGTTACAAAAGATAATAAGCTCAAATAATATTAAAAAGGCCTTAGAGTAAGAAAATCCAGTTCGGTTCCTCAAAAGACAACCACAAATTTCAAGGTTACCTCAAATAAGGTTCTGTAGTCAAAAATACAACAAAAGATTGTCTCGGTTCCCAAAACTTGGAACCAAGTGCAATTTAGAGTAAAACCACAAAGCAGCTATACAAGAAACACATTTTTGTTAAGGTTAAATAGCAGTTCCTTCAAAGCGGGATCCACACTGAGGCTTCCTTCGGTTCCTGGGAACCACAGATAAAATAAAAACAATTTAACTAAAAAAAACACCCTAACGTGGAGTATTGAGAAATGACTAAAGTACATAAAACACTATAAAATTACAAATTGTAAACTGGCCAAAAGTGCATCGATGACTTTGGGGCAAATGCCCTCTCAAGACAGAAAATAAATCTGACATTAGAAGGCAGGGGTGAGCAGGACCACTTCGAGTTTGAATTTCATTCTAAAACTTCATAACTTGCATAAAATTCTAAAGCTCTGGGGCTGCTCATTCCAGGAGAAGGATTGTTGTAGTTAAATATAAGTGAGGGATCCTTGGGGTTTGAAAGGTATGGTCACTAGTGCCTACTTAGTGGAAATAGCTAGGGTGGGCACACTGGATGGACCACAGGGTCTTTTTTTCTGCCATGCTCTGTGTGTCTATGAATATTATTGTGGCTATCACGAAACACATTGCAAAACCCCTAAATATCATGACAGTGTTTTGCAATAACCACAATAATATTCAAAGATAGTGTATTTCCTTTATTGTAATAACCACTTTTCATGTTATGTCGTGATACAGTGTGATAACGTGCAAAAAAAAAAAAATCAATTTTTTTTTAATCTTAATACCCAGTTTCTCCCCCAAAAATGAAGGGCATGGAATATCCCTCTCACAAAACCCAAGCCAGACTCCACAATATTTTCAAGGTTTTCATATTGTAAAATTACTCATGAGGCTGGAGAGAAACCCACACCACTCAAGCAATCTACACGGACCTTACTCAAGTTTTGAACTTGGTCGATCACCACTCCTCCTCAAGGAACCAATAGGGCTGGGAGTAAAAACAGGCATCAATACTGTGGCTCAAGAACTACTACACTGTGCTGTTCTTCAGGGGTCAGTTGGGTATCATGTTTATACATATGATGCCCAACTGTTCCTCTCCGCATCAGGTCAGGGCCAGGATGATCACCATGTGTGAGTGTTAGAATGGTGCCTGGAGGAAGTAAATCATTGCATGGCCTCAACTGGTTGGCAAGCAATCCAAGTAAGCAAGACTGAGCTCTTGCTGATAAAAGCAGCCAAAAGTTTCCCATTCTTGACAGAGTTCAGCTTGAGGCAGTGAGGGCGATATGCAGCCTGGCAGTAGTTCTTGAAGAATATCTGTCCCTGGTGTCCGCTGTGGTCAACAGCTGCTTTAATCACCTAAGAAACACCTTCAGGTTGCACCACTTTGCAGATCTGAGAACACTGGTATAATATCAGTATCCTGGTACCTCTATTATGTTATAGTGTTCTGTAAGAACCTACCCTGTGGCCAGATTCTACACCTACAGCAAGTGTAGACTGCTGCACCTTGTTTTCAGAGTTCCTCCAGCAAGTCAAAGTGTTTCACCCCGGTGTTGCCAAAACTGCACAGGCCACCAGTTACACAAAGAATCAACTTAAGGAGGATTTTACTGGCATAATTGGAGAATTGTTGGCCCTGCAGTACTGTTTTGACCCATGTTCTGTGCACAACTTCCCCCCTTTTATTGTTTATCTGAAATATTAGTTTAACATACAGGAATCTGCAGATTGGCAGGGTATAAACTGAACTTGCAGGTGACAGAGTTCGTGTTACACCATTACCCCCCCTTCCCTACCCTGAAAATACAGGTTACTCACCTGTAACAGGAGTTCTAGGAATGGTATATGTTGTTCATCCACACTCATTGGCAGTATCCTTGCCGCTTTAAATCTTGCCGGAAGGTCTTCAAGCTTGCTCCTCCCACCCACCGGGTGGTATAACTCGGCTCCGCCCCATGCGCCTAGATCTGGCCGGCTGGAAGCTCAGGTTGTGCGTCAAGCCGAGGGTCGGAGAGTCGTAGGATGAACACATATACCATTCCTAGAACTCCCTGTTGCAGGTGAGTAACCTGTATTTCTAGGACATGGATATGTTGTTCATCCACACTCATTGGCAGACTCCTAGCAGTTCTCCGGGAGGAGGGAGGCAGACGCACACCCCATATACTTACTTGGGAAAGAGAGACTGAGAACCGAGGCCCCAAAACCAGCATCCGGCGTGACTCAAGGTCGATGTGGTAGTGGGTAATGAAGGTGTTTGCTGACTTCCAGGTAGCAGCCTGCAGATTTCCTGGATAGGGACGTCCCTGGAAGCAGCCACCGTTGCAGCAGTATGGCGGGTAGAATGAGCTCTTATCCCTCTGGGAGGCTCCATGCCCGCTAACTTATAGCAGAGATCTATGCAGGAGGTTACCCACCTGCTTATCGTCCGCTTGGCTGCAGGTCTGCCAGATGCGGCTTCAGCGTAGGTGACAAACAGCTGGCGAACCTCTCCCAATTTCAGCCGTCGCTCCTTATAATAAGCGGCGCCCTTCAGGATCCAGAGTATGGAGCCTATTTGACCTCCAGGTGTGATTGGGGTAGAACACCGGCAGAGTCAACACCTGGTTAAGGTGAAACTCCACACCACCTTGGAAGGAATTTCGGGGGGGCGCAGGACAACCTTGTCCCTGTGGAAGACCAGGTAAGGAGACTCGATGGAAGCGCCTGGAGCTCTCCCATCCTTCTGGCTGGCGTGATAGCCACCAAGAAGGCGTCTTCCACGACAGGTGAGAGAGAGCACACCTGTGCATAGGTTCGAAATGGCTTGCCCATGAGCTTTGCCAGTACCAGCAGTAGATCCACGGAGGTGGGGTTCCCGCACTGGAGGAAATGTGATCAAGGCCTTTGAAAAAGCGCCAGACCACCTCTCTCCTGCGCACCGACTGCTTCCCGCCCGCGCCTGCATGCAGAGATGGCTGCCAGGGCACCCTTAGGGTCGCCGACTAAGCCCTTGACTAGAAAGGGACCATAAATAGTCCAAGATGCTTGCCAAGGAACAGGAGGAAGGGTCCAAGCCCTTGCCCTGACACCAAATGGAAAACCTTTTCCATTTGAAGGCATAGCATTTTCTGGTCGACTTCACGGACGCCTCAACTACATTGAGGACCTCGTCGAAAGACCCAAAGCCTGGAACTCTAGCCGCTCAGGAACCAGGCCGTCAGGTGCAGGGATTGAAGGTCCGGATGGAACACCTTCCCTGATTGACTGAGAGCAGGTCGGGCGAGCTGGAAGCTCCGCGGAGTCCTGGAGCTGAGACTGAGGAGATCTGGGTACCAGAACTGGCGAGGCCAGTCTGGGGCTATCAGAATCACCTGCGCCTTGTCCCTCCTGTGGAGAAGCACCTTGTGGATCAAGGGAAATGGGGAAAGGCGTAAAGAGGCCCGGGTCCATTGCCTCGAGAAGGCATCCCCTGCAGCGAGCCCTGCTGAGGGGGCATGGAACAGACTCAGCTTGCGTTCTCCATGGAGGCAAACAGGTCCACCTGAGGTGTGCCCCAAAGGGAGAACAGATGCTGTACTACCTCCGGCAGGAGAGACCACTCGTGGGATGCAGCCCCTATCCGGCTCAGGGCATCGGCCAGGGTGTTGGAGGCTCCTGCCACGTGAATGGCTAGGAGATCCGCCTCCAGGCTGCGCACGAGTGACCAAATGCGGAGAGCTTCCTTGCATAGAAGCATGGAGCGCGTCCCGCCCTGGCGGTTTAGATAGTACATGGTCGTGGTATTGTCCGTCTGGACTCGGACCACTTGACCCCGGAGGAACGGAGCAAAGGCGGTGAGAGCTAGGCGGACCGCCCGGAGCTCCAGCAGGTTGATGTGGCATCGGGACTCCCGCGGGGACCAGAGGCCATGAGCCCGGTGTTCCCCCAGATGGGCACCCCAACCCATCAGAGAGGCATCGGTCGACAGAGAGACCGTCGGCTCGGGGCGGACGAACGGGATGCCCTCCTGCAAATGATCTGGAACGGTCCACCACTGGAGAGCGTTCCACATCCCCTGTGTCACCGACTCAAGCTGGTCCAAGGATCGGAGCGTTGTGACCACTGGCTGGCCAGTCCCCACTGAAGGGACGATGTTCCAGCCGGCCCAACGACCACGCTGGTACAGGCCGCCATGAGACCCAGGAGGCGCAGGAAGTCCCGGCAGGCGCAGTGCCCAACCAGAAATGATCGGGCAAAGGAGGAAAGAACCGGCCCTGTCCGCGGGAGCAGCGCTCTGGCTCAAAGAGAGTCGAGCTGCGCCCGATGAATAAAATCACCTGCTCGGCTCGAGTTCCGACTTGGCCTCGTTGATAAGGAGGCCCAGTTGAGACAGACCTGAGGCCAGATCTCTGACCACTCCGCCTCCTTCCTGGAGGGAGCTGCTATCAGCCAGTCGTCCAGGTAAGGGTCACCGGACCCCTCGACGCCGCCAGAGAATGCTGTCACCACTGCCATGCATTTGGTGAAGACCCTGGGAGCTGGAGACAAGCCAAGGGCATGGCTTGGAACTCAAGAGAGATCCTTCCGCCGGAAGCGAAGGAATCTCTGGTGAGACGGACGGATAGGGACGTGAAAAACGCTCCTGCAAGTCCAGAGAGCAGAACCACACGCCGCTCCAAGGATGGTATTATCTGAGCCAGAGTGACCATCCTGAAGGTTCGAGACCTTAGGAACTTGTTTGAGTCGTGTAGGTCGAGAATGGAGCGCCAACCCCGTCTGCTTCGGAACCAGGAAGTACCTGGACACAAACCCTGGGTCTGAAGGAGGGTCCACCACCTCTCTTACCACCTCCTTCTGGAGGAGGAGAGTGATGTAAATACCGACAGACACAGCCAGTGAGGCTGGGGATCCCGAAGCCCCCGAGGCCACTGAACCAAGGGTGGTGCCTGCTCAATTCCAGGGCAGGCCCTTCCCACCACCTCCAAGACCCACCTGTCCGTGGTAACAGCGGACCAGGCGGAACGGAAGTGCTGGAGCCGTCCCTCCAGGGGGACCTAGGGTAAGTGACGGGATGGGAAGACACCCTCAGCCGGTCACTGGGCAGGCTGGGAGGAGGACCCGCCGAGGGACCTCCTGGGCCCTTTCCTCCTGCCTCCTGTTAGAGGAAGCCGCGGCTGGGGTTTGGGATGCCAAGGCCGAGCCTGCTGGCCCTGAGGTTGGCCGGGCGCGCCGGGGCACAGAAGGACCAAAGGGCTTAGGTTGTGGCTTGTGGCCTTTGTCCTTCTGGAGCGGAAGAGACCGAGTCCAAGGTGGCATTGGACTCTCGATCCTCTGCAGGTGACCTTCCACCCCAGGGCCGAAGAGGTCAGTCCCCAAAAGGGAACATCCGCCAACTTGTGCTGGTATCCGAGCAAAGGTGGATATCCTCAGCCAAGCCTGCCGACATAGCCACCGCGGCCAGCCCGATCTGGCACATGAGTCCCCTACATCCAAAGCAGTCTGGAGCTGCTGTTTGGCCACTGCCCTGCCCTGGTCCCGCACCTGCTTAACCGTAGTCTGCAGATCGGCAGGAAGATGAGGGATGACCTCATCCAGGGAGCCCAACAGGGCATGAGAAAAATGTGCCATGAGGACGCCAACTGGCCTGACGGCTTCGAGAGAGGACGCATGCAGACTTTTCGCCCGACATAGTCCAACTACTTGACCTTGTCAGGAGGTTTGTCCACATCCCTGGCGCTGCCGGGCGCGGCCGGAAAACGCTTGTCGGTAACCAACCCCCAGCAGAGTGGGTGTTCAAAACCGGACAAGGAACCGGTGACCTTATTCCCTGGCCATCCTGGCCGAAGGCGAGGGCAGGAAGCAGGGCGCTGCCAAAGTTCCAGTGCCGGACCCACTATGGCCTCGCCACCGGAAAGGCCTCCGTCGGAGAATCCCTCGGTCCAGAATCTCCGTGAGGGATACTAGCCCGCTTGGAAACTGGTTCGAGCTCCATCCCGCAGACCCGAGATGAGCCGAAGTAGTCCTAGGAAGGACGACGGCTATCGCCCATTGGCTGACCTCCTGAAGACTCCAAGTCCAGTCGCTTGGAGAAGAAGGAGGAATCATCTTCGACTCGAAGAGTCCTCGAAGAGCTGCCTCTGGCCTGAGCCACCCTTCACCCGCCGAGGTCGGTCGGTGAGGGTAACTGACAACCGATGGGGTGAACCCTTAGCCGACCGAGAATCCTTGGTCGGAGCCCCAATTGGTGGCTGTGGAGGCGGAGGTTCCACCGGAATCGGTGGAGCAGCTGGTTTTGCCGAACAACCGCCTGGTATAGGCCCCTCGGACAAGTCGAGGGTTGTGTCGGCCGTTCCGTGACACCACTTAATGGCCGGGGAAGGCGCCGGGTGGCTTATTCCGGCCAGGAGGAGCTGTTGCAAATATAAGGTCCCGTACGTCCGGCATAATTTACGCCGAAGCCTCCCCTCATCGAGGAGGAGGAGACGAGCGGCAGCGGCTGCGCCAGCATGCGCCGAGACCGAGACCGCCGCGATGGGGAACTGCTGGACCGCCAAGAGGTCCAGATCGAGACTGAGAGTCCCGGAATTTCCGGTCGGTGCGGGAGGTGTCGGCCGGAACCGCACCCTTCGCTCAGAAGGTCCATCCGAGGGCTCCGGAACCGGAGGCACAGGTGAGCCCACGGATCCTCAACTCCTCCGGGGAACCGAGAGGGAATCTCGCTGCTAAAGGCGACAGCCCGTCCAATGGGCCGAGAAAACTCGACTTCATCAGTGGAGTCTCGGTCAACTGACCGACGGGACACCGTGAGGCCAGTGGCCGGCCAGCGGTCGGGCCGAATGCCCATCGCGCCCGGGAGAGGGACCTTCCCGCCTCCCAAGAGCGCCGACAGAGGGACTCTACCCCTTGTCCTCTTTTTGGACCGAGAATAAGGTCCAGCAGCGCAGGCCCTTCTCCTTTAGAGGAGAGGGACAGACAAAGCTCCTAAAGGAAGCCGGTAGGAAGAACCCAGAGAGAGCCGGATAAATGCCGCTGCCGAGGAAGATACGCCCAGGCCATTTCTCGAGGGCCACCATCCGCCGAAGCTGATCCGCCGAAACGCCCGCCGACACCGCCAACCGGGCCTCTTGACTTCACCGAGGGAAACGCTCGGACGCCCAGTTGCAATCGGGCAGCACGGCTTCTCGAGGACGAAATGAGAAAGATGAGCACAGGTCGCAAGCTCCGCGGGTCGTGCTCGCGCCTAAGCAGTAGACACACGTGGAGTGTGGATCCGTCTGAGACATCTTCACCGCATGGGCATCTCCAACCGGAGTCGATTTATCCATCGCAGCGCGAGGGATCAAGACTGAAGTCTTTGCAAATATTATTTTTAAATCCGCAAACGGAGAAATAGGAACCAGTCGCAAACGCAGAGCGTTAAGGAGGGAACCTGAGCTTCCAAGCGGTAAGGAAGATCTGGCGCCATGGGGAGCCGAGTTATACCACCCGGGTGGGTGGGAGGAGCAAGCTTGAAGACCTTCCGGCAAGATTTAAAGCGGCAAGGATACTGCCAATGAGTGTGGATGAACAACATATCCATGTCCCTAGAAAGGACTTTTCCTTTCAAGTGGCATAAAGGAGCACTCTGCTACATGGAAGTCAACATCACTAAATAGCTTGCACATACAGAACTTCAGTTTTGAATGGATGACCTTTCCAAATGCACATAATTGTACTTAGGAGTTTTTTAACAGACATGGGATGATAAGCCAAAATATTCTTATATACATTTTATATTATTTGAAAACTATTCCAGTCATGCCTGACCAAATTTATTTTAAGTACTGGAATAAGGCAATCCCTAAATTTATACGAATTTATGTACTTATTTATTTAAAAGTTTGATAATCAGGAAAAACATGCTGAGCTGAGGCTCGTTTCCAGGTGCGACTCGGGGAAGTCAGAGAGGAATTAGGCATACAAGCAAACACAATCATCAGAAGCGCAATAATGGCAAAAACAAGTGCTAAACTCAACTGGCAACAATGCAGTGCAGCAGATATACAATGGTTATCGATGACCTGAGAAGCACACACTAAAACTTGTAGATTCAAAATTGTATAGATAAGACTGGGTGAAATTTGCCCACTCAAGAAAATGGACTAACAGCAGGAGTCGAGGGACTCTAGAAGTAGAAGCCTTAGGACAGACGGGAGTGTGGAGCTGCAGTGAGAAAGGGAGCTGAGGAATCAAGAAAGGGGGTAACAGGTAGAAGGAGAGAGAGAGGACTTGGAGAGAGTCTTAGTAGGTGTTTTAGAGAGAGGAGAGAGGGGGGTTATAGGTGAAGTCGACAGAACAGTAGATTCCACAGGAAGGGGGAGCCAGTAGGAGAAAGCAGCTTGGCATGAGTGAGGATGAGCTACAGAGAAAGTGCAGGGGTCCTTCGAATGAAGAGAGGGAGTGGGAGAGGAGATAGGTAGGAGGGAAAAGAGACAAACCAGTATCTGTCAAGGTGCAGTGGGACTGGTGACAAACGGGTGGTAGGGGGATGGAAAGGGCTGAGTAGAGGGAGGAGTGGTGGGTGCAGAGAGAACAGTCAGAGGCAAAGTGACAGAAGTGATTGCAGAGGGTATACAGTCTGGCAAGAGAGGCAGGAGGGGCAGAGCTATACACCATGTCAACAGTCCAACAATGAGAGGATCATTTTGACTATCAGTTCATGGCAGACGAGGATGGGGAGGCAGTCCTTGTTATGGTAAAGGATGTCAAGCTTGGGGTTATGTGGACAGAGAAATCTAATTTACTATCCAGCCAAACACCGAGGTATTTGAAGGTGGGGCACGGTCTCCAGTTGGGTGCCATCCAGGGTACAGAATGCTGGAGAAGGCAAAAGCCTTGCCAGTTTCTGGGAGGTGCCAAAGGTCATGGACACAGTCTTTTTGGTGTTAACTTGGAACTGGTCGATCTGGAACCAGTGTAGCACATTGTGGAAGACGCTTTGGAGTGAGGCTTCAATCACTGATGAAGAAGCACCAGAGGAGTAAATTACTGTGTCATCGGCATACATGTGTGTGTGTGCGACGAGACACAGGAGCAGGCGAGATTATTGAGAAATATGGAAAACAGTATGGGGCCCAAGATAAAGCCCTGGGGGAACCAACTAAGATAGGAAGAGAAAGGGACAACTCACCACCCACCTGGACTGACTGTTGTCAGCCCGTGAGGTATGAGTGGAACCACGCAACTGCCAGGGCATGGAGGTTAACTTATTATGGGGAATTTCAAACAGAGTCAAATGCCTTTGCAGTATCATCGAATATGGCAACAGTGATATGTCCCTGATCCATTCCAGTAAGAACAGTCACTGACATGCAGTAGGAAGGAGTTGGTGGAGTGGTTCATTCTAAAGCCAGACTAGAAGGGAAATAGAAAGGATGAGGAGTCTAGAAAGTTTTCAAGGGTCCCTAGTGTACTCCAGACTTGCAGTTTAGCAAGGGAGGGAGGGAAGGTGTGAGATCAGCCTGTAGTTACCTGGGGAGGAGGGGCCACCCCCCCACCCTGTGAAGAGGCAGTACTTTGGCAACTTTCCAGGCATATGGCAAGGACCCTTTCTGCAGTCACTTCTCCACCTTTTATTTACCTAGCAACAATGGCAGGGTTAATCTCCCCAATCTTGGATGGTGTGCACAGGCAGCCCACCTGAGGACAATATGTATATGGTTATCTGGAGCCATCCAACCATGTTGGAAATGTATAGAATTCACCTGAAATTATACTCTCTCACTTGGACTATTTTTTGTTAGGAGACCCAACAGGATGTCTCCCCTCCACCACCTCGCAAAGTTGCACAATATACGGCAGAAACTTTCCAGCAATGGGTAGCTGTCTGGCTGTCTGGAAAAACATTCCTTTTGGTATCCCAGCTGTTCAAACTCAGGGCTATTTCCTATGATACAGCATATCTATATTGGACTAGATATCTGTAACTAATCTCTCTCTCTCTCCCGCTTACATTTGAGAGAAGTTTTCCTTACTTTTACAGTGGTATTGCTTTGTGTTTAATTATTTTAGTTTTTAATTCAGGAAGGGGGTTTTCAAAACTGCTTATCTTGTCAGCATCTTCAGAAGGGCTGAAATAACTGCATATTTGATTTTCCTTTGTGGCTAACAAACCACCAGGCTGTTTTGGGGCTGGAGAGGTTTACCTGTGTCTGACTTAGATGTCTGGATTTTTCTCTGTTTGATTAGCAGGGTATTTTCTCTGTCAAATTGTTGTGTAGGGTATCTTGCTGACAGGAAGGCACTCATCGCAGCGGTGGGTGAGAGCTTTTAGCTGATTGTTTTGTGAGGGCGCAGTTTAGGCCCAACCCCTTCCCACCCCTCACCCCACCCACCCCTGGAAATAGTTGCTTTATACCCGAGGTTCTGACATCACTCTCAAGAGTGCAAGGTGCATATCACTGTCATATCCTCTCTAGCACACTGCACTGACAATATAAGCATACATTGTATAATATATATATATATATATATATATTCTATATAACCAATCACACACGCACACACACACAAAACAAACAAACAAAAAAAAAGTAGATAAACATGTGGGGAGTAGTGCAATGTAATGGCTGTGGGGCAGCAGTCTTCCGGGAGTCTTTCTGGAGGCTGAGATGCTGCCCTATTTGCAGACAACTCTCTGCCCTGAGGGAGGAAGTTGCCCGTCTTCAGGCCGCACTGGACAGTAGTAAGGAAACCTTCCCCCAGGCCACACTGGACAGTAGGAAGGGAACCTCCCCCATCCAGGGAGCACTAGCGCCACCACCACCACTACCTCAGAGGTTGCGAAGAAAGCACAGCAGTTGGACCACAGTGGGCTCAGGGAGGGTGAGGATGGTGGAACAGAGGCACACCCAGTCAATTGTTCCACTCCACAATCCATACACCATTCTGGGGGAGCATAGCTCCCCTATGGATGCACCCGCAGAGAAGACTGATGACAACTGTCACAAGGAGGCCCACAGGAAGGAGGCAGAGGACACCACAGGGAAAGGAAGCAGCTCCTGGTGGGGGACTCAATTATTAGGGGTATAGAACTGGGGAGCTGGGAAAACTGAAGTAAGGTGCCTGCCTGGTGCCACGGCTTGAGGGACAGGAAGCGATCCTCAGGATCACGAGAACAGCTGCAAGGAGTCTGAGCTGGACGAATTGTCCACCTAGGGACAAATGACTTGGCTCATCATGAGACTAGAGCAGTGCAGGAGGACACTGCAGAGTTGGGGAGGGCCTAAGACAAGTAGCACACACAGTATCCTTCTCAGAGGTGCTGCCTGTCAAAGGCATGGGGGAGGCGAGGGTAATTAGCACCATGCAGTTTAATGAATGGTTGAAAAAATGGTGCAGAGCACAGGGGTTTGGCTTCATTGGGGACTGGGGTTCCACCTGGAGGGACACCAGCCTATACTGGCACGATGGTCTGCATCTGTCCAGGAAGGGAACAAGTCTTTTGAGCAATCGGTTTAAATGCTTCATTGGCAAGCTTTTAAACTAGTCAAAGGGGGAGGCACTGACAAGCAGCAGGAAAATCCCAGCCTCTCCCTACAAAACAGGGTACTAAATGAGAAAAGACCGAGGTAGAACGGTCAGTGGGGATGCTGAACAGAAGGTAAAGCCATCAAAAATGGAGAGCAATGAGTACCAATGCCCATAGTCTGGGTAACAAGCTTCCTGAATTAGTGGTCTTGATGGAGGAGGAACATCTGGATATCGTGGCAGTCGCAGAAACATGGTACACACAAAACCATGACTGGGACGTAAACATACCAGGATTCACTATCTACAGGAGGGACAGGGAAGGTAAAAGAGGAGGAGGAGTAGCTCTTTACATAAGGGAAGGAATCAAAGCAACAGAACAAAAGGGTAAACAGGGAGGAGAAGAAGCACTGTGGGTAAATTTGGAGACAGGCAATGGCACCACAATCCGCACAGGGGTTGTATACAGACCCCCTTCTCAGGGGGAGGAAATGGACAAGGAAATGATAGAAAGTATACTTAGAATGGCAGAAAAGGGAGATATTGCTGATGGGTGATCTGAATATGCCAGATGTTAACTGGAGCGCAGTTGCAGCTGCCACTTCAAGAGTGGAGTTATTCTAGATGCCCTACAGGGGCATGCCTTAGACAACTAGTATTGGAGCCCACTCGAGGGAGCAATATTAGACTTGATTCTCTCAAATGGAGATGGAGAGAGGATCACAGATGTAGAAGTGGGTAGCCATCTGGGAACTAGCGACCATCGAACAGTATGGTTCACAATAAACACAGCAATAGAGTCAAACCATACAAGACAAAAGTACTGGACTTTAGGAGGGCTGACTTTCAAAAATGGGTGAGTGCCTAAGGAATGCACTAGCAAATGGGCAGAAAGGAGGGTGGAAGAACAATGGGGAATAATAAAACTGCCATCACAGAGGTAACGAGCCTTTGTGTGAAGCAAATTAACAAAACAAAACGATGTAAGAAACCACTATGGTTCTCAAAGGAAGTGGCAGTGAAGGTTCAAGAAAAAAAGCATTCAGGAAGTACAAGGAATCATGAAGGAGCAGGACAGAGAACTGTATCAGTTAAAGCAAAGGAGGCTGGGAAGGCAGTCAGAACAGCAAAGGCCCAAACCGAGGAAAAGATAGCCAACTCAGTTAAGAAGGGGGATAAAACATTTTAGGTACATCAGGGCGAAGGAAGACCAGGGAGGGGATAGTGAGGCTTAATAAAAGGGAGGGAGGGTGGGTAGAGGAGACTGTGAAAAGGCAGAGATGCTAAACAAATATTTTTGCTCAGTATTTACAAATGAAGAGGGAGGTACATAAAACAAACAGTAGAAACACTCTGGATACAGAAGTTGATACCAGCCCATTTACAGAAGAAAGGGTTCTGAGAAGAACTCTTAAAACTGAAGGTGGACAAAGCAATAGAGACGATAGTTCATCCCAGAATTCTAAAAAACTAAGGGTAGAACTAGTGACACCACTGACTACCCTTTTAACAAATCATGGGAGGATGGGGTGGTACCCGAGGACTGGAGAAGGGCAGATCCGATTCCCTTCACAAAAGTGGGAGCAAGGCAGAACTAGAAACTACAGACCTGTTAGTTTAACCTCAGTGATAGGAAAATGATGGAATCACTTCTGAAGGAAAGAATTGTCGGTATCTAGAGGCCAGAGGGGCACAGGACCCCAGGCAGCATGGATTCACAGTGGGAAGGTCATGCCAGACAAATCTGATAGATTTCTTTGACTGGGTGACCAAAGTAGTAGATCAGGAGGGGCTATGGACATGGCCTACCTAGACTTTAGCAAGGCATCTGACACAGTCCCACACAAAAGATTAATGTACAGTTAGCCAGCCTGGGAGTGGGTCCCAAGATGACAGCCTGGGTAAAGAATTGGCTGGAGAATAGGACACAGAGAGTAATAGTAAATGGAGTCCACTCAGAAGAAAGGAGGGTTACAGTGGGTACCGCAGGAGTTCAGTATGGGACGGTCCTCTTCAATGTCTTTATAGCGACACTGCGGAAGGACTGGAAGGAAAGTGTGTCTCTTTGCAGATGACACAAAGATCTGCAACAGAGTTGATGCACAGGGTGGGGTGGAAAGGATGAGAAGGACTTGGCAAGGTTAGAGGAATGGTCAAATGTATGGCAGCTTAGATTCAATACTAAGAAGTGCAAGGTAATGCACCTGGGAAACAAAAACCCAGGGGAAGAGTACACAATGGGGGGTGAGATACTAACAACAACAAAAATGGAAAGGGACCTGGGGGTAGTCATATCAGATGACCTAAAGGTGGTCAAGCAATGTGAGAGGGCAGCAAGGAGGCTGGGGGGATACTGGGATGCATAGAGAGGCATCACCAGTAGAAAACAGGAAGTTATTATCCCTCTGTACAGACAGCTGGTGAGACCCCATCTGGAGTACTGTGCAGTTCTGGAGACCCAATTTCCATGAGAGACATAGACAGGATGGAAGCTGTCCAGAGGAGGGCACCAAAATGGTGCAGGGTCTGCACCGAAGACATATGAAGAGAGACGAAAGGAGCTTAATATGTAAGCCTCGAGGAAAGGAGGGAGGAGGGGACATGATAGAAATGTTCAAGTACCTCAAGGAATCAACAAAGTCCAAGAGGGTAGCATCTTTCAAAAAGAGGTGTGCAAGAACAAGAGGCACAATCTGAAGATAGAGGCTGACTCAGAGGTAATTTAAGGAAGTATTTTTTCACAGAGAGGGTTGTGGATGCATGGAACGGCCTTCCGGAGGAGGTTGTGGAGTCAAAATCAGTGGTGGAATTCAAGCATGCATGGGACAGTTATAAGGCAATTCTAGGGGGTGGGGGTAGGAAGAAGTAGGCTGCTGATTAACTAGGATCTGCAGCTTATCCAGTAGGTAGGGAAATGGGCAGACTGGGTGGGCCAAGCGGTCCTTATCTGCCGTCAAATTCTATGTTTTCTATGTTTCTATATCCCCACAATAGACTGCATTTAGCAATGAAGGGTTGCAGCAGAGTGGGCCTCCGATTCTTCTTCCAAATGCTGGACTCCTAGGGAATCCTCTCCTTCCCCCTTTTGCAATCTACATTCCAAATCCCTCCCAGGGACCATTTTAGGTACCTGCAGGTACGGTCCTACCTAATGGAACAAGGAAGCAGTGAGGGTCTCAGTACTGCCTGAATGCTACCTCTGCTCCCACAGATACCCACGTCACACCTGAAAGATGAAACCCGGACACACCTCATCCGGCACCTATAAAAAGCCTTCTTGGAGTCCTCACAAGACACAATAGATTCCATTCTACAAAAATGGAATAAAGAGTTGGCTGTAACCCATTTACTGGCTACATGGCACAAATTTGCACTTCCAGCATACAGACTGATTTTCGGCCAAATAGTATCAAAATATGTCGGGCCAGCCAGGGGCTACTGCTGCAGAGGATGTGGACAAGCTGTGTATAACTAGACCCATATTTTCTGTGACTGCCCGTAGATTACATTATTTTGGTGAAGGTAATTAGAGAACTGGAAATTTTCAACTGCCCATGAGAGGTGACCCCATCCCTGATTCTGATGACTATATCCCCAGCGGAGTTCCTTGTGGGGACTTACACTCAAAGTGTTGTTGATTTTGAATCTGGCAGCTAAAACAGCTATTACCCGGCTGCGGCAGTCCACTCACGCTCCCACCATAGAGTGGGTGGAGGAAAATACTTATGGAAATTTACAAAATGGGGGGGGGGGAGAACAGGTTACTCACCTGCAACAGTAGTTCTAGGGAGTGGTATATGATGTACATCCACATTTCTGGCAGTGTTCCTTTCCCTTTAAGACTTGCCAAACATCTTCAAGCTGGCTCATCCCACCCACCTGGAAGGTAACTCCCACGGTACTGCCCCCGTGACCTCAGATCTTGCCACTTGCCAGGGGAGGTCGTGTGGGCCAGTGTGAATGTACATCATATACCACTCCTAGAACTGTTTCAGGTGAGTATCCTGTTTTTCTAAGAACATGGATATGATGTACCTATCCACACTTCTGGCAGTTCTCCAGTAAGGGAGGGCAAGGCGCACACCCCCTATTTAGGGAACCAAGATTGGAGAACTGAGGCTGCAAAACCAGCATCCCATCGTGACTCAAGGTGGATGTGGTAGTAGAAAATAAAATTGTGTGCTGACTTCCACATAGCAGCCCTGCAGATTTCCTGGATAGGGACATCCCTGGAAGCAGCCACCGAGGCAGCAGTATGATGGGTGGAATGAGCCCTTAGCCCTACGGGAGGCTCCTTACCTGCCAACCTATAGCAGAGGTCGATGCAGGATACAGTCCACCTGCCAATCATCTGCTTAGCTGCCAGTCTGCCAGGTGCAGCTTCAGCACAGGTGACTAATAGCTGGCGAACCTCTCCCCGAACTCTAGTCGTGCACTCCTTGTAATAGGCAAGCGCTAGCCACAAGTCCAAACTATTAAGCCTGTGCTCAGCCTCAGATGTGTGATTGGTGAAGAACACCGGGAGATGCATTACCTGGTTAAGGTGGAAATCTGACAACCTTCGTGAGGATCTCTGGTTTGGGGCGAAGGACAACCACGTCCCTGTGGTAGACCAGGTAAAGAGATTCCACTGAGAGTGCCTGGAGCTCACTGATCCTTCTGGCTGACAAGATACCCACCAGGAAGGCGGTCTTCCACTACAGGAAAGACATGCCACACCTGAGCATCGGTTCAAATGGGCTTGCCCATGAGCGCTGCCAACACCAGCAACAAGTCCCAAGGTGGTGGTGGTTCACGCACCGGATGGGAAATGTGGTCAAGGCCTTTGAGAAAGCTCCAGACCACCTTTTCCTGTGCCACCGACAGCATACCAGCCCATGCCCGCTATGCCAAGATGGCTGCCAGATGCACCTTAAGGGTCATCGACTGAAGGCCTGACAGAGAGGGACCAAAGGTAGTTAAGAATGCTAGCCACCGGACAAGATAAGGGGTCAAGCTCTTGCCCTGGCACCAAATGAGGACCTTTTCTATTTGAAGGCATAGCATTTTTCGGTCGACTCCTTCTGAAAAGCCTTGAACATGATAAGGATATCAGAGAGACCCAAAGCCTGGAACTCTAGCTGCTCAGGAACCAGGCTGACAGGTGCAGGGATTGAACGTCCAGATGGAGTACATTCCACTGATTGCAAGAGAGCAGGTCCAGGAAGAGAGGACGACGCCACGGGAGCCTGATGCTGAGGTTGAAGAGATCGGGGTACCAGAACTGGTAGGGACAGTCTGGAATCACCAGGATCATCCGTGCCTTGTCTCTCCTGGCTTTGATTAGCACTCTGTGAATCAGCAGAAAGGGAGGGAAGTCAAAGAGGAGGCCTGGGGTCCAGGGCCTCGAGAAGGCGTCCCCCTGCAGCGTTCCCTGCTGAGGGGGGGTGGGCACAATACAACCTCAGTTTGTGTTCTCCCTAGAGGCAAACAGATGGGTGCCCCATTGGGAGAACAGGCTGTGTACTACCTCCATTTGGAGAAACCACTCTTGAGACGCCTCACCCACACAACTGAGGACGTCCACCAGCTGGTTGGAGACACTGGCCACATGGATTGCCAGGAGATCAGCATCCAGGTTGAGGACGAGTGTCCAGATGTGGAGAGCTTCCCGCCCCGTTTGCGGAGAGGTAGTACTTAGTCGTGGTGTTGTCCATATGTACCTGAATGACCTGACCTCGAATGTGCAGAGCAAAGGCTGTTAGCGCCAGCTGAACTGCTCAAAGCTCCAGCAGGTTGATATGGCATTGGGACTCCTCGGGGGTCCAGAGTCCATGGACCCTGTGGTCCCTCAATTGGGCACCCCAGCCCATCATGGAGGCATCGTTCATGATGATGACCACTGGCTCTGGGCATACAACTGTGATTCCTTCCTGCAGATGTTCCAGGACTAACACCACTGGAGGGCATCCCACATTAGCTGTGTCACAGTAACCAGCTGGTCGAAGTGGCCCTTTCGCCAAGACCATTGGTGTGCCAGCTCCCACTGCAGAGAGCGCATTTTCCACTGGGTCCAATGAACCATCCTGGGGCATACCGCCATGTATCCCAGGAGGCACAGGAAGTCGAGCCCTGGCTTTGCAAGAGTCAAGCTCCGCCCTGATGAAGTGCATCAACTGCAGTGGTACAAGTTCTGACTTGGCCTGGTTGACCAGGAGACCAAGGGACAAGCAGGTCTGAAGGCCCAGGTCCCTGGACCGCTCCACCTTCTCCCTGGAGGGACCCGCTATGAGCCAGCTGTCAGGGTAGGGGTACACTTGAACCCCTCAGCACCTCAGGTAGGCTGCCACCACTGAAATGCATCTGGTGAAGACCCTGGGAGCCAAGGAGAAGCTGAAGGGCATGGCCTGGAACTTGTAGAGAATCCACTCCGCATGGAACTGGAGGAACCAGTGGTGGGATGGATTGGGATGTGGAAAAATGCATCATGAAGATCCAGAGAGCAAAACCACATGCTGTGCTCCAGAGGTGGTATGATCCAAGACAGAGTGACCAACTGGAAGGTGCGCGACCAAAGAAACTTGTTCAGGTCACACAGATCTAAGATGGCGCACCAGCCCCCCCGTCCATTCTGGCACCAGAAGTACCTGGAGACAAACCCAGTGTGTACAGGATGGTCCAAGACAGAAGCCACTACCTCCTTCGGGAGGAGTTCGACAATATATTTCCGAAGGGCTGACAGCATGTCCTCCAATGGGCACGGGCTCAGCAAGGCGGGTAAGCCTCAAACTTTTTTTTTTTTTTTAAACATTCTTTATTTAAAAATACTTTCAAACAGGGAATATAACAGTAACAGACAAATACAAACACAACAAAGCTTGACATTTCATGCTGATTGGTAATAAAACAAGTTAATTCAGTGCCTAAAATACTTAAATATTCAGTAGAATGCATAAATAGGTACATACAGGGGAGCAAAGTACATTATCTAAGCAAAGGGATTTAAGGAATAAAATCAGGTCTGTGTGGGGAAATATACAGTACCCAGCATCTCCAGATTAACTCGAATTGATCTGATCTCTTAATCATTGCTGTTAGTCTCTCCATCTTGTATATATCTAGCATAATATCAAGGCACTGATCGGGGCTCGGCTCCTGAGAAAGCCATTTTCTAGTTATAGTCTTTTTAGCCGCCAATAAAACAAATCATGAGTAATTTCTTGGTATTTGGGTCTCTACACCCCTCTGGATAATTGGTAAAAATAAAAACAGGTCTGGAGTGAGCTGAAGGGAAGGGACAAAAAGTTCCAGAAAGGCATCTTGCAGAGCCTGTATGAAAGGGCTGCTAATCGGACACAGCCCAAAAATATGGCCAGGAGTAGCTGGAGTGTGTCCATACTCTCTCCAACATCCCGCCACTCTGCCCTCCAAATACTTTGCCTGCATGGCTGGTGTTTTGAAAAACTGAAGGGTGACCTTCCAGAAGAACTCCCTCCAGTTCACAGAGGCAATGCCCCTGAATAAGGATCCCAGTTGTCTCTCCCAAATTCTGTCCTGCAAGGATATCCCCAGATCAGACTCCCATGCGGCCTTTACCTTCTGCAAGAAGTCCCCCCTCAAAGAAACCAACTTGAATATATATCACATGCTCCAGATGAGCTCTCCCCTCCAGGGCCCATCCAAGGACATCCACAATCTAAGGGACAGCAGTATCATCCAGAAAGTTTGGAGACAAGGCTTTAATAAAGCCCTTTACCTGTAAATATCTAAACTGGTCCTGAGGGCCAAACCCCATACTTAATTATTAGTTCCTCCAAGGTTATAAATGTTCCACTGTGTAAAGAAAATGACCCACCAGGTGCAAACCCATTTTCTCCCTTCTAAGATATCTGTGATGAATGCAAGGCGGCACACAAGATTCGAGGTAAGGGAAGGGGTTCAGCAAGACCCTGCTCATGCCCATAAGTTTAGAGTCCAGAATGATCCTCCAACATCTCAGTGTATTAATTGTATAGGAGTTCGTTGTGAAATTCTGCAATGTCCTGCATGGGTGTACGAATAGGATTTTATTCAAATTAGTAAAATCTTCCTCCCTTAATTCCAATTCCTTCCATTTCGCCCTATACTGCGGTTGTAACCAGTACAGCACCGTCCTAAGCTGAGCCGCACAGTAACAGGACCTTAGGTCAGAAGCTACTAACCCTCCAGTCTTTTGGTAACTGTAAAATAGTACATCTTATTCTGGGCTTTTGGGAGCCCCAAATGTATCTCAAAATCTTTTCATTTAGGTTTTTAAAGAAGCTCTCAGGGACTGATATGGGGAAGGTCTGAGCCAAATATAAAAAATGGGGTAAGAAGTTCATACAAACAGAGTCTACCCATTGCATTAAGGGCAAAGGCAGGGACTTCCATTTCTCAAGGTCTAGGGAGAGCTGGTACATCAACGGAGAGTAATTTAAAGAAAATAATTGAGTATGATCTTTCGCCAACTGAACCCCCAAATATCTCAGGTTCTGAAGGTCCCAGCAGAAGGGAAATTCTTTCATTATATGGTCTGACAGATCATAGTGAATTTTCAAAACCTCGGTTTTAGAGAAGTCAACTTTATACCCTGTAAGATCCCCAAATTTAGTAAGGCGCCACCAAAGAGGTGGAAGTGAGGTGTCTGGATTTGAAAGGTAAACTAGCAAATCACCTTCGTATACCGCTGATTTATGATGATCTCCCCCAACCAGCCCCCCATAGTGTCATCCTGCCTTATCACTTGGGCCAACAGTTCTAAATATACGGCAAAGAGCAGGGGTGACAGGGGGCACCCCGTCTAGTGCCACATGATAGGGGAATAGGGCCCGAAACAGCACCATTAACCTTAATGTAAGCCATGGGCTGGTGATAAAGAGACATAATAAGCTGCATGAACCCCTCTGAGAAGTCCGCACTCGTCAATGCTGCCGTAAGAAAGGGCCAGACCACCCGTTCGAAGGCCTTCTCCACATCCAAACTTAACAGCAAGAAAGGGGCCTCTGACCGGCAGCGTAGCAGAGAAGATGAAGTGTTCCTCTTTATATTGTCCTGAGGCTGCCTGGCAGGGACAAACCCCCGAGTGATCCATGTTAATTAATGAGGGGAAAAAGAGACTCCAACCACTTAGCCATTACAGCTGCAAAGATTTTATAATTTATATTAAATTAAGGATCGATATTGGTGGGTACTAGGGACAAAAAGTATGGCCCTTGCCAGGCTTTGAAATAGTTGTAATTGTTGCATATCTCCATGTCTCTGGAGCGACCTCCCCCTCCTGAACTCCCCGAAAGACCTCAAGAAAGACTGGCAGAAGATTTCCTCTGAACATCTTATAAAACTCCCCAGTATATCCATCAGGGCCCAGGCTTTTGTTAGCTTTCAAAATCAGTGAGAATTCCAACCAATTCCGCTGATGTAACCGGGGAGTCTAGTACCTGCACCTGTTCCTAGGACAGAGTCAGTAAATGCAGATCTGTTAAAAAGCCTGTATCACCTAAGGGTCTGCAGGACCCTCAGGAGTATACAAGGACTGATAATAGGTCTGAAACATTTTTAGTATTTGTGATGGTAACCTCTTCATTCGCCCCATCCCAGGTTCCCCAATTTGTGCGATAGTGGATATGGCTACTTTTTGCTGGAGGAGATGAGCTAATATAAGGGTGGCTCTCGGACCACTCTCATAAAACTTCATCTTCAAAAACTGAAGGGCTTGTTCCTTCCTAACATCTAACAGATATTGTGTTCGCTGTTTAGTAGCTTGTTGTAGCATGTTGGTTTTGTAAGGTTTTAATTGCTGTTGCAGGGGAGTCTAGCTGAGCAGATTGCTTCTTTTTATAACTGGAGGCAAATTTTATAATATCTCCTCTGAGCACCACCTTAAGCGTATCCCAGAGTGTCCCAGGTTTTATAATAGGTGCGGTATTCTCTTTTTTTGTTTTGCCATACAGATTTTTATGGTATTTTTTTGTCTTTCTCCCCGATCCTGGACCCCTATCTTGGACGTACACATGTGGAGGCATGCGCATGCCATGTTTCAAGGTGCCCTCCCTTCGTGTTGCCCCCCGCCACCTACGCTAACCACCGGACCCCCACCCAGTGGCAGCGGGACTACGGGGGGGGGGGTGGCGACCACCCCCAGGAGATGAGAGCTGCCTTGCTCAATCCTGCTCTGACCCTCCCCCCCCATGCCAGCACCCTGATGACACGAGTCCGTTCCCGAACTGGGGTCGCCGGCGTAGCACAAGGTAAGGCATCCAGCACCTCAGTGCCACCGGGCCAGCACAGTGTGGTGTTCTCTAAGTATCTGCAGTATGCGCTCCTCAACCATGCTTTTAAAATCCTGTAAATTCAACAAGAAATTGTTGAACTGCCACAGTGTTGTCCCTCTGGCTGACTCCCACTCCAGTCTAAGAATCAGCCCCAAGTGGTCAGACAGAGGGGAGGGGAGATGTACGCAATCATAAATCTTGTACTGGTGTTCACCAGAAACGTGGAAGTAGTCAATTCTGGAGTAGGTGCTGTTGGGTGAGGAGTAATGCGTATATGCCTTACCCCGAGGATACAAAGACCTCCAGACATCCACCCAGTGTGCCTCCCTAAAATATGTCTGTGTGGCTCTTTGTGCGCTGGTCTTTTGGGTACCCTGGGATTAGTAGTGACCAATGAATCATATATGAGATTATGGATGCCCTCCAGCTGTTAACACTCCCTAGTGATGCTCCATAACTTTTTGGAATAAGGTTCTTATTACACCAGCATCTGAACCAGGGGGAATATAAATGGAAGGAAAATGTAATCATGCTCCCCATAAGCATCCCACTAACTAATGTCAGATGCCCCTCTGGGTCCAGATAGCTGAAATGGGGTGTCGCGAGAAATCAAGATGGCTACCCCCGGTTTGCCTTCAGCTCAGGTGAGTTTCCTGGAGCATAGCAAAGGCAGGCCTTGGTCTCTTAACCGAGGTCAAGACCTTGTATCTTTTAACTGGGTTATTTAACCCATTTACATTTTGTGAACTTCTAACCACCTGATTTTTTTGTAGCCATTTATCCTCCAACTAACAGGTATATCCAGTGTAGTCCCATATTAAATTTCGATTCCAAAACTCTTTTGCTGTGTGGCCCCATAGCCGAGGCAGTTTACCCCCGGCCATAAAACCAGTCCCATCTCCTTCCAATCCAACCACAATTATGTCTCCATTGCATCCACTTAAAAGATTATACCAGTGTATTGTTAGAGCATACATGTCAAGTTTAACACATTTATAATAACAAACAACTGTATAACAAAGTACAATTAGATAATAAAACATTATAACATAATCTCTTCCAAGGTAGGAGGGTTGCCAAATGCACCTTCTGTAGCTTCAAAATCGGGTCACTAAAGGGGCATCTGTTCGAGAAGGAGGTAGATTTGAATAACATTTAGACTCTCAACCCCCCACTATAATAATGACCATCACTTTCAAAAAGACCCAAGCCTTTTAACAGATTACTGAATTCACAAGCCTGCATAGATAATATAGCATCCCATCGTATAAAGTGGAGAGGGAAGAAATAAAGCTAAGCAGAGGCCACTCCAATCAGCTCCTGAATGAGGGAAGGAGAAACAAATCATCCACTCCCCCCGGAGCTAATCCGGGTCCATAGCTCATGATATAATGGAGAGCCCCCAATCCAAATGAATGCTCCAAGCCCAAGAATAACAAGGGCTCCCCTTCTGAAAACTACCACTATATGCTATATCAAATCAGCCCTGCCAGAAGTATGAAAACTGCAACCTGAATAGCAGCAAACATGTACAGTTCTATTTGTTATAATGTCCCACGCCCGATAGCACAGCAGTAGCAGCTTGTATGGTGTACAGAATAAAGTCATATCCAGTCCCGGGTGGTGGAATGACCATGGGGAGAGGAAAAGAGGGCTTATCCACGAGAGCCAGACACTGAAGAAAAAATTACTTCCCATAGTAATCTTCTTTCTTCCCAGTGATGCTCAGATATTCACAACTTTGTGCAGTCAGCCTGGTGGGTTGGACTGCCTGGGAGATAGAACACATGCAAATGATGGAATTCTTTGCACGCGAGCATCTTTCAAATACTGCCTCTACCAACTGTAGTGTTCTAAACCCTTCAGATTTTTCTCTCCGCCTGAAAGTCTGGTTGCTCGGAGTCTCTGTCACCCTCTTTTGCGTGAAGAAAGATAAAAAAAATAATTAAAACCATAAGTATATTTAATTTCTTTTACTGCCTCTACTGATTGTCAGTTTAGACCTAGTTTATTATTAAAGTAGTAGTTTTTTCTCAGTTCCTCGCGGTTCGGCATAACCGTGAGGGATCAGAGTTAGTTTAGTTTTATTTTCGGTTCTCTGACTAAAGAACCTATATAATTACCGCAAAATTTTTAGTCCTTACAAACTTTATTTGCAACCATTTTTAATCGGTTACAGAACCGCTGAACCGGTTCATATTTCATCTCCTTGCTCGGTTCCTCCTGTTCCCACAAAAAAAAAAAAAAAAAAAATATTTCAAAAGCTGTTTAAATAACCGCAACAGTATCTATTATTTAGCGGTTGGTGTTTTTTTCCTCTTTGCTTTTCACCATGGCAGAGAAACCTAAGAAGAGAATCGGGAAGCCCGGGTTTAAAAACTGTTTAAAGTGTGGAGATGTGTTTTCCAAGGCAGACAAGCACACCTTATGTGTAGCTTGTCTGGGTTTCGAACATCTGGACCAGGAATGTGAGATATGTAAAACTTTTCCAGATAAAACTGTGGAAAAGCACCTTGAACAGCTCAATAAAAGTTTCCTAGGGGTCCCTCAGTCTCTGACCAGCTGACACCCCAGTCTGTTGTGGCTGAACCCACAAGTGCTACTACCCCTGCCCCTGATACAGGCGAGAAAAGGCAAAAGAGGAAAATAACCGGCTGACTCTCTGGTTCCCTCAAAGAAACTTAAACATGCAGAACCCTCTCCTGTTAACCCAGGGACTTCTGCGCAGGTGTCTGTAATGCCTTCAGCTCAGGAGATAGCTCAGGCGTTCAGAATTATTCAGGCTCTGCAGAGCATCATCCCTCAGCCTCCTGCCCCCTCACAGGGTCCCCAGGTTGCTAGTACTGTGTTGCCCTCTGCACCAGAGCATCTATATTTTGAAGAGGATGATGAGCCTTATGAGGATGAACCTAGCCCTCCAGAGGTGTCCCCTGAGCAGGATGTTGGCTCGCCTCCCAGGGTATCTGAGGATTTTTCCTCCCATTTTTCCTTTTTTAAGGAAAATGGCAGATGCCTTAGACATCGCCACAACAGAGCAAGTGGAGGATGAGGAGGAAATTGACTACCTTAATATGATGGGTTTAACACCCACAAAGGCACTCCTCCTCCTCCCAGTATATACATTTTTTAAGAAGGATACTATGAAGCTCCTGCAGACCCCTAATTCTATTCCTCCAATTGACAGGAGAATAGACAAAAAGTACCAGTTGGATAGGGAGGGAGCTGACTTCCTCTTCTCCCATCCTGACCATCAAGGGGTAATGCAACAGGCAGCCTGTGATAAAGCTAAAGTCCCTCTGTCCTCACACCCACCGGACAAGGACTCCAGAAAATTGGACAGTATGGCCAAAAAGGGCTATTTGTCAGCCTCACTGGCCAAGAGACAGGCTACTTTCCAAGCTTATGCTGCCCAGTATCAGAAATCCCTGTGGCAGTCAGTACTGGCAATATCCATGAAGGCCACCTCACTCTTGTCAGATGACCTGGCTGAAACTGCCAGGTTTGGGCTACAGGCGGGCTAAGTACCACTTCCAAATGGCTGCTGATTTGAATGACACTGCAGCCAGATGGATGGCTAACACAGTGGCTCAGAGGAGGTTTGCTTGGCTTAGGGCTACAAACCTCACTCAGGATACCCAATCGAAGGCCCTGCATGTGTTCCATATCTCCGGGCAGTCCAACCCACCAGGCTGACTGCACAAAATTATGAACATCCTGAGCATTATTGGGGTTAGAATAGAGAATTCACCAGTAGTCACAAAGAAGTTTTCTGCAGGGTTGTGTGTATACTCCAATCTATGCATAGGGGATGTGGTCAAAATATAGGGTAAAAGAATTAGATCTCATCAGGTGAAAATAAGCAATCTAACTTCCCAATCAAGTGAACAGGTCATACCGGGTTCCAGGTGCAGCTATTAAAGATATAGTTATCCTGCAGGGAGATCATGTCCAAAATAGGCAAAAATAAGGCTCCACCGGGAGGAAGGAAGTACCATCAGTCCATGTGTAGATAGAATAATACGAGAACCCAATCCTTCAGTAAATTAAATAAGGAAACAGGGACATAATCCTCTGTTCTTCTGCCCATAGGCAGTTCAGAGAACATAACATACACAGGGTCTGAAGGTGTACTATCCCTCTGGAAAAGCCGCAGTGCATCCCCGTGTAAGAGAACCTGCAGCAGTAGACCCCCCCCCCGCAGAGTGAGCAGCAAGTCAAAAGCAGGAGTATCATTAAATGACCTACCGTGAGCATCTAAAGTGTTTGTCCCAGTCAGAGGCGAGCTGTTTTGGGATCTCTGTTTCTGAACGCTATGTAGAAACTTCCTAATGTCCTGCAGTGTCTTAGGAGCAGCACTTCTGGATGTGTTTCTGTGGTGGTGTAAAGCTCCAGAAATTCATTTGGAGCAGGGTTGCTTGGTATGCTGTTCTTGCTGGGAGGTCGCTGCTGTACCCCATCCCTTTTCCTGCAGTGCATTCCAGGCTTCTTCTGATGTATTGTAAACTACTGGTCCACAGTCCCAAAAAATGTTTGTCTGGCAGGATAGGGAGTCTGAAAGCGGACCTTATACTCCCCTTAACTCCTTGAGGATTGTAGAGTAAGCCAAGCATTGTTTAAGAATGTCTGTGGGGTAATCTTGATCAAATACCAGGCAGGCCATATTGTATTTCATGATCTTCTTTGCCCATGCTCTTCGGATAATTTCCTCTTTATCTTTATAGCTGGAGAGCTTGAGCACCACTGAGTGAGGTCTCACAGTTAGATTCATTGGTTTTGGCATTAAAGCTTGGTGGGCTCTCTCTGTCCTGAATGTGAAAGTCAGGGGCAAGTCCAGAACATCATGGAGCAAATCCTCCATAAACTCTGTCATTCTGTCAGTCTCAGAGCCCTTAGGTAGACTGTAGACATGGAGGTTATCCCTCCTCGAATGGGCCTCCAGATCTAGTACCTTGTTTTGTAGTTTTTTTTCATGATTGACCAAAACATCCAATGTGGCATGAAGCTGTGCTGTCTGTTTCCACTGCTGCCACATGGCTCTCCAAGGCCTCCAACCCCTCTTCAACAGCATGTAATTGGTGATGTAAAGCCTGAAATTCCTGCTTAGTCTCGGAGCTAAATGATTTAATTTCAGGTAGCAGCATTTCAAATCTGGCACGGGATAAGGAATCTGCTTCAATGTCCGTATCATGGTCAGGCCCAACCAGACTTACAGGTGATGAGCTCCAGCTGAGTGCTTCTTGGTGTGCGAATCCACCTCCATCTGTCATATTTGCCAGATTTTTTTTTTTTTTTTTTTTTTTTAAACGGGATCTGCCAGCTCTGGTTCCTCCAGACTGTCCCAATGCCATTTTGGTAAGTTTGATGAGGTTTTAAATGTTGTGCTGGAGGGAGTTGATGAGTGGGAGTCACGGAGTTCTAGTGGAGAGCTGCCATCAGGATGATGATGTCACCAGAAGTCCAAGCCTCGAACTCTAGAGGCAGACCCTGGCCGACCACCTCAAGGACCCATCTGTCCATGATAACAGCGAACCAGGCAGAAAGGAAGTGGTGGAGCCAGCCCCCTACTGGAGAACCCAGGGGAAGCAGGGCAGGCTTGGTGGAGATAACCCCCCCCCCCGCCTGTCACTGGGCAGCCTTGGAGGCAGAGACAGGACCGGCTGAAGAAGCAGCAGTTCCTCGACCACCTGGCTTTCGCAGCACCGAAGCAACCAACCTCGGTCGGGGATGCCAAGCCGGGGCACCTGCTGTCCAGCCAGGGGCTGGGACAGCTTGGCCACAGGGGCAGAAAAGGCTTCTTCTGTTGAGGCTTAGCACCTTTGGGATCCCACCGGGTGGAGGTCACAGAGTCCAGGGTGGCACTGTACTTCTCAATGCGAGTTAAGGTGTCCTTTGACCCCAGACCCGAAAAGGTCGGCACCCAAGAAGGGAACATCTGCCAACTTGTGCTGGGTATCCACCTTAAAGGTCGAGATCTTCAGCCAAGCCCTGCGGTGCACAGCAACTGCGGTAATCATGGACAGAAAGCAAGAATCGCCAATGTCCATGGCCATCTGGAGCTGCTACTTAGCCACAGATCGGCCCTGGTCCTGGACCTGCTTGACCGTAGTCAGTAAGTCAGCCGGGGGCTGGGGAAGTATCTCCACTGAGCATGCCTAAAAGGGCATGAGCAAAGTGGACTATCAGAATCAGAGGGGCTGAACTCGCCTGCTGAAAGCTGAGAGAGGAGGCAGCATGGACCTTTTTGGCGATATGATCCAGTTTCTTGGATTCCTTGTCAGGAGGCTTATCCACGTCCCCGACATTGCCCAGGCACTGAAAGACCAAGGTGGTCACCAGACCCTTGGTCGAGGGAAGTTCGGTGAAACCTGACAGGGACCATGTACTTGCAGGCCATCCAAGCTGATGGCATAGGACAAGAGGCAGGATGCTGCCAAAGCTTCAGAGCGGGGCCAAGAATGGCCTCAGTGTCCAGGAAGGCCTCCTAAGGGGAGTCGTCCAGCCAAAAATCTCGGTCAGTGGGTACTTAGCCTGTTTCTGGCTGGGCTCCATTTGTAGACCCGTCGACTCTGAGGTCACCCAGAGAAGACATGCATATGCATACGCTCATGTCCAGTATGACGGTTTGGCTTTTTGGCGCCGATTTCTAAAACTTTTAACCCTCGCTTTCTAATTTGAAACACTTTCCACACTTCACCTGAAAGCATGTTTAAAAACTGGGACAAATGCTGAACGGGGATGGTTGGAGATGTGTACGACCTGCTGCAGCACTCTCTCCGTGGGGCGAGTGGGCTGAGGAAAAAAGTCAAATGGCAGCCCATTCTCCTCTTTCAATTTTTAAGATAACAAGGGCAGAACTTGTGCTGCAGACTTCCCCCCTCACACCATGGTCCTTCACTAACTGAATGCCAGCAGCTGTTCACAGCTTGCGCCTCTCTCTCTCATATGCTTAACTATGGAAACAATTCAGGAAAAAAAAAAAAAAAAAAAGACAAACTAAAAGTCGAATTAATGCCTGGGAAACTTGCATAACAAAGAGGAGTTGCACTCGATTGCAAACTTGTAGGAGACTGCGGGTATACACCGCGCGCATTTTTTCAGATATCTGCAAGTTAGGGCCTACTGGAGGGGATTGAATAGGGGACCCAGTGGAGGCCTCGAAGTTGGCTCCGGTGAAACAACTGATTTATGCAATTTGCGATGCCCCCAAAAGGGTAATTAGAAAGGCAATACGTCACGACAGGCAACTGGTACCAGATCTTACAGCAAAGACTAAAGCGCTATGGGAAAGGGACCTGGGTATCACTATTCAGGAAGATGACTGGAGCTCATTGTTACAATCACATATGGGGATTTTACTCTGCAACAAATATAAAGAACCACATTTTAAGTTTATCTACCGCCTGCATTGCCCTCCACAAACAGTACACAAATATCATCTGGGAGTATCCCCTTTATGTGGTAGGTGCCAAACTGAAATTGGTACATACATACACTATTTTTGGACTTGTCCAGTGCTACAGACTTTCTTCAAGGCAGTGGCAGTTGAGATATCGGTAATGGCAGGATATCCACTGCCCGCGATACCCACTGCCTTATTGTTTGGGATGGAGGATTATGGGGAACAGGGGTGGGAGTTGTAGCCCTGCTGGATTAGGGTTTTGTTGGTATTTGCTAGATATTGCATTCTAAACACTTGGGTCTCAAGTGCAGTACCCACGATACAGGCATGGAGAAACTTGGCAAAGCAGGCCCTGGCTATGGAACACCTATCCATTGCCCTTAGGGAGCAGAAGGGCTGCTTTGCCAGGGTTTGGGATTCCTTTTTAAAATCCCTGTCCCCTGCGGAGGCCTGGGCTCCAAGAAAGGGTATTACTTAATCCGCCCCACTCAGGTGTGGTGGGTGCCTTGGTCCCTGGAGACTCCCCTGGTAGGAGAGTTGCCTTGTGCCCCCTTCCTGGTCCTTGAGGATGCTCTTTGATTTTCATGTTTCTAAGGATTGGTCTATGTGATACCTGCTCGACTGATGTACTCACCAATCTTTGTTTATACAATGGATTTTATGATGGACTGTACTGCAGTATATTTATGATTGTGACTCATTATTAATTGTTGTACTGACCTTGTTCTTTGGTCTTATGTCTTTGTTAAGTCTTTTTTATCTTTGAAATCTTAATAAAAAGATAATACAAAACCCCCCTAAAATCCAAGCAAGTATATGTGTGTGTGTGTATGGGGGGGGGATGTGTGTTTACGTGGGATGGGACAGAGTGTGGGGGGCTTCCACTGGCAGCTCTGCACAAATGAGGAAGCTAGGCAGGATCTCCCTAACATCACAGAACTGTTTTTTCTAGTGGAGCAATAAAATGAATAAAAATAATTTAAAAAACAATTTTATTCTCACCCCAAAAAAGGGGGACATTGTATAATTGCAATATACCACTCCAGGGTGTGGGTTATGCTGGGATTTACCCACTTCTGGTGCGGTTTAACCAGGCGTGGGTAAATCCCAGCATAACCCACACCCTGTCATGGTATGTTGCTTAAACATAAAAGGCGCAAATTTGAAGCAAATGCATACTGCTTGAGGTTAGGAGAGTTAAGCCCACCCTGTTCCCTGGGCAACTGCAATACAGAATACCGAACTCAGGAAGAGGGGGTTTCACCTCACCAAATGAAGCATTCAGTAAGTTTATTCCAGGAATGGAAATAATGGAGGGAGGGCATAAAGGGCAGGGTTTGTAGAAAGTATGATACTCTTGGTAAAAAAAAAAATTCATCCTGATAGTATCCGCCCTTGCAAAGTGCACCAGATGGAAAAGGAAAGTCAATTTCAATATTTTTAGAAAATGACATTTCAAACATCTTCATTTAGCTCGCCAATTTCTATGCAGGAGGATCGACTGATCCTAAGAGAATGCAGGATATCAGCAATTAATAAACACTGTACAGTCACATTTGTGTCAACTTCTTTTGTAGTCGTTTTGCCTCTTCATCCCAGTTCCTGCTTCTTATTTTCTAAGATCAGCTGAGGCATGTAGGTGGCTAATACCCAAATCTGACTTCAGCAAACAAGCTACCTTCTCGGGCCTGGTCACCTGGACCGATCTACCAGCTCCCCTTCCACAAACCCGAACCTTCCTATTTTCCAAAAGCAGTTTCCTTAGCAGCTCAAAGACTGATGTTGATGGCTTCCCCACCAATATTTACTGATCTGTACAGAGCACTAGCACCTGCCTTCCTTTCAACTCTCCGTAATGCTGGTCTGTATAATGGGACAACCCTCAACATCTGTGACGGTCATCCCCTTTTCTGCTGTAATGGTACTTGTCATTCGCTGTTGTCCTACACTGTCTTGCACAGTTCATAATTTGCATTTGTTTATTTTTTTGGAACTAGCCCGTCTGCATCCTATTGTACGACGCACTATAAACTAATCACTTTGTGTACCCTGCTATGTCAAGGATCCCACATAAATGGGATATTACGGCACAAGGCCATGTATTTGATGCAAATTCCAAATAAATAGAGCTGAGGATTAATAACGATTATGGAGATGGCAATATGCCAAGGTCAGCAGCACAAAGTACAAGACACAATCCATCGGGTTCCAGTTTTTACTATGCTCGGCTTATCGCTGTCAACACCTTTTACTCAATTAATACATAAGTAATATTTGACAAATACTGGGAGTGGGACTTCAACACAGGCTTTTATTCAAGGTCCACAATAAGGCAACATGAAGTCAGAAGTGTAGCTACTATTTATTTAAAAATTAGTAGCTGGGAAAGGCACACTGAGCCAAGACTCATTTCCAGGCGTGACACAACGAGGAAGACAGACAAAATGAAAATGATAAATTACAAAGCATCAGAGACACAGGCAAGAATTCCAGGTGTAAGTAAATCTGGAGGGTCAAGTAAGTAGTAAAAAACAGCATGGATTAATGTCAAGATATTTCTAGGTTAAAGCAAAGGCTCTCGTGCTGTGTTAAGCATACTGATGTCATGAAGCCTTGCTGGTTTGGTTTCAGGAGTTCTTCTCTAAAAACGGCTTAGGACCATCCACCATTGACAGCAAAACTTCACTAATAAGGAGACACTGCACCCTAGTGGATTATGTGGGGTAACTACTTCTGACAAAAAGAAACGACATATATTCAGGCAGGACAGGCATCATGTTGTTAACTCGGACCTTATTACATGAGAAAACCCTGTGCAAGCGTACAGGTTCTCACACTCCAGGTATATGCTTTTTCGTAAAATTCTTGGAAATGTAAAATATACTCTGAATTGTCACTTAAGGTTTATTTGAAACAAATCAATAGACAGAGCACAGAATTTGTTGGAAGAAAAAAGATCGCTCCGCCCACTCAGTCTGCTCAGATAATACATGCCTTAAATCTTTATTTAAAAAAGTACTGCAGTGTACTACTATAGTATACTGTATTTTTGTCTTTGCCCAGAGTGTTCAGAACCACAACTTTCTGTAGGCAACTGCACAAGTCATTTAATATCAGCACAGTGTTCCTCTGAAACAAACTCCTTGGTATAAAAAATGTAATCGCTCTGCTCACTATAATTATTTAACTCATTACTTTTTTTCTTACATGTTTTTGTTTATACAAGGCTTGGGATAACAACAATGACACCATCAGAATGTTGCAGAGTCAAGACTGAGCAGCCAGGCAAGGGGCAGCAATAAAAAGAGGACAGAGGCCCAGCCCAGTGAAAAGCCTTAACATCATGAAACACAGCCTTCATTGCTATTACATGCTACCAATATAAATTACACAACCGAACATTTATGTTTTTATTCATCTGTAAATTAATCATTGTTATTAAAATCCTGGATTACAGTTCTGGGTTATTTAAAACAAAAAGCAACATCCCAAGTGGAAAATCTGTCAGTCAAATGGAAGTTAAATACATCCTACACACACTAGTCAGAACGCTGATTGAATTTAATGGCAGATTTCACTGCAGCAAGCACTCACCTTTCCTTCTCCCCAGATCTGGCTGACTGTCTTCTTCCCTCGACGAGTATGTGAACCATCAATTACATCATCATGAACTAGACTAGCAGTGTGGATCATCTCTGCTATCATTGCTATAGAGCGCTGACCTGCTAGCAGTTCCCTAGCGACATTGAAAAACGAACAGTACAGTATTCAATCAATGCAACAAAGTGGGTCCCCTCACCTTATCTAATAAAATTATACTTCCTTTGCTCTCTGATCCTAACCTACTGCAAGCATTGCCTAATCCAGATAAGGCAGTTTCAATGTACAGAAAACCACAAAGCCATCAATGGGTGAAAAGGAAATCAGCAACATCTACTGCTTTCCCCCAATTTTTGTTTTTAAACAAACTTTTCAGAACTTTTTTGAAACCAAATAAAAACAAAGAGGATCCTTAACATGACAAACAGTAAAGCCTCACCAGCCCTGGTGGCAAAAGGTGCAAGTGTACTGCACTACCAAGTGGGAGAATGGGAAGTGCTGTGCAGGCTGCACTCCCAGACATTGGAGGTGGGGGGCAGTGTTCCATCATATGGCTACCACCTATGGTGGGGATGGTAAGCATAGATATAGTCCTTGAGCTGGTGGCATTCGCTGCTCCATGCATAGGCTGGTGCTGCATGAGATACTCCAGACAGGTTGTGGGTGGGGATTAAAACAGGGAAAAATTATGGCAGCAGTCAATGATGGCCTCCCACTGAGTCACCTGTGTCACAGGGTCTGGCCAGCTCTTAAATCCTCCCATCCCCTTCCCCACTAACACAGGATCCAAGAATAGGCTTCCCTCCAGCCCAAATGGGCTCTGCCACAAAGATGGTTTCTTGTACCTGGCCTCCTTATAGTTCCACGTTCCCAAATGAAGTCTCTTGTGGATTGGGCCTTTGGTGTTGCTGCTCCATTGATGTGGAACTTCCATTCACCTAACATATGAGCAGCCCCGTCACTGAATGCTTTTAAGGTTTTATTAAAAACTTATCTTTTTAATTTAGTTTTCAGTTCAGACTAACAGATTACCCAATCAGCTGACAGCAATGTGTTTTTAAAATGTTTCGTTTGGCCTCCTGACCATACTGTTTTTCCTTTTTTTTCTTTTCTGTTGTCCTTGTTTTTATTATACAGCACAAAGAGCTATCTGGGACGGGAGCCTAACAAATAAACTTGCCTTGCAAGTCAGAGAGGAAAGAAAGGTAGCAATCAGGACAGGAGCCAGTAATACAGATGCTTGAACTCTGACAGGAGTTGAACTAGAGAGACACCTAACAAAGAGAGGAAGTAGGGCAGACCGTGAGGATAAAAACGTAATTAGGGTACCAGTATTTCTGTGTAACATATGAAAGTTTGTAGGGACTCTGCCAGCCCAGTGGCGCTGAGGGTTAAGGTGCTGGATACCTTACCTCGCACCATGCTGGCGACCCGGGTTGGAACAACCTCAGGTTGTTGGGGAGCCGGCATGGGGAGGGAGGGAATCAGCATTGAGCTGCCTAATGGCAGTTCTCCTCTCCTGGGTAGGTGGTCGCCTCTCTGTAGTTCCGCTGTCACCGGGTGGAGGTCAATAATGGCTAGCGGGGAGGCAAAGGAGGGTGCTACGTAGTGCAACGTGCATCTGTCTTCACCACGCATCGGCGCAGAGACAAGGGATGGGAATGGAGAGAAAATAGAAAAACCTACAAACTATGTACGGAAAAAAAGAAAGTTTGTAGGGAAATCACTATGTCCCGATTGGTCAGTAGTTGCGTATTCTGAGACCACTACCAATAGCTTAAAAAAGTGCCGACAATCAGGAAACCACACACTAACATGCCAATGCATTTTGTAATAAATTCCTGAATACAATATGAACATGGCTGCCTCCTTTACCCTCACTAAAAAGTTATCTAAACCCTAAACATGAAGCCCTCTAAAATAAAAAAAAAACCAAAAAACCATAAATGTTCTCTTTATAATCCCCTGCTTGCTCTCACGCACACACACACACAGACACAATAAGTACTAATCATAGTTTTACTTTCTTGAGCTTCCTGACCATCACATGTCCTCTTCTGATCCTTACCTGCCTACTGGGTTTGCTGCTTACCCTGCCACAGATAAAACTGAATCCCTGATTTGAGGCCATCTGTTACGTATATTTGTGTGGGTAGAGGTAAACATTCTGTAAGTAGACTTCTGCAGAAATATGAATTCCTGCCTTCCATGGTAAACCTTCCCAATGGTGCATGGCCTGCATCAGAAGCCCTACAAAGAAAGACTCAAGGAATTGAATACGTACTCTCTAGAGGAAAGAAGGGAAGGGGGGCATGATAGAAACATTCAAGTACTTCAAAGCTATCAGTAAGGTACAGGAGGGTGGCATTCTACATGCAAAGAGTTGCTCAAGGACAAAAGGGCATGATATGAAGCTGGAAGAGGGGAGGCTCAGAGGAGATGTGAGGAAATACTTCTTCACAGAAAGAGTGGTGGACGCCTGGAACAGACCACCAACAGAGGTAGTAGGTACCAAAATGTTAGCAAGTTTCAAGCATGCATGGGATAGACAAAGAGGGACCTTAGTAACAGGGCGGGGGGGATAGGTAATGCCGCAGATCAAGTAGGGTCTGCAGTGACACATCAGGTAGGATATTTTTAAAGGCAGACTGGATGGGCCAAGGGGTTCTTTTCAGCTGACAACTTCTTTGTTTCTATGTGTGGAAAGACAGATGGCTGACTGGTGGAAATGGACTACTTTTCAGTGGACACTTAAAATACCAGTTTTTAAATTAACTCATTATTACCCGGGCAGCCATTTTTTGTCAGGTAAACAATAGATAGTTTGGACTTCATTCAAAGCTATTGGTAGTAATGAGTTTAAAAAGTTGGCTTTTTTTTTTTTTAAGATTTCTCAGTTACCCATTTTATTTGGGGGGTTAGTGTTTAAAGGCACTGAGTTGTATACCTGGATCTGAATCCCATCAGCACCCATTTACATACTGTGTGACCCTGAGCAAGTCACTTAACTTCCTTGTGCTCCCAGGTCACACCTGGAAACAAGCTTTGGCTCATTGTGCCTTTCCTGGTTACCCCTTTCTCTTTATAACTGCAATAAGATTGTATAGGTATTCATGTACTAACAGTACATATGAAAGTTGCCAGCAGCAAAAGGCCATCCTGATCTAGCTAGGCTGTGCCAGATTGCAGCTAGCTCCCTATTCAGCAGCTGCCCCACCCCCCTTCCCTTCACCCTCCCCTTTGCCCTGTCCCACCCCTTCTTGAAGCATTCCACTGTGTTACATGCCACCACCTCAGCCGGTAGTGCGTTTCACTTTGTCACCACCCTCTCTGTAAAGAAATGCCTCCTCACCTCCCTCCTGAATCTACCCCCCTCCAATCTCATGTCATCTCCCCTAGTATCTCTCCCCACCCTCCTCCTGAATAGACCCCCCTGTGTCTGTTTTGATTATCCCAGTCATGTATTTGAAGGTCTCAATCATGTCCTCCCTGTCCCTCCTCTCCTCCAGTGTGTACATGTTTAACTCTCTTAGTCAGACTTCATATGGCACTTCCCCTATGCCCTGAATCATCTTTGTTTCCCTACGCTGCACCCCCTCCAGCAGCCTAATGTCCTTTTTGTAGGTATGGACGCCAGTACTGCACAGAGTATTCCAGGTGGGGTCTAACCAACGATCTATATAAAATGGTAGAATAACCTTCCTTCTTCTCAAGGTAATATCCCGTGCAATGCACCCCATCATTTTGATGGCCACTGCCGCCACCTTTCTGCACTGTGTGGAATTGTTCATTGCTCCTGTGATGAGCACCCCAGATCCTTCTCTTCTGTTACCTCCAGCTGCACCCCCCCCCCCGATGGTAGCTTCTCTTCGGATTTTTTGTTCTGAAGTGCAGTACCTTGCATTTTTTTGCATTGAACCCCAGCTGCCATCTGTTAGACCATGCCTCTAGCCTTGCCAGATCCTTCTGTAGCCCCAGTCACCCAACCTGGTCATCCACCACTGCTTCCATCTTGGTCTCATCCGCAAATAGGCTAATTCTGCTGCTGATGCCCTCAGAAATGTCTACAATCAGGTGATGAAAGCATCTGGGTGTGAATTTATCACATAACTACCCACATCATGTTGTGCCTTATTGTTTACCTACTGTGTTTAACAACCCATCTAGGGTCGACCTCCAGAAATAAGTAGTGGGGAGTTTGTTCAACAACCAATCCAGGGCAGGACTGTAGAAATACATAAGCGGGGTATTGGCATTACACTTTATTTACGGCAGCCCTCCACGCAAGGGAAAGTGATAGGTGTTATACCTTATCTAGAGTAGGCCTGCAGTTGCAGGAAAGCGAGGGGTTACAAACTATCTAGGGTACCACTGCATATGCAGGTAAGAGGCGGATTTTGGTGTTAGACCCTAACCTATGATAACAGGGTAAAGGGGAAGTCAGCAGCAAACACACGGGGGAGAGATGAGCAGAAAGGGAGCAAGGATAAGGAAAACAGGAACAACCCTATGAAGTCAATAAAGGTGATCAGAGAAAGGCAAAACAAAGGAATAGGAGCAGCAAGTGGACATGAAGGAGATAAGGTAATCCTATCTAGGGTATGTCACTACGTAGGGACAACACAGAGGATAATGCCCAACACATAAGTGATAACCATGGTGTAATCACCTCAAGTTGTTGCCAGGGCAACAGTAAACCTCAAAAGCACAGCTCGAGATGTTTACCCAAGTCCTAGCAACAACGAGAGGTGATTGTGCCACGTTATCACCTATGTGTTAGGCATTCAATTTTTATAGTGTATTTGGCCGCAGTTCATGAGAGACAACGAGGAAAAACAAACTTGGAAAAAACAAAAACAAAAAAAAATCTGGTTGACCCGTCGAGGTCAAGGTGGCATGCGTGACAGGTGAACTGTGGAAGTCATGCTGCATTTGACCCAGACATCCAGAATAGCAAGAGGAGCTTCGCAGTGGAAACAGCAAGCTATCCAAGTGGGAAAAGGAAAAAAACTGAGCCCTACATTGCGATCGCTAGTCTCAGTGACTGTGAAATGCTATGACTGGAATGCAGTTTGAATAATCTGTTGAGACTAGCGATCGCATTCTTTGTGGAATGCTGCTTATTGGTAACATTCTTTTCTGTAAACCCATTGATGTGATGTAGATGAGATAGGTTTATAAGGTGTACATGTCACGTCAGTGGGTTTACAGGTTTGTAATATTGCCGATTTCAGAGAGTAATCAATGTCCCAAATACATTATAGTATGACTAGTCGAGTATGGGAGTGGTACAGTGAAACTGATGTGGTGGCACAGTCTTTCAGGAGATGTTCTGAAGACTGGCATGCTGTTCCATCAGCACTCACCTCTCTGGGTTGCAGGCACAGGTAGCGAGACTCTGGGCCAAGCTGGTAAGGATACAGCTGCTAAGGATCCCTAGAGGATTAAGAATTGCGGTAGAACCCAGTATAGGAATTAATACTAGTAAACTGTTCACAAAATGGGATGGCATTCGTAATAGAGCAAGTACTGACTTTATGTATGCTTTAATAGAAGCAGTTATTGAAGAGAGAAAGATCATTAATGAAGATATACAGAAACTACAAGATTTACTGAAATCACAAATAGAAGCAGAGGAATTCACACGAAATTTGGAAGAAATTAAAAGAAAGTTAGGGGAATATGAAGAAAAATTGAAACAACAAAAATTAAAAAAATTTATTAGAGACACAAATGATTATAAAGACAACAGGGTATATACCTATAAACAACATAATAAAAGAAAAACAGTAAATTATAACACAGAAAGTGGAACTGATAGTGACAATAGTTATACTAGGGAGACCTTTAGACAAGAGGAAGATCAATATCAGCATACAGGAGAATCACAACAACCGAGTACCTCAGCCCCTAATGTGACAGAAAATAGATATGTCCTCAGGACTAATAGAAGTGATTTTAGACAACAGATGGGTTTTCGAGGGGGGCAGAGGGGGAGGGGGGCGAGGCGGCATAGGTGGAAGGCAAATAAAAATACCATTTACGGACAGAGGAACGACAAAACAGTTCCAGAAATAATTCTGATCTTCAATTTGAGTAATAGAGTATTATCTAAAACTGAGGAAGAAGTTTTAGGGCTGGGTCTTTCATTTGCTTCTTCGCAGTCTGTTGATTTATTCCAATTGGAGGTGGATTTACAAAAGTTTTTCAGGACAATAAGACTGAAACATCTATTTAGTGACAGTATAGGAAGCAATGATTATAAAAATAATTTGCAACAGTCATTACATATTAAATCACATTTTTCACCCCCAATAGAAAAAATCGTGGTATTGAAACTTTTTGTTTAACTGTTGAAAAAAAAATAATGCAATTACATAAAAGTAAAGATCAATGTAATCCGAAAAGAAATAATTTGACATATGAACAAAGACAGGCAGTGGAACATTTGAGTTGTAATAAAAATATAATTATTAAAAAAGCTGATACGGAAGGGGGAATAGTCATACAAGACAGAGAAAAATATAAAATGATGTGTCTTAAATTATAAATAATAAAGAAAACTATTCTGAATTGAGGGAAGACCCAACCCTAAAACTGCAAGGAAAAGTTAGAGACATGTTAGCAGAATATGTAGATATTAACTGCTTGAATAATTGGGAAATGAGATTATTATTAAAGGAATATCCTAAAATCCCAACATTTTATAGTATACCTAAGTTACATAAAAGTATAACGGATCCTCTGGGGAGACAGATTGTTTCTGGAATTGATTCTGTTTGAGATCCTTTATCAAGATACATAAATTATCATTTACAACCAGTAATTGAGGTAAATACAACATATATTAGAGACTCTACAGATATAATGCAACAACTAAATAGTTTATCTAGTACAATGGATCTTAGTGATATAATTTTAGTAACCTGGGACGCAACAGATCTATACACTTCCATACCACATACAGAATGGATTAGAACCATGAGTAATATGTTAAATAGAAGAAGAAGTACTAAAGAACCAAGGACAGAATTATTACAAGAACTGGCTATGTTTATACTGAAAAATAATTACTTTGAATTCAATGGGAAATTCTATCAGCAAGATAAAGGTACAGCAATGGGAAGCACAACGGCACCCATGCATGCAAATGCATTTATGATTAATTTTGAGGAAGAATATGTACTAAATGAGCAACCAAATCGATTTAGAAATAACGTAATATTCTGGAAACGCTTTATTGATGATGTGATATGTCTATGGGATGGAACAGAACAGGAGTTACAAGAATTCTATGAAATGTTAAATGGATGGGATAAGAATTTAAAATTTACTATAATTAGTAGTAAGGATAGAATACCTTATTTAGATTTTTTAATTTTCAAAGATGGAAAACAACTAAGTACAACTATCTATAGGAAACAGATAGCTTTTACTATGTAAAATTGTGTTTCTATCATGAGCCAAAATTAAAAAACAGAATTGCATATTCACAAATGGTAAGAGTTAAAAGAAATTGTCAAAAAATGGAAGATTATCAAAAGAATCAACTTTATATGATAAAACGATTTGAAAAAAGGGGATACAAGAGAAATGTATTGAAAAAAAGCATGTTGTAAAATAGAAACTAAAACAAGAGATGAGTTGTTATAGCAAAAACAAAAAAAGGGAGTTTGAAAGAGTTGTATAAGGTATAAAATATGCTGAAAAAATAAATTCGGAAAATTAATGAACATTGGCACATGTTAGCACAGGATAATAAGCAAAATAAAGTATTACAACAGAAACCAATTGTAGTAGCAAAAAAGGTGGCAAACTTAAAAGACAGACTAGTACATTCTCAGTTTTTGATACCAGAAAAAGAAAATATTAATATACTTTTGGGCCCATTACAACCAGGAATGGTAAGATGTGGCAGGTGTACAGTCTGTAATAACACAACAAAGAAGGATGTATTTAAACACCCATTTTTTAACAAGGAATTTAGAATTAGAGATCATATAGATTGCAATACAGAAGGTGTGATCTATGTAATACAGTGTCCATGTGACAAGCTTTATGTGGGATAAACGAAAAGAGCTTTAAAGAAAAGGATATTAGAACATAAGGGAGATATAAGAAATAAAAATGAAAATTCACCAGTAGCAATTCATTTCAATCAGAAGGCGCATACAGAAGCAGCTTTACGATTTGGGGGTTTAGAAGTGGTTAGACCGCCTGCTAGAGGTGGAGATTATAAACAATTAATAAATAAAATAGAAATGAAATGGATTTTTTTATTGAAAACATTAGATCCAAATATAGGAATGAATATAGAATATAATTGGCAAGCATCTTTCTAGAAAACATAAATAAAATGAAAAAGTAAATAGTTTAGTACTGGAGTAGACTAATTTTCTGATAAAATAAGTGGCGGACAACAGTCTAGCCTACATACAAACCCATTATTTCCCATAGATACATCTCTAGCCCGCATAGAAAACTCTTAATAATAAGTATACAACAATGATTTTGAAGGTCTTGCTCTAAAACAGAATGGCCTAAGTTGAATAAAGCCAGTGTTAATATAATTATTAATAATATAAAAATTAGTAGTGGATTAGTCTGCTGTGTCCTTTCTGCTTTAAATAGTTGCGAAAAGTAATGTAGCACTGTGAGCTTCACGTAGCTGGTGAATGAGCAGAAGACATAAGAGCCTGCTCATTCAGTTAGATTCTCTCCTATTCTGGGAGAGAATGTACTGTTGCTTAGCAACAATCTCGGAGATTTCCGAGAGGTACATGAAGTGATACGTCTCTGTGACGTCACTTTGGCGGTAAAAAACGAACAGGCTCAAGAGGTAAGCCGCACCTCTTATGAGCAACAGATAGTATTGAGAATGCCATTACCAAAGCAAGCAGCCGCTGAGTAAAACTTGTCGTCTTAAAAAAGGACTGGCAGATTTTGAACACAGACGGCGTTATGAGGTAAACCAAATAAGTGATGAAGCTCTAATATGATTAAGGCTATAAAATTAAAGTCTAATGAACACTATCTTGAAACGTTTAGATTGAATTGAAACGCTGTATGAGTTTTAAAAGGAGAGGTTTGAAAAATAACTTATGAAAACATGATGAAACAAGTAAAAGCGGACTGCTTGCTGAGGTAAGTGATAAGATGGAGTGACAATTTTTGTGGTAGTTTTGAGAAACTATAACCATAGAAAAATGGCAGCAATAAAGAATTTATATATATACTGAAGGAAATATAAGGAAGAACATCTTGTATGTGTGATAGTAATTTGCTTTAATATTGTTGTAACTTACTGGAAAAGAAAGATGTTCGGGAGTAGTAAAGCTTTTAACATACGATGTATGTGGATGGCTATGGGGTTAAAAGTTTAATACTGAGGTAAATGAGTATTTCTGCTCAGCACTTAGAGCGAGAGGCATTGTGCTAACGAACATTGTTTGTTGCTATAATTTTCACAGGAGCTGATCTGAAATAGCCCAGTAGAGAATATTTAAATGAATGAGTGACAAACGACTGAACCTATTTGGTAATTGTAACACAAAATCCAGTAAATGAATATTGAATATATGAAATGCATATGTAATTCAAGTGGTGATATTAAAACTATGTATTTCTGTTTTAAACAGATGGAAATTGTTTGAAAAATGCCCCGTGAACAAGATCTGAGGAGCGAAACGTAGGGGTTGAAATGAATAAAAAGAACAAGAAGTGAACGCTGTTTTGAAAGTGTAATTTTTTAGCTGTGACAAGCAAATACCCCCTGTCCCTTTAAGGATATTTTGTATTAGTTTGCACCTTCAAGGGGGCCTATCTAAGAAAACCATTGCCTAGTTGATTTTTGCTGTTAAGGATACAGCAGATCTTCTGTTCCACCAAGGGGCCACCAGGATCATCTCCACTCTAAGAGTGGCAGCAGGGAGGAGTCTAGCAACTACAGGCCAGTCGATCAAACTTCAGTAGTGGGGAAATGCATAGAAACCCCTACTACTATGGAGACTGGTTGATTACCTTCAAGATAACCACAAGCAGCACATGTTCATTGGGGGGGGGGGGGGTCATGCAAAACAACTGTGATAGATTTCTCTGACTGGGTGACCAGAGAAAGTCAGAAGACACAGCCTAGCTAGACTTCACCAAGGCCTTCGACACTGTGCCACACAGAAGGCTGATTAGGAAGCTGCCAAATTTGGGTGTGGGGGCCAAAATGGTAAACTGGGTTCACAACTTGCGAACTGATGGATGTCAGATGGCAGTGGTAAATGACACACACTCTAAGGATAGGGGGTAACCAGCAGGATATCACAGGGTTCAGTACTGGGACCAGTCCTCTTCAATATCTTCACAGGGGATACTGCAGAAGAACTGGAGGGTGAGGTCCGTCTTTTCAATCAATCAATTCTTTATTTTACCAGGCATAACATCATTGAGAAGAATTCATTTACACGATGTACCTCGGTAGGATCACACACAATTTTGACAAAGAAAATTTCAGGCAGCGATAGGCTAGGTACAGGGTAATGTGAATATGCAAATAGACTATACAGTGCAGAATTTATTAAATAAATAGCCTTTCGAAGCAGCATACTATGAGAACAATCCAAACTTATGGTGTATACAGTCAAACCTATGTACAATGTATACAAGACGCTATGAGAAATAAATAGTGTGAAGGGGGCTGCCCACACGATATAGAGGGTTGGAGATCAAGGAGGTGGGACAGTAAAGCCGGAAAAGTGGTAGCAAGGGAAAGGTTTGCTGAGGAAGGCTACGGGACTACAGTGATAAAGGAGGGGAGATGCAAGGTGTAATCATACAAGGCCAAGATTCAAGGCCATCAACGAAAGCAATTGCATGCCTCCTTAAAAGAGCACATGAACAACTTCTTAAAGGTCAGTCCCACGGGAGTTGCGAGCCTCACGTTTTTTTGTATATTATTCCAGAGGACAGGGAGGGCATGACATACAGCTGCCCTTCTAAAGCGTGTTCTAACCATGGGTATTTCAAGTGAGATGTATGAAAGACTTCTTAAATGGTAAGTTCCAGTAGTACAGACGGGAAGGCAGTCGGTGATGTACTGAGACAGTTTGTTGATGATGATTCTGTATGTCCAGAGGACCACATTTTTATGCTGTCAGAAACGAAGTGAAGTCCATCCTAATTTAGCATAAAGTGAACAGTGATGAGTAGAATATGGTGCTCCAGTGATGAACCTAAGTGCACGATAGAATAGGATGTCCAGCTTGGAGAGTGCAGTGGATGGGCCCTGCCCATACAGGAAGTTGGCATAGTCCAAGAGGGGCATAAAGATAGTTTGCACTAACCTTATTTTTGCTTCCTGCATCAGTTAATGCTTTTTTTTTTTTTTTGAGAGTTCCTCGATGTGACTTACAAAGGATAGCTTAGAGTCTAACCAAACACCCAGGTATTTAAATTAATCGCCACGTATTCTAAAGGCTCACTCAACAGAGTTAGTATCTGAGGAACTGTCCCTGATATGCTAGGTTTGGTTGCATCGATGGAGGCGGCAAAAAGCATCACCTTTGTTTTTTTGGCATTTAACAGGAGCTTTAGGTGCAAGAGATTTTTTCAGGAGATGATTAAATTCAGTTTGGAGATCTCTGCACGAAAGCTCAGAGATTAGCCTGTTTATATAAAGCATTGTATCATCGGCAAACAAGTGGATATTAGCGGACTTGAACTCAGTGTTTATATTATTTATATAAATGACAAACAGTAATGGACGAAGTATCCACATCAGGGACCACCCACACAACCTCACTTCCTGGGTTGTGCCTATAAAAGTGGGTGGTCCCTGGTAGTCTCCGTTCCCCGCCAGTTTCAGCTCGCAAAGGTGAGGGTCCGAGGGGAATCGAGGTACCAAAGCCTCCCTACCCTACCCTACATTGCTTTCCCTGTTACAGAATGGCAGGGGGCTGGAGGAAGGGAAGCTACTTACGAGACATTCCTACAAGATCTACTGTTATGACAAAAGTCTTTGCGTAACTGATCTATCTTCCATGTAATGGTCTCTTGCAGCAAGTCATTACTTCTGGGAGATTCCCAAGCAGTTATATAGCAGTGGGTAGCCAGATATGGCATTCTGCCTTACATCTAGTGTGGTCTTAGGACTGACTGGAGCTGAGAGTAGTATATCAGCATATAAAAAGAATTTTGTATTTTATCTGTAAGTATCATGCCTGAAAATAGTCACTTTCGTGTCTAGCGCACCTACCCGGTTATCAATAAATAAATAAATAAATAAATGTACTCCATTATAGTATTCGTTATAGGGTTATGGCTGAAAGACGAGCCAGACTGGCTATTACTGGGCATGGTCAGATGAGTTAAGCAGATCTAAACCCGATCAGGGTATGGTATATCAGACACTGTAATAAATCAAAAGAAATTCAGCCATGTAATGGAGTAATTGGCAGGTTTCAGTGGTGTGCACTGGAAAAGATAGTATATGTCAAAGCCTATCGGGTTTTGAGTTTTGAACAGTAAACCAAATAACACAATCTTATTTTGTAGTACTACAGTGTAGCAGGGTAGTATAGTGTCTCGCCATGTCTGGCAAGACATTAGGAAAATGTATCAATTTTTGGAATAAATAGGCTACATAAGTAGCAAACATGTTACAAAATGAAACAATGTATCTATTTCATAATGAAATCCAGTGGTTCTTAAGAGTCATTGTAACATGGCAATAATACCATGCTTCTGATCCCGCGCTCTGATAGGTGTAGGAGGGTCACGAGACGGCAGCCAAAGCGGGCATTAACCCAGCTTATATGCTGTGCCCGCTTTGGCAGTACCGTCACCGTCCAGACCCCCTGCCTAGCAGCACTGAGACCAAGCTCAGCAGGGAGAGGAGCGCCAGCACCGCGAGGCATCCACCGGCGGAAACGGCCAAGGGGGAGCACTACTCGCGGTGCACATCCGCGACAGGCAGCCAGCCAGACCCAGGAGCAGCAGTGAGAGCCAACCTGGAGCAGGGCACCACCGGAGCAGTGTGCGGGAGAGCAAGAGGAAGGAAGCCCCAGCATACTGCTTGAGTCAGCGGTGACAGTCCTCACGGAGACCTCCTGGGCGCTCATCACGGCAACAGCCATGATTAGCACAGGAGTGCGACAGAGAAGTTGGTGCAGACATCTGCGTGACTCCAGGGTCAGCAGGTAATGACCTGACGGTACCTATCTAGTCGTGTGCACCGCACTGTGAGAGCACAGCACAGGGTGACAGGTGTAGCCCCTCCGTGTGCCACTGTTGTCTCGACACTGGGACCCCTCCAGATGCCTCCCACCGACCAGCGGCCCATGTTACAAGCGCATTAAGCCACTCCGTGGGTGACATCTAATGTGACTGATGAGGGGGCGAGTGGTGCCTCGCCCCGGGCCCGCACCCACCGCCCCCATACATCAATTCAGCATTAGATGCCACCTCCGTCGTGGCTTAATGCTTACGTAGTATTGTTGTAGCCAATATTGTACCTGTTTCAGGGTAAAGACACGGAATGCAACAGAGTGATGTAGTCAGTTCCATCGTGCCTTAGTAGTCTCATTTGCAAGGAGTTCCCAAGTATGTCAGGGCCTGCTGCTTTTTTAGGTGTAAACCTGAAATGTTAGTATAGTGGGCCTTTTATTTATGCTGTCTGGTGAACAGAAGTTTAAATAATGATCTGGATAATTGCAATTATGAGCCATTAGATCTCATCTTTGAGATTCCAAACACGTTAATTTGGAAAAATAAGTTTGTTTTTTTTTGTCCAAGTAGCACGGATCAAAAAAGTGAGAAGTCCTGCAGAGTTTATAAAGTTTATAATATATATGTATTCACCATTGTTTCTGTGGCCTTTATCTATGGCCAGGTGAAGACTGCATGTAGCAGTAAAAAGTCTGGTAAGCATATTATGATCTATATTATAATATTATCAGGATATATCGATTGTTTCTCAGCATGTGAGCAGTAGTAGGCTCTGTTCGTGGGAGGGACATGATGGTCCGGTGCACAACAGGCTGAGGGGCATCCCGATGAAATGACCATAATGGTCTGTAACACTGATACCTCAAAAGTGGCTAGATGTATAAAGCCTCATGGGAAAGGCCTCCTCATAATTTCGAACCGAAGCCCCCAGAAAAAAGTCTCTGAGGCCTAGAAGAGGAGACTGGGGTGTAGTCTGAAGTTTTTAATGAGAGGAAGAGGAATCTGGCCGTCCTAAAGGGTGGTCATGGGTCGGTTTAGATGTGTTCCTTGTCATTCGTTATTTGCCTCTAAGGTTTCCTTTTTTTTTTGGGTTATAGTAATTTCCAGTTTTGTATGAATAATTATACCGAGGGCGTAGTTTGTGGTACATATATTGTACTGTTTTTAGTTGTCTGCCTGAGGCTTGTAGGTTATCCAATATTGTTTGTGCCCCTGGGCCAAAGAGATGGTCACTAGAAAAAGGGGCATTAGCCACTTCTTGATGAGTATCAGGTGCTAGCCCTGAGAGTCGGAGCCATGCCTGACGGCGTATAAGAATACCGACTGCAGAGGCTCTAGCCGAAGTGTCGGCAATGTAATATCCTAATCTTAATAAATGTCGAGAGAGGGGAAGTGTAGTAGTAGACTCTGTTCGTGGGAGGGACATGAGGGTCCGGCGTACAACAGGCTGGGAGGCATCCCGATGAAGTGACCATAATGGCCTGTAACAGTGATACCTCTATTAAATATGTATACATGAACATGGTAAACATGTTACCTTCCAGCCTGAGGTGTGCCTCTATAATATTGTTGAGGTAATCCGCAAGGCATAGGCAATAGTATGATGCCTTCTTAGTCAGTTCTGGGTCCCGAGTAGCAGACACCAAAGAATCTGATATATTGATTGCAGTAAAATATGGTTGATGTCGACGGAATAAGCCCCTTTGAACAGTAAGGGTATGCCATATATTTTGTTGATAAACAGCCTCATAGTTGTATACATTGGCGTCGTTGACTGGTGGGTTGTTTGCTCCGTAAACGAGTGTGAAAAAGCCCTGTACCCTCATTGACAGAGGAGGCAGCCAAGAGACATCCGAAGGGGTACACCCTGTTGATGCGAATATGCAACCATGTTAATGTTCAGTTGATGGAAAATGTCTCCCATTTTTATATATATCATACACACACATGGTCTGTGGACAGTGGAATGTTGGCCACTGATGGTGGGATCATCCCAGTCAATGGTGTAGAAGGAATACCATGCCCCACAGACGGTGGAATGAAAGCAGTCTATGATGATTAGTAGAAATCATGCTCCGTTGACAGTGGGTCATCAGCCGTAGACGATGAAAGAAGGGGAGCATGTCCCATCAACGGTGGAATGTTTCTCATCGACAACAGATGAAGATAAAGTGCCTCGTTGATGGGGGGGGGGGTGTTAGGCCAGTCGATGAGAGAGGCTTGTTATATGAAGCCATCGTTGATGACAGTCTTGGAGGAGGCCTCCGTTCATGGGGAATGAACCTCCCTTCGACGAGAAGTATGTAGGAGGCCTCCGTTGATGGGGCATGAGCGGTCAGTCGATGAGAATCATGTAGGAGGCCTCCGTCGAAGGTGGATGAATATTCCGTCGAAGAGAAATCATGAAGGAGGCCTCCGTCAATGGGGAATGAACCTCCCATTGATGAGAAATATGTAGGAGGCCTCCATCAACGGGGAATGAACCTCGGAGGCCTCTGTCGACGGGGATTATGCATCCATCAACGGGAACATAGTGTGAGCCTCTGTAGTCTGTTCTGTGATGAAGATGATGTAGAAATGCCTGCCGTCGACGGGGTAATCTCCCATCGACAAAGAAAGTCTCCTTGATAATATATGTTTAGCATACATGACCGTTGAAAGGTGGTCAGGCAGGACTTATGGTGAAGCAATACCTTCTGTTCTGATGCTTCTTGAAAAGGACCCAGTGTTGTCGGAGCCTGTTAATAGAGCTCCTCAAGTCATCCATCCTTAAAACTCTTGTTTGAGTACAGGAATATGGTGCCGTGTATGAAGCCCAGGCACCCCAAGCTATGGGTTCAACCCATGTTGTAGACTGCTGGCAGAAGAGTAAGTTGCTGTCAGAGCTGAAGCCGGCAGGAAAATGAACGGAGACTACCAGGGACCACCCACTTTTATAGGCACAGGCCAGGAAGTGAAGTCTTGTAGGTGGTCCCTGATGTGGATACTGCTAGAAGAGAACTGCCGTGTTAGAGCGCCACCTATCGGGAACTCCCAGAAGTAATGACTTACTGCAAGAGACCATTCCATGGAAGATCTACTGTTACAGGTGAGTAACCCGTTTTTCTAGGGATGTGGATATGGTGTTCCATCCACAATTCAGGAAGACTCCAAGCAGTTCTCTGGGAAGAGGGAGGCGAGGCGCACACCCCTTACCTAGGGAACAGAGACTGGAGAACCGAGGCCTCAAAACCAGCACCCCAGTGTGACTCAAGGTCAATGCGGTACTGAGAAATGAAGGTGTGTGCAGACTTCCAGGTAGCAGACTGACAGATTTCCTGGATAGGGACATCCCTGGAAACAGCCACTGAAACAGCAGTATGGCGGGTGGAATGAGCCCTTAGCCTTTATGGAAGGCTCCCTACCTGCCAACCTAAAGCAAAGGTCAATGCAGGATACAATCCACCTACCAATCATCCGCATCGCTGCCAGTCTGCCTGGCATGGCTTCAGCGAAGGTGACAAATAGCTGGCGAACTTCCCCCTGAACTCCAGCGGTGCGCTCCTTATAACAGGCCAGCGCTCACCGCAAGTCCAAGGTATGGAGCCTGTGCTCAGCCTCCAAAGTGTGGCTGGTAAAGTACATTGGGAGATTAATTACCTGTTTTAAGGTGAAAATCTGATGCAACCTTCAGGAGGAACTTTGGGTTGGGGCAAAGGATAACGTTGTCCCTGTGAAAGACCAGGTAAGGAGACTCCAACAAGAGCACCTGGTGCTTACTGATCCTTCTGACTGACATGATAGCCAGTCACCAGGAAGGCGGTCTTTCATGACAGGTGAGACATTTCACACCTGTGCATTGCTTTGAATAGCTTTCCCATGAGCTTTGCCAATACCAGCAACAAGGTGGTGGTGGTGGTTCACTCACCGGAGGGGAAATGTGGTCAAGACCTGGCAAAGACCACCTTCTCCTGTGCTACCGACTGCATACTGGCCCACGCCCGGTAGGCAGAGATGGCTGCCAGGTGCATCTTAAGGGTCGTCGATTGAAGGCCCAACTGGGAGAAGGACCAGAAGTAGTTGAGAATGCTAGCCACAGGACAAGATAAGGGGTTGAACCTCTTGCCCTGGCACCAAATGGAGAACACCTCTTCCATTTGAAGGCATAACATTTTCTGGTCGGCTCCTTCTGAGATACCTCAACCACATCGAGGACATCTTCGGAGAGACCCAAAGCCTGGAACTCAAGCTGTTCAGGAACTGGGCTGTCAGGTGCAGGGACTGAAGGCTTGGGTGGAGAATCTTCCCCTGACTGACTGAGAGGAGGTCCAGGTAGAGAGGAAGACGCCTCGGGGAACTGCTGCTGAGGCTGAGGAGACTGGAGTACCAGAACTGGCATGGCCAGTCTGGAGCCACTAGGATCACTCGTGCCTGGTCCCTCCTCACCTTAAGCAACACCTTGTGGATCAAGGTCGGCCTGCTGGTGCAGCGGTTGGATTTCCGCTTGTGATGCTGATGACCTGGGTTCAGTAAAGGACCCAGAAGTCCGAGGGCTGGCCGGGGAGTGGGGGGGGGGAATTGAGCATCCAGGGGACTGCTCTCCTTCTCCGGGAGAGGGGGAAGAGTGTCTGGCACTTTGCAGACCCCTGGTGGAGGCTGGGGGTACCGCTGCGGCTGGTGCTGTCACTTGGGGGGCAGCGCAGACACTGGACAGCATTGCACGTCCCCGCCCCCAGGGATCCAGAGAAAAAAAAAAAAAAAAATACATGGTGGCTGCCTCAATGACGCCCCACATCTCCGGCCCAAATCGCCTGCCGGCCTCCTGCCAGTAGACCTAGTCCCAGTGTCCGTCGTCCCCAGCCCAACTCCGCACACCGGCCCTGGGGAGTAAGCCAGGGAGGCAATGCCAGTAGGTGACCCCTGCTGGTATCCTTGTACCAGCATCACAAGGGATCATGCTGGCAAGAGGGCTCCACCCTGGGGGTAAGCCAGGGGGAAATCACCAAGCAGAATTAAGTCGTGGGGGCCTGGGAGAGTGAAGGCTGAGCTCAGGGCAAGCCGCGGATACAGCATAACAAATAAAAATAAAAAAATAAATAAAAAAAACCTTGTGGATCAAGGGAAATGGAGGGAAGGCATAGGGAAGGCCAGGGGTCCAGGGCCTCCGAGAAGCATCTCCATGCAGCGTTCCCTACTGGGGGCACAGTACAACCTCAGCTTTGCATTCTCCTGGAGGCAAACAGGTCCACCATAGGGGTGCCCCCACTGGGAGAACAGACTGTGCACAACTCTGGGTGAAGAGACCACTCGTGAGACACCTCGTCCACATGGTTGACAGTGTCCGCCAGCCGGTTAGAGACACCAGCCACATGGATGACCAGGAGAGTGGCCGCCAGGCTGTGCATGAGGGTCCAAATGCAGAGAGCTTGCCTGCATAAAGGAACGGAGTGCGTCCCGCCTTGTTTGTTGAGGTAGTACATGGTCGTGGTGTTGTCAGTCTGGACCTAAAACGACCTGACTCAGGATCTGTGGAGCAAAAACAGTCAGCACCAGCCAAACTGCCAGGAGCTCCAGCAGGTTGATGTGGCACCGGGACTCTGCCATGGTCCAGAGTTCTTGGACTCAGTGTTCCCCAGGTGGGCACCCCAGCCCATGAGAGAGGTATCGGTTGTCAAGATGATCGTCGGCTCTGGGCAGACAAATGGGATACCTTCCTGCAGATGTTTCGGGGCTAACCACCACAGGAGGGCGTCCCACATCAGCTGGGTCACAGTGACCGGCTGGTCGAACTGGCCCTTGCGCCGAGACCACTGGCGGGCGAGCTCCCACTGCAGCGAGCGAATTCACCAGCCGGCCCAACAGACCACGCTGGTGCAAGTCGCCATGCATCCTAGAAGGCGCAGAAGTCCCCGGCAGGGCGCAACTACCCAACCCGAAATGATCGGGCAAAGGAGGAGAGCGCCTCTGCCCTATCCGCCAGGAGTCGAGCCCTGGCTCTGCAAGAGTCAAGCTCCACCCCGATGAAACTGATCACTTGCGAAGGCACGAGTTCTGGCTTGGCCTCATTGACCAGGAGGCCAAGAGAGAGAGATGCAGGTCTGGAGGGCCAGATCCCTGGTCCACTCCACCTCCTGCCTGGAAGGACCTGCAATCAGCCAGTCCTCTAGGCAGGGGTAATCCCAGACTCCTCGAAGCCTCAGGCAAGCTGCCACCATTGCAATGCATTTGGTGAAGACCCTGCAGGCCGAGGACTGGCCGAATGGCATGGCCTGGAACTCACGGAGAATCTCCTCTGCTTGGAACCAGAGGAACTGGCAGTGGGACAGATGGATTGGGATGTGAAAAAACACGTCCTGAAGATCCCAGGAGCAAAACCACATGTTTTACTCCAAAGATGGTATGATCCGAGTCAGAGCGACAATCCTAAAGATGTGCAGCCTGAGAAACTTGTTCAGGTAGTGCAGATCTTAGATGGGGTGCCAGCCCCCCCCCCCATCTGTTTTGGCACCAGGAAGTACCTGGAGACAAATCCTAGGTGTTCCAAAGGGTCTGAGACATGAGCAACGACCTCCTTGCAGAGGAGCTGGGCAATGTTGTCCCAAAGGGCAGACAGGATGTCCACAGACACGATGCCCTCCTGTGCGGCATAGGCTTAGCAAGGTGGGTACATCTCAAATTCCAGAGGCAGACCCTGACCGACCACTTTGAGAACCCACCTGTCCGTGGTGACAGTGCACCAGGCAGAAAGGAAGTGGTGGAGCTGGCCCCCCAAGGGAGGACCCAAGAGAGGCATGACAGGCATGAGGGAGGTGCCACTCATTCCGTCACTGGGCAGGCTTGGAGGCAGCGGAGGGCCCAGCTGAGGAGCCACCGGGGCCTCTGCATCCAGGCTTATGGATGATTGTGGCCACAGACCTCGGTCGAGTTTGCCAGGCCTGAGCCTGCTGCCCAGCCTGAGGCTGGGCTGACTTGTCTGCAGGGGCAGAGAGGGTCTGAAAGGGCTTCTGCTGCTTAAAGCCCTTAGGGTCTCTTTGAGCAGATGTCAATGAGCAGGGGCATGCAAATCCCATTGCCCCCGTCTGGGGCAAGTCAAATTTTCTTGAAGGGCAAGTACAAAAATAGCTAATTTCATTGTAACATATAGGGGAGCAAATGAAAATTCAGCTGCAGTCATGCCTGGGCAAGTTCTAAAAATTTTGATCTGAACACCCGTCAATGAGTCCAAGGTGGCACTGAACTTCAGTGTGGGTGAGGCGCCCCTTGACACCGGGCCCGAAAAGTTGGTACCCAAGAAGGGGACATCCGCCAGCTTGTGCTGGGTATCTGCCATAAAGGTCAAGATCCTCAGCCAGTCTCTGCGGCGCATAGCCACTGCAGCTGCCACAGACCAGGCGCAAGAGTCGCCAATGTCCATGGCAGTCTGGAGCTGTTGATTGGCTATTCGCCTTGATCCCAAACCCATTTTTTTTTGATCATTTAACATTTTTGTGCCCCACAGCCCCGCTTGACCAACCCCCCAGCCCCATCATCCGAAATTACAGGGCTTATCACCCCATCCCGCCCAGAACAGAGCCTGTGGGGAGTCGGTCTCATCCTGCCACTGGTTTTTCCTCCGTTTTATCCCAGGGGCCCCAAGAGTGGGCACGCATGCCAGGAGGCACGACAGTCCCACGCCCCGCAACGCCCTTTCCTCCCACCCCAGGCCTAGCACCTGGCTCCTCCTAGCCGGTGCTGCCCCCAGCCTCCCTCAGGTGGAAGCCATCAGCCGGAGGAAGCCCCTTGCACCTCCCTGGAGAGGAGAGCTTGCCTGTCGGTAGCTCCATTTAGCTCCGCCTTCCCCCCAGGCTTGTTCCCGAACCCGGATCACCAGCGTGCCGCAAGGTAAGGCATCCAGCGCCTCAGCACCACCAGGCCAGCATCCCAGACCTGTTTAACTGTGGTCTGCAGGTCCACTGGGAGACAAGGAAGCACCTCAAAACATGCCCAGGAGGGCATGCGAGAACTGGGCCATCAAAACAGCTGAACTCACCTGCTGAAGGCCGAGAGAGTAGGCAGCATACACCTTTTTGGCCATATAGTCCAATTTCTTGGACTCCTTAAATCGGAAGGCTCATCATCGTCCCCCCCATTGCCAGTGTGCCTGAATACAGAGTCAGCCATGAGCCCCTCAGCAGAGGGTTGCTGTGTGAATCCCGAAAGGGAACCAGTAGGGACCACATACTTGTGAGCGACACTGCAGGGCAAGAGGCTGGGTGCTGCCACAGCTCCAAGGCAGGACCAAGAATGGCATCTGCCACCGGGAAGGCTTCCCCAGTGGAGTCGCCCCAGTTAAGGATCTTGGTGAGCGGGTACCGAGCCCACTTCTGTATGGGAGATCCATCAATTCCGAGAGGAGACAGAGAAGACCAAAAAGGAAGTAGGGTCCTGCTCCATCAAGAGATCCTCAGCCGACTCCAAGTCCACCGGACTGATGGGGAAGACCTGAGGCTGGGCAGGCCTTCTTAGTCAAAGCGCCAGACTTTGGCAGTTTTGGTGGTGGCTTCACCGGCCCCTGATGGGTCAGCTTCTGCAGAGGCAGAGAAGGATGTGGCCTCTGTGGCAAAAGCCAAGTAATGGCCAGGGTCGAAGTCGGCATGGGCTTCAACCTGGCAAAAATTAGCTGTTGCCACATCAAATCCTTGTATCGCCGATGTAGCTTGCACCGGAGCCTTTCCTCATCCGAGGAGGACGAGAACTAGCCGCACCACCACTTGCCCGAGTATCGATGGCATGAGCATCAATGGTGACATAGGCTGCTTGACTCGGGACTACGAGAGCGGGACCACAATCTCGACTGTCTGGGCCCCTGATGGCGGGTCTCAGAGGGTCCTCTCCGGGTCAGGAAGCTCTTGGAGGAGAGGCAGCGAATCAGCAGACTGGTCCATCCCTCCCTGACTAAGCGGTAGAACCAGGGTCATAGAAAGGGAGGTGTCAGCATCTTCTGGTGACAACGGGTAAATCAGCTCGAGATACAGCGCAGCAGGAAGATTGACCTGTGTCTCTACCAACTGGCCCGATGGGGAGACCATGGGGCCAGCGGCCTGGGCTGAAGAACCGACTGAAATCGGAACCTCCAGAGAAGTGCAGGAGTCAGAGGCCTGAGAGCGCTCCCAAAATCACGATCGATGGCGAGACCATTTCTTGGTCTCTTTTTTAGACTTTTATTTTGACTTAGTGCCCAAGGGACCCTGCCCATGGGTGGGAAGGGCCTGGCACAATTCTTTGAATGTCCCTGTGAAGGAGGCACCTAAGAAGAACGGTAAAAAGGCTGAAGCCAATGAAGCTTGAGCTGCAGCCTAAGCCGTGGCTTCCTCAAGTGCCACAAGCTGTTCGGCGGACCTTGCAGTCATGAAGATATGACAGGCGGATCCAGATTGTCTGGATGACTCAGAAGGAGGCGGGCATGACTATCCTCTAATGTAGCTTGATGAAAAGCGTGGCACAGGCAGCATGCCTGGGTATTGTGCTCGTGGCCCAGGCAGTAGATGCACACAGTGTGCGGATCCATCTAAGACATCTTCTGCCCGCAGGCACATTTTCAGAATCCTGGTGCCGACTTCGCGTTGTCCATATTGGAGAGCAGAAGGAGTAAGCCTGAAGACAAAGGTTTTTTTTTTTTTTTTTAATTTAAAATTTTAATACGCAAAGGGTCTTCTCAGTGCAAGAGCAGTAAGGAGGGAACCTTCTTTTTCCAGCGGAAAGGAAGATCTGACGTCACAGGGAGGTGCCAAGAGAGTTTCCACTCACTAGCCAGCAGGGCTAGTGCGTGTAAAACTGAATTTTGACCCCTGCATAGTGAGTATTTTAGCTGCAGTAGCAGGGTTTGAATCTGTGATTTCCTAGTTCCCAAGGCAGTACTGTAACTACTAGATTGCACTTCCTTCTATGTATGCCCTCTTTGTAACTAACTTTACCTTATGGGTTTATTAATACATGTCTAGCATTGTACAACACATATCCTCAGGAACAGACAGCAGCAATACACAATGGCCCACATATGCAAACGAGGCCAGCAGCACAGCACAAAGGACAGTGCAATGCGCTAATTAGTGTGCTTCCATTCAGGAGTAATATTGTAGAGGCATTGCACCCATGCGGTACACACTGCTTATTCGAAAACAGGGATGTGGCAGGGGTGTAACCAGAAATTTCTGTTTTGTACACACAGTCTCCAAAAGTTATACCCCCCATTAAAAAATGTACACATCCTCTCCAAATGGTACCCCCTTCCAAACAAGTCAGATTGTTGTCAGATGATTCTTCTAATCTCTAGAGAGGTTATACATGTATCTGTTTCCTAAACAACAAAAGTTTGAACAGAGACACTCCTCAGTGACCCACACTAACCCAAATACTACAGACTAGAATGAAAATGTTAACAGAAAGGCATATGGTTTGTGACAGGCACACAACAAAACTGTACTCAAATGTGTACAGTGAGTATGCCTACCTACACCCTTGGGCTGTGGTAGTGCCGCACAAAGTGCAGAGGTGCAGTGCACCACAGCCTCCTGCTGGCAACAGACACCCAGGATTAAAAAGGGGGGCTAGCACAAATATGACCTGCAAAATGAGTTCTGTGCTTCTTTAGCAACTGATAGCAGCTCACCTGTGATCACTTTCATTGCACGCCCGGGCCATCAGCACCACAATCATTGGACGGAAGGCTTTCCCTTTTCCATCAAAGTAGTATTCGCACATGTCCTTAAGTTCAGTCACTGAAGCCGGCAGCTCCTAAATATAAGAAGCCATGCAACAGTAATACAAGATAACCAGAATATTTAAGTAACCAGTCTGTGTTCATTTATAAAGAACAATGTTCCCACTTACAATAGCAGGCTGGTACTAGTTAAATAATCTAAGACAATGGTTTTCAAACTTTTTTTTGGTTACAAAAAAGAATGTGTTGTTCAGAGTGTTTAGATTTGTGTGTAGCCCTAGTGTGTCCTTTCCTTTGTTTGCTGTCAGGATTTTTTCTAAATCTGCCAACATGTTTTATGGCCCCTGGGAACCTACATGCCGGTTTCTTTTACTGCCTTTTCCAATAATGCCTCCATGTGACAGTGATGTGTCGGAGACCACTGAGTCAGTAAGTGCTGGCATACTGTCCTGTCTAAGGCCAGAACAGACTCTTAACAGCACAGTGTTGCTGTAAATACATTTTTCTAATCCAATAATTGTGTTTTCTAGGTGTGTGTCTAGGTCTAACCAGCAAGAGGGAATTTAAGTGTGTCTTTTCATCACAACATACACGGCCATAAAGAAAAGCACACAATCACCCCAGGCCTGCAATACTTAAGTAGCTACAGAACACTCTAGCTATTTCCTTAAAGAACAGCCCACTTAATTATCCCTCAGGTGTTTATGAAACTGTGAATATATCCTTTATTAGTGCTCATGGATACAAAGAGGCACTTAAAGCAGCAGTGCAATTAAGAGTTGAAATTTGGAGTCACCTGTGATTTTAGTTTAATGACATGTCACTTGATGTCTGTTTTAGGTTACTGTAAGAGTTTCCTTCAGTTCTTTAGTGTTTTTTATTATTTCAATAAGAACTGTAATTAATTCACACAACTAATGAACCAGTCGATGGGTGGTACATCAGTTTACGCGAATTATCATTTTTATTGAACCAAAAAAAAAAAAACACTGAAGAACGGAAGGAAGCCCTTACAGTAACCTAAAAACAGACATCAAGCGGCATGTCACTAAACTAAAATCACAGGTGACTACAAATTTCAACTCTTCATCACACTGGTGCTTTAAACACCATTCTACTGCTGCATACAGGAATACAGCACTCCCTGAAATAATTGCAAAAGTGACGAATGCATTACTGATGGTGGTAGTTGAGTGGGTAGGAAGTCCTTACAAAGTAGTACATATTAGCAGGGCACACATTCATCCCAGATTATTAAATGGGGGTGGGGTGGACCTAATGTACTAAGAATCCCTTTCGAGCATAACTTACTATGTTGCTATGTTACCTCAAGAAGCTTGGAGAGAACTAACCTGTTTGTACTTGTTGCTTAATGCCTTCTGGATACATGTTAACACAGGCCAAAGCAATGTCTGCAATTCAGGGCCCATAAATCATAAAAATACCACCTCTGAGCTAAAGGGCATATCCCTGCATCCATCTGGAGGACACCAGATCAAAAAAGTCTGTCCATTTAATTTTACCCATATTTATTGTTTTAGTGAATTCCACCATCCTAGATGGGCTCTCCGTAGCCCTTCCAGTTACAAGCTTTTATCTGGCATTCCTATAAACCCAACAAAGCCCCAATATCTGAGCCTCTTTTGGTTGGGGAGGTCAGGCTCCTCTGTAGAAAAGTCCAATCTTCCTCCTTAATCCTTTACCCTCACCACCACCCCAACCTCAACCCTCATGGTGGTGGCTACTGAGCTTATATTCAGTTCTAGCTCACAGGACTGACTGCCAGTTATGATGTCAATACTGCTTACAGGCCAGCCAGCAGAGGGCGACTGAGTGATGCCCCTTCCCCAGATAAGTGCAGGACCTCTTTTATCCAACCCAAACTCTATAGGTCCAAGAATTAAGTATGCAGTTGCCTGCAGGCCTTCTGTATGGCAGTACAATGCAGTCTGCTTCCACCACTGGTTCAGCATTCTCAATTCCCTGGACACATGCAGTCAACTATTCATTAGTTCCTCCGTCAACAAAATGTCTCACTTTTCTGATGTCATCATAGAGATTCTTCAAGTCATTCTGAGCCAGCTCAAAAGGGTTCTTGTGTTTAATCTTACTGTAGCAGCATTTTCTTTGGCTCATGTGAAACCACTTGACTGGAGTACTGCAGAAAAACAAACCAAAAAAAAAGCTTGTTACTGGCTCTTTAATCAGAACATGGGACAAACACCATCTGCATCAAGAGAATGATGCTCGTTCAACTTAGAAAAAGAAGCCAAACAAATAAGAAAAGGGGATAAATGGAGGACAATATCATACTCAAAAGCTGGGAAATCGTAAGTGAGGATAGCGTCAACCACCTACACTAATGGACACCTGCTTCCTCAGCCATCCTTCCTAGTCACTATCATTACCGCATGGGACCCAATTAGCAGTCAAACCCCTTAGGACAAGCTCCACACTGCTGACCAGGGAAACAGGGTCCATGTCACCATGCCCAGTTATGCCAGCAGCCAGAAGGATGTTGGAGAGTAGCACACTGCAGTCAGTTCTAGAAAGGATAATTTAAGTTATCCATACTTCTTAAAATATATATATTTTTTTTTTTTTTTTTTAAAGACAGTTTCCTTTTATTACAATATTTTATTGTCCAACGCTATGTCAAGGCTCAGAGCTCCGAAACACTGACTCTTGGTAAGTCGGCTTATAATTAAAGAATTTAAAGTTCCCATGGCATGTACAATTATAGGGGAATTCTTCATTAAGGAAAATCAAACAGCCAAAGAAAATCAACACTGATGAAACAAACCAAAAGCAAGCAAAGGTAGCATACAAAATAACAGACACACACACACGCGCGCACACACACGTACTGCACAAGCACACACACACACGTACAGCAAAGGATTATACTATCAAATTATACACACTAGAGGAAGGGAGTAAAGATAAAGAAAAAAAAAACAAAAAAACTAATTACATCTGCATCCCCTCAGAGCAGCTCCTTAAGACATCCATTTAGTATCAGCCTAGGCAGTTGCTGAAACTCCTTATCCCCAGTAGAAAGCAATTCAGTGTCAACTTTCCTGCTAAGAGCTTGTAATGGTACTTCCTTCTAGCAGATCTGACGTATTGATCATTTCAGACAGGCCAATATAATAAAAAGCATACTCCTGTGTCCTTTGAAATTTAATGGAGGAGAGCAGCTTTGGACTAAGAACTCATAGCATATACGGTTAAACAGTTCCCCATATTTTTTGCCCCAACATGTCCCAAAATGTTCTTTAGATAGGTGCATTGGAAGAACAAATGCATCATGGATTCTTCTTCACTGTAGAACTGGCTGGTGCAGCTTTCCGATTCGGAACTCTTGACTGCCTCCTTCAGAAAGTTTTCTCCTGTTTTTGACAATCCTGCAGCAGTGCAGTACCTGCTTAAAACTAACATCATGGGACTTTGATGGTGAGAGCACAGTTCCTATGTGGTACTGTTCTGCAGTCTGGTAAGAGTGCACTGTGACATTACCACATTAGCAGTGACTGCATCTGAATAAAATTTGTGCTGACCATATAACTTGAATTCTGTAAATGGATTTTGGACATTGCTCCTGAGAAGGAGGAGATGTGGTCATCTATTACTTTATCTCCATAGCACGGGTCTTCTGCTCTATCTGGAGGACTGAAATCTGGTTCTGTTGTATATTTTGTGTGTGTGTGTGTGTTTAGTTCTGTTTCTGTATTAAGGTGGATGTGAGATGTGTAGTTTAGTGGATGAATAACCCAGTAGACTATAACTATCCCTGCTAGGTTTGGGATAGCTGGGTGTTTATAGCTAGTTATACTTGGGGTGTACTGGTCTGTGTCCGGTTGTGCCGGTGCCTTGGACCCTTGCATATAGCATACTCTGCATCCCAGTTGCTTGACCTCCATCCCTTTGCTGACTTCCCAGTTTGGTTACATAAGTAACAGGAGTGAAGGTTACAGGATTGTTCCTGGGATCCACTCCATTGATGGATTCCCCTAGGGTGCAGGATTTTGGCATTATTCTGGACGGCAGAGTGACACTTGGAAGCTCAGGTGTCATCTGTGGTCTGAAGTGGTTTTTACTACTTGAGGAACATCACCAGGATCAAATCCCTAGTTCCACCCGAAGACCTACCGTCACTGGTGCATGCCTTTGTTACATCAAGGCTTGATTACTGTAATGCTGTATACTTCAGGGTCACTGGAAGGACCCTCCACTGGCTGCAGCTGGTGCAGAACACAGTGGCTCAATTGCAGATGAGCTCATCTAAGTCCAGTCATGTGACCCCAGGTCCTGCAGGCTCTGCACTGGCTGCCTGTCAGGTGGAGGATTATGCTCACTTACAAGGACCTATATGGACTGGGCCCTGGCTATCTCCTCACACCTGCCACCTCAGTCCATTCCCTCCGCTCTACTAGGGACCTCCTCATTGTCTCAAGGGTCAGATTAAAAACATACGGTGACCATGTGTTCAGCATCACTGGCCTGGCTCTGTGGAACTCCTTTCCAGTTTATGTTAGGGAGGCCCCGATAACAGACTTTTAAAAAGGGTCTGAAAGCTCACCTGTTTTGTCTTGTTTTCCACGATGAAGCCGACTGACCAATACTAGTTATGTTAATTACCTTAAGATTTTATCTACTGTTTTAAATATTTATGGATTTGTTTCTGCTATATTGTTTGTTTATGACATTACCCATTTTTATGTAAGGCACCCAGAGCTCCAGGGATTGGGCGCCATATAAATAAAACTGCCTTGCCTTGACTGATACAATCAGGTCTTAAACATAACTGCTGAAATGCTCTTATGTTTTAAGTTGCTCTTAACCTACAGTTTCTGCAGATTAGATTTTGGCTGACCCCTTAAGCAGGTCACCCTCTGAAGGTCTCTGGGACAGGAGTAGAAGGGGGAGGGGCATCTCCTGATCTCGCAAAGGTCCTGAGGCCTCTGCTGGTTGGTCATTACCTTCTTGCTGAGCACTCAAGCTGGGTGTGGAGTCAACTACAAGGTCAGCTCTCAGTGGTGAGAGGTGGAATCTCACTGTCCCCAACAGCAAGAGACAATTCATTTTGGGGTTCCTCCAAAAGCAGTTTTCTCCTGGTCTGAATGCTGATCTGACAGGCTGGAGAGGCCCTGGCCTGCTAAAGTTTGCTCGGCCTGGTCCATGGAGTCCTCTTTATTATGTGAGGCTCGTGGACATGATCTATATGACTGGCCCTACTCTTTAAGTTGCAATTCATCCTGTTTTTTCACTAAGTACTCAAACAAGCAAGTTCAGTGCACAGCCCACAGCAGACGGTGTCACAGGCACTGCTCAGGTGACTCCAAGACCCACACCTGCTGAATGCTCTGGGTTGCCCCTGGTTAAAAAAATTATCCCTCTATTCCAGCCAAGACAGAAGCAGCTGAGAAGGTGTTGAAAACTCCTCTCAGGTTGTGGCATACAGACCCTCATGCGCAACCCCCCAATCCAGATGTTCTCAGAGGTTACAACAGACTGTGTTACCAAGACCTCACATCACTGCTTCAACCAATGCAGTACAGAAACCACAGTCACACCCTCGTTCTTAAATGAGACTGTTCTAGTCTTAAAGATGGTTTGAGGATTTTTAATACTGACATCATAAATCACACCCCCCAGTGAAAATATCAAAGCATGTAATTCAATTGCCAGAAATGCCATACTGTCTTTCAACAACTGACCAGCAATAAAAGTCCTGTCCGGCACCTCCTTCATACCCCTCCTCCCATGTAACTGAGCCAAACAGCATAATGTCTCTTTGCATGTTCCACAAAAGGCCTAAAAAAATCTGCATAACATCTCTTGCCAGTTTGGGGGTTACTGTGCTCATCACAAAGTTCCTCAGTACTAATGGAAGATCTCACATTCTCCCCTGCATCATTGGTGAGTGGCTGCCTGGGTACTGCTGGAGTCAAACCTTCCACAGCAGAGTGTTAGCCTGGCATCTGTGCTCTGAGAGGTGGGCCATTTTCACATTCAGGAGGAGTGACAATCAGTTCAGGGTTGATAGCTCAAGGTGAGGGAGCACTACAGTCTTGGACAAATGACTGCTCTTTTGGGTTGTTAATAATGCTGTCTAAAAACCTGGTGAGGAGTAGTAATAGCAGTACAGAGGGAAGCCCCCCACTCTATTTTGAAAAAGGGCCGATTCTCCCAAGAATTCAAAACTGGAAGGAATCTCCAAACAAACAACAAAAAAAAAAGTCTTCACCAGTGCAAGGCAAGTTAGCAGATTCTGCTGAGCTGAGGCACACACATGCTGGTGAAGCCTCCTCAGACAGTCCAGAACTCAGAGTGGCAGGCGCAGTTCCAGTGCTAGGTTGTTGTGGTCAAGCTGCATGTGGTGTACTACACACAGAATCTTCTGACGGGGGAGATAGGGGAACCAGCGAGGTTTGCCTCAGTCCCACTGTTTCCATGCAGGCTTCCCAACATAGAGAGCATGTCTGAAGACAGGGTGGCAGCAGTAGGAGCATCAGGGACTTCCAAGCTTGTCCCAGAACTGGCTTTATGAAGCACTTCAATTCTGGTGAGGGTCAAGGGTTGCACCAGGTGAGAACTCTGTGCAGGAAACTATGCACTTCCATGGGGGCTGACAGCTAGCATGAGAACTGTAGTTGGGTTGCAGGGCTTCACCTCTGGTTGATGCCCAATGGCATGAATTCTGGCCCAACAGCTTCCTGGGAAGACACAAATTCCCTCAGATTCAGGCCTGATCCATCAGGCTTTTGACCCATCTGACTCTTAGAAGGGTTTCATCCACATCAAAGGTAGGTACATGTAGTTCTCTTAAAGGGCTAGCACTGCTTTTGTCTGTACTATGTGCTGCCAAGGGTGATCAAAGGAGCTGAGCTCGCTAAGCTGTTTGCACTGACTGCTGTCTCAGTACATGTTAGACCCTCTTCCCAGTTCTACTGAGGATTGTGCTGCAGCTCGAGTTTGTCTGTTGTCTTCTGGTCTCCCTGTACTGCACTGTTTTTTTGAAATCGTAATTTATTCTCCTCCCTCAGCCTGCCTCCTTTGACACTTCGGCGATGACCCGCGAACATCCCACTACCCGCAACCCTACACGAACAGTCCACAGGCCCCCATGGAGCCGCGGCTTACCCCCGGTGGGGCGAGGTAGGGGACAACCCGTAACAGTGTTTACGTCCGGCCCGATGGACTGTCAGGTGAGCGCCGGGAAATCAGCGAACACGTCCGGGTCCTCGCTTCTCCCGGACGAGGCAGGCTCTTTCCCATTTTCTCCTCCTCGAGCAGACTGCGGAGTCCCCCTGACGTCATGGCGTATACGTCGACGTCCGCTCTGCTCAACGGCCACCCGGCCAATCCCTGCAAGGACTTGCACTTCCTCGAGCCTCCGCTCGGGGTCACACAAGTGCCGGAATGCGGCCAAATCCCACCCCGGAGTAGGCGAGCTGTCGTCGGACGCTCAAGCCTAGCCCCCCCCGGCCGACCCACCGGCTACCCGAGTCCGCTCCCAAACCCAGGTCGCCGGCGTGGAGCGAGGTGTGGCATTCCACGCCTCAGCCCTCTGCGCCACTGGGCCCCTGTACTGCACTTTTTGCATTAAAGAACATCCTAGGGGTTAGTCAGCAGAATGCAAGTCTTTTGAGCTGAACACTTCTCTTCTTCAGCATCATTTTCAACAGTGCTGCATATTTTGCCTGTAGTTCCATGTCCAAACGACATTCTACTGTGATCTGTTCCTCCTGGAAAGGCACCATCACTTGTCCCTGGCTAGGGACCATTCTGCTGTGTTTGCTGTTGCTTGTCTTTGAGAAGTGCCAGAGAACTCCCTCTGTGTCAGCTCCAGATGCTTTCTTCTCAGGAGACACCGATAAAGAACTTGATTCAGTATCCATCTGTACAGCAGGATAATTTTCTGGGTTTTTCACCAGAGCTTTCCATATGCAAGTAGGAATCCATTACAGCTGTCTCAGAATCCATAGAAACAGTAAGTACATAAAAATGATCAACTGCACAAACTGCACTTAAAAATTGTCTTGTAGGGACAGGACCTGTTGAAGTGCAAATGTTTTTGGGTTACTACTCACTAACTTACTAACACCTTGCTGACTGGTACAATCAAATGGAAGATTACTAAAGCAACACTCAATCTTTTACAATAATTTTTATTAACATCTAAAAATGCTTCAAAGTAATACTTACCAGTACAAAACAGTGTGTTCATTTGGAAATAAAGTTCTTGATTTTCTCAAGTGAAACCAAAGGTTCTGTAATACAAGAAAACATTACTGAGACAGCGTCATGCTGTTCATGTTCTGCAAAAAAACATTCATGCCTTATTCCTGGTAGGTAAACGTCTCAAGCTTATAGTGATATTATAAGCATTATATTGATAAGGTAAAGAAATACAGGTTACTCACCTGTAACAGGAGTTCTAGAAGTGGTATATGTTGTTCATCCACACTTATTGGCAGGTTCCTTGCCGCTTTAAATTTTGGCGGAAGGTCTTCAAGATGGCTCTTCCCACACACCCGGGTGGTAAAACTCTTGGCTCCACCCCATGACGCCAGATCTAGCCCACTGGAAGCCAGGCAGTGCGTCAAAGCTGGGGAGGTCGGGTGGGTTGTGGATGAACATATACCACTCCTAGAACTCCTGTTTGAAATAATCTCTGGTATTTCTGGGAACGTGGATATGTTGTTCAATCCACACTGTCTGGCAGACTCCTAGCAGTTCTCCGGGAGGAGGGAAGCAAGGTGCACACCCCCTAATTGGGAAATAAGGACTGGATAACCAAGGTCTCAAAACCAGCATCCCAGCGTTACTCAAGTTTGATGTGGTAGTGGGTAATGAAGTTGTGCACTGACTTCCAGGTAGCAGCCCTGCAGAATTCCTGGATAGGGACGTCCCTGGAAGCAGCCACCGAAGCAGTGGTATGGCGGGTAGAATGAGCTCTTATCCCTTTGGGAGGCTCCATGCCCACCAACCTATAGCAGAGATCTATGCAGGAGGTGACCCACCTGCTTATTGTCTGCTTGGCTGTAGATCCACCAAGTGCGGCTTCAGCGTACGTGACAAACAGCTGGCAAACCTCTCCCCGAACTTCAGCCATCCGCTCCTTATAATAAGACAGCGCTCTTCTAGGGTCCAAAGTATGGAGCCTATATTCGGCCTCCGAGGTGTGATTGGGGTAGAACACCGGCAGAGTCAACACCTGGTTAAGGTGAAACTCCAAAACCACCTTCGGAAGGAATTTCGGTTGGGGGTGCAGGACAACCTTGTCCCTGTGGAAGACCAGAGAAGGAGACTCGATGGAAAGCGCCTGGAGCTCTCCCATCCTTCTGGCTGATATGACAGCCACCAAGAAGGTGGTCTTCCATGACAGGTGAGAGATGTTGCACCTGTGCATCTGTTCGAATGGCTTGCCCATCAGCTTAGCCAATACCAGCAGTAGATCCCATGGAGGTGGAGGTTCTCGCACCGGAGGGGATATGTGATCAAGGCCTTTGAAAAAGTGCCTGACCACCTTCTCCTGCGCCACAGACCGTTTTCTGGCACGTGCCCGGTAAGCAGAGATGGCTGCCAGGTGCACCTTAAGGGTCGTTGACAGAAGCCCTAGCTGAGAAAGGGACCACAGGTAGTCCAGAATGCTAGCCAAAGAACAGGAGGAAGGGTCCAACCCCTTATCCTGACACCAAATGGAGAATCTCTTCCATTTGAAGGCACAGCATTTTCTGGTCGACTCCTTACGGGATGCCTCAACCACATTGAGGACCTCATCAGAAAGACCCAAGGCCGGGAACTCTAGCCACTCAGGAACCAGGCCGTCAAGTGCAGGGACTGAAGGTCTGGGTGTAGTACCTTCCTCTTGTTGACTGTGATCAGGCCCGGGCGGGCTGGAAGCTGCCTCGGGAGCCTGGAGCTGAGGCTGAGGAGATCTGGATACCAGTACTGACTGGGCCAGTCTGGGGCTACCAGAATCACCTGAGCCTTGTGTCCCTCTTCGCCTTGAGAAGCACCTTGTGGATCAAGGGAAATGGAGGGAAGGCATAGAAGAGGTCCGAGGTCCACGGCCTCGAGAAGGCATCCTCCTGCAGCGAGCCCTGCTGAGGGGGGGGGGCAAGCATGAAACAGCCTCAGCATCGCATTCTTCCTGGAGGCAAACACGTCCACCTGAGGGGTGCCCCAGTGGGAGAACAGATCTTGTACTACCTCTGGCAGGAGAGACCACTCGTGAGATGCAGCACCTATCCAGCGGAGGGCATCGGCCAGAGTGTTGGAGGCTCCTGTCACATGGATGGCTAGGAGTTCCTCCTCCAGGCTGATCATGAGAGACTAAGTGCGGAGAGCCTCCTTGCACAGAGGCAAGGAGTGCGTCCTGCCCTGATGGTTTAGGTAGTACATGGTCGTGGTGTTGTCCGTCTGGACCTGGACCACTTGACCCCGTACAAACGTAGCGAAGGTGGTGAGAGCTAGTTGAACTGCTCGAAGCTCCAGCAGGTTGATGTGGCATCGAGACTCCTGAGGGGACCAAAGACCGTGAGCTCCAAGCTCCCCCAGATGGGCACCCCAACCCATCAGAGAGGCGTCAGTCATCAGAGTGACCCTTGGCTCAGGGCGGACAAACGGGACACCTTTCTGCAGATGAGCTGGAACGAGCCACCACTGGAGGCCATTCCACATCTCCTGGGTCACTGTCACTGGCTGGTCCAGAAGAGTGGAGTGCTGTGACCACTGGCGGGCCAGCCCCCATTCCAGGGGACGCATATGCCAGCAGGCCCAACGGACCACGCTGGTGCAGGCCGCCATGAGGCCCAGAAGGTGCAGGAAGTCCCAGGCAGGGCACAACTGCCCAACCAGAAATGATTGGGCAAAGGAGGAAAGGACCTCGGCCCTGTCTGTCGGGAGCCGTGCTCTGGCTCTAAAAGAGTTGAGCTCTGTCCCGATTAAGTGAATCGCCTGCGATGGCACAAGTTCTGATTTGGCATCGTTGATGAGGAGGCCAATCTGAGAGCAGACCTGGAGGGCCAGATCCCTGGACCGCTCCACCATAAAGAGTACAACCAGACCCTTCAGCGCCGTAGAAATGCTGTCACCACTGCCATGCATTTGGTGAAGACCCTGGGAGCTGGAGAGAGGCCGAAGGGCATGGCCCGCAACTCGTAAAGGTATCCCTCTGCCTGAAGCGGAGGAATCGCTGGTGAGACGGACAGATTGGGACATGAAAGAACGCGTCCTGACGGTCCAGAGAACAAAACCACACACCTCGTTCCAAGGATGGAATGATCTGTATCAGAGTAACCATCCTGAAGGTGCGCAGCCTTAAGAACTTGTTCAGGTCATGCAGATCGAGAATGGGGCACCAGCCCCCTGTCCGTTTTGGGACCAGGAAGTACCTGGACACAAATCCTGGGTCTGGAGGAGGGTCCGCCACCTCCCTGATCACCTCCTTCTGGAGGAGCAGGGCAATGTCGGCTCGATGAGCCGACAGAGAAGCTCTTGAACCCGTAGCCCCGTGGGGACGGCTCAATAGGGAGGGACTGCTCGAACTCCAAAGAAGCAGAGCCCTGCCCGACCACTTCTAGCACCCAGCGGTCCGTGGTAATAGCCGGGCAGGCGGAAAGGAAGTGGCGGGCCGTCCCACGAGGGACCAAGGGAGGAGTGACGAGGCTGGGGGCAGCACCCCTCAACCCGTCACTGGGCAGGCTTAGAGAAAGGACCGGCCGAGGGGCTTCCTGGACCCTTCCCTCCAGGCTTCCTATTGGAGGATGCAGCAGACTTGGCCTTAGGGCGCCAAGTGTGAGCCTGCTGGCCCTGATGCTGGTGTTGCTGGGCCAGACGTGCCGCAGGGGCTGAAGGACGAAAGGGCTTACGCTGCTGCTGGTGGCCTTTGTCCTTCTGGGCAGACGTGACCGAGTCCAAGGTGGCATTGGACTTCTCGATCCTTTGAAGATGACCCTCCACCCCGGGACTGAACAAGTCGGTACCCAGGAAGGGAACGTCTGCCAGCTTGTGCTGGGTATCCGCCGTAAAGGTGGAGATCTGCAGCCAAGCTCTGTGGCACTTGGCCACTGCAGCCGCTACTGACCGGGCACACGAGTCAGCGATGTCCAAGGAAGTTTGGAGCTGCTGTTTGTCCACCGCCCTTCCCTATTCCTGCACCTGCTTGACCGTCATTTGAAGGTCAGCCGGGAGATGAGGAATCACCTCATCCAGGGAGCCCAAAAGGGCGTGTGAAAAGTGTGCCATCAGGATGGCCGAGCTAGCCTGATGAAGGCCTAGGGAGGAAGCAGCATAGACTTTCCGCCCAGAGTAGAGTAGTCCAGTTCCTTGGACTCCTTATCAGGTGGCTTGTCCACATCCCGAGCATTCCCGGAACGCCGGAAAACGCTGTTGGTCACTAACCCCTCTGTAGAGGGGTGCTCCGAGAAACCGGAGAGTGAACCAGTGGGGACTGTGTTCTTGCGGCCATCCTGGCTGAAGGCTCCATGTCTCCAGTGCCGTCAGTCCCTCACAAGTCATGGCTACATCAGTGTGGCTGGCTGTTTGGGTTCGTCTCTGTCAGTAGTTTAGTTTTTGTGGTTCTCCATGTGTTTCTACTTGGAGGAACTGCACCATTCTTGGACATAATATCTATGAACATTTCCTGGACTAAGAAACTACAAAACATCACCACCAGGTATAGGCACTCTCATTATAAATCAATTTTTTTGGAAGACATCAAAAAGCAAAAGTGAGATCAGTGAATATTTTATACAAGTTTCTGGGTTGTGGAGTGCTGCATTGAATCCATATTTCCGTCTGACTTTCTTAAAGGATGTGTGCTTGTCATTGAGGTCTATTCACAACTGTTTTGGAGAACAAAGGGAAGATTCTAAACAAAGGATTTTTACATCCTGCGTATGTCCTAGGCTAATGTTCATCACCTTCAGGAATTTAACACTTTCTGGGTCTTTGATCTACAGTAACAATCAGTTTTCTGGTCCACAGTAGCTCACCATGAGTCACTCAGGAACACTCACCCTTGCTACAGTAAACATTTGCAGTCTCCTCTACCTCTCACACTAACCATTCAAGCTCGATACCAGCAACCTAGCACCATGGCAAATCCTCCCTACCCTCACTTGTGGCACCCTCCTACAAAGGACTGGGTGCAAATAACAGCTCACGCCGCTGGAAAGTTGACAAATCGACATCTGCTCCTAGCCATTACCCTATGCTGGAACCCTAAACGACTACACTGTACTCAAAATAACAAGAAACAGAGGCGTTACATGTCATACTATGAGCTGCGGCAGATGACCCTTAAACTCCTGCTCCTCCTCCTTCTGATGTCAGGAAGTGTCCTTCCAAACCCTGGCCCTGTTTCTACCAGAGTAACAAATCTAGCAAAAACGGGGTCTCACCATCCCACCTTAAATATCTGTAGCCTCCTTCCAAAACTGGCATCCCTTCAAGTCTTTGCCAGTGAACACAATCCCGACATACTAGCCATTGTTGGAACCTGGCTGACACCAAGCACTCCGGACCATGACATCTCACTACAAGGCTACAATATTTTCAGACTGGACAGAACTAATAAAAAGGGGGGAGGGGGGTTGTGCTACTTACATTAAGGACAACCTCTCCAGCCACCCTGTCTGCTTGTCCACCACAAACTCCTCTGTGCAATTTCTCCCTGTCAAGCTATTACTTGGTGCCCAAAATAAAGTGCTTACTGTGGCCGCTGTCTATATCCCTCCTAAAGATCCAGGGTCCGGCCTCCAGACTGTTCTTGAATTTGTAAGATCGCAACCACCTGACACAGAGCTCCTTCTCCTTGGTGACTTTAATATAAATTGGCTCACATCAGACGTTGGGTCCCTCAAGGATGCTATCCTAGCAGCTAACCTAACGCAGATGGTGAGCTCCCCCACTAGAAAAAAACTTACAAAACTGGAACTTGCACTGTCATTGACTGGATCCTTGCTAGCCACACAGCCCGCATAAAAAACAGTTGTTCTTCCGGACTCTCTCAGTGACCACTCCCCTGTGATCTGTACATGGACAAATAAGTTCCAAAAACCATCTCAAGCAGAGTGCTACCCCATGGAAACCTTACTAAGCTCAAGACCTGTCTTTTACAGCAAGACTGGTCCCCAATATACAATACTCTAGATGTTGACGCAGCCCTAGATTATTTTATCACAACTTTCAACACTGCCTGTGACACCTATGCACCAGTAAAAAAGCGTAAAATCAAAGTGCTCTCAAATCCCTCGGCTCACGCCAAACTACTGGCCCAACTCAGAGCTGGGACCACCTCTGAGCCATAGCCAGAGCCGAGACTCCTTGACGGATATCCAGAAGTATAAACAGGCACGAAACCAATGTACCAAACAAATCCGACTAATGAAGAGCTCCTATTTCAAAAATGCCCTCGCAAACTCCTGCGGTGACGGGAGATCATTCTGGGACAACATCAGAAATAACACGGGTAAGCAGTCCAAATCCTCTCCCACTATAATGACTGTCGATGGAACCAATACCCTAGACCCAATGGTCATGGCAAAGGCCTTAAATAAAACTTTCACTGACCTCAGTGGGGTCCTCCCGCTGGACTTCTTCTCTGACACGGACTCGCCAAAACCAACATCTCCTACTACCTCACCTGACCAACCGCTTTTCCACTTCAAAATAGTTAAGGCACATGAAGTCTACAAATATATAAAAAAGGCCATCTCTAAATCCAGAGCAAGCAGTGATACTATTGATCTTAAAATTCTGTCCCTTACCCTGGAAGAGGTGCACTCACTCACCAAAATTTTCAATCTCTCCTCTGCCTTTAGTCAATTTCCCAGCAAATGGAAGTCTGCTATAGTCACACCAGTGTTCAAAAGTGGCGACAAGTCCCTACCAGGAAACTATCGGCCTATATCTATACTTCCACCCCTCTCCAAGGCCCTCGAATGCATTGTGGCTGACCAACTCTCAGACTACCTGCATAAGTATAACTTACTCTGCTTGCAGCAACATGGATTTAGGAAAGGACACAGTACGTCGACCGCCCTACTGGAATTCTCAGGAGAAATTCACTCTGCCTTGGACAAAGGATATCAAACTGTAGCAGTTTTCATTGACCTAACAAAGGCGTTTGATACTGTTCACCATGGCTTACTTATCACACAACTACACAGTCTTGGGCTCTCAGAAGGACCAGGTGCCTGGGTTAAAAGTTACCTGGCCCAACGCTCTCAATCAGTAAAAGTCTCAGAAGTTCTCTCAGACTCAAAACCGGTCCTCTCAGGTGTTCCACAGGGGTCAGTCCTAGGCCCCCATCTTTTCAGCCTTTTCCTAAACTTTCTCCCCAAATCCTGCCCGGATCAAATAATCCTTTATGCTGACGATGCCGTGATTCTCTCCTCTCATAAGGACCTGAAACCCTTACTCCACAGCCTGCAACTTGCTTTCTCCAATGTTGAAAAGTGGTTCCTAGATCACAAGCTACTCCTAAATCACAAAAAAACAAAATCCATGCTTTTCTCCAGTCCACAAAACAGAAAAAGACAAATTCCACTTACTATCAAAACATACCCAGGAAATACCCTTGAACAAGTGTCAACATTTAAATACCTTGGAATCACTTTTGATCAAAGTCTTACCTTTTGACCCACATTGATAACACAGCGAAAACGGTGAACCAGCACATTGGTATCCTGTTCCAAAACCGGCAATTTCTTACCCAAGCTGCGCTGAGGATTGCTATCCAAAGCTCTGTCATCTCAATCATAGACTATGGCTTAATTATCTATGGCTCTGCCACTACCACTGCACTACAAGGCGATCACAACCACTCCTAAACAAGGCCTGTCGGCTGCTCACTGCAGCTAAAGACGCATCTACATGTGAGCTCTACACTGAAACAGGATGGTTGCAACTCTCAAATCGCATAAGGTACCTACATGCTTGATGGCAAAAAAATCCATCTTGGGCTGCACTCCGCCATGTATCCAAGACCTACTTTGCCCGAATACCAGCATCCGTCCCACCAGAAGATCGGAACACCAGCCTCTCCAGGTCCCCAGATGCCGGACCACACAGGGTCAAAGATCTTTTGCCTATCGTGCCCCGAGCTGGTACAATGCCCTGAGCTCACTCATTACATCCTCCACGTCACTAGGAGCTTTCAAATCTATGCTTTACTCTCACCTCTCAGCCTCTAGCTCCTGTGACTGCCTTGACTAATGATTCTTCCCTCATGGCTGTTTTTACTGTTTTTCATCCTCCTCCTCTGCTCCTTTCTTGACAAAGGCATCTGAGTACCTCTAACTACTGTAAGTCTGCTTCCCTCCCCATATCTCCTCCTACCCTTCCCACCTTGACCATTCCTCCAATGTTTGGTTTTTTTCCTGTGATGTACTGTATTATACTGGCTTATTGAAACCTTTATAATTTGCTGACCATTCTATGTAACGTGTCTTGTTTGTTTGTACATTGATGACGTGGAACCTTTGTAAAAGAGCCATTGGCTCAAAGGTAATAATTCCTAGAACAATAAACTAAACTAAACTAAACAATAAGCAGGCCGCTGCCACAACTCCAGGGCTGGGCCAACAATGGCTTCGGCCACCGGAAAGGCCTCCGTAGGAGAATCTCCTCAGTCCAGTATCTCCGTTAGGGGATACCTGGCCCATTCTGGACAGGTTTGAGCTGCATCCCAGTAGACTCCGAGATGAGTCGAAGAATACCCAGGAAGGAGGATGGGCTCTTGTCCACCGACTGACCCCCAGCAGATTCCAGGTCAATGGGTCTGGAGTACAGGGAGGAGTAATCGTCAGACTCCGAGGAGTCTGCAAACAGTTGCCGAGCGCCTGAGCCACCCTCCACCTGCTGAGCTCGATCGTGAGTGAGGGTGACCGACAACCTGTGGGGCAAGCTCTGACCCGACCGAGAATCCTTGGTCGGGGCCCCAGTCTTCGGTTGAGGAGGTGGTGGTTCCATCACAATGGGCAGAGCAGCTGGTTTTGGCTGAATAACCGGCGCCGGGGTCAGCTCCTCGATAACTACGAGGGGTTGCTTCGGTCACTCTGGTGACAGCCACTTAATTGACGGAGAAGGCGACAGAGTCGGCTTGTTACCGGTCAATAAAAGTTGCTGCCACATCATGTTCTCATAGTGCCGACGTAACTTATGACGGAGCCTATCCTACGAAGAGGATGAGGAGGATGAGCAACGGCGCCGCTTTTCATGGTGTCGAGACAGAGACCGCCGGCGGGATCTACTCGACTTGGAAGAGGACCGAGACCTTCGGGGTCGTCGAGGGTGGGTCAAAGAGGGGTTGGGGGAACCCGCTCATCCCCTGGTTCAGGGTCCTTTAATGGGGACTTCGGCACAGGAGGCACAGGCAAGTCCTCGGTTACGACTGGGGGAACCAGTGAAGAAGGGTTGTTGGCTTCTTCAGTCGACAAACTGTCTAACAGGTCGAGAAAAATCTCGACCACGTCGACGGATGTCTCGGCCGGCTGACCTGACAGGGACACCGTGAAGCCAGCAGCCTTAGCCGCAGCCTCGACCGAAGTTGAGAGTTGACAGTCCGGTGAAGAGGATCTCTCCGCCCCCTACCTAACATCGACGGGGAACTTACCTTTGGTTCTTTTCTTAGACTGACTGAATGTCCCAATGGCCCTTCTCCTTCGGTGGAGAGGGACTGGCAAAGCTCCTTAAAAAAATGCAGTATAGGAGGAGCCCAAGGAGAGTGGGATAAACGCCGCAACCGAGGAGGAAGATAAAGCAGCCTGGGCCACCTCCTCCTCGAGGGCGATCAACTGCTCCAGCTGCTCCACAGAGCCCACAGCCGCGGACATCGCCCAACGGGCCTCTTTTGACTTCACCAGCGGGTACCGTTTCGTGGGATGCCCAAGCTGCAGTCTGGCAGCGCAGTCCCCTAGAACTGAAGCCGAGAAGGACTTGCACAGATCGCAGGCCTGCGGATCATGAACAAGACCCAGGAAGTAAACGCACGTGGAGTGCGGATCAGTCCGGGACATCTTCTGCCCGCAAGGGCACCGACAGAAGCTGGGAGTGGATTTGTCCATCGCAGCAGCGAGGGAAGAAGAAGACTGAAGTCTCGTAAATTTTAAAACAATTTTCGGTAAACCCTAAGAGTTAGGATCCAGGCCTAAAATGCAGAGCGCTAAGGAGGGAACCAGAGCTTCCACGCGGTAAGGAAGATCTGGCGTCATGGGGCGGATCCGAGGGTTTTACCACCAGGTGGGTGGGAGGAGCCAGCTTGAAGACCTTCCAGCAAGAATTAAAGTGGCAAGAAACCTGCCAGACAGTGTGGATTGAACAACATATCCACGTCCCTAGAAATGGCTGTTTTCCAAATACTGAGTGAATATTCCGAATAGTTGTATTCAGAACAAATACAGGAAGGATTACCCACTTGTCTTCAGAATACTACTGGATAGGCCAGCCCAGTGGCATGGAGGTTTGATGCATCATGCCTTATGTCCTGCCACACTGGTGACCCGTGTTTGCGGTGCAAGCGGGTCGCCGGGGAGGGAAAGGATAGAGTGTCCGGGGGACAGCTCTCCTCCCCAAGGGAGGGTGGAGAACATGGACCGGCACATGCCTGACACCTAGCAGAGGCTGGGTGGTGGTATGCCATGTCCCATACATTGGGGCATGGAGGAGGAGCAGCCGGCGGCGTGCAGCATGTGCACACGTGCACTGTATGCCCCTGTTGCCACTGCACGCTCCCCCTCCAAGAAAAATGGAAAAGGGTCCTGACCGAGCAGCATGAATCCATCCCTCGCAGGTGCCGTCCCCGAGATGGCACCTCCCTGGCACTGGATCCGTAGCCAGTGGGTTGAGTTACTCCCCACCACCCTGCCACAAAGGGTAAGTCGTGGGGGCATGAAGGAAGGGGGTCTGATCCTTGGGGGACGGAAGAAAGGAGAGCCGTTTGGGACCTTGGGGGAGAAATACAAAAAAAAAAAAAAAAAAAAGACGACTAGTGGAATACTGTGCCATGTAAATGCAGAATGCTCAATATATAGAATTAGCCCCAGTGTAAACTCACAGAGTATGTGCATTACCTCTGAAACATTCTCCTCAGATCACAACTCTTGCACCAGGTGGTGTACTGCGCTTGCTTGAAGTGCTGCTTATTCTGAATTCTGTCACCTGAATATGTGGAATACATATTTCACTGCAATACTGCACTGAGCGATTCTGTAGGTGTTAGCCTTACTATAAAACTGTACCATGCCACAAGAAAAAAAACCAAAAAAAAAAACAACACACCTACACACTTCCTATATTTTCCCCCCAGCTACATAATGACTACTATATTAACTACGCTACACTGCAGCTATGTTTCAGAGCACTGTGGTACTAATAGTGACCAACATCTGTTCGGGGTGTACAAGATGCTTGCATACAACCCAAAATAAAATTATTATTTATAATACGCCTTTCAAAAAACCAAGGCTCCTTAAAGAGCAATTAAATAAACACCAATACCGCAAGTACAAACATTATAAATACAGTAAAATGCTGGTAAAAAGAATTTGGTCATTCAGAGTATGCCTGGGTCCATAAAAACATTTTGAGATCCTGTTTAAATCCCTCCACGGTCGTGCACTCACGTAACTGATGGGGTAGAGAATTCCAAAGGGTTGGGGCCGCGTGCATACATGCACAGGCCCCAGAAGATTTTAAATAAACCCTTGGAATCTCTAGCAACCCCTAGTCAGCTGAGCGGAGCGATCGCCCAGGGCGGTAAGGAACCAGAAGCTCTTTCAGGTAGTCCGGGCCCAGTCTGTGTAGGACTTTATAAGTCAGAAGTCTGACTTTAAGGTGATCAACCACTGTACGGCAACCAGTACCGGTTAAGCGCAGCACCAGTGAAATATGAGGGACGGGGTCCTGTCAACAACTGGGCTGCTGCGTCTGCACCAGCTGCAGGCGGCAGATATCCACCCCAGGTAGCCCTAGGTACAGGGAATTGCAATAATCTAGCATCCTCCATTTTAGTAAGAGGCATGATATCCCACAGGCCAGACACATGCCTCCAACAGACTGACATACAATACTTATACTATGCCAATTTTTGAGCTAGTCTCAAGAAATGTTTGTAAATCACTAGTAACAGTAGCTTTTAGAGAATAGCTCCATAGAGCCATAACACACTGAATGATTACCAAACAGTTCCAACTCCAACTGGTGGCTGGCAAAAATAAAGAACAGACACCTCAGGAGCACAGGCCTTGGAAAACAGCAAGGCCAAATTCCACACTCCAACATGACATCAGATCCAGACTGTAAAGCTTAGTAAGAGTACTTTTTTTGTTTTTGTTTGATAGTCTATTTCCTCCACAGCTGGGGAGGGTGGTGGTACCTAGTTCCCCAATCAGTTTGGCCACACAGCCCTCATGTTCCAAGTCCCCATATAGCGCCCTTCTCCATTCACATCAGCCACATCACAGCGGGCACTTACCCCACCACTATGGAAGCCGGGGGGTCAGGATCCAGGGGGAGCATCCTGAATCGGAGTGGCACGCGCTGCTGGGCTGTCTGTCATGTAGCGCGCTGAGGTATTTTTCCCCTTTACTCCCCAGCACAAGTGTACAATGGCGTCAATGACGCTGTGGTGCGTGCTCCCATGTACCACATGCCCGACACCACTCATGCCATCCCTACATTGACCCACGACTGTAGCAACACCAAGCCACTGCCAGGAGCCAACAGAGCCGCAGTGTACCCACCCCACCCTCCCTGGAGAGGACAGCAGTCCCTGGGATGCTCAATCCTTCTCCCCTGGCTGAGCCAAGCTCGTTCCCCAACCCGGGTTGCTGGTGTGGCATCCAGCGCCTCAACCCTCAGCACCACTGGGCCATAGTAAGACTACTGATCATGTGCCAGATAGCAGCCCTGCAAATGTCAGTGGCTGAAACAGACCAAAAACAGGCCAATGAGGCAGCCATGTGGCCATGTAACGGTCCTGTAACAGTACCTGGGGGGTCCTGTCCTGCCTGCCTGCAAAAACCAAGATGTAGGAGGAGATCCATTTGGAGAGGCACTGTCTGGAGACGGGCTTACTCCTGCTGTTAGGACCAAAGGAAATAAACAGCTAAGATGACAGGTCACAGCCCTTTGTATGGTCCTGGTAGTACCAAAGTATCCTGGGGACATTCAGACAGTGCAACAGCACCTCTCCCATGTTCTGAGGGAAGGGGAACAACATGGGTAATCAATGAGCGGATTCAATATAAAAATCAGACACCACCTTAGGCAAGAATTAGGGGTGAACAGATGCCCGTAGTTCAGACACCTGAATGAGGGAGTAGCTACAAGAACAAGTCATCCAAGACAAATACAATATCACAGAAAGATGCAGGCTCGAAAGGGGCTTTAGTCAAGAGATTTCAGCACAAGGTTCAGGTCCCAAACCAGAGATGCCATGTGCAATAGCCCTTCAGGAACCTGCAAACCATATCAAGCTGGGCCAGTCGTGTCCCAGAGAGGCTCACGCAAAGTAGAAATGGTAGACAGGAGTACTGCAATTATGAATGCAACAGTCAGGAGACAGGCCAGCACCTACGGTACAGGGCAACTGAAGGGGTCCAGGGATGCCACCCTACACCACACAGTGAAACGCTTTCACTTCAGGGAGTAGGTGTGCCTGGTGAAAGGTTTCCTAGCAGCAAATAGAACAGCCGAGAACTTGGCTGAGACTCCAAATTGAGAGATCCCTATATCCTCAGAAGCCAAGCATGGACTGCAGGGACTTAAAGCCCAAACACAGAGAAAGCGAGTAAAAAAGCAGCAGTTTTGCATTGCGTGGGGATGCAAAAATGTCCAGCTCTTGCCCTCCCCACATGTCCAACAGTTGGTAAGCCACAGTCAGTCTTGGCACCTACCTGTGTTGCTTAACCACAGATCATCTGAAGCTGTTAATCAAGACATGTAGTGAGCTTACAATGCGGACAGCAAGACAACAGACCTTGTGTGCCAGAACCCATTCCCACACCTTCACTGCTTCTAGCCACAGAGGATACGATTGTGTGGTGTCCCCCCCCAAATCTGTTTAGGAAACACACCACATATATTATAAAGTGGATTTCATCCTGGTTAACCAACAGAAAACAGAAAATGGCTATATAGGGACATATGTCAGCTTGAGGCCCAGTCACTAGCGGTGTATCTGAGGGCTCTGTTCTGGGCCCAACTCTTTATATCATCTTTATAACATCAATGCAAACTTCAAGTAGTGTCTGGATGGCAAAATACACTGATGACTGTAAACTTGGTGGCATTGCGACTAATGTTGCAGATGCAAAGCACCTTCATGAGAATCTTGGGCTTCAACAAATAATCTGAATTTCAATGCAACTAAGTGTAAAATAATGCACTTTGGACGTAGTAATCCATTGTATCCATACAAACTGTATACCGTTACACTCCACGAGATAACAGATGAAAGGGATCTGGGAGTGACTGTCAATAATAAATTATCTTTTGACATGCACACCAGAACAACAGTTAAAAAACACTATATAGACTGATAGGGTGCATTCCAGGGTGCGAAATTCCTATACCTTTGGTGCCCCAGGGCAGGCACTTTTACCTCTGGACACCTACTGCTGGTTTGTACCTGCCCACTGGGGCACCTAAGGTATTTTATAGTGCAAACTCCGTTTTTCGTTTTTTTTCCCTACCCTAGTGATTTTTTTTTTTTCAGAAGAGGCGGAGAGCCTTTGGAAGAGTGAAAGGCGCCAATCACGAGTGTGCCTTTGTAACTGTCAGCTGACACAGTAATGAAACGCCCCTGATTTGACTGACACAGTCATCAGCCAGCCGCCTGCCTAGGGTCCGTCGATCGGTCGCTCACTGCACCAGGCGTGAACCAATTGGAGTGACTGTGTTTCGGAGTTCGCCCGCCCCCTTAACTTGCCGTTATGCTGGAATGCAGCTCAGCGCGCCATTCTGTCAACGATTTAGGAGACAGAGGTCCGTGCTGAGTGCAGTAGCTGTAGACTGCAAGTTTGCTGCTGTAATTGGCATTTCTATTAAAAAAAAGAGACCCAAAAGCTCTTTTAAGAGCTCTCTTTAGTACAGTCAGAGAAGTGGAGGTGTGGAGCGTTTATAGGCAGGGAGTGGGACTTGGAAGTGAGAGAGGAGGCAGAGGGTGAGCGTCAGACTGTGAAGGTGTCTGTAAGGTCTTGGAGGAAATCGGGAATCGTTAAAGAGGGAGACAAAAGAATAGAAGCAGACTCAGTAAAGTCAAGAACAGGACTTTTTAAAGTCTGCAGACAGTGCTCAGTTTTCAGCATTGCAGTCTACTAAGTTGAACCTGTGGGAGCTATTCAAATTAGATAAAGCCATCCAGCTAGTGCCTGATACTACTTCTCTGTTTGGGTGTGTTAATTTAAAGCAGGAGGGCAGATAGTAGGAAAAAACAGAACCAACTGCAGCAAAGAGGAGGGGACCTATTCTGTGATCTCTGCAGCCACAGTTGCTGTCAGCTAAACTTGCTAAGTTTGCAGGGGGAACTGAATTTAAAACCTATAATAAACTATCTCTATCTAACTGAAGCTAACTATTAAAGATCAGCAGCCTATACTGATACAGACAGTTCACTGCTCGAAGTACTAAATCCTGTGTGAGGACTAGCAGCAAGTCAGTAGTCAACTCATCACTAGTGTGTCTATATTCAGTTACTGGCTGGGAAGGGAACTGAATTGAGGCAAAGAAAAAAAAACTCTACCTAACTAAACCATATAAAAAAAAAGCTCATTATAGTTTTACAAACTTAGTGTGTTAAAATAATCTCTTAACAAGCTTTAATAAGCTTGTATGCTGTGTATTGCATAAAATCTAATGGGGAATACATAAGGAATTGTTGGATTCTAAAAGCGTTTATTAAAAGCTACTTGGACCACCTAAAATAATCTGTGGTGGAGTACCTAAACTCTAAATACAAAGGGATCTGCAAACTAAGAAAATCTAATTAAAAGTAATTGTTAATTAAAGTTCTAAAAGCTTTTGTGAACTTGGTGGAACACCTAAAATTTAGGGGGATCTACTATTATTCTACTAGCTAAAGCTACTTTAGGTGAAGTTGACTATCTCAGTCAAATCTAAATACTGTTATTAAAAAACTTTCATTGGACTTAATATCTAAAATCTGTATACAGTTATAAAAAATCTCTAGCTTTTTACAGGCTACAGTACACTGTCTGTGGACTATCTAAAATCTGAATACCTGAGGCTGTTATAATACCTGTTATAATAAATAATCAGACAACACACAGTCAGGTTTTCTTGTTAAGTTTATTATAAAAATAAAGACAAGACACACTTTTTTCCTTATTGCATTTATTAATACTGAGTAATACAAATAAAAAATTCTTAAAATCAGTATTCACAAATTCAACTCTGAACAGCCAGGCAGACACCATGAGTCTTTTTAAATTTGGATTTAAGAAAGCGTTCTGATGAGATTCATGAGGAGCTGACTGGATTCCTAACACAAAGTGCTAGTACCACTACAGGCACAGCTATAACCCCACTATCTCCTTGCCCAGACAGTGAAACTGTTGTGACCACTGAAGTTTCCTCAAGTGCTACTGCTTGTACTGAAAGCCAAGTTAAGGCCCGAAGTTAGAAAATTTCAGGAATCCTGGAAAAAGGGCAGGAAGTAGCTTCACTATGACACAGATAAATGTGCCATGTTCTGTACATGGTGTCAGAGTTATGATAAAAGCCAAAGCAAAATAATTTCAGAACTGGATGCAGTACTTTTAGAGTACACATTATCTCAGCACATGAAGTGTCCATAGCACACAAAAATGCTGAGATGGCATACATTGCAAATAAAACAAAAGTTGGAGAAAGACCAATAGAGAAATCCATACAATTCATGGAACAAAAAGAAATGGATCAGATTTGTAAATTGTTCTGTACTGCATATTACGTTGCTAGGACCGAAAGGCCTTTCAGGGATTTTCCTGGGTTGATAGATTTACAAAGAAGAAATCATGGGGGTGATGCTATGAGTCACAGTTACAGTAGTGACAAGCAATGCCGTGTCTTCATTCACTATATTGCCCAAGATATTCAAAGCACTACAGCTAGTCTACTACAAGACAATGACTTCTTTTCTTTTCTTGTTGATTCCTGCACAGATAAAAGTGTGACTGAGGAGGAGGGCATTTATGTACGTGTTTTTGAAAATGGCCTACCTGTAACAAGATTTCTTGCACTGAAACCAGTCAGTGTCCCTAATTCAGAAAGCATTTTAAATACTGTGATAATGCTTTAGAGGGTGAAGGTGGTTTAAAGGATGGTGGTTGGAAACATAAGCTGATAAGTGCGGCATCTGATGGTGCTGCTGTAATGTTGGGGAGCACTTCAGGTGTCCTTAGTCGAATAAAGCAAGATTTCCAGTGCCCACACCTCATTGACATACACTGCTGTGCACATCGTTTAGAGCTTGCTGTTAAGAGTTCGTTCAGAGACTGTCCCTTTACAAGTCATTAGAACAACTTCTGCTGAACATTTACTCGTTTACTACAGGTCACCAAAAAGTTGGAAAGGCCTACAGGAAAGCGGGATCCCTTTTAAATATTAATGTGGTCAAACCAGTTAACACTGGTGGCACTAGGTGGCTTGCACACAGAGAATGAGCCATTTCTGCCCTTGAAGGAACTGGGCTGCATGGTGCCTCACCTCGAACATGTGTCACTGACAAACAAGCAGGATCATGGCCAAAAGCACTAGGAATACTTAAAGTGCTTAAGACTTTAAAATGTGTTATATACATGAACTTTCTGAAAGTGTTTTGGTTACTTATCTGCTCTTAGTCTGTGCTTTCAGCAAGAGGATGCCACTGTTGAAAAAGTTCACAGCAGAGTAGAAAGCACAATTCAAAAACTAAATGGTCTCTCGAATCGAGAAACTCTTCACCGCATAACACTTACATCTGTAAATGAGAACCTAATTCAGTACAACAGTGTTGACTTAACTAATGAAACTAGCAGGCACAGATCAGGTTCTCCTTCAGACATTGTAGAAGCCACAATTACAGAGATCAAAAAAATTCTTCAGAAAACGTCACAGCACATTGAATCAAGCTTTCAGTCCTTCACGACCAATAAAGTGCTACTAGCTGCAAGAGCTTTAAATTTTCAGTCCTGGCCAACATCCACAGAGGCACTTCAAACATATGGAGATCAAGCAATTCAAACAATTGTTGATCACTATAAAGTGGTCCTAGAGTCTCGTGGAGTTGATGTTACTAGGTACTGCTGGGTGGCTAGACTTAAAAAGCAAGTACTCCACTTGCTGTCTGTTGAAAATTGTAAGTCTCTGAAATTGTGGCGAAAAAGTGATTCTTGGGATGTGCTGGATCAACAATTCGAAATGTGCTGGCCATTGTCAAGATCATCCTCCTGATTCCTGTTCACACTGCTGCTGCAGAATGAGGCTTCTCTAATGGGAAGAATAAAAAATGACTGGAGGTTGGATTACGCCCAGACACCCTACACGACCTAATGTCTATATCTCTGAATGGACCCCAACTTAGTGACTATAACCCTGAAGGTGCCATATCACTGTGGTGGAAAAATGGCAAAAGAAGGCCCACTACCAAAGCTTATGGCTCCAGAACACTGTCAGTGCATGCTGCTTCTGCCAGCCCTAGTGGTGATGATGAAAACGAAAGCGCTTGGTCCAGTGAAGATGACGTGTAAAATTATGCAAACTAAGGGGCGGCATGTAAATAGTTTGTTGGGCATGTACATTTTCTTCTTACATGCCCAAGTGGGCAAGTACTTTTTTTCACGAATTTCATACCCTGGTGCATTCTTAAAAACATTAAAAGCAGATTAGCTGAAGTTCATATACCCATGTATACAACCCTTGTACGATCACATCTTGATTACTCTGCACCATTCTGTGCTCCGACGACCATCGGGTGTAAAAAGTTAGGTGTACAGAGGCATAAGGTCTATGCATACCTTTTCATATGGGGATAGGTTACATCAACTTGGACTATATTATGTGCATTACAGGCAGTTAAGATGGGATTTATGCTTTACATTTAATGTATTCCAAAACGATTTTCTATTTAATGCAATTGGGTTAATGAGAAATAGAAGTTGTTAACACTAGAACCCATAACCACAAATTAAGAGGTGATGTCAACAGAAAAAAAAAAAAAAAGAAATGACTGGTATAATAAAATAATTATTACACCATGGAACTCATTACCCTCATCAAGAGTTAAAAGCAAAAACATGACAATGTTTCAAACAGGGCTTGATCTACTAATGGGTAACAAAAAATCTGAGTATCTTGACTCAACCTAATTTAGGTGGCGAGTTACAAAAGGCCTCTGCCTCTTAACATGAATCCATCCAATGAACCACAGTCTTAACAGAAGAGACGCCCACTGAATCTGAGTGGTCAGAGCCTGAAGACTCTACAGAACCATGCTAACTTCAAGCACATTTGTGTGAAGGCCTAGTTCCTGCAGAGACCAGGACACCTGGGACCAGTGAAGATGAAAGAGGATGCCCCACCCCAGACTGAAGACATCCATAGTGAGGATGACCTGCAGTTGAGGCTGCAGAAGGAAGCACCTACAAGCAGGGAATCCCTGCCTCACCACCATGGCATGGCATCCTATAGGCAGCAGTGAATAGCAATGAAGTGGTCTACTGGCTGCAAGGCCCGAGACCATCAAGACTGCAATAACCAACAATAATACACCCATTGAGATAAGCCAGAGGACCCACGAAAATTAAAGCTGCAATGAAACCCTGGAGGTGGAGCATGATATGTTCTGAAATCCAGTCTCTAAGTGTCACCTTAGCACCCTGGGCCACTAAGGCCAAGGCACTGTTCTTGAGCAGCAAGGACTTTAGCCGGACTGTGTCCAGGATTACTGCTATGTACTGGGCTACAGAAAAGGAAACTGATAATATTTTTCTACATTCACCAGCACCCCCAGATTGTCCCGCAGTTTCCTGGTCAGTACAAAGTGTACTTTACCCTGGCTGACAAAGCTTCCTTTAGGAGCAAGTGGTCCACATATGAAAAAACACAGCTTCTCCTTGTGCAGTGCCAGGACCACAAAGCAAAGCATTTGGTAAGGACACATGGTGTTCATGGCAACCAAAGCAACAAGACCTGGAATTGGTACTATTGCCCTTCCAGGTGAAACATGAGGACAGAGGCACCTCCTGATGTTTATGTGCAGGTAGGCATCCTGCATACCCAGAGCATACAGCCAATCCCCATAGACAGGAAAGGGAGGAGAAAGCCCAGGGACAGCATGCAGAACACTTTTTTAAGCCACATGCTCACTGAGCCGTCTGGTCCAGGATACGTCAGCAGCACACCAGTTGTCTTAAACACCAGGAAGTATCTGTAGTGGAATCCCCATCAGGGGAAGTTTGAGCTGCACATGTTGTATTCACAGGAAATTGTTTTTGCAGCAGCTTTTTAGTCTGTGGTGCTTTTTTTTTTTCCCCCTGTACAACACTTCCCCCTTTTTGTGTAGCTACAGAACCAGCTGAATGGCTTTTTTCATAGCAATGCCTGCAACTTTTCCCTCAGCCCAGTTAAGTGCTCAAGGGAGTAGTGGCACATCCTTGGTGGTGTCACTGGGGGTTGTAACACTAACTACAGGGTGTACCCTTGCTGAACTATGTCCAGGACCCCCCTCCATCTGTGATCACTGCCGGCCACAGAGGCAGAAATGAGAGATCTTGCCCCCCCCCTTCTGATCCCCAATGAGGGATCCAGCAGAGGGTGTAGGAAGTTGGAAGAAGGGGGTGGCAGACAGCTCCCTTTCCCCATATTCCTTGGGGGCTTTTTAAGGGGGGAGGGTAGATTTGAGAAAGTCCACGAAAGGAGCCCCTGTCACGGCCACACTGGGGTCTCATTCGGCATCTAGGATTAAACAGTCCCTACAGATTTTTTGGGAGGTCTTAAGTTAATTCAGAATGATTTCAACCTCCATCCCAAAGAGCTTTCTGCCCTTAAAAGGGGCGTGTAGGACAGACAGCTGCACATCCTGGGCAAAACCTGCAACCAACAGCCAGGAGTGATGTCTTAAGCAAATGCCAAAGGTGACCACCATGGCTGTGTTATCCGAGGTTTCCTATACAGATGTCAGGAGAGGTTTACTGGCATCAGAGCCCAAAACATATAAGTGAATGCTTTTGTCTCTTGAGACCAGTCAGGCTTATTGTAGACAATGCAGCTCAATTATCTCCACATACAAATCTGATACTTGGTCAAATACACTTGGTAATTAGCAATGAGCAAGGCATGGGAAGCCCAGGTGAAAATGCACTGCCCATAATGTCCACTTCTTTGGACTCCTTGCCAGGTCTTGTGCTCATCCTCTGCCCCCCGGATACCTGTCATGTGCAGCCATGATTACCACTGAATCAAATTTCTGGCTGGGTAATATTTCTTATCTTTAGGAGTCAGATATTGCCTGTCTGCTTTCCCAGTGATGGTGAGAAAAATACTGGGTCCATGCCTGATGGCGAGCAAAGTGCTGGGTCTGTGCCAGGCAGTTAGGGAAGCATCCCCTAGTGTAGTATGATTTGGGGGGGACGGCCATGGAGAAGGCTCTTTCTACATCCAGGAGCAGGGGAGAATACTTGCAGCAGACTCTTCTTCCTCCAATGATAAATTCAAAGTCTCCTGGATCAGACTCATTAGTACCTGGAAGGTAGGACCTCGGAAGGAGAAAAGGGCCTGTATAGGACCATATCTTCGTTGCTCGAGAGGGTGGAAAAGATCAGGGTCCTCTTCCTCCTGATCCTCCTCTTCTTCTAGGAAGTCAGAAATGTATTGCTCATCTTCCTCCTCCTCCTCTTCTAGGGGAGGGGCTAGGGAGTTACAGGCCTAGGAAGGGGGAGCCTAAGACAGCACAGCAGGTCCAACACACAGCACCTGAGTAGGTGGCTGAGGAACAACCAGAGGCAGAGAATACAGCAATCTATTTATCAAACTGAAGAATGCTGCCAGGCCCGCCCTTGGGATGGTGAACTGCCAGAGCTGGCGCCTGGGCCACTACTGTTTCTGACATTGATGAGACTGAGCTAATCGATGTGGTTCTAGAAGTGTGACAAGGAGGTTGTGGTACCTGATGCAGAGGCAGAACCTACACTGTTTCACCAGTATACCAGATAAATCTTTGAACCTACCATTTTGAAAGCAGGGATCGGGATGGTGGGGTGGGGAGAAGCCACGATGAATCACAGATGTCAAGGGGCCTGACCGATGGCTTTCTGTCAACAAAGAAGAATCAGACTGGCCAACAGAGTTACGTGGCTACTTCAGACCCCTCCCCTTTTCTGTCTTTTACGATTTCTGATGAGGTAACAGTGGGATTTGCAACTTGGTAGGCAATGCATCAGCTTTGTCCATTTTCAAAAATGCTGCAAATCATTTTACCTGCACCTCCATGTAGCCTGGTAGAAATACTGGCAGATGTCACATTTTTTGTACACTGTGGGTTAGGCCCAAAAAGTACATGCACACACACACACACACACCTCATCCTGATCCTCACAATATAGCCGCTTCCTGCAAAGCCAATGGAGAAAATGCACCTTACTTGGTGAAGACATACACCAGTGAATAGATTTTCCAGAAGGAGTAGGTACCAGAGAAAAATTTATTTAGCCTACAAAACTATGACAGAAAAAGTTTCCACGTCCAATGTTTACTTTAACAGTGGAAGAAAAAGATCTTAAATGGGTGTGGGGTCCACCCATGTTATACAGCAGACATGTGCAGATGACGTGCATGTAGGCACACTGACATGGGTGGTCTCATCTTGGAAAAGCTTCCCATTAGGGTCGTGACGCCAAAGACTTAGAGTGCTCTGTATTATGGCTCTATGGAGATACTCTGATACCCTTCAATAAGATCATCTGTTTCTTGAGCCAATTCTATTAACATGCATAAAATAGCCTTTAGTTTCATGCAGCTCTGCTCTGTATACTACAGACCAACTATTAGTTTTATTTACAAACTGTGGACTGGAAGGACAAATTGAGACAGCTCATTTCCATATGTGACCATTAGGGGACCAGAAATGAAAGCGAAAATTAAGAAGGGTAGAGGAAGTGTGACCCTTTCTGAAGTCAGACCATCAATAAATCTACCCAACATCCTGATTTTCCCAGGACAATCCCTATTTTAGGCAGCATGTGCCGGTGTCTCCACAAGGTTTCAAAAATGTCACTTTTGTCCTGGTTTTTGCTTACACTTGTCCTGTTTTTGTCTCTCCCCCTTCCCCCCCCCCGACTGCTGATTCACGAGTGACATTTATTTCAGCACCATCGTAGCACTGCTCAACCTGGAGAGCAATTTGCAACCTTCCACCCCTGCGCTTACATTGCGCTGTAAATGTGAAAATGCTTGGATGGTCAGATGGCAAGCAGGTCAGCAGGAGCACCGTAAAGCATGTTCCTTCCTGGTAGATCAGACTGGGTAGTAGTGCAAGCAAGCACATGTGGCCGTTTGCCTGCCAGCAGCTGAAAGAGATTCCAGACAGAGAAGAGACTGACAGCAGTGAACTAAGGTACCTGAACCTGATCAGCTGTAGGGGAGTGTGCGACAACCCTCTGGTGTGGAGGTGGGAGTCACTTCGGGAGTCACTGAAGTGAAATTTGCTTAGCAAAGGAGGAGAGTGTGAGTGGGTTGGGATGGGACTGTCAGGAGGAGCAATGTACGCAGCTCAAATGTCTGAACACAATTTAAAGCAAGTTTGCTTCTGATTAACTTTCTGTATGTCATGATTGAGAACTTGTTGCAACAAAATGATGTTATGTTTTAATTTGGATATTTGCTACTGTTGTCATTATGGGGCAGCGTGGCCAGAGCAAGTGGCAAAATGTAATTGATTGTGTGCAGCATCGTCTCTGGCAGTGCCAGAGGGGTGTGTGCCACGGGGGCATGGTTAGGACAGACCCTGTCCCATTTTTTGGCTTCAGAAAGTTGGTAGCTTTATTTATCAAGGGCCCAGAAGTTAATAGCTTGGATGTGATCGTAAAGTTGGGTAAAATTTTTCAAGTAGCTTCAGACAGGAGACAAAAGATGAGGTGGTGAAAGCTCATTAATTCATTAGTTAGTAAACAAGGCTGCAGGAAGACAAGAGCGTTAGGATTAATCATAGATTATTGCAAGGGATAATATGGTGCCAAGAGAAGATATAAGAGGCTAATGGCTGACGTAGACAGAAAACCAAAACAAGATCAGAAGTCCTTTTTAAGCCAGCAGGAAAGCAATACTGGCCAACTGCAAACTGAACTTTAAATTTTTTGGCACAGTCTTTTAATTTACTTGCCCTGGACCATTGTTAGAGTCGTTCTTGATTCTATGGTCCTCCAGCACACATTTGGTTTGAGGGGCAAAACGTGCTTGAGTGGAAGCCAAATACTGCACATGCAAGCCACATTTGCTACCTTTAGTTTTAAAACAAGAAATGTAACCAAATTAAATATTTACATTCAGAGTTCCAAGTAATATGGGGGGGCAACTGTAGCATTTCCAAATTCCATCCATATGGTAGTACTGTCCTACGCAGCCCAGTCTCAGAACCACTGGGGCTAGTACAGCCAATTTTATATAACTCAAACCCCAGGGCCCTTGTGTAACCCCCAGACCCCTGCCTTTTTGCAAAACGACAGGTGGCATGCTGTTGAAGCTGACAGCAGTACCTGGTGGGGACTGGGTTCGGGGAGGACCATGTTACTCGGCACAGGGGGCCTAGGTTTGGCTACTCTGCACAGGGGCACCCAAGTAAATCCGAACACAGGAAGCAATAACTGTAATGTCCAGAACCAGGAACGGGATTCTACAGTGTGGCTTTTATTCACATCCAAACTGAACAAAGCATAGACGTACCCCCACAGGGCTACATTCCTGGTAATGCATATTAGAGACACAGAACACTTCTTCACATTTCCAGCCCTCAGGCTCTAAACTCACCAGGCACACAGCCTGGACTTGCACGCAGCTTTGGGTACACAGCCCGACTTGTACTCTACTTGGGTTTTCCCCACTGGCCCGGCTCCCCCGCCGGCCACGTGATCCGAGGTCCATTATGGGAATGAACCAGTTTTCCAATTGGTGGCTCCCCAAACCACCTTAGAGCCTTCGACTCCTAGAGGGAATTTTCCTTCCAATCCCATGTCTGGGTACTTCCCTCATCACTGGCCAAGTGCATGAGTCAAAGTAGAAATCCACAGAGCAAATCCGTAGAGGTGGACCTGGTCACTAAAGATGGGGGGTCTCCCACCTTCAGCTCCCACAATCCATACCTGGCCATTTCTCTGGAAACTAAACTCTTTTCTGAAAGCTTGGCAATGTAGATTACTGGGTAGCCGTATGTCACATCTCCTCTACATGTCTTGACTTCCCCTATTTGCTGGACTTGAACATACTTTTACTTTTGGCTAAGCCTATTACTCTAGGCCTCCCATTACTTCAGTAGTCCAATCCCCACTATCACGCAAGTTCCAGGGTGAAAACATGGGCCCTTTAGAAAGAGCAGAAACTCAACCTCCAGTTGCAGGTACCCCACAGGCGAATCACAAACTCTTCTTGTTTCCCAAAAACTCTTGGACCAAATAAGGCAGCTTCTCCACTAGCAGACACCAGGGGGTTGCCCCTGGAATATGCAGGAAAACCTTCCTGCCCCATCCCCTCAGGGATGGGGCACTGAGACCCGAATCAGCAGTCTCCACCACTTTAAAACTAGCTTCTGTGTCTCTCTTTTAGGTGGAAACACACACCTTTTTCCTAAATGTAGCCCTATGTCAGGGCTGAGGCTCCAAGAGCCTAACACAGAGCTGCTGTGCTCCTCTCTCTGCAAGCTCCAAACTCCAACTGACCTACAGACTACTGTTCAAACCTCCCAACATTCTACTCCAACTCTCTGCTGCAGATTCCATTGTGGCTCATGCAGCTGCAATAGTTCTATGGTGATGTCATCCCTCAGTCTCAGCTGAGACTGAGAACAGAGTGAGACAGTGTGAAACCAGTTTAACTAGAGTTTCACAAGCTGCCTTCCCTGCCTACCACTAGGTCTTACTGGGATTCTAGTAACCCCGGGTAACCAGGGGGTTACACTTGCATAGCGACTGTACTGTACTGCCTGCTTTAACTGCCAGACCAATATATATATGTGAAAGAAAAAAAAAGGGACTGCCTGATGGTTCTTTCTTGTATAGTACTCTTAATTTCAGTCTGCTTTATGTCAGCCCCCATTTTAATAAAATTTAGAATTTCAACATACTGGGATACTGTGTATCCACATTTTTGGTAACACAAAGACAAAGAACCTCAGTGCAAAAAGCACTAAGGCAAGGGTTACCCTAAAGGGAATTGTGAGCAGGAGACCAAAGGAGCAGCAGCAGCAACAGCAGTGAAGTGCTGGGTTCTCCTGTTTAGAGAGCCTTACCAGTCTCAGCATTTGCACCTGCTGGATCGGTGCTTTACCCCTGCTAAATGATCCTGCTGCTGCTATTCTCAGATTAAGTAAGGGCACTGGTCGACTAACAAGGCCCTTGCTAGGTGACTGGTGCCCTTGCTTAATCACCAAATGACCACTGCAATAGATCAATTTGAAAGCTGCCCTCCAATAGACTTTGATAGATGGCTTGTCCCCGCTCCTCCTGGCTGCGTCCTTTGCTACAGGTGCTACTGGGAAGGCGGTGTGTGTGGTGCTACAGAAACTGGAAGTAGGAGAGACTCGTTGGGGGTAATTTTACGAGGGATACTTTTAATCTTTTGGAATATTTTTGAAAATATCAGCAGCAGGATCATTTTGCTGGAGTAAGGCACCGATCCAGGAGGTGCAAATCTAACTTAATTTAACTTGGTAGATCTCTTTAATTTTGATAATGGAAGTTAGTATTGTGAGGGTAAAAAGTGCTGGGGAATTGAATCAATGCTGTTGGGCTGGAGCGGTTACTGAGTGAACTTCTGTGCTGGGGAATTTAATCAGTGCTGTTTGGATTGTTGGAGCTGTTACTGAGTGGAATTCTGTGCTGTAGAGGTGGAGACAGGAAACTACAGATATGCCTGGCCTTGTGAGTGGGGGAGGGGGAACCAGCATGAACCATCTTTGCTAACTGAATCACTTGGAAGCAGGAGAAAAAGGAGCAGCAACAGCAAAGTGCTGGTTTCTTCTGTTTAATTTTGAATAGCCTTCCCAAGGAGGTTGTGGGCTCAAAAACAGTGGGGGAATTTAAGAATGCATGGGACAGACATAACACAATTCTAGTGGAAGGTAGGAGGAAGTAGGCCGTTGGTAAAACTAGGATCTGCAGCTTATTCAATAGCTAGGGAAATGGGCAGACTGGGTGGGCCAAGTGGTCCTTATCTGCCGTCAAAGTCTATATTTCTATATTGGAATAGTTAGTACTATGAGGGTAAAAGGTGGTGGGGAATTTAATCAGTGCTGTTTGGGCTGGCTGCCTGATTGTTCCAGGAGCCAGAGGGGTCTTAGTCCCACCCACCCCAAGGCAGTCCCTACCTTTATTCATCAGGGCCCTCGTGTCAGTTCCTGCTGGGACACAGGTAGCAGGGTAATTTTATTTATTTATTTATTTTTTTTAATTTAGTTGTTTTTTTTAACCAGGTATAGCACACTAAGTTGAAAGTTTTTTTACAGGAGCGACCTGGGAGCACAAGGAGGTTAAGTGACTTGCTCGGGGGTCACACAGTATGCAAGTGGAAGCTGTGGGATTCAAACCCAAGTCTGGCCTGCTGGATGTCACCAGATTTGCAGCTCAGAGCCTTAGACCATTGTGCTATACTGCCTCCTACAAATAGCCAAAAAACATTAAAAAAAAAAAAAAGAATAAAAGCAGAAGCAGGAAATCAAGGACCAGGGATAGCTGAGGGTAAAATATCTACAAATAAGAAAACCAATAGTACATAAAGAGGAGTACTAAGAGGCAGTACGAATAACAGTAGAAATGATGCAGGGAGTGGTGCAGCAGTTTTCACAAGTGCTTTCTGGATGCTGAGGTGCTGCCCCATTTGTAGGCACCTCTCTGGGCTGCAAGGGGAGATGGACAGACTCCAGACTGAGTTGGCAGGAGTGATGGAGACCTTAGTTCACACCCAGGGGCCACAGTATCCCCAGCCATTGCCACAGCAGATTCCAAGGCACAGGCATGGGTGGACTACAGTGGGCTCAATGAGAACAAGGAGGGTGGCTCCTGAGCACACTCCCCAACTGGTCCTGCTGGAGAACAAATCTGCTGTTCTCATGGAATGGGATACCCCTGAGAGGGGACCCCTGGGCTGAGACTAGGGAAAAAGGTGCAGGACCACCAGAGGGAGGGCAAAGGGGTGGGAGCCAGAGGACCCCAGAGGTGGAGGAAGCTTCTCCTGGTGGGGGACTCAATTGTTAAGGAGATGGTGTTGGGAATAGATGGGGATATAGAAAGGGAGGTAAAGTGTCTGCCAGGGGCCACTGCTCAGAAGGGTACAACACGAATCCACAGGATAGCCAAGGCAGTGCCAAGGATAGGGGGAAGTACATGTCGTTGTTCACCTCAGGACTAATAACTTGGACAAGGAAGAGGTTAATGGAGAGAGAGAGAGAGAGAGAGAGAGAAAGTACAGGATGAGTTCAGGGTCCTGAGTAGTCAGCTTGAGAGGGTCATGAAATTGGTGATTTTCTCTGAGGTCCTACCAATCAGGGAGAAGGGGGATGCAAAGAATCAATGCATCAGCCAATTCAATGAATGGTTGAAGGGATGGTGCAAGTTTAAGAGCTTTGGCTACACTGGAGACTGGGGATCCACCTGGGCAGATGCCCGGCTGTATAGGGATGGTCTACATCTGTCCAGGCAGGGGACGGCAGTGTTCAATGAAAAGTTTGCATGCTTCCTTACTGGGCATTTAAACTAGCCAGGTTTTTTTTTGGGGGGCTCTATCAGAGGGGATGTAAACAATACAGTTTAGCCCCTCAGGTTGGTAATGTCAGCACTGGGAAAAGGGAGGACAAGAGTTCAGCAAATACAGATTGAAAAGAGGGACAGGGTAAAGGGCACAATGAGAAACAGAGAGAGGGAACAGTAACAGATACAGGTCAGGAACAACGGGCCAAGAACAAAAATAATGGCAGACACACCTGGACCAAGATTTGGAAAGTAATGCATACAAATGCCCAAAGTCCAGGAAACAAACTCCCTGATCTAGTGGCTTTAATGGGGGAGTCTCACACAGACATAGCGGCCGTAACAGAGACGTGGTGCACCAATTACCACTCATGGAACACAACTATACCAGGATATGCCTTGTACAGGAGAGACAGGGAGGGAAAGAAAGGGAAGGGATGGCACTTCACAAAGAGACAATCAAGGTGACAGAAATCCAGGCCAAAAATGAGGAAACGGAGGAGTTGTGGGCCACCCTTGAGCCAGGTAATGGAATGTCTGTTAAAACAGGAGTGATCTACAGGTCACCAGCTCAGGGGGAGGGGGTGGACAAGTTAATGCCGGAGTCAATATACAATATGACTGATAAAGGGGAGGTTCTGCTTATGGGCAATTTCAATGTCTGACACAGACTGGTCCATCCCAACAGGGGCCTCAAGCAGGACCAAGGACATTGTGGAGTCCCTACAGGGAGCAGGCCTAAGACAATTAGTACAGAAGCCCTCCAGGGACAGGAATATCCTGGATCTAGTGCTCACTAATGGAGACAGGATCAAGGATATCCAAGGTGGAGGGGGACCTGGGGTCCAGCGACCATTACATGGTTTGGTTCAAGTTGGCCACATCAACACAGGCCACACATATAAAAGCTAAAATCCTAGATTTCAAAGGAGCCGACTTTGCAGAGATGGGAAGAAGGGTTAAAGAGAAGTTGGCGAAGGAGGGGGCATGGAGGGGCAGTGGGAATGCATTAAGGAGTTCATTGTCAGGTAACCAATCAATGTGTGAGGGTGAAGGATAAGGGCAAGAGAAGGACAAAGCTACTGTGACTTTCTAAGGTGGTGGCAAATAAAAATCAAGGCCAAGAGGGTAGCCTTCCAAAACTACAAGGGCATACAAGAGGATGGGGACAAAGAAGAGTACCAAAAATGTTGGCGAGGCAGGGGCAGGGTTGAGAAGTGCTAAAGCACAGACAGAACAAAGGCTAGCACAATTAGTGAGGAAAGGGGACAAAACATTCTTTAGGTACGTCAGTGAGAGAAGGAAGTCCAGAGGGGGTATAGTCAGACTCAAAGGGGACAATGAAGGGAGGGCAGAAGGGGACCCAGAGGAGGTCACATTCCTTAACAGGCACTTCTGCTCGGTCTTTACCAGAGAGGGAGCGGGGCAGGGGGTTGTACCACAGGACTGAAAAAGGGCAAATGTGGTCACTCTTCACAAGAGTGGTAGCAAGGAGGATGCAGGGAACTACAGGCCAGTAAGTCTTACCTCAGTAGTGGAAAAGATCATGGAGACAGTGCTTAAGGAACGTATTTGTGGATCACCAGATATCCACTGGAATGCAGGATCCAAAACAGCATGGGTTCGCAGAGGGAAGGTCCTGTCAAACAAATCTGATAGATTTCTTTGACTGGGTGACCAAGGTGGTGGACCAGGGAGGGGCAGTGGATACTGCCTACCTTGATTTCAGCAAGGCCTTTGACACAGTCCCGCACAGAAGGCTGGTAAACAAGCTGAGGAGTCTAGGGGATGGGACATGGGGTGGTGAACTGGATCAGAAATTGGTTAGTGGACAGAAGGCAGAGTGTGGTGGTAAATGGCACACAGTTGGAAGAAATGGGAGTCACTGACTTCCGGTTGTCAGCACCTCTTAATGGCAGCCTAGCTTGCGAGCTCCCAGAATGACCAGAACTAATCCACTAGCATCATCCTTAACGAGCTCCCATCATGTCTTCCAAATGCGATATAACTGCTTACTTTATGGTGCCGAAGCAGTGATTTAAAGAAAATCCATCGAATGGTGGCAACAAACTACATAAACACATTCCAGAAGAACCGCAACCAATAGTTCCCTGCAGAGTCCGAGAAAGCATTGGGGGTACACAATCCTCGGATCTACCAGCAGAAGAGGTTGACTGCCCAATCACCTTGCGCCAGTTATGCCAGACCCTTAAACAAATGACGGAAACATTACTGCGCTTGGAGGCCAAGGTTTCCGATCATCAGAAAGAAATTGAAGATCTGGAACACAGAACAGGCTCCCTAGAGACTACGCTTACTGACTACATCCAAACTACCAATGTGCATAATTCGCCCTGCTTGAGCTAAATCAATGTACTGTTACCTTTGAGCAACAACGGGAAGAGATGGAGTACCGTAATCGCCGGAATAATGTCAGAATTCTTGGCTTACCTGAAGGCACAGAATCTGGCAATATGCTCTCCTTTATGGACTCTTTTCTCCACAAAATCTTACATTTACCTAAAGAAAAAGCCTTGGATATCATCCGGGCACACCGATCGCTTATTCCAAGACCCAGGGACCCGAAAGCTAGACCACGATCAGTCGTGCTTGCCTTCCTTGATTACAGGGTCAAGGAAGAGATCCTCGCATTAGCTTGGTCCAAGAAAATCATCCTATTTGGCGATACCAGGCTGTACTTTGACCATGACTTTACCCCCCAGCTCTTAGCCAGAAGGAGACAAGTGCTCGTAATAGTTAAACTACTCCAGCAGAAAGAAATTAGAGCTTTCATGAATACCCTGCCCGACTCAAAATACCCACTGAGAAGGGTCCACTACGTTTTCAGGAGTTAAAAGATGCCACAAAATTTTTAGCCCAACACGGGATTGCCCCTCCAGATCTGTCCACAAACTCAAATAAGCAGCAACAAGGTCATGGGAGAGCCTGGAGAACGACCGGCTCAACAAGACAGGGAGTTCAATTCCACACGGACATTTCTGGCCTTTGGGTCACAGTCAGGGCCCAGAAATACTCTCGTCGTGGGGAATCAGACCAAGTGAATCAGGCTGAACACATTATTTCTGCAGACTAGTATCAAGGAGAGAGAAGCAGGACCTACACCCTGAGTGCACAATGCTTGAACTGTGAGTAGTCTTGACATTGAAGAAATTCCTTCAGTCTCCATAATGTGTAGCTATATTTAACAGAGAGAGCTCGTATGCCCTGATAAGAACAGACCCAAGATTTTACAAACCCTATTAATGTATAATACTTACATTTTATTTCTTACTAGAAAGAGGGTCTATTTTTTCCAAGTTTTTTGAATACTGAATGGATAAAGAGTACAGGGGTAATGGGTGAGTGCGTATCGGACTTCGGGTGAGTGCATCTGGGGGAAGGGTGAGTGCGACTGGGGGGTGGTTAGGTTGGGGACAATAGACGAAAATAAACAAAACTGATAAGCTGGTCTCTGAATGGGGGAGCTGCCTTGTCCATTAACCTGACAATATGCTACATATCTGGGGTTTGTTAGAGCATTTACGGAAATATTTCAACGGGGTCATATGTGAGTAAAAACAGGGCACGGTGGCTCTTAGCTTGTCTCATCAGTCTCTGTCAGTGGGGGCTTGGTGGGGAGTATAGGAAACCACATTAGTCCTCTGTATTACCATGGTGGTCAGCTCTATTTCATGGACGGGGCTCTCGCCTTAAGAGATCCTTTGCTTTGTAGATATGAAACCTACTTAGGTTGGCTATAATCGATGAGTTTGGTTTGTCGGACTGGTCCCCGGTCCCCTTCTGACTCCTCCGGTCGCTTGACATCCCAGAAGTGAGTGGTCCCTACACCTTATGTGCTCTTAGGTTTGTACTCCCCACAGCCTCATGGAAAAGAAGGAGAGGGGGAAAAAAAAAACCTTTTTTTTTTTTTAAATATTTCTAACAGGGTCGTATGTGTATTAAACTCTCAGCAAGCACACACAGCTGCCTAACTAAAACACCAGAGAGAAGTAGGCGCTCACTATCATTATCATAGCCACTAGAGGCAAACTGCATCTTAACCTCTAGATTTGGCAAGGAGCTACTTAGATCTCACCTAGAAGCTCTCAGAGAGGGTCTCAGTGTGAAGACACAAAAAACCCTCTAGGCTTGACTCACACAGATTCAGAAGTGGACAAGACAAGAGACCTTAGAATCAAGGTCTCCACTTTGGAAGTGCACTGTTGATTTTAAAGCTGAAGGTCATGTTGACCGAATCTGACAACTGTTCTTTTTGTACTTTGATTGTTCATATTGGTTAAGATTGTTCCAACTTTATATGCTAGGAATATGTTACTCTCCTAAATGTATTGAAAAATGGGAACTGGGGACAGTGAGCCTGGGAAGGAGGAGGAATCCTTTTCAAAAAGTGGATGTTAGTAATACTTAGACCTAAAAATAAACGGGGAACTGTGATTTGCTCATACAATGTAAAGGGACTTACCGACCCTATCAAAAGGAGTAAGATTATAAGTCAGGCTGAAAAAGCCTCTGTGGACTTCTGACTCCTACAAGAAACACATTTAATGATACTGGAGCATAATAAAATGCTTAAAGCTGGGATTCAGCAGCTTGGCTGCTGCCTCCTATAAAAGAGGTAGGAGAAGGGGGACAATGGTCCTTGTTCCCTCCAGAACACAATTTGAAAAGCTAGATTCAAAAGTTGACAAGAGGGCCGATTTTCTATGCTTAAAGGGAAGTTTCTGGGTAACACTATAACCCCGGTTTCAGTGCATTTCCCACTGGGGACACCATATTAAGAGTACCATACCTTTTTGCCCACCTTCCTTGAGTGGGGCGAGGGACAACCGATTTGTGGCGGGGATTTGAACCTTGTATTAAACCCCCATCTGGATTCCTCCATACTGCAAAACAAGTAGCTATATTACTTTCTGAGCTAGGCTTGGTGGATGTTTGGCATAATCAGCATGGGAGGCAGAGGTATTACACCTTCTTTTCTGCTCCTCATATTCTAGATTAGATTATTTCCTAGTCCCCAAGGATGAAATACAACAAGTTTGTGACTCCTGGATAGGAGAATTTCTTCTCTCGGATCATGCTCCCTTATATGCGGTTAGACTTGGGGGAGGTTAAACTAACACTTTTTGACGCCTAAATGTCTCCCTTCTGAAAGACAAGGAGACACAGACCTTACTAACAGACATACAAGAATTTTCTGGCCGACAACTCGGGACAGGACACCTCCCAATCCATTTTACGGAATGCAGCTAAAGCTGTATTAAGGGGGAAACTGATACAACTAGCCAAGCAGAAAAAGAGAGCTAGGGAGTCCCGAAAAATGGAGCTATCCAAATATGTGCAGGAGCTAGAGGGGCAACAAAAACAGAAACCGGACAGAGGCCATGCTGGACAGCTCTTGAGATACAACCGGAGCTCTCGGGTATACTTGATTATCATGTGGCGCAAAAGCTTCTCTTTCTGCGTCAAAGATATTATGAAGGGGGCCCACGTTCTCTACTTTTGCTGGCCAGCAGACTCCGCGCACAGAGGGCTCGGGCCACAATTACGCAAATTTGGCACCCCCCCGGAGAGGTGCAATAGTTCAAGGGATGTATGACATCTTAGAGGCCTTCAAGGAATACTATACCACATTATATATGGAGGAGACAATTCCAGAAAAAGAACTGACAGGCTTATTTACAGAAATTAAAGCTCCCTGAGGGGAATCCCTCCTGGCCCCTATAAAAGAGGAGGAGGTGAAAGCACAAATTGGATGGTTGAAGGTGGGTCAAGTGCCCCGGTTCTGATGGTTTCCCTTCGGAATTTTATGAGTGTATGGGGGGACAGATCCAACCTCTA